>OX246754.1:122682246-123282246 GCA_945910035.1 Brachypalpus laphriformis | reverse complement strand
GCGCACTAGTGTGCAGATTTGAGGTCTGTGATTAGATTTTCTCTGCGATGTATACTTTTGGGGGAAGTCATGTCTTTCTGGATTATATTAGGTTGGCCAAATCCGCCATGCCAGATATCGGATTTTCCGACCAATCACCGATGTGTGGAATTTGTACGTCATTGGAAGCGCACTAGTGTGCAGATTTCAAATCTGTGATTAGATTTTCTCTGCGATGTACACTTTTGGAGAAAATCATGTCTTTCTGGATTAAGTTAGAATGGCCAAATTCGCCAATCAAGACATGATTTTCTCCTAAATTATACATCGCAGAAAAAATCTAATCACAGACTTGAAATCTGCACACTAGTGCGCTTCTAATGACGTACAAATTGCATAGATCGGTTATTGGTCGGAAAATTCGATATCTGGCCAGGGTCGCCAGATATCGAATTTTCCGACGAATCACCGATGTATGTAATTTGTACGTCATTAGAAGCGCACTAGTGTGCAGATTCCAAATCTGTGATTACATTTTCTCTGCGATGTATATTTTGGAGAAAATCATGTCATTCTGGATTAAGTTAGGCTGGCCAAATTCGCCATGCCAGGGTCGCCAGATATCGAATTTTCGACCAATCACCGATGTATGTAATCTGTACGTCATTAGAAGCGCACTAGTGTGCAGATTTCAAATCTGTGACTAGATTTTTTTCTGCGATGTATGATTTAGGAGAAAATCATGTTTTTCTGGATTAAGTCGGGCTGGCCGAATCCGCCATGCCAGGGTCGCCAGATATCGAATTTTCCGACCAATAACGGATGTATGTAATCTGTACGTCATTAGAAGCGCACTAGTGTGCAGATTTCAAATCTGTTATTAGATTTTCTCTGCGATGTATACTTTTGGAGAAAGTCACGTCATTCTGGATCAAGTTAGGTTGGCCGAATCCGATATGCCAGGGTCGCCAGACATCGAATTTTCCAACCAATCACCGATGTATGTAATTTGTACGTCATTAAAAACGCACAAGTGTTCAGTTTCAAAATCTGTGATTAGATTTTCTCTGCGATGTATACTTTTGAAGAAAATCATGTCTTTCTGGATTAAGTTAGGTTGGCCGAATCCGCCATGCCAGGGTCGCCAGATATCGAATTTTCCTACCAATAACCGATGTATGTAATCTGTACGTCATTAGAAGCGCACAAGTGTGCAGATTTCAAATCTTTGATTAGATTTTCTCTGCGATGTACACTTTTGGAGGAAATCATGTCTTTCTGGATTAAGTTATGTTGGCCGAATCCGCCATGCCAGGGTCGCCAGATATCGAATTTTCCTACCAATAACCGATGTATGTAATCTGTACGTCATTAGAAGCGCACAAGTGTGCAGATTTCAAATCTGTGATTAGATTTTCTCTGCGATGTATACTTTTGGAAAAAATCATGTCTTTCTGGATTAAGTTAGGCTGGCCAAATCCGCCATGCCAAGGTCGCCAAATATCGATTTTTCCGACCAATCACCGATGTATGTAACTTGTACGTCATTAGAAGCGCACAAGTGTGCAGATTTCAAATCTGTGACTAGATTTTTTTCTGCGATGTATGATTTAGGAGAAAATCATGTTTTTTTGGATTAAGTCGGGCTGGCCGAATCCGCCATGCCAGGGTCGGCAGATATAGAATTTTCCGACTAATCGCCGATGTCTGTAATTTGTACGTTATTAGAAGCCCACTAGTGTGCAGATTTCAAATCTGTGATTAGATTTTCTCTGCGATGTGTACTTTTGGAGTAAATCATGTCTTTCTGGATTAAGTAAGGCTGGCTAAATCCGCCATGCCAGGGTCGCCAGATATCGAATTTTCCGACGAATCACCGATGTATGTAATTTGTACGTCATTGGAAGCGCACTAGTGTCCAGATTTCGAATCTGTGACTAAATTTTTTTCTGCGATGTATGATTTAGGAGAAAATCATGTTTTTCTGGATTAAGTCGGGCTGGCCGAATCCGCCATGCCAGGGTCGCCAGATATCGAATTTTCCGACCAATGAAGGATGTATGTAATCTGTACGTCATTAGAAGCGCACTAGTGTGCAGATTTCAAATCTGTTATTAGATTTTCTCTGCGATGTATACTTTTGGAGAAAGTCACGTCATTCTGGATCAAGTTAGGTTGGCCGAATCCGATATGCCAGGGTCGCCAGACATCGAATTTTCCAACCAATCACCGATGTATGTAATTTGTACGTCATTAAAAACGCACAAGTGTTCAGTTTCAAAATCTGTGATTAGATTTTCTCTGCGATGTATACTTTTGAAGAAAATCATGTCTTTCTGGATTAAGTTAGGTTGGCCGAATCCGCCATGCCAGGGTCGCCAGATATCGAATTTTCCTACCAATAACCGATGTATGTAATCTGTACGTCATTAGAAGCGCACAAGTGTGCAGATTTCAAATCTTTGATTAGATTTTCTCTGCGATGTACACTTTTGGAGGAAATCATGTCTTTCTGGATTAAGTTATGTTGGCCGAATCCGCCATGCCAGGGTCGCCAGATATCGAATTTTCCAACCAATCACCGATTTATGTAATTTGTATGTCATTGAAAGCGCACTAGTGTGCAGATTTGAGGTCTGTGATTAGATTTTCTCTGCGATGTATACTTTTGGGGGAAGTCATCTTTCTGGATTATATTAGGTTGGCCGAATCCGCCATGCCAGGGTCGCCAGATATCGGATTTTCCGACCAATCACCGATGTATGGAATTTGTACGTCATTGGAAGCGCACAAGTGTGCAGATTTCAAATCTGTGATTAGATTTTCTCTGCGATGTACACTTTTGGAGAAAATCATGTCTTTCTGGATTAAGTCGGGTTGGCCGAATCCGCCATGCCAGGGTCGCCAGATATCGAATTTTCCGACGAATCACCGGTGTTTGTAATTTGTACGTTATTGGAAGCGCACTAGTGTGCAGATTTGAGGTCTGTGATTAGATTTTCTCTGCGATGTATACTTTTGGGGGAAGTCATGTCTTTCTGGATTATATTAGGTTTGCCATATCCGCCATGCCAGATATCGGATTTTCCGACCAATCACCGATGTGTGGAATTTGTACGTCATTGGAAGCGCACTAGTGTCCAGATTTCAAATCTGTGATTAGATTTTCTCTGCGATGTACACTTTTGGAGAAAATCATGTCTTTCTGGATTAAGTTAGAATGGCCAAATTCGCCAATCAAGACATGATTTTCTCCTAAATTATACATCGCAGAAAAAATCTAATCACAGACTTGAAATCTGCACACTAGTGCGCTTCTAATGACGTACAAATTGCATAGATCGGTTATTGGTCGGAAAATTCGATATCTGGCCAGGGTCGCCAGATATCGAATTTTCCGACGAATCACCGATGTATGTAATTTGTACGTCATTAGAAGCGCACTAGTGTGCAGATTCCAAATCTGTGATTACATTTTCTCTGCGATGTATATTTTGGAGAAAATCATGTCATTCTGGATTACGTTAGGCTGGCCAAATTCGCCATGCCAGGGTCGCCAGATATCGAATTTTCCGACCAATCACCGATGTATGTAATCTGTACGTCATTAGAAGCGCACTAGTGTGCAGATTTCAAATCTGTGACTAGATTTTTTTCTGCGATGTATGATTTAGGAGAAAATCATGTTTTTCTGGATTAAGTCGGGCTGGCCGAATCCGCCATGCCAGGGTCGCCAGATATCGAATTTTCCGACCAATAACCTATGTATGTAATCTGTACGTCATTAGAAGCGCAATAGTGTGCAGATTTCAAATCTGTGATTAGATTTTCTCTTCGATGTACACTTTTGGAGAAAATCATGTCTTTCTGGATTAAGTCGGGTTGGCCGAATCCGCCATGCCAGGGTCGCCAGATATCGAATTTTCCGACGAATCACCGATGTTTGTAATTTGTACGTTATTGGAAGCGCACTAGTGTGCAGATTTGAGGTCTGTGATTAGATTTTCTCTGCGATGTATACTTTTGGGGGAAGTCATGTCTTTCTGGATTATATTAGGTTGGCCGAATCCGCAATGCCAGGGTCGCCAGATATCGGATTTTCCGACCAATCACCGATGTATGGAATTTGTACGTCATTTAAAGCGCACTAGTGTGCAGATTTCAAATCTGTGATTAGATTTTCTCTGCGATGTACACTTTTGGAGAAAATCATGTCTTTCTGGATTAAGTAAGGCTGGCCAAATCCGCCATGCCAGGGTGGCCAGATATCGAATTTTCCGAACAATCACCGATGTGTGTAATTTGTATGTCATAAGAAGCGCACTAGTGTGCAAATTTCAGATCTGTGATTAGATTTTCTCTGCGATGTATACTTTTGGAAAAAATCATGTCTTTCTGTGATTAGATTTTCTCTGCGATGTATACTTTTGGGGGAAGTCATGTCTTTCTGGATTATATTAGGTTGGCCGAATCCGCAATGCCAGGGTCGCCAGATATCGGATTTTCCGACCAATCACCGATGTATGGAATTTGTACGTCATTGGAAGCGCACTAGCGTGCAGATTTCAAATCTGTGATTAGATTTTCTCTGCGATGTACACTTTTGGAGAAAATCATGTCTTTCTGGATTAAGTAAGGCTGGCCAAATCCGCCATGCCAGGTTG
Organism: Brachypalpus laphriformis; assembly: GCA_945910035.1. NCBI lineage: Eukaryota > Metazoa > Arthropoda > Insecta > Diptera > Syrphidae > Brachypalpus > Brachypalpus laphriformis. Next base: position 123,277,603 of record OX246754.1, on the reverse strand, counting down.
GCCAGATATCGAATTTTCCGAACAATCACCGATGTGTGTAATTTGTATGTCATAAGAAGCGCACTAGTGTGCAAATTTCAGATCTGTGATTAGATTTTCTCTGCGATGTATACTTTTGGAAAAAATCATGTCTTTCTGGATTAAGTTAGGCTGGCCAAATCCGCCATGCCAAGGTCGCCAAATATCGATTTTTCCGACCAATCACCGATGTATGTAACTTGTACGTCATTAGAAGCGCACAAGTGTGCAGATTTCAAATCTGTGACTAGATTTTTTTCTGCGATGTATGATTTAGGAGAAAATCATGTTTTTTTGGATTAAGTCGGGCTGGCCGAATCCGCCATGCCAGGGTCGGCAGATATCGAATTTTCCGACTAATCGCCGATGTCTGTAATTTGTACGTTATTAGAAGCCCACTAGTGTGCAGATTTCAAATCTGTGATTAGATTTTCTCTGCGATGTGTACTTTTGGAGTAAATCATGTCTTTCTGGATTAAGTAAGGCTGGCTAAATCCGCCATGCCAGGGTCGCCAGATATCGAATTTTCCTACCAATAACCGATGTATGTAATCTGTACGTCATTAGAAGCGCACAAGTGTGCAGATTTCAAATCTTTGATTAGATTTTCTCTGCGATGTACACTTTTGGAGGAAATCATGTCTTTCTGGATTAAGTTATGTTGGCCGAATCCGCCATGCCAGGGTCGCCAGATATCGAATTTTCCAACCAATCACCGATTTATGTAATTTGTATGTCATTGAAAGCGCACTAGTGTGCAGATTTGAGGTCTGTGATTAGATTTTCTCTGCGATGTATACTTTTGGGATAAGTCATCTTTCTGGATTATATTAGGTTGGCCGAATCCGCCATGCCAGGGTCGCCAGATATCGGATTTTCCGACCAATCACCGATGTATGGAATTTGTACGTCATTGGAAGCGCACAAGTGTGCAGATTTCAAATCTGTGATTAGATTTTCTCTGCGATGTATACTTTTGGAGAAAATCATGTCTTTCTGGATTAAGTCGGGTTGGCCGAATCCGCCATGCCAGCGTCGCCAGATATCGAATTTTCCGACGAATCACCGGTGTTTGTAATTTGTACGTTATTGGAAGCGCACTAGTGTGCAGATTTGAGGTCTGTGATTAGATTTTCTCTGCGATGTATACTTTTGGGGGAAGTCATGTCTTTCTGGATTATATTAGGTTGGCCAAATCCGCCATGCCAGATATCGGATTTTCCGACCAATCACCGATGTGTGGAATTTGTACGTCATTGGAAGCGCACTAGTGTGCAGATTTCAAATCTGTGATTAGATTTTCTCTGCGATGTACACTTTTGGAGAAAATCATGTCTTTCTGGATTAAGTTAGAATGGCCAAATTCGCCAATCAAGACATGATTTTCTCCTAAATTATACATCGCAGAAAAAATCTAATCACAGACTTGAAATCTGCACACTAGTGCGCTTCTAATGACGTACAAATTGCATAGATCGGTTATTGGTCGGAAAATTCGATATCTGGCCAGGGTCGCCAGATATCGAATTTTCCGACGAATCACCGATGTATGTAATTTGTACGTCATTAGAAGCGCACTAGTGTGCAGATTCCAAATCTGTGATTACATTTTCTCTGCGATGTATATTTTGGAGAAAATCATGTCATTCTGGATTAAGTTAGGCTGGCCAAATTCGCCATGCCAGGGTCGCCAGATATCGAATTTTCCGACCAATCACCGATGTATGTAATCTGTACGTCATTAGAAGCGCACTAGTGTGCAGATTTCAAATCTGTGACTAGATTTTTTTCTGCGATGTATGATTTAGGAGAAAATCATGTTTTTCTGGATTAAGTCGGGCTGGCCGAATCCGCCATGCCAGGGTCGCCAGATATCGAATTTTCCGGCCAATAACGGATGTATGTAATCTGTACGTCATTAGAAGCGCACTAGTGTGCAGATTTCAAATCTGTTATTAGATTTTCTCTGCGATGTATACTTTTGGAGAAAGTCACGTCATTCTGGATCAAGTTAGGTTGGCCGAATCCGATATGCCAGGGTCGCCAGACATCGAATTTTCCAACCAATCACCGATGTATGTAATTTGTACGTCATTAAAAACGCACAAGTGTTCAGTTTCAAAATCTGTGATTAGATTTTCTCTGCGATGTATACTTTTGAAGAAAATCATGTCTTTCTGGATTAAGTTAGGTTGGCCGAATCCGCCATGCCAGGGTCGCCAGATATCGAATTTTCCTACCAATAACCGATGTATGTAATCTGTACGTCATTAGAAGCGCACAAGTGTGCAGATTTCAAATCTTTGATTAGATTTTCTCTGCGATGTACACTTTTGGAGGAAATCATGTCTTTCTGGATTAAGTTATGTTGGCCGAATCCGCCATGCCAGGGTCGCCAGATATCGAATTTTCCTACCAATAACCGATGTATGTAATCTGTACGTCATTAGAAGCGCACAAGTGTGCAGATTTCAAATCTGTGATTAGATTTTCTCTGCGATGTATACTTTTGGAAAAAATCATGTCTTTCTGGATTAAGTTAGGCTGGCCAAATCCGCCATGCCAAGGTCGCCAAATATCGATTTTTCCGACCAACCACCGATGTATGTAACTTGTACGTCATTAGGAGCGCACAAGTGTGCAGATTTCAAATCTGTGACTAGATTTTTTTCTGCGATGTATGATTTAGGAGAAAATCATGTTTTTCTGGATTAAGTCGGGCTGGCCGAATCCGCCATGCCAGGGTCGCCAGATATCGAATTTTCCGACCAATAACGGATGTATGTAATCTGTACGTCATTAGAAGCGCACTAGTGTGCAGATTTCAAATCTGTTATTAGATTTTCTCTGCGATGTATACTTTTGGAGAAAGTCACGTCATTCTGGATCAAGTTAGGTTGGCCGAATCCGATATGCCAGGGTCGCCAGACATCGAATTTTCCAACCAATCACCGATGTATGTAATTTGTACGTCATTAAAACGCACAAGTGTTCAGTTTCAAAATCTGTGATTAGATTTTCTCTGCGATGTATACTTTTGAAGAAAATCATGTCTTTCTGGATTAAGTTAGGTTGGCCGAATCCGCCATGCCAGGGTCGCCAGATATCGAATTTTCCTACCAATAACCGATGTATGTAATCTGTACGTCATTAGAAGCGCACAAGTGTGCAGATTTCAAATCTTTGATTAGATTTTCTCTGCGATGTACACTTTTGGAGGAAATCATGTCTTTCTGGATTAAGTTATGTTGGCCGAATCCGCCATGCCAGGGTCGCCAGATATCGAATTTTCCAACCAATCACCGATTTATGTAATTTGTATGTCATTGAAAGCGCACTAGTGTGCAGATTTGAGGTCTGTGATTAGATTTTCTCTGCGATGTATACTTTTGGGGGAAGTCATCTTTCTGGATTATATTAGGTTGGCCGAATCCGCCATGCCAGGGTCGCCAGATATCGGATTTTCCGACCAATCACCGATGTATGGAATTTGTACGTCATTGGAAGCGCACAAGTGTGCAGATTTCAAATCTGTGATTAGATTTTCTCTGCGATGTACACTTTTGGAGAAAATCATGTCTTTCTGGATTAAGTCGGGTTGGCCGAATCCGCCATGCCAGGGTCGCCAGATATCGAATTTTCCAACGAATCACCGGTGTTTGTAATTTGTACGTTATTGGAAGCGCACTAGTGTGCAGATTTGAGGTCTGTGATTAGATTTTCTCTGCGATGTATACTTTTGGGGGAAGTCATGTCTTTCTGGATTATATTAGGTTGGCCATATCCGCCATGCCAGATATCGGATTTTCCGACCAATCACCGATGTGTGGAATTTGTACGTCATTGGAAGCGCACTAGTGTGCAGATTTCAAATCTGTGATTAGATTTTCTCTGCGATGTACACTTTTGGAGAAAATCATGTCTTTCTGGATTAAGTTAGAATGGCCAAATTCGCCAATCAAGACATGATTTTCTCCTAAATTATACATCGCAGAAAAAATCTAATCACAGACTTGAAATCTGCACACTAGTGCGCTTCTAATGACGTACAAATTGCATAGATCGGTTATTGGTCGGGTCGCCAGATATCGAATTTTCCGACGAATCACCGATGTATGTAATTTGTACGTCATTAGAAGCGCACTAGTGTGCAGATTCCAAATCTGTGATTACATTTTCTCTGCGATGTATATTTTGGAGAAAATCATGTCATTCTGGATTACGTTAGGCTGGCCAAATTCGCCATGCCAGGGTCGCCAGATATCGAATTTTCCGACCAATCACCGATGTATGTAATCTGTACGTCATTAGAAGCGCACTAGTGTGCAGATTTCAAATCTGTGACTAGATTTTTTTCTGCGATGTATGATTTAGGAGAAAATCATGTTTTTCTGGATTAAGTCGGGCTGGCCGAATCCGCCATGCCAGGGTCGCCAGATATCGAATTTTCCGACCAATAACCTATGTATGTAATCTGTACGTCATTAGAAGCGCACTAGTGTGCAGATTTCAAATCTGTGATTAGATTTTCTCTTCGATGTACACTTTTGGAGAAAATCATGTCTTTCTGGATTAAGTCGGGTTGGCCGAATCCGCCATGCCAGGGTCGCCAGATATCGAATTTTCCGACGAATCACCGATGTTTGTAATTTGTACGTTATTGGAAGCGCACTAGTGTGCAGATTTGAGGTCTGTGATTAGATTTTCTCTGCGATGTATACTTTTGGGGGAAGTCATGTCTTTCTGGATTATATTAGGTTGGCCGAATCCGCAATGCCAGGGTCGCCAGATATCGGATTTTCCGACCAATCACCTATGTATGGAATTTGTACGTCATTTAAAGCGCACTAGTGTGCAGATTTCAAATCTGTGATTAGATTTTCTCTGCGATGTACACTTTTGGAGAAAATCATGTCTTTCTGGATTAAGTAAGGCTGGCCAAATCCGCCATGCCAGGGTGGCCAGATATCGAATTTTCCGAACAATCACCGATGTGTGTAATTTGTATGTCATAAGAAGCGCACTAGTGTGCAAATTTCAGATCTGTGATTAGATTTTCTCTGCGATGTATACTTTTGGAAAAAATCATGTCTTTCTGTGATTAGATTTTCTCTGCGATGTATACTTTTGGGGGAAGTCATGTCTTTCTGGATTATATTAGGTTGGCCGAATCCGCAATGCCAGGGTCGCCAGATATCGGATTTTCCGACCAATCACCGATGTATGGAATTTGTACGTCATTGGAAGCGCACTAGCGTGCAGATTTCAAATCTGTGATTAGATTTTCTCTGCGATGTACACTTTTGGAGAAAATCATGTCTTTCTGGATTAAGTAAGGCTGGCCAAATCCGCCATGCCAGGTTGGCCAGATATCGAATTTTCCGAACAATCACCGATGTGTGTAATTTGTATGTCATAAGAAGCGCACTAGTGTGCAAATTTCAGATCTGTGATTAGATTTTCTCTGCGATGTATACTTTTGGAAAAAATCATGTCTTTCTGGATTAAGTTAGGCTGGCCAAATCCGCCATGCCAAGGTCGCCAAATATCGATTTTTCCGACCAATCACCGATGTATGTAACTTGTACGTCATTAGAAGCGCACAAGTGTGCAGATTTCAAATCTGTGACTAGATTTTTTTCTGCGATGTATGATTTAGGAGAAAATCATGTTTTTTTGGATTAAGTCGGGCTGGCCGAATCCGCCATGCCAGGGTCGGCAGATATCGAATTTTCCGACTAATCGCCGATGTCTGTAATTTGTACGTTATTAGAAGCCCACTAGTGTGCAGATTTCAAATCTGTGATTAGATTTTCTCTGCGATGTGTACTTTTGGAGTAAATCATGTCTTTCTGGATTAAGTAAACCTGGCTAAATCCGCCATGCCAGGGTCGCCAGATATCGAATTTTCCTACCAATAACCGATGTATGTAATCTGTACGTCATTAGAAGCGCACAAGTGTGCAGATTTCAAATCTTTGATTAGATTTTCTCTGCGATGTACACTTTTGGAGGAAATCATGTCTTTCTGGATTAAGTTATGTTGGCCGAATCCGCCATGCCAGGGTCGCCAGATATCGAATTTTCCAACCAATCACCGATTTATGTAATTTGTATGTCATTGAAAGCGCACTAGTGTGCAGATTTGAGGTCTGTGATTAGATTTTCTCTGCGATGTATACTTTTGGGATAAGTCATCTTTCTGGATTATATTAGGTTGGCCGAATCCGCCATGCCAGGGTCGCCAGATATCGGATTTTCCGACCAATCACCGATGTATGGAATTTGTACGTCATTGGAAGCGCACAAGTGTGCAGATTTCAAATCTGTGATTAGATTTTCTCTGCGATGTACACTTTTGGAGAAAATCATGTCTTTCTGGATTAAGTCGGGTTGGCCGAATCCGCCATGCCAGGGTCGCCAGATATCGAATTTTCCGACGAATCACCGGTGTTTGTAATTTGTACGTTATTGGAAGCGCACTAGTGTGCAGATTTGAGGTCTGTGATTAGATTTTCTCTGCGATGTATACTTTTGGGGGAAGTCATGTCTTTCTGGATTATATTAGGTTGGCCAAATCCGCCATGCCAGATATCGGATTTTCCGACCAATCACCGATGTGTGGAATTTGTACGTCATTCGAAGCGCACTAGTGTGCAGATTTCAAATCTGTGATTAGATTTTCTCTGCGATGTACACTTTTGGAGAAAATCATGTCTTTCTGGATTAAGTTAGAATGGCCAAATTCGCCAATCAAGACATGATTTTCTCCTAAATTATACATCGCAGAAAAAATCTAATCACAGACTTGAAATCTGCACACTAGTGCGCTTCTAATGACGTACAAATTGCATAGATCGGTTATTGGTCGGAAAATTCGATATCTGGCCAGGGTCGCCAGATATCGAATTTTCCGACGAATCACCGATGTATGTAATTTGTACGTCATTAGAAGCGCACTAGTGTGCAGATTCCAAATCTGTGATTACATTTTCTCTGCGATGTATATTTTGGAGAAAATCATGTCATTCTGGATTAAGTTAGGCTGGCCAAATTCGCCATGCCAGGGTCGCCAGATATCGAATTTTCCGACCAATCACCGATGTATGTAATCTGTACGTCATTAGAAGCGCACTAGTGTGCAGATTTCAAATCTGTGACTAGATTTTTTTCTGCGATGTATGATTTAGGAGAAAATCATGTTTTTCTGGATTAAGTCGGGCTGGCCGAATCCGCCATGCCAGGGTCGCCAGATATCGAATTTTCCGGCCAATAACGGATGTATGTAATCTGTACGTCATTAGAAGCGCACTAGTGTGCAGATTTCAAATCTGTTATTAGATTTTCTCTGCGATGTATACTTTTGGAGAAAGTCACGTCATTCTGGATCAAGTTAGGTTGGCCGAATCCGATATGCCAGGGTCGCCAGACATCGAATTTTCCAACCAATCACCGATGTATGTAATTTGTACGTCATTAAAAGCGCACAAGTGTTCAGTTTCAAAATCTGTGATTAGATTTTCTCTGCGATGTATACTTTTGAAGAAAATCATGTCTTTCTGGATTAAGTTAGGTTGGCCGAATCCGCCATGCCAGGGTCGCCAGATATCGAATTTTCCTACCAATAACCGATGTATGTAATCTGTACGTCATTAGAAGCGCACAAGTGTGCAGATTTCAAATCTTTGATTAAATTTTCTCTGCGATGTACACTTTTGGAGGAAATCATGTCTTTCTGGATTAAGTTATGTTGGCCGAATCCGCCATGCCAGGGTCGCCAGATATCGAATTTTCCTACCAATAACCGATGTATGTAATCTGTACGTCATTAGAAGCGCACAAGTGTGCAGATTTCAAATCTGTGATTAGATTTTCTCTGCGATGTAGACTTTTGGAAAAAATCATGTCTTTCTGGATTAAGTTAGGCTGGCCAAATCCGCCATGCCAAGGTCGCCAAATATCGATTTTTCCGACCAATCACCGATGTATGTAACTTGTACGTCATTAGAAGCGCACAAGTGTGCAGATTTCAAATCTGTGACTAGATTTTTTTCTGCGATGTATGATTTAGGAGAAAATCATGTTTTTCTGGATTAAGTCGGGCTGGCCGAATCCGCCATGCCAGGGTCGCCAGATATCGAATTTTCCGACCAATAACGGATGTATGTAATCTGTGCGTCATTAGAAGCGCACTAGTGTGCAGATTTCAAATCTGTTATTAGATTTTCTCTGCGATGTATACTTTTGGAGAAAGTCACGTCATTCTGGATCAAGTTAGGTTGGCCGAATCCGATATGCCAGGGTCGCCAGACATCGAATTTTCCAACCAATCACCGATGTATGTAATTTGTACGTCATTAAAAACGCACAAGTGTTCAGTTTCAAAATCTGTGATTAGATTTTCTCTGCGATGTATACTTTTGAAGAAAATCATGTCTTTCTGGATTAAGTTAGGTTGGCCGAATCCGCCATGCCAGGGTCGCCAGATATCGAATTTTCCTACCAATAACCGATGTATGTAATCTGTACGTCATTAGAAGCGCACAAGTGTGCAGATTTCAAATCTTTGATTAGATTTTCTCTGCGATATACACTTTTGGGGGAAATCATGTCTTTCTGGATTAAGTTATGTTGGCCGAATCCGCCATGCCAGGGTCGCCAGATATCGAATTTTCCAACCAATCACCGATTTATGTAATTTGTATGTCATTGAAAGCGCACTAGTGTGCAGATTTGAGGTCTGTGATTAGATTTTCTCTGCGATGTATACTTTTGGGGGAAGTCATCTTTCTGGATTATATTAGGTTGGCCGAATCCGCCATGCCAGGGTCGCCAGATATCGGATTTTCCGACCAATCACCGATGTATGGAATTTGTACGTCATTGGAAGCGCACAAGTGTGCAGATTTCAAATCTGTGATTAGATTTTCTCTGCGATGTACACTTTTGGAGAAAATCATGTCTTTCTGGATTATGTCGGGTTGGCCGAATCCGCCATGCCAGGGTCGCCAGATATCGAATTTTCCGACGAATCACCGGTGTTTGTAATTTGTACGTTATTGGAAGCGCAATAGTGTGCAGATTTGAGGTCTGTGATTAGATTTTCTCTGCGATGTATACTTTTGGGGGAAGTCATGTCTTTCTGGATTATATTAGGTTGGCCAAATCCGCCATGCCAGATATCGGATTTTCCGACCAATCACCGATGTGTGGAATTTGTACGTCATTGGAAGCGCACTAGTGTGCAGATTTCAAATCTGTGATTAGATTTTCTCTGCGATGTACACTTTTGGAGAAAATCATGTCTTTCTGGATTAAGTTAGAATGGCCAAATTCGCCAATCAAGACATGATTTTCTCCTAAATTATACATCGCAGAAAAAATCTAATCACAGACTTGAAATCTGCACACTAGTGCGCTTCTAATGACGTACAAATTGCATAGATCGGTTATTGGTCGGAAAATTCGATATCTGGCCAGGGTCGCCAGATATCGAATTTTCCGACGAATCACCGATGTATGTAATTTGTACGTCATTAGAAGCGCACTAGTGTGCAGATTCCAAATCTGTGATTACATTTTCTCTGCGATGTATATTTTGGAGAAAATCATGTCATTCTGGATTAAGTTAGGCTGGCCAAATTCGCCATGCCAGGGTCGCCAGATATCGAATTTTCCGACCAATCACCGATGTATGTAATCTGTACGTCATTAGAAGCGCACTAGTGTGCAGATTTCAAATCTGTGACTAGATTTTTTTCTGCGATGTATGATTTAGGAGAAAATCATGTTTTTCTGGATTAAGTCGGGCTGGCCGAATCCGCCATGCCAGGGTCGCCAGATATCGAATTTTCCGACCAATAACCGATGTATGTAATCTGTACGTCATTAGAAGCGCACTAGTGTGCAGATTTCAAATCTGTGATTAGATTTTCTCTTCGATGTACACTTTTGGAGAAAATCATGTCTTTCTGGATTAAGTCGGGTTGGCCGAATCCGCCATGCCAGGGTCGCCAGATATCGAATTTTCCGACGAATCACCGATGTTTGTAATTTGTACGTTATTGGAAGCGCACTAGTGTGCAGATTTGAGGTCTGTGATTAGATTTTCTCTGCGATGTATACTTTTGGGGGAAGTCATGTCTTTCTGGATTATATTAGGTTGGCCGAATCCGCCATGCCAGGGTCGGCAGATATCGAATTTTCCTACCAATAACCGATGTATGTAATCTGTACGTCATTAGAAGCGCACAAGTGTGCAGATTTCAAATCTTTGATTAGATTTTCTCTGCGATGTACACTTTTGGAGGAAATCATGTCTTTCTGGATTAAGTTATGTTGGCCGAATCCGCCATGCCAGGGTCGCCAGATATCGAATTTTCCTACCAATAACCGATGTATGTAATCTGTACGTCATTGGAAGCGCACAAGTGTGCAGATTTCAAATCTGTGATTAGATTTTCTCTGCGATGTATACTTTTGGAAAAAATCATGTCTTTCTGGATTAAGTTAGGCTGGCCAAATCCGCCATGCCAAGGTCGCCAAATATCGATTTTTCCGACCAATCACCGATGTATGTAACTTGTACGTCATTAGAAGCGCACAAGTGTGCAGATTTCAAATCTGTGACTAGATTTTTTTCTGCGATGTATGATTTAGGAGAAAATCATGTTTTTTTGGATTAAGTCGGGCTGGCCGAATCCGCCATGCCAGGGTCGGCAGATATCGAATTTTCCGACTAATCGCCGATGTCTGTAATTTGTACGTTATTAGAAGCCCACTAGTGTGCAGATTTCAAATCTGTGATTAGATTTTCTCTGCGATGTGTACTTTTGGAGTAAATCATGTCTTTCTGGATTAAGTAAGGCTGGCTAAATCCGCCATGCCAGGGTCGCCAGATATCGAATTTTCCGACGAATCACCGATGTATGTAATTTGTACGTCATTGGAAGCGCACTAGTGTCCAGATTTCGAATCTGTGACTAAATTTTTTTCTGCGATGTATGATTTAGGAGAAAATCATGTTTTTCTGGATTAAGTCGGGCTGGCCGAATCCGCCATGCCAGGGTCGCCAGATATCGAATTTTCCGACCAATAACGGATGTATGTAATCTGTACGTCATTAGAAGCGCACTAGTGTGCAGATTTCAAATCTGTTATTAGATTTTCTCTGCGATGTATACTTTTGGAGAAAGTCACGTCATTCTGGATCAAGTTAGGTTGGCCGAATCCGATATGCCAGGGTCGCCAGACATCGAATTTTCCAACCAATCACCGATGTATGTAATTTGTACGTCATTAAAAACGCACAAGTGTTCAGTTTCAAAATCTGTGATTAGATTTTCTCTGCGATGTATACTTTTGAAGAAAATCATGTCTTTCTGGATTAAGTTAGGTTGGCCGAATCCGCCATGCCAGGGTCGCCAGATATCGAATTTTCCTACCAATAACCGATGTATGTAATCTGTACGTCATTAGAAGCGCACAAGTGTGCAGATTTCAAATCTTTGATTAGATTTTCTCTGCGATGTACACTTTTGGAGGAAATCATGTCTTTCTGGATTAAGTTATGTTGGCCGAATCCGCCATGCCAGGGTCGCCAGATATCGAATTTTCCAACCAATCACCGATTTATGTAATTTGTATGTCATTGAAAGCGCACTAGTGTGCAGATTTGAGGTCTGTGATTAGATTTTCTCTGCGATGTATACTTTTGGGGGAAGTCATCTTTCTGGATTATATTAGGTTGGCCGAATCCGCCATGCCAGGGTCGCCAGATATCGGATTTTCCGACCAATCACCGATGTATGGAATTTGTACGTCATTGGAAGCGCACAAGTGTGCAGATTTCAAATCTGTGATTAGATTTTCTCTGCGATGTACACTTTTGGAGAAAATCATGTCTTTCTGGATTAAGTCGGGTTGGCCGAATCCGCCATGCCAGGGTCGCCAGATATCGAATTTTCCGACGAATCACCGGTGTTTGTAATTTGTACGTTATTGGAAGCGCACTAGTGTGCAGATTTGAGGTCTGTGATTAGATTTTCTCTGCGATGTATACTTTTGGGGGAAGTCATGTCTTTCTGGATTATATTAGGTTGGCCAAATCCGCCATGCCAGATATCGGATTTTCCGACCAATCACCGATGTGTGGAATTTGTACGTCATTGGAAGCGCACTAGTGTGCAGATTTCAAATCTGTGATTAGATTTTCTCTGCGATGTACACTTTTGGAGAAAATCATGTCTTTCTGGATTAAGTTAGAATGGCCAAATTCGCCAATCAAGACATGATTTTCTCCTAAATTATACATCGCAGAAAAAATCTAATCACAGACTTGAAATCTGCACACTAGTGCGCTTCTAATGACGTACAAATTGCATAGATCGGTTATTGGTCGGAAAATTCGATATCTGGCCAGGGTCGCCAGATATCGAATTTTCCGACGAATCACCGATGTATGTAATTTGTACGTCATTAGAAGCGCACTAGTGTGCAGATTCCAAATCTGTGATTACATTTTCTCTGCGATGTATATTTTGGAGAAAATCATGTCATTCTGGATTAAGTTAGGCTGGCCAAATTCGCCATGCCAGGGTCGCCAGATATCGAATTTTCCGACCAATCACCGATGTATGTAATCTGTACGTCATTAGAAGCGCACTAGTGTGCAGATTTCAAATCTGTGACTAGATTTTTTTCTGCGATGTATGATTTAGGAGAAAATCATGTTTTTCTGGATTAAGTCGGGCTGGCCGAATCCGCCATGCCAGGGTCGCCAGATATCGAATTTTCCGACCAATAACGGATGTATGTAATCTGTACGTCATTAGAAGCGCACTAGTGTCCAGATTTCAAATCTGTTATTAGATTTTCTCTGCGATGTATACTTTTGGAGAAAGTCACGTCATTCTGGATCAAGTTAGGTTGGCCGAATCCGATATGCCAGGGTCGCCAGACATCGAATTTTCCAACCAATCACCGATGTATGTAATTTGTACGTCATTAAAAACGCACAAGTGTTCAGTTTCAAAATCTGTGATTAGATTTTCTCTGCGATGTATACTTTTGAAGAAAATCATGTCTTTCTGGATTAAGTTAGGTTGGCCGAATCCGCCATGCCAGGGTCGCCAGATATCGAATTTTCCTACCAATAACCGATGTATGTAATCTGTACGTCATTAGAAGCGCACAAGTGTGCAGATTTCAAATCTTTGATTAGATTTTCTCTGCGATGTACACTTTTGGAGGAAATCATGTCTTTCTGGATTAAGTTATGTTGGCCGAATCCGCCATGCCAGGGTCGCCAGATATCGAATTTTCCTACCAATAACCGATGTATGTAATCTGTACGTCATTAGAAGCGCACAAGTGTGCAGATTTCAAATCTGTGATTAGATTTTCTCTGCGATGTATACTTTTGGAAAAAATCATGTCTTTCTGGATTAAGTTAGGCTGGCCAAATCCGCCATGCCAAGGTCGCCAAATATCGATTTTTCCGACCAATCACCGATGTATGTAACTTGTACGTCATTAGAAGCGCACAAGTGTGCAGATTTCAAATCTGTGACTAGATTTTTTTCTGCGATGTATGATTTAGGAGAAAATCATGTTTTTCTGGATTAAGTCGGGCTGGCTGAATCCGCCATGCCAGGGTCGCCAGATATCGAATTTTCCGACCAATAACGGATGTATGTAATCTGTACGTCATTAGAAGCGCACTAGTGTGCAGATTTCAAATCTGTTATTAGATTTTCTCTGCGATGTATACTTTTGGAGAAAGTCACGTCATTCTGGATCAAGTTAGGTTGGCCGAATCCGATATGCCAGGGTCGCCAGACATCGAATTTTCCAACCAATCACCGATGTATGTAATTTGTACGTCATTAAAAACGCACAAGTGTTCAGTTTCAAAATCTGTGATTAGATTTTCTCTGCGATGTATACTTTTGAAGAAAATCATGTCTTTCTGGATTAAGTTAGGTTGGCCGAATCCGCCATGCCAGGGTCGCCAGATATCGAATTTTCCTACCAATAACCGATGTATGTAATCTGTACGTCATTAGAAGCGCACAAGTGTGCAGATTTCAAATCTTTGATTAGATTTTCTCTGCGATGTACACTTTTGGGGGAAATCATGTCTTTCTGGATTAAGTTATGTTGGCCGAATCCGCCATGCCAGGGTCGCCAGATATCGAATTTTCCAACCAATCACCGATTTATGTAATTTGTATGTCATTGAAAGCGCACTAGTGTGCAGATTTGAGGTCTGTGATTAGATTTTCTCTGCGATGTATACTTTTGGGGGAAGTCATCTTTCTGGATTATATTAGGTTGGCCGAATCCGCCATGCCAGGGTCGCCAGATATCGGATTTTCCGACCAATCACCGATGTATGGAATTTGTACGTCATTGGAAGCGCACAAGTGTGCAGATTTCAAATCTGTGATTAGATTTTCTCTGCGATGTACACTTTTGGAGAAAATCATGTCTTTCTGGATTATGTCGGGTTGGCCGAATCCGCCATGCCAGGGTCGCCAGATATCGAATTTTCCGACGAATCACCGGTGTTTGTAATTTGTACGTTATTGGAAGCGCAATAGTGTGCAGATTTGAGGTCTGTGATTAGATTTTCTCTGCGATGTATACTTTTGGGGGAAGTCATGTCTTTCTGGATTATATTAGGTTGGCCAAATCCGCCATGCCAGATATCGGATTTTCCGACCAATCACCGATGTGTGGAATTTGTACGTCATTGGAAGCGCACTAGTGTGCAGATTTCAAATCTGTGATTAGATTTTCTCTGCGATGTACACTTTTGGAGAAAATCATGTCTTTCTGGATTAAGTTAGAATGGCCAAATTCGCCAATCAAGACATGATTTTCTCCTAAATTATACATCGCAGAAAAAATCTAATCACAGACTTGAAATCTGCACACTAGTGCGCTTCTAATGACGTACAAATTGCATAGATCGGTTATTGGTCGGAAAATTCGATATCTGGCCAGGGTCGCCAGATATCGAATTTTCCGACGAATCACCGATGTATGTAATTTGTACGTCATTAGAAGCGCACTAGTGTGCAGATTCCAAATCTGTGATTACATTTTCTCTGCGATGTATATTTTGGAGAAAATCATGTCATTCTGGATTAAGTTAGGCTGGCCAAATTCGCCATGCCAGGGTCGCCAGATATCGAATTTTCCGACCAATCACCGATGTATGTAATCTGTACGTCATTAGAAGCGCACTAGTGTGCAGATTTCAAATCTGTGACTAGATTTTTTTCTGCGATGTATGATTTAGGAGAAAATCATGTTTTTCTGGATTAAGTCGGGCTGGCCGAATCCGCCATGCCAGGGTCGCCAGATATCGAATTTTCCGACCAATAACCTATGTATGTAATCTGTACGTCATTAGAAGCGCACTAGTGTGCAGATTTCAAATCTGTGATTAGATTTTCTCTTCGATGTACACTTTTGGAGAAAATCATGTCTTTCTGGATTAAGTCGGGTTGGCCGAATCCGCCATGCCAGGGTCGCCAGATATCGAATTTTCCGACGAATCACCGATGTTTGTAATTTGTACGTTATTGGAAGCGCACTAGTGTGCAGATTTGAGGTCTGTGATTAGATTTTCTCTGCGATGTATACTTTTGGGGGAAGTCATGTCTTTCTGGATTATATTAGGTTGGCCGAATCCGCAATGCCAGGGTCGCCAGATATCGGATTTTCCGACCAATCACCTATGTATGGAATTTGTACGTCATTTAAGGCGCACTAGTGTGCAGATTTCAAATCTGTGATTAGATTTTCTCTGCGATGTACACTTTTGGAGAAAATCATGTCTTTCTGGATTAAGTAAGGCTGGCCAAATCCGCCATGCCAGGGTGGCCAGATATCGAATTTTCCGAACATTCACCGATGTGTGTAATTTGTATGTCATAAGAAGCGCACTAGTGTGCAAATTTCAGATCTGTGATTAGATTTTCTCTGCGATGTATACTTTTGGAAAAAATCATGTCTTTCTGGATTAAGTTAGGCTGGCCAAATCCGCCATGCCAAGGTCGCCAAATATCGATTTTTCCGACCAATCACCGATGTATGTAACTTGTACGTCATTAGAAGCGCACAAGTGTGCAGATTTCAAATCTGTGACTAGATTTTTTTCTGCGATGTATGATTTAGGAGAAAATCATGTTTTTTTGGATTAAGTCGGGCTGGCCGAATCCGCCATGCCAGGGTCGGCAGATATCGAATTTTCCGACTAATCGCCGATGTCTGTAATTTGTACGTTATTAGAAGCCCACTAGTGTGCAGATTTCAAATCTGTGATTAGATTTTCTCTGCGATGTGTACTTTTGGAGTAAATCATGTCTTTCTGGATTAAGTAAGGCTGGCTAAATCCGCCATGCCAGGGTCGCCAGATATCGAATTTTCCGACGAATCACCGATGTATGTAATTTGTACGTCATTGGAAGCGCACTAGTGTCCAGATTTCAAATCTGTGACTAAAATTTTTTCTGCGATGTATGATTTAGGAGAAAATCATGTTTTTCTGGATTAAGTCGGGCTGGCCGAATCCGCCATGCCAGGGTCGCCAGATATCGAATTTTCCGACCAATAACGGATGTATGTAATCTGTACGTCATTAGAAGCGCACTAGTGTGCAGATTTCAAATCTGTTATTAGATTTTCTCTGCGATGTATACTTTTGGAGAAAGTCACGTCATTCTGGATCAAGTTAGGTTGGCCGAATCCGATATGCCAGGGTCGCCAGACATCGAATTTTCCAACCAATCACCGATGTATGTAATTTGTACGTCATTAAAAACGCACAAGTGTTCAGTTTCAAAATCTGTGATTAGATTTTCTCTGCGATGTATACTTTTGAAGAAAATCATGTCTTTCTGGATTAAGTTAGGTTGGCCGAATCCGCCATGCCAGGGTCGCCAGATATCGAATTTTCCTACCAATAACCGATGTATGTAATCTGTACGTCATTAGAAGCGCACAAGTGTGCAGATTTCAAATCTTTGATTAGATTTTCTCTGCGATGTACACTTTTGGAGGAAATCATGTCTTTCTGGATTAAGTTATGTTGGCCGAATCCGCCATGCCAGGGTCGCCAGATATCGAATTTTCCAACCAATCACCGATTTATGTAATTTGTATGTCATTGAAAGCGCACTAGTGTGCAGATTTGAGGTCTGTGATTAGATTTTCTCTGCGATGTATACTTTTGGGGGAAGTCATCTTTCTGGATTATATTAGGTTGGCCGAATCCGCCATGCCAGGGTCGCCAGATATCGGATTTTCCGACCAATCACCGATGTATGGAATTTGTACGTCATTGGAAGCGCACAAGTGTGCAGATTTCAAATCTGTGATTAGATTTTCTCTGCGATGTACACTTTTGGAGAAAATCATGTCTTTCTGGATTAAGTCGGGTTGGCCGAATCCGCCATGCCAGGGTCGCCAGATATCGAATTTTCCGACGAATCACCGGTGTTTGTAATTTGTACGTTATTGGAAGCGCAATAGTGTGCAGATTTGAGGTCTGTGATTAGATTTTCTCTGCGATGTATACTTTTGGGGGAAGTCATGTCTTTCTGGATTATATTAGGTTGGCCAAATCCGCCATGCCAGATATCGGATTTTCCGACCAATCACCGATGTGTGGAATTTGTACGTCATTGGAAGCGCACTAGTGTGCAGATTTCAAATCTGTGATTAGATTTTCTCTGCGATGTACACTTTTGGAGAAAATCATGTCTTTCTGGATTAAGTTACAATGGCCAAATTCGCCAATCAAGACATGATTTTCTCCTAAATTATACATCGCAGAAAAAATCTAATCACAGACTTGAAATCTGCACACTAGTGCGCTTCTAATGACGTACAAATTGCATAGATCGGTTATTGGTCGGAAAATTCGATATCTGGCCAGGGTCGCCAGATATCGAATTTTCCGACGAATCACCGATGTATGTAATTTGTACGTCATTAGAAGCGCACTAGTGTGCAGATTCCAAATCTGTGATTACATTTTCTCTGCGATGTATATTTTGGAGAAAATCATGTCATTCTGGATTAAGTTAGGCTCTCCAAATTCGCCATGCCAGGGTCGCCAGATATCGAATTTTCCGACCAATCACCGATGTATGTAATCTGTACGTCATTAGAAGCGCACTAGTGTGCAGATTTCAAATCTGTGACTAGATTTTTTTCTGCGATGTATGATTTAGGAGAAAATCATGTTTTTCTGGATTAAGTCGGGCTGGCCGAATCCGCCATGCCAGGGTCGCCAGATATCGAATTTTCCGACCAATAACGGATGTATGTAATCTGTACGTCATTAGAAGCGCACTAGTGTGCAGATTTCAAATCTGTTATTAGATTTTCTCTGCGATGTATACTTTTGGAGAAAGTCACGTCATTCTGGATCAAGTTAGGTTGGCCGAATCCGATATGCCAGGGTCGCCAGACATCGAATTTTCCAACCAATCACCGATGTATGTAATTTGTACGTCATTAAAAACGCACAAGTGTTCAGTTTCAAAATCTGTGATTAGATTTTCTCTGCGATGTATACTTTTGAAGAAAATCATGTCTTTCTGGATTAAGTCGGGCTGGCCGAATCCGCCATGCCAGGGTCGCCAGATATCGAATTTTCCTACCAATAACCGATGTATGTAATCTGTACGTCATTAGAAGCGCACAAGTGTGCAGATTTCAAATCTTTGATTAGATTTTCTCTGCGATGTACACTTTTGGAGGAAATCATGTCTTTCTGGATTAAGTTATGTTGGCCGAATCCGCCATGCCAGGGTCGCCAGATATCGAATTTTCCTACCAATAACCGATGTATGTAATCTGTACGTCATTAGAAGCGCACAAGTGTGCAGATTTCAAATCTGTGATTAGATTTTCTCTGCGATGTATACTTTTGGAAAAAATCATGTCTTTCTGGATTAAGTTAGGCTGGCCAAATCCGCCATGCCAAGGTCGCCAAATATCGATTTTTCCGACCAATCACCGATGTATGTAACTTGTACGTCATTAGAAGCGCACAAGTGTGCAGATTTCAAATCTGTGACTAGATTTTTTTCTGCGATGTATGATTTAGGAGAAAATCATGTTTTTTTGGATTAAGTCGGGCTGGCCGAATCCGCCATGCCAGGGTCGGCAGATATCGAATTTTCCGACTAATCGCCGATGTCTGTAATTTGTACGTTATTAGAAGCCCACTAGTGTGCAGATTTCAAATCTGTGATTAGATTTTCTCTGCGATGTGTACTTTTGGAGTAAATCATGTCTTTCTGGATTAAGTAAGGCTGGCTAAATCCGCCATGCCAGGGTCGCCAGATATCGAATTTTCCGACGAATCACCGATGTATGTAATTTGTACGTCATTGGAAGCGCACTAGTGTCCAGATTTCGAATCTGTGACTAAATTTTTTTCTGCGATGTATGATTTAGGAGAAAATCATGTTTTTCTGGATTAAGTCGGGCTGGCCGAATCCGCCATGCCAGGGTCGCCAGATATCGAATTTTCCGACCAATAACGGATGTATGTAATCTGTACGTCATTAGAAGCGCACTAGTGTGCAGATTTCAAATCTGTTATTAGATTTTCTCTGCGATGTATACTTTTGGAGAAAGTCACGTCATTCTGGATCAAGTTAGGTTGGCCGAATCCGATATGCCAGGGTCGCCAGACATCGAATTTTCCAACCAATCACCGATGTATGTAATTTGTACGTCATTAAAAACGCACAAGTGTTCAGTTTCAAAATCTGTGATTAGATTTTCTCGGCGATGTATACTTTTGTTGAAAATCATGTCTTTCTGGATTAAGTTAGGTTGGCCGAATCCGCCATGCCAGGGTCGCCAGATATCGAATTTTCCTACCAATAACCGATGTATGTAATCTTTACGTCATTAGAAGCGCACAAGTGTGCAGATTTCAAATCTTTGATTAGATTTTCTCTGCGATGTACACTTTTGGAGGAAATCATGTCTTTCTGGATTAAGTTATGTTGGCCGAATCCGCCATGCCAGGGTCACCAGATATCGAATTTTCCAACCAATCACCGATTTATGTAATTTGTATGTCATTGAAAGCGCACTAGTGTGCAGATTTGAGGTCTGTGATTAGATTTTCTCTGCGATGTATACTTTTGGGGGAAGTCATCTTTCTGGATTATATTAGGTTGGCCGAATCCGCCATGCCAGGGTCGCCAGATATCGGATTTTCCGACCAATCACCTATGTATGGAATTTGTACGTCATTTAAAGCGCACTAGTGTGCTGATTTCAAATCTGTGATTAGATTTTCTCTGCGATGTACACTTTTGGAGAAAATCATGTCTTTCTGGATTAAGTAAGGCTGGCCAAATCCGCCATGCCAGGGTGGCCAGATATCGAATTTTCCGAACAATCACCGATGTGTGTAATTTGTATGTCATAAGAAGCGCACTAGTGTGCAAATTTCAGATCTGTGATTAGATTTTCTCTGCGATGTATACTTTTGGAAAAAATCATGTCTTTCTGTGATTAGATTTTCTCTGCGATGTATACTTTTGGGGGAAGTCATGTCTTTCTGGATTATATTAGGTTGGCCGAATCCGCAATGCCAGGGTCGCCAGATATCGGATTTTCCGACCAATCACCGATGTATGGAATTTGTACGTCATTGGAAGCGCACTAGCGTGCAGATTTCAAATCTGTGATTAGATTTTCTCTGCGATGTACACTTTTGGAGAAAATCATGTCTTTCTGGATTAAGTAAGGCTGGCCAAATCCGCCATGCCAGGTTGGCCAGATATCGAATTTTCCGAACAATCGCCGATGTGTGTAATTTGTATGTCATAAGAAGCGCACTAGTGTGCAAATTTCAGATCTGTGATTAGATTTTCTCTGCGATGTATACTTTTGGAAAAAATCATGTCTTTCTGGATTAAGTTAGGCTGGCCAAATCCGCCATGCCAAGGTCGCCAAATATCGATTTTTCCGACCAATCACCGATGTATGTAACTTGTACGTCATTAGAAGCGCACAAGTGTGCAGATTTCAAATCTGTGACTAGATTTTTTTCTGCGATGTATGATTTAGGAGAAAATCATGTTTTTCTGGATTAAGTCGGGCTGGCCGAATCCGCCATGCCAGGGTCGCCAGATATCGAATTTTCCGACCAATAACGGATGTATGTAATCTGTACGTCATTAGAAGCGCACTAGTGTGCAGATTTCAAATCTGTGACTAGATTTTTTTCTGCGATGTATGATTTAGGAGAAAATCATGTTTTTCTGGATTAAGTCGGGCTGGCCAAATCCGCCATGCCAGGTTGGCCAGATATCGAATTTTCCGAACAATCGCCGATGTGTGTAATTTGTATGTCATAAGAAGCGCACTAGTGTGCAAATTTCAGATCTGTGATTAGATTTTCTCTGCGATGTATACTTTTGGAAAAAATCATGTCTTTCTGGATTAAGTAAGGCTGGCCAAATCCGCCATGCCAGGTTGGCCAGATATCGAATTTTCCGACTAATCGCCGATGTCTGTAATTTGTACGTTATTAGAAGCCCACTAGTGTGCAGATTTCAAATCTGTGATTAGATTTTCTCTGCGATGTGTACTTTTGGAGTAAATCATGTCTTTCTGGATTAAGTAAGGCTGGCTAAATCCGCCATGCCAGGGTCGCCAGATATCGAATTTTCCGACGAATCACCGATGTATGTAATTTGTACGTCATTGGAAGCGCACTAGTGTCCAGATTTCAAATCTGTGACTAAATTTTTTTCTGCGATGTATGATTTAGGAGAAAATCATGTTTTTCTGGATTAAGTCGGGCTGGCCGAATCCGCCATGCCAGGGTCGCCAGATATCGAATTTTCCGACCAATAACGGATGTATGTAATCTGTACGTCATTAGAAGCGCACTAGTGTGCAGATTTCAAATCTGTTATTAGATTTTCTCTGCGATGTATACTTTTGGAGAAAGTCACGTCATTCTGGATCAAGTTAGGTTGGCCGAATCCGATATGCCAGGGTCGCCAGACATCGAATTTTCCAACCAATCACCGATGTATGTAATTTGTACGTCATTAAAAACGCACAAGTGTTCAGTTTCAAAATCTGTGATTAGATTTTCTCTGCGATGTATACTTTTGAAGAAAATCATGTCTTTCTGGATTAAGTTAGGTTGGCCGAATCCGCCATGCCAGGGTCGCCAGATATCGAATTTTCCTACCAATAACCGATGTATGTAATCTGTACGTCATTAGAAGCGCACAAGTGTGCAGATTTCAAATCTTTGATTAGATTTTCTCTGCGATGTACACTTTTGGAGGAAATCATGTCTTTCTGGATTAAGTTATGTTGGCCGAATCCGCCATGCCAGGGTCGCCAGATATCGAATTTTCCAACCAATCACCGATTTATGTAATTTGTATGTCATTGAAAGCGCACTAGTGTTCAGATTTGAGGTCTGTGATTAGATTTTCTCTGCGATGTATACTTTTGGGGGAAGTCATCTTTCTGGATTATATTAGGTTGGCCGAATCCGCCATGCCAGGGTCGCCAGATATCGGATTTTCCGACCAATCACCGATGTATGGAATTTGTACGTCATTGGAAGCGCACAAGTGTGCAGATTTCAAATCTGTGATTAGATTTTCTCTGCGATGTACACTTTTGGAGAAAATCATGTCTTTCTGGATTAAGTCGGGTTGGCCGAATCCGCCATGCCAGGGTCGCCAGATATCGAATTTTCCGACGAATCACCGGTGTTTGTAATTTGTACGTTATTGGAAGCGCAATAGTGTGCAGATTTGAGGTCTGTGATTAGATTTTCTCTGCGATGTATACTTTTGGGGGAAGTCATGTCTTTCTGGATTATATTAGGTTGGCCAAATCCGCCATGCCAGATATCGGATTTTCCGACCAATCACCGATGTGTGGAATTTGTACGTCATTGGAAGCGCACTAGTGTGCAGATTTCAAATCTGTGATTAGATTTTCTCTGCGATGTACACTTTTGGAGAAAATCATGTCTTTCTGGATTAAGTTACAATGGCCAAATTCGCCAATCAAGACATGATTTTTTCCTAAATTATACATCGCAGAAAAAATCTAATCACAGACTTGAAATCTGCACACTAGTGCGCTTCTAATGACGTACAAATTGCATAGATCGGTTATTGGTCGGAAAATTCGATATCTGGCCAGGGTCGCCAGATATCGAATTTTCCGACGAATCACCGATGTATGTAATTTGTACGTCATTAGAAGCGCACTAGTGTGCAGATTCCAAATCTGTGATTACATTTTCTCTGCGATGTATATTTTGGAGAAAATCATGTCATTCTGGATTAAGTTAGGCTGGCCAAATTCGCCATGCCAGGGTCGCCAGATATCGAATTTTCCGACCAATCACCGATGTATGTAATCTGTACGTCATTAGAAGCGCACTAGTGTGCAGATTTCAAATCTGTGACTAGATTTTTTTCTGCGATGTATGATTTAGGAGAAAATCATGTTTTTCTGGATTAAGTCGGGCTGGCCGAATCCGCCATGCCAGGGTCGCCAGATATCGAATTTTCCGACCAATAACGGATGTATGTAATCTGTACGTCATTAGAAGCGCACTAGTGTGCAGATTTCAAATCTGTTATTAGATTTTCTCTGCGATGTATACTTTTGGAGAAAGTCACGTCATTCTGGATCAAGTTAGGTTGGCCGAATCCGATATGCCAGGGTCGCCAGACATCGAATTTTCCAACCAATCACCGATGTATGTAATTTGTACGTCATTAAAAACGCACAAGTGTTCAGTTTCAAAATCTGTGATTAGATTTTCTCTGCGATGTATACTTTTGAAGAAAATCATGTCTTTCTGGATTAAGTCGGGCTGGCCGAATCCGCCATGCCAGGGTCGCCAGATATCGAATTTTCCTACCAATAACCGATGTATGTAATCTGTACGTCATTAGAAGCGCACAAGTGTGCAGATTTCAAATCTTTGATTAGATTTTCTCTGCGATGTACACTTTTGGAGGAAATCATGTCTTTCTGGATTAAGTTATGTTGGCCGAATCCGCCATGCCAGGGTCGCCAGATATCGAATTTTCCTACCAATAACCGATGTATGTAATCTGTACGTCATTAGAAGCGCACAAGTGTGCAGATTTCAAATCTGTGATTAGATTTTCTCTGCGATGTATACTTTTGGAAAAAATCATGTCTTTCTGGATTAAGTTAGGCTGGCCAAATCCGCCATGCCAAGGTCGCCAAATATCGATTTTTCCGACCAATCACCGATGTATGTAACTTGTACGTCATTAGAAGCGCACAAGTGTGCAGATTTCAAATCTGTGACTAGATTTTTTTCTGCGATGTATGATTTAGGAGAAAATCATGTTTTTTTGGATTAAGTCGGGCTGGCCGAATCCGCCATGCCAGGGTCGGCAGATATCGAATTTTCCGACTAATCGCCGATGTCTGTAATTTGTACGTTATTAGAAGCCCACTAGTGTGCAGATTTCAAATCTGTGATTAGATTTTCTCTGCGATGTGTACTTTTGGAGTAAATCATGTCTTTCTGGATTAAGTAAGGCTGGCTAAATCCGCCATGCCAGGGTCGCCAGATATCGAATTTTCCGACGAATCACCGATGTATGTAATTTGTACGTCATTGGAAGCGCACTAGTGTCCAGATTTCGAATCTGTGACTAAATTTTTTTCTGCGATGTATGATTTAGGAGAAAATCATGTTTTTCTGGATTAAGTCGGGCTGGCCGAATCCGCCATGCCAGGGTCGCCAGATATCGAATTTTCCGACCAATAACGGATGTATGTAATCTGTACGTCATTAGAAGCGCACTAGTGTGCAGATTTCAAATCTGTTATTAGATTTTCTCTGCGATGTATACTTTTGGAGAAAGTCACGTCATTCTGGATCAAGTTAGGTTGGCCGAATCCGATATGCCAGGGTCGCCAGACATCGAATTTTCCAACCAATCACCGATGTATGTAATTTGTACGTCATTAAAAACGCACAAGTGTTCAGTTTCAAAATCTGTGATTAGATTTTCTCGGCGATGTATACTTTTGTTGAAAATCATGTCTTTCTGGATTAAGTTAGGTTGGCCGAATCCGCCATGCCAGGGTCGCCAGATATCGAATTTTCCTACCAATAACCGATGTATGTAATCTTTACGTCATTAGAAGCGCACAAGTGTGCAGATTTCAAATCTTTGATTAGATTTTCTCTGCGATGTACACTTTTGGAGGAAATCATGTCTTTCTGGATTAAGTTATGTTGGCCGAATCCGCCATGCCAGGGTCACCAGATATCGAATTTTCCAACCAATCACCGATTTATGTAATTTGTATGTCATTGAAAGCGCACTAGTGTGCAGATTTGAGGTCTGTGATTAGATTTTCTCTGCGATGTATACTTTTGGGGGAAGTCATCTTTCTGGATTATATTAGGTTGGCCGAATCCGCCATGCCAGGGTCGCCAGATATCGGATTTTCCGACCAATCACCTATGTATGGAATTTGTACGTCATTTAAAGCGCACTAGTGTGCTGATTTCAAATCTGTGATTAGATTTTCTCTGCGATGTACACTTTTGGAGAAAATCATGTCTTTCTGGATTAAGTAAGGCTGGCCAAATCCGCCATGCCAGGGTGGCCAGATATCGAATTTTCCGAACAATCACCGATGTGTGTAATTTGTATGTCATAAGAAGCGCACTAGTGTGCAAATTTCAGATCTGTGATTAGATTTTCTCTGCGATGTATACTTTTGGAAAAAATCATGTCTTTCTGTGATTAGATTTTCTCTGCGATGTATACTTTTGGGGGAAGTCATGTCTTTCTGGATTATATTAGGTTGGCCGAATCCGCAATGCCAGGGTCGCCAGATATCGGATTTTCCGACCAATCACCGATGTATGGAATTTGTACGTCATTGGAAGCGCACTAGCGTGCAGATTTCAAATCTGTGATTAGATTTTCTCTGCGATGTACACTTTTGGAGAAAATCATGTCTTTCTGGATTAAGTAAGGCTGGCCAAATCCGCCATGCCAGGTTGGCCAGATATCGAATTTTCCGAACAATCGCCGATGTGTGTAATTTGTATGTCATAAGAAGCGCACTAGTGTGCAAATTTCAGATCTGTGATTAGATTTTCTCTGCGATGTATACTTTTGGAAAAAATCATGTCTTTCTGGATTAAGTTAGGCTGGCCAAATCCGCCATGCCAAGGTCGCCAAATATCGATTTTTCCGACCAATCACCGATGTATGTAACTTGTACGTCATTAGAAGCGCACAAGTGTGCAGATTTCAAATCTGTGACTAGATTTTTTTCTGCGATGTATGATTTAGGAGAAAATCATGTTTTTTTGGATTAAGTCGGGCTGGCCGAATCCGCCATGCCAGGGTCGCCAGATATCGAATTTTCCGACTAATCGCCGATGTCTGTAATTTGTACGTTATTAGAAGCCCACTAGTGTGCAGATTTCAAATCTGTGATTAGATTTTCTCTGCGATGTGTACTTTTGGAGTAAATCATGTCTTTCTGGATTAAGTAAGGCTGGCTAAATCCGCCATGCCAGGGTCGCCAGATATCGAATTTTCCTACCAATAACCGATGTATGTAATCTGTACGTCATTAGAAGCGCACAAGTGTGCAGATTTCAAATCTTTGATTAGATTTTCTCTGCGATGTACACTTTTGGAGGAAATCATGTCTTTCTGGATTAAGTTATGTTGGCCGAATCCGCCATGCCAGGGTCGCCAGATATCGAATTTTCCAACCAATCACCGATTTATGTAATTTGTATGTCATTGAAAGCGCACTAGTGTGCAGATTTGAGGTCTGTGATTAGATTTTCTCTGCGATGTATACTTTTGGGGGAAGTCATCTTTCTGGATTATATTAGGTTGGCCGAATCCGCCATGCCAGGGTCGCCAGATATCGGATTTTCCGACCAATCACCGATGTATGGAATTTGTACGTCATTGGAAGCGCACAAGTGTGCAGATTTCAAATCTGTGATTAGATTTTCTCTGCGATGTACACTTTTGGAGAAAATCATGTCTTTCTGGATTAAGTCGGGTTGGCCGAATCCGCCATGCCAGGGTCGCCAGATATCGAATTTTCCGACGAATCACCGGTGTTTGTAATTTGTACGTTATTGGAAGCGCACTAGTGTGCAGATTTGAGGTCTGTGATTAGATTTTCTCTGCGATGTATACTTTTGGGGGAAGTCATGTCTTTCTGGATTATATTAGGTTGGCCAAATCCGCCATGCCAGATATCGGATTTTCCGACCAATCACCGATGTGTGGAATTTGTACGTCATTGGAAGCGCACTAGTGTGCAGATTTCAAACCTGTGATTAGATTTTCTCTGCGATGTACACTTTTGGAGAAAATCATGTCTTTCTGGATTAAGTTAGAATGGCCAAATTCGCCAATCAAGACATGATTTTCTCCTAAATTATACATCGCAGAAAAAATCTAATCACAGACTTGAAATCTGCACACTAGTGCGCTTCTAATGACGTACAAATTGCATAGATCGGTTATTGGTCGGAAAATTCGATATCTGGCCAGGGTCGCCAGATATCGAATTTTCCGACGAATCACCGATGTATGTAATTTGTACGTCATTAGAAGCGCACTAGTGTGCAGATTCCAAATCTGTGATTACATTTTCTCTGCGATGTATATTTTGGAGAAAATCATGTCATTCTGGATTAAGTTAGGCTGGCCAAATTCGCCATGCCAGGGTCGCCAGATATCGAATTTTCCGACCAATCACCGATGTATGTAATCTGTACGTCATTAGAAGCGCACTAGTGTGCAGATTTCAAATCTGTGACGAGATTTTTTTCTGCGATGTATGATTTAGGAGAAAATCATGTTTTTCTGGATTAAGTCGGGCTGGCCGAATCCGCCATGCCAGGGTCGCCAGATATCGAATTTTCCGACCAATAACGGATGTATGTAATCTGTACGTCATTAGAAGCGCACTAGTGTGCAGATTTCAAATCTGTTATTAGATTTTCTCTGCGATGTATACTTTTGGAGAAAGTCACGTCATTCTGGATCAAGTTAGGTTGGCCGAATCCGATATGCCAGGGTCGCCAGACATCGAATTTTCCAACCAATCACCGATGTATGTAATTTGTACGTCATTAAAAACGCACAAGTGTTCAGTTTCAAAATCTGTGATTAGATTTTCTCTGCGATGTATACTTTTGAAGAAAATCATGTCTTTCTGGATTAAGTTAGGTTGGCCGAATCCGCCATGCCAGGGTCGCCAGATATCGAATTTTCCTACCAATAACCGATGTATGTAATCTGTACGTCATTAGAAGCGCACAAGTGTGCAGATTTCAAATCTTTGATTAGATTTTCTCTGCGATGTACACTTTTGGAGGAAATCATGTCTTTCTGGATTAAGTTATGTTGGCCGAATCCGCCATGCCAGGGTCGCCAGATATCGAATTTTCCTACCAATAACCGATGTATGTAATCTGTACGTCATTAGAAGCGCACAAGTGTGCAGATTTCAAATCTGTGATTAGATTTTCTCTGCGATGTATACTTTTGGAAAAAATCATGTCTTTCTGGATTAAGTTAGGCTGGCCAAATCCGCCATGCCAAGGTCGCCAAATATCGATTTTTCCGACCAATCACCGATGTATGTAACTTGTACGTCATTAGAAGCGCGCAAGTGTGCAGATTTCAAATCTGTGATTAGATTTTTTTCTGCGATGTATGATTTAGGAGAAAATCATGTTTTTCTGGATTAAGTCGGGCTGGCCGAATCCGCCATGCCAGGGTCGCCAGATATCGAATTTTCCGACCAATAACGGATGTATGTAATCTGTACGTCATTAGAAGCGCACTAGTGTGCAGATTTCAAATCTGTTATTAGATTTTCTCTGCGATGTATACTTTTGGAGAAAGTCACGTCATTCTGGATCAAGTTAGGTTGGCCGAATCCGATATGCCAGGGTCGCCAGACATCGAATTTTCCAACCAATCACCGATGTATGTAATTTGTACGTCATTAAAAACGCACAAGTGTTCAGTTTCAAAATCTGTGATTAGATTTTCTCTGCGATGTATACTTTTGAAGAAAATCATGTCTTTCTGGATTAAGTTAGGTTGGCCGAATCCGCCATGCCAGGGTCGCCAGATATCGAATTTTCCTACCAATAACCGATGTATGTAATCTGTACGTCATTAGAAGCGCACAAGTGTGCAGATTTCAAATCTTTGATTAGATTTTCTCTGCGATGTACACTTTTGGAGGAAATCATGTCTTTCTGGATTAAGTTATGTTGGCCGAATCCGCCATGCCAGGGTCGCCAGATATCGAATTTTCCAACCAATCACCGATTTATGTAATTTGTATGTCATTGAAAGCGCACTAGTGTGCAGATTTGAGGTCTGTGATTAGATTTTCTCTGCGATGTATACTTTTGGGGGAAGTCATCTTTCTGGATTATATTAGGTTGGCCGAATCCGCCATGCCAGGGTCGCCAGATATCGAATTTTCCGACCAATCACCGATGTATGTAATCTGTACGTCATTAGAAGCGCACTAGTGTGCAGATTTCAAATCTGTGACTAGATTTTTTTCTGCGATGTATGATTTAGGAGAAAATCATGTTTTTCTGGATTAAGTCGGGCTGGCCGAATCCGCCATGCCAGGGTCGCCAGATATCGAATTTTCCGACCAATAACCTATGTATGTAATTTGTATGTCATTAGAAGCGCACTAGTGTGCAGATTTCAAATCTGTGATTAGATTTTCTCTTCGATGTACACTTTTGGAGAAAATCATGTCTTTCTGGATTAAGTCGGGTTGGCCGAATCCGCCATGCCAGGGTCGCCAGATATCGAATTTTCCGACGAATCACCGATGTTTGTAATTTGTACGTTATTGGAAGCGCACTAGTGTGCAGATTTGAGGTCTGTGATTAGATTTTCTCTGCGATGTATACTTTTGGGGGAAGTCATGTCTTTCTGGATTATATTAGGTTGGCCGAATCCGCAATGCCAGGGGAGCCAGATATCGGATTTTCCGACCAATCACCTATGTATGGAATTTGTACGTCATTTAAAGCGCACTAGTGTGCAGATTTCAAATCTGTGATTAGATTTTCTCTGCGATGTACACTTTTGGAGAAAATCATGTCTTTCTGGATTAAGTAAGGCTGGCCAAATCCGCCATGCCAGGGTGGCCAGATATCGAATTTTCCGAACATTCACCGATGTGTGTAATTTGTATGTCATAAGAAGCGCACTAGTGTGCAAATTTCAGATCTGTGATTAGATTTTCTCTGCGATGTATACTTTTGGAAAAAATCATGTCTTTCTGGATTAAGTTAGGCTGGCCAAATCCGCCATGCCAAGGTCGCCAAATATCGATTTTTCCGACCAATCACCGATGTATGTAACTTGTACGTCATTAGAAGCGCACAAGTGTGCAGATTTCAAATCTGTGACTAGATTTTTTTCTGCGATGTATGATTTAGGAGAAAATCATGTTTTTTTGGATTAAGTCGGGCTGGCCGAATCCGCCATGCCAGGGTCGGCAGATATCGAATTTTCCGACTAATCGCCGATGTCTGTAATTTGTACGTTATTAGAAGCCCACTAGTGTGCAGATTTCAAATCTGTGATTAGATTTTCTCTGCGATGTGTACTTTTGGAGTAAATCATGTCTTTCTGGATTAAGTAAGGCTGGCTAAATCCGCCATGCCAGGGTCGCCAGATATCGAATTTTCCGACGAATCACCGATGTATGTAATTTGTACGTCATTGGAAGCGCACTAGTGTCCAGATTTCGAATCTGTGATTAGATTTTCTCTGCGATGTATACTTTTGGAAAAAATCATGTCTTTCTGGATTAAGTTAGGCTGGCCAAATCCGCCATGCCAAGGTCGCCAAATATCGATTTTTCCGACCAATCACCGATGTATGTAACTTGTACGTCATTAGAAGCGCACAAGTGTGCAGATTTCAAATCTGTGACTAGATTTTTTTCTGCGATGTATGATTTAGGAGAAAATCATGTTTTTTTGGATTAAGTCGGGCTGGCCGAATCCGCCATGCCAGGGTCGGCAGATATCGAATTTTCCGACTAATCGCCGATGTCTGTAATTTGTACGTTATTAGAAGCCCACTAGTGTGCAGATTTCAAATCTGTGATTAGATTTTCTCTGCGATGTGTACTTTTGGAGTAAATCATGTCTTTCTGGATTAAGTAAGGCTGGCTAAATCCGCCATGCCAGGGTCGCCAGATATCGAATTTTCCGACGAATCACCGATGTATGTAATTTGTACGTCATTGGAAGCGCACTAGTGTCCAGATTTCGAATCTGTGACTAAATTTTTTTCTGCGATGTATGATTTAGGAGAAAATCATGTTTTTCTGGATTAAGTCGGGCTGGCCGAATCCGCCATGCCAGGGTCGCCAGATATCGAATTTTCCGACCAATAACGGATGTATGTAATCTGTACGTCATTAGAAGCGCACTAGTGTGCAGATTTCAAATCTGTTATTAGATTTTCTCTGCGATGTATACTTTTGGAGAAAGTCACGTCATTCTGGATCAAGTTAGGTTGGCCGAATCCGATATGCCAGGGTCGCCAGACATCGAATTTTCCAACCAATCACCGATGTATGTAATTTGTACGTCATTAAAAACGCACAAGTGTTCAGTTTCAAAATCTGTGATTAGATTTTCTCGGCGATGTATACTTTTGTTGAAAATCATGTCTTTCTGGATTAAGTTAGGTTGGCCGAATCCGCCATGCCAGGGTCGCCAGATATCGAATTTTCCTACCAATAACCGATGTATGTAATCTTTACGTCATTAGAAGCGCACAAGTGTGCAGATTTCAAATCTTTGATTAGATTTTCTCTGCGATGTACACTTTTGGAGGAAATCATGTCTTTCTGGATTAAGTTATGTTGGCCGAATCCGCCATGCCAGGGTCACCAGATATCGAATTTTCCAACCAATCACCGATTTATGTAATTTGTATGTCATTGAAAGCGCACTAGTGTGCAGATTTGAGGTCTGTGATTAGATTTTCTCTGCGATGTATACTTTTGGGGGAAGTCATCTTTCTGGATTATATTAGGTTGGCCGAATCCGCCATGCCAGGGTCGCCAGATATCGGATTTTCCGACCAATCACCTATGTATGGAATTTGTACGTCATTTAAAGCGCACTAGTGTGCTGATTTCAAATCTGTGATTAGATTTTCTCTGCGATGTACACTTTTGGAGAAAATCATGTCTTTCTGGATTAAGTAAGGCTGGCCAAATCCGCCATGCCAGGGTGGCCAGATATCGAATTTTCCGAACAATCACCGATGTGTGTAATTTGTATGTCATAAGAAGCGCACTAGTGTGCAAATTTCAGATCTGTGATTAGATTTTCTCTGCGATGTATACTTTTGGAAAAAATCATGTCTTTCTGTGATTAGATTTTCTCTGCGATGTATACTTTTGGGGGAAGTCATGTCTTTCTGGATTATATTAGGTTGGCCGAATCCGCAATGCCAGGGTCGCCAGATATCGGATTTTCCGACCAATCACCGATGTATGGAATTTGTACGTCATTGGAAGCGCACTAGCGTGCAGATTTCAAATCTGTGATTAGATTTTCTCTGCGATGTACACTTTTGGAGAAAATCATGTCTTTCTGGATTAAGTAAGGCTGGCCAAATCCGCCATGCCAGGTTGGCCAGATATCGAATTTTCCGAACAATCGCCGATGTGTGTAATTTGTATGTCATAAGAAGCGCACTAGTGTGCAAATTTCAGATCTGTGATTAGATTTTCTCTGCGATGTATACTTTTGGAAAAAATCATGTCTTTCTGGATTAAGTTAGGCTGGCCAAATCCGCCATGCCAAGGTCGCCAAATATCGATTTTTCCGACCAATCACCGATGTATGTAACTTGTACGTCATTAGAAGCGCACAAGTGTGCAGATTTCAAATCTGTGACTAGATTTTTTTCTGCGATGTATGATTTAGGAGAAAATCATGTTTTTTTGGATTAAGTCGGGCTGGCCGAATCCGCCATGCCAGGGTCGGCAGATATCGAATTTTCCGACTAATCGCCGATGTCTGTAATTTGTACGTTATTAGAAGCCCACTAGTGTGCAGATTTCAAATCTGTGATTAGATTTTCTCTGCGATGTGTACTTTTGGAGTAAATCATGTCTTTCTGGATTAAGTAAGGCTGGCTAAATCCGCCATGCCAGGGTCGCCAGATATCGAATTTTCCTACCAATAACCGATGTATGTAATCTGTACGTCATTAGAAGCGCACAAGTGTGCAGATTTCAAATCTTTGATTAGATTTTCTCTGCGATGTACACTTTTGGAGGAAATCATGTCTTTCTGGATTAAGTTATGTTGGCCGAATCCGCCATGCCAGGGTCGCCAGATATCGAATTTTCCAACCAATCACCGATTTATGTAATTTGTATGTCATTGAAAGCGCACTAGTGTGCAGATTTGAGGTCTGTGATTAGATTTTCTCTGCGATGTATACTTTTGGGGGAAGTCATCTTTCTGGATTATATTAGGTTGGCCGAATCCGCCATGCCAGGGTCGCCAGATATCGGATTTTCCGACCAATCACCGATGTATGGAATTTGTACGTCATTGGAAGCGCACAAGTGTGCAGATTTCAAATCTGTGATTAGATTTTCTCTGCGATGTACACTTTTGGAGAAAATCATGTCTTTCTGGATTAAGTCGGGTTGGCCGAATCCGCCATGCCAGGGTCGCCAGATATCGAATTTTCCGACGAATCACCGGTGTTTGTAATTTGTACGTTATTGGAAGCGCACTAGTGTGCAGATTTGAGGTCTGTGATTAGATTTTCTCTGCGATGTATACTTTTGGGGGAAGTCATGTCTTTCTGGATTATATTAGGTTGGCCAAATCCGCCATGCCAGATATCGGATTTTCCGACCAATCACCGATGTGTGGAATTTGTACGTCATTGGAAGCGCACTAGTGTGCAGATTTCAAACCTGTGATTAGATTTTCTCTGCGATGTACACTTTTGGAGAAAATCATGTCTTTCTGGATTAAGTTAGAATGGCCAAATTCGCCAATCAAGACATGATTTTCTCCTAAATTATACATCGCAGAAAAAATCTAATCACAGACTTGAAATCTGCACACTAGTGCGCTTCTAATGACGTACAAATTGCATAGATCGGTTATTGGTCGGAAAATTCGATATCTGGCCAGGGTCGCCAGATATCGAATTTTCCGACGAATCACCGATGTATGTAATTTGTACGTCATTAGAAGCGCACTAGTGTGCAGATTCCAAATCTGTGATTACATTTTCTCTGCGATGTATATTTTGGAGAAAATCATGTCATTCTGGATTAAGTTAGGCTGGCCAAATTCGCCATGCCAGGGTCGCCAGATATCGAATTTTCCGACCAATCACCGATGTATGTAATCTGTACGTCATTAGAAGCGCACTAGTGTGCAGATTTCAAATCTGTGACGAGATTTTTTTCTGCGATGTATGATTTAGGAGAAAATCATGTTTTTCTGGATTAAGTCGGGCTGGCCGAATCCGCCATGCCAGGGTCGCCAGATATCGAATTTTCCGACCAATAACGGATGTATGTAATCTGTACGTCATTAGAAGCGCACTAGTGTGCAGATTTCAAATCTGTTATTAGATTTTCTCTGCGATGTATACTTTTGGAGAAAGTCACGTCATTCTGGATCAAGTTAGGTTGGCCGAATCCGATATGCCAGGGTCGCCAGACATCGAATTTTCCAACCAATCACCGATGTATGTAATTTGTACGTCATTAAAAACGCACAAGTGTTCAGTTTCAAAATCTGTGATTAGATTTTCTCTGCGATGTATACTTTTGAAGAAAATCATGTCTTTCTGGATTAAGTTAGGTTGGCCGAATCCGCCATGCCAGGGTCGCCAGATATCGAATTTTCCTACCAATAACCGATGTATGTAATCTGTACGTCATTAGAAGCGCACAAGTGTGCAGATTTCAAATCTTTGATTAGATTTTCTCTGCGATGTACACTTTTGGAGGAAATCATGTCTTTCTGGATTAAGTTATGTTGGCCGAATCCGCCATGCCAGGGTCGCCAGATATCGAATTTTCCTACCAATAACCGATGTATGTAATCTGTACGTCATTAGAAGCGCACAAGTGTGCAGATTTCAAATCTGTGATTAGATTTTCTCTGCGATGTATACTTTTGGAAAAAATCATGTCTTTCTGGATTAAGTTAGGCTGGCCAAATCCGCCATGCCAAGGTCGCCAAATATCGATTTTTCCGACCAATAACGGATGTATGTAATCTGTACGTCATTAGAAGCGCACTAGTGTGCAGATTTCAAATCTTTGATTAGATTTTTTTCTGCGATGTATGATTTAGGAGAAAATCATGTTTTTTTGGATTAAGTCGGGCTGGCCGAATCCGCCATGCCAGGGTCGCCAGATATCGAATTTTCCGACTAATCGCCGATGTCTGTAATTTGTACGTTATTAGAAGCCCACTAGTGTGCAGATTTCAAATCTGTGATTAGATTTTCTCTGCGATGTGTACTTTTGGAGTAAATCATGTCTTTCTGGATTAAGTAAGGCTGGCTAAATCCGCCATGCCAGGGTCGCCAGATATCGAATTTTCCTACCAATAACCGATGTATGTAATCTGTACGTCATTAGAAGCGCACAAGTGTGCAGATTTCAAATCTGTGATTAGATTTTCTCTGCGATGTATACTTTTGGAAAAAATCATGTCTTTCTGGATTAAGTTAGGCTGGCCAAATCCGCCATGCCAAGGTCGCCAAATATCGATTTTTCCGACCAATAACGGATGTATGTAATCTGTACGTCATTAGAAGCGCACTAGTGTGCAGATTTCAAATCTTTGATTAGATTTTTTTCTGCGATGTATGATTTAGGAGAAAATCATGTTTTTTTGGATTAAGTCGGGCTGGCCGAATCCGCCATGCCAGGGTCGCC
Source organism: Brachypalpus laphriformis (assembly GCA_945910035.1). Classification (NCBI taxonomy): domain Eukaryota; kingdom Metazoa; phylum Arthropoda; class Insecta; order Diptera; family Syrphidae; genus Brachypalpus; species Brachypalpus laphriformis. The sequence continues at coordinate 123,241,495 of OX246754.1, read as the reverse complement.
AGATATCGAATTTTCCGACTAATCGCCGATGTCTGTAATTTGTACGTTATTAGAAGCCCACTAGTGTGCAGATTTCAAATCTGTGATTAGATTTTCTCTGCGATGTGTACTTTTGGAGTAAATCATGTCTTTCTGGATTAAGTAAGGCTGGCCAAATCCGCCATGCCAGGTTGGCCAGATATCGAATTTTCCGAACAATCGCCGATGTGTGTAATTTGTATGTCATAAGAAGCGCACTAGTGTGCAAATTTCAGATCTGTGATTAGATTTTCTCTGCGATGTATACTTTTGGAAAAAATCATGTCTTTCTGGATTAAGTTAGGCTGGCCAAATCCGCCATGCCAAGGTCGCCAAATATCGATTTTTCCGACCAATCACCGATGTATGTAACTTGTACGTCATTAGAAGCGCACAAGTGTGCAGATTTCAAATCTGTGACTAGATTTTTTTCTGCGATGTATGATTTAGGAGAAAATCATGTTTTTTTGGATTAAGTCGGGCTGGCCGAATCCGCCATGCCAGGGTCGCCAGATATCGAATTTTCCGACTAATCGCCGATGTCTGTAATTTGTACGTTATTAGAAGCCCACTAGTGTGCAGATTTCAAATCTGTGATTAGATTTTCTCTGCGATGTGTACTTTTGGAGTAAATCATGTCTTTCTGGATTAAGTAAGGCTGGCTAAATCCGCCATGCCAGGGTCGCCAGATATCGAATTTTCCTACCAATAACCGATGTATGTAATCTGTACGTCATTAGAAGCGCACAAGTGTGCAGATTTCAAATCTTTGATTAGATTTTCTCTGCGATGTACACTTTTGGAGGAAATCATGTCTTTCTGGATTAAGTTATGTTGGCCGAATCCGCCATGCCAGGGTCGCCAGATATCGAATTTTCCAACCAATCACCGATTTATGTAATTTGTATGTCATTGAAAGCGCACTAGTGTGCAGATTTGAGGTCTGTGATTAGATTTTCTCTGCGATGTATACTTTTGGGGGAAGTCATCTTTCTGGATTATATTAGGTTGGCCGAATCCGCCATGCCAGGGTCGCCAGATATCGAATTTTCCGACCAATCACCGATGTATGTAATCTGTACGTCATTAGAAGCGCACTAGTGTGCAGATTTCAAATCTGTGACTAGATTTTTTTCTGCGATGTATGATTTAGGAGAAAATCATGTTTTTCTGGATTAAGTCGGGCTGGCCGAATCCGCCATGCCAGGGTCGCCAGATATCGAATTTTCCGACCAATAACCTATGTATGTAATCTGTACGTCATTAGAAGCGCACTAGTGTGCAGATTTCAAATCTGTGATTAGATTTTCTCTTCGATGTACACTTTTGGAGAAAATCATGTCTTTCTGGATTAAGTCGGGTTGGCCGAATCCGCCATGCCAGGGTCGCCAGATATCGAATTTTCCGACGAATCACCGATGTTTGTAATTTGTACGTTATTGGAAGCGCACTAGTGTGCAGATTTGAGGTCTGTGATTAGATTTTCTCTGCGATGTATACTTTTGGGGGAAGTCATGTCTTTCTGGATTATATTAGGTTGGCCGAATCCGCAATGCCAGGGGAGCCAGATATCGGATTTTCCGACCAATCACCTATGTATGGAATTTGTACGTCATTTAAAGCGCACTAGTGTGCAGATTTCAAATCTGTGATTAGATTTTCTCTGCGATGTACACTTTTGGAGAAAATCATGTCTTTCTGGATTAAGTAAGGCTGGCCAAATCCGCCATGCCAGGGTGGCCAGATATCGAATTTTCCGAACATTCACCGATGTGTGTAATTTGTATGTCATAAGAAGCGCACTAGTGTGCAAATTTCAGATCTGTGATTAGATTTTCTCTGCGATGTATACTTTTGGAAAAAATCATGTCTTTCTGGATTAAGTTAGGCTGGCCAAATCCGCCATGCCAAGGTCGCCAAATATCGATTTTTCCGACCAATCACCGATGTATGTAACTTGTACGTCATTAGAAGCGCACAAGTGTGCAGATTTCAAATCTGTGACTAGATTTTTTTCTGCGATGTATGATTTAGGAGAAAATCATGTTTTTTTGGATTAAGTCGGGCTGGCCGAATCCGCCATGCCAGGGTCGGCAGATATCGAATTTTCCGACTAATCGCCGATGTCTGTAATTTGTACGTTATTAGAAGCCCACTAGTGTGCAGATTTCAAATCTGTGATTAGATTTTCTCTGCGATGTGTACTTTTGGAGTAAATCATGTCTTTCTGGATTAAGTAAGGCTGGCTAAATCCGCCATGCCAGGGTCGCCAGATATCGAATTTTCCAACCAATCACCGATTTATGTAATTTGTATGTCATTGAAAGCGCACTAGTGTGCAGATTTGAGGTCTGTGGTTAGATTTTCTCTGCGATGTATACTTTTGGGGGAAGTCATCTTTCTGGATTATATTAGGTTGGCCGAATCCGCCATGCCAGGGTCGCCAGATATCGAATTTTCCGACTAATCGCCGATGTCTGTAATTTGTACGTTATTAGAAGCCCACTAGTGTGCAGATTTCAAATCTGTGATTAGATTTTCTCTGCGATGTGTACTTTTGGAGTAAATCATGTCTTTCTGGATTAAGTAAGGCTGGCTAAATCCGCCATGCCAGGGTCGCCAGATATCGAATTTTCCTACCAATAACCGATGTATGTAATCTGTACGTCATTAGAAGCGCACAAGTGTGCAGATTTCAAATCTTTGATTAGATTTTCTCTGCGATGTACACTTTTGGAGGAAATCATGTCTTTCTGGATTAAGTTATGTTGGCCGAATCCGCCATGCCAGGGTCGCCAGATATCGAATTTTCCAACCAATCACCGATTTATGTAATTTGTATGTCATTGAAAGCGCACTAGTGTGCAGATTTGAGGTCTGTGATTAGATTTTCTCTGCGATGTATACTTTTGGGGGAAGTCATCTTTCTGGATTATATTAGGTTGGCCGAATCCGCCATGCCAGGGTCGCCAGATATCGGATTTTCCGACCAATCACCGATGTATGGAATTTGTACGTCATTGGAAGCGCACAAGTGTGCAGATTTCAAATCTGTGATTAGATTTTCTCTGCGATGTACACTTTTGGAGAAAATCATGTCTTTCTGGATTAAGTCGGGTTGGCCGAATCCGCCATGCCAGGGTCGCCAGATATCGAATTTTCCGACGAATCACCGGTGTTTGTAATTTGTACGTTATTGGAAGCGCACTAGTGTGCAGATTTGAGGTCTGTGATTAGATTTTCTCTGCGATGTATACTTTTGGGGGAAGTCATGTCTTTCTGGATTATATTAGGTTGGCCAAATCCGCCATGCCAGATATCGGATTTTCCGACCAATCACCGATGTGTGGAATTTGTACGTCATTGGAAGCGCACTAGTGTGCAGATTTCAAACCTGTGATTAGATTTTCTCTGCGATGTACACTTTTGGAGAAAATCATGTCTTTCTGGATTAAGTTAGAATGGCCAAATTCGCCAATCAAGACATGATTTTCTCCTAAATTATACATCGCAGAAAAAATCTAATCACAGACTTGAAATCTGCACACTAGTGCGCTTCTAATGACGTACAAATTGCATAGATCGGTTATTGGTCGGAAAATTCGATATCTGGCCAGGGTCGCCAGATATCGAATTTTCCGACGAATCACCGATGTATGTAATTTGTACGTCATTAGAAGCGCACTAGTGTGCAGATTCCAAATCTGTGATTACATTTTCTCTGCGATGTATATTTTGGAGAAAATCATGTCATTCTGGATTAAGTTAGGCTGGCCAAATTCGCCATGCCAGGGTCGCCAGATATCGAATTTTCCGACCAATCACCGATGTATGTAATCTGTACGTCATTAGAAGCGCACTAGTGTGCAGATTTCAAATCTGTGACGAGATTTTTTTCTGCGATGTATGATTTAGGAGAAAATCATGTTTTTCTGGATTAAGTCGGGCTGGCCGAATCCGCCATGCCAGGGTCGCCAGATATCGAATTTTCCGACCAATAACGGATGTATGTAATCTGTACGTCATTAGAAGCGCACTAGTGTGCAGATTTCAAATCTGTTATTAGATTTTCTCTGCGATGTATACTTTTGGAGAAAGTCACGTCATTCTGGATCAAGTTAGGTTGGCCGAATCCGATATGCCAGGGTCGCCAGACATCGAATTTTCCAACCAATCACCGATGTATGTAATTTGTACGTCATTAAAAACGCACAAGTGTTCAGTTTCAAAATCTGTGATTAGATTTTCTCTGCGATGTATACTTTTGAAGAAAATCATGTCTTTCTGGATTAAGTTAGGTTGGCCGAATCCGCCATGCCAGGGTCGCCAGATATCGAATTTTCCTACCAATAACCGATGTATGTAATCTGTACGTCATTAGAAGCGCACAAGTGTGCAGATTTCAAATCTTTGATTAGATTTTCTCTGCGATGTACACTTTTGGAGGAAATCATGTCTTTCTGGATTAAGTTATGTTGGCCGAATCCGCCATGCCAGGGTCGCCAGATATCGAATTTTCCTACCAATAACCGATGTATGTAATCTGTACGTCATTAGAAGCGCACAAGTGTTTAGATTTCAAATCTGTGATTAGATTTTCTCTGCGATGTATACTTTTGGAAAAAATCATGTCTTTCTGGATTAAGTTAGGCTGGCCAAATCCGCCATGCCAAGGTCGCCAAATATCGATTTTTCCGACCAATCACCGATGTATGTAACTTGTACGTCATTAGAAGCGCGCAAGTGTGCAGATTTCAAATCTGTGACTAGATTTTTTTCTGCGATGTATGATTTAGGAGAAAATCATGTTTTTCTGGATTAAGTCGGGCTGGCCGAATCCGCCATGCCAGGGTCGCCAGATATCGAATTTTCCGACCAATAACGGATGTATGTAATCTGTACGTCATTAGAAGCGCACTAGTGTGCAGATTTCAAATCTGTTATTAGATTTTCTCTGCGATGTATACTTTTGGAGAAAGTCACGTCATTCTGGATCAAGTTAGGTTGGCCGAATCCGATATGCCAGGGTCGCCAGACATCGAATTTTCCAACCAATCACCGATGTATGTAATTTGTACGTCATTAAAAACGCACAAGTGTTCAGTTTCAAAATCTGTGATTAGATTTTCTCTGCGATGTATACTTTTGAAGAAAATCATGTCTTTCTGGATTAAGTTAGGTTGGCCGAATCCGCCATGCCAGGGTCGCCAGATATCGAATTTTCCTACCAATAACCGATGTATGTAATCTGTACGTCATTAGAAGCGCACAAGTGTGCAGATTTCAAATCTTTGATTAGATTTTCTCTGCGATGTACACTTTTGGAGGAAATCATGTCTTTCTGGATTAAGTTATGTTGGCCGAATCCGCCATGCCAGGGTCGCCAGATATCGAATTTTCCAACCAATCACCGATTTATGTAATTTGTATGTCATTGAAAGCGTACTAGTGTGCAGATTTGAGGTCTGTGATTAGATTTTCTCTGCGATGTATACTTTTGGGGGAAGTCATCTTTCTGGATTATATTAGGTTGGCCGAATCCGCCATGCCAGGGTCGCCAGATATCGAATTTTCCGACCAATCACCGATGTATGTAATCTGTACGTCATTAGAAGCGCACTAGTGTGCAGATTTCAAATCTGTGACTAGATTTTTTTCTGCGATGTATGATTTAGGAGAAAATCATGTTTTTCTGGATTAAGTCGGGCTGGCCGAATCCGCCATGCCAGGGTCGCCAGATATCGAATTTTCCGACCAATAACCTATGTATGTAATCTGTACGTCATTAGAAGCGCACTAGTGTGCAGATTTCAAATCTGTGATTAGATTTTCTCTTCGATGTACACTTTTGGAGAAAATCATGTCTTTCTGGATTAAGTCGGGTTGGCCGAATCCGCCATGCCAGGGTCGCCAGATATCGAATTTTCCGACGAATCACCGATGTTTGTAATTTGTACGTTATTGGAAGCGCACTAGTGTGCAGATTTGAGGTCTGTGATTAGATTTTCTCTGCGATGTATACTTTTGGGGGAAGTCATGTCTTTCTGGATTATATTAGGTTGGCCGAATCCGCAATGCCAGGGGAGCCAGATATCGGATTTTCCGACCAATCACCTATGTATGGAATTTGTACGTCATTTAAAGCGCACTAGTGTGCAGATTTCAAATCTGTGATTAGATTTTCTCTGCGATGTACACTTTTGGAGGAAATCATGTCTTTCTGGATTAAGTTATGTTGGCCGAATCCGCCATGCCAGGGTCGCCAGATATCGAATTTTCCAACCAATCACCGATTTATGTAATTTGTATGTCATTGAAAGCGCACTAGTGTGCAGATTTGAGGTCTGTGATTAGATTTTCTCTGCGATGTATACTTTTGGGGGAAGTCATCTTTCTGGATTATATTAGGTTGGCCGAATCCGCCATGCCAGGGTCGCCAGATATCGGATTTTCCGACCAATCACCGATGTATGGAATTTGTACGTCATTGGAAGCGCACAAGTGTGCAGATTTCAAATCTGTGATTAGATTTTCTCTGCGATGTACACTTTTGGAGAAAATCATGTCTTTCTGGATTAAGTCGGGTTGGCCGAATCCGCCATGCCAGGGTCGCCAGATATCGAATTTTCCGACGAATCACCGGTGTTTGTAATTTGTACGTTATTGGAAGCGCACTAGTGTGCAGATTTGAGGTCTGTGATTAGATTTTCTCTGCGATGTATACTTTTGGGGGAAGTCATGTCTTTCTGGATTATATTAGGTTGGCCAAATCCGCCATGCCAGATATCGGATTTTCCGACCAATCACCGATGTGTGGAATTTGTACGTCATTGGAAGCGCACTAGTGTGCAGATTTCAAACCTGTGATTAGATTTTCTCTGCGATGTACACTTTTGGAGAAAATCATGTCTTTCTGGATTAAGTTAGAATGGCCAAATTCGCCAATCAAGACATGATTTTCTCCTAAATTATACATCGCAGAAAAAATCTAATCACAGACTTGAAATCTGCACACTAGTGCGCTTCTAATGACGTACAAATTGCATAGATCGGTTATTGGTCGGAAAATTCGATATCTGGCCAGGGTCGCCAGATATCGAATTTTCCGACGAATCACCGATGTATGTAATTTGTACGTCATTAGAAGCGCACTAGTGTGCAGATTCCAAATCTGTGATTACATTTTCTCTGCGATGTATATTTTGGAGAAAATCATGTCATTCTGGATTAAGTTAGGCTGGCCAAATTCGCCATGCCAGGGTCGCCAGATATCGAATTTTCCGACCAATCACCGATGTATGTAATCTGTACGTCATTAGAAGCGCACTAGTGTGCAGATTTCAAATCTGTGACTAGATTTTTTTCTGCGATGTATGATTTAGGAGAAAATCATGTTTTTCTGGATTAAGTCGGGCTGGCCGAATCCGCCATGCCAGGGTCGCCAGATATCGAATTTTCCGACCAATAACGGATGTATGTAATCTGTACGTCATTAGAAGCGCACTAGTGTGCAGATTTCAAATCTGTTATTAGATTTTCTCTGCGATGTATACTTTTGGAGAAAGTCACGTCATTCTGGATCAAGTTAGGTTGGCCGAATCCGATATGCCAGGGTCGCCAGACATCGAATTTTCCAACCAATCACCGATGTATGTAATTTGTACGTCATTAAAAACGCACAAGTGTTCAGTTTCAAAATCTGTGATTAGATTTTCTCTGCGATGTATACTTTTGAAGAAAATCATGTCTTTCTGGATTAAGTTAGGTTGGCCGAATCCGCCATGCCAGGGTCGCCAGATATCGAATTTTCCTACCAATAACCGATGTATGTAATCTGTACGTCATTAGAAGCGCACAAGTGTGCAGATTTCAAATCTTTGATTAGATTTTCTCTGCGATGTACACTTTTGGAGGAAATCATGTCTTTCTGGATTAAGTTATGTTGGCCGAATCCGCCATGCCAGGGTCGCCAGATATCGAATTTTCCTACCAATAACCGATGTATGTAATCTGTACGTCATTAGAAGCGCACAAGTGTGCAGATTTCAAATCTGTGATTAGATTTTCTCTGCGATGTATACTTTTGGAAAAAATCATGTCTTTCTGGATTAAGTTAGGCTGGCCAAATCCGCCATGCCAAGGTCGCCAAATATCGATTTTTCCGACCAATCACCGATGTATGTAACTTGTACGTCATTAGAAGCGCGCAAGTGTGCAGATTTCAAATCTGTGACTAGATTTTTTTCTGCGATGTATGATTTAGGAGAAAATCATGTTTTTCTGGATTAAGTCGGGCTGGCCGAATCCGCCATGCCAGGGTCGCCAGATATCGAATTTTCCGACCAATAACGGATGTATGTAATCTGTACGTCATTAGAAGCGCACTAGTGTGCAGATTTCAAATCTGTTATTAGATTTTCTCTGCGATGTATACTTTTGGAGAAAGTCACGTCATTCTGGATCAAGTTAGGTTGGCCGAATCCGATATGCCAGGGTCGCCAGACATCGAATTTTCCAACCAATCACCGATGTATGTAATTTGTACGTCATTAAAAACGCACAAGTGTTCAGTTTCAAAATCTGTGATTAGATTTTCTCTGCGATGTATACTTTTGAAGAAAATCATGTCTTTCTGGATTAAGTTAGGTTGGCCGAATCCGCCATGCCAGGGTCGCCAGATATCGAATTTTCCTACCAATAACCGATGTATGTAATCTGTACGTCATTAGAAGCGCACAAGTGTGCAGATTTCAAATCTTTGATTAGATTTTCTCTGCGATGTACACTTTTGGAGGAAATCATGTCTTTCTGGATTAAGTTATGTTGGCCGAATCCGCCATGCCAGGGTCGCCAGATATCGAATTTTCCAACCAATCACCGATTTATGTAATTTGTATGTCATTGAAAGCGTACTAGTGTGCAGATTTGAGGTCTGTGATTAGATTTTCTCTGCGATGTATACTTTTGGGGGAAGTCATCTTTCTGGATTATATTAGGTTGGCCGAATCCGCCATGCCAGGGTCGCCAGATATCGAATTTTCCGACCAATCACCGATGTATGTAATCTGTACGTCATTAGAAGCGCACTAGTGTGCAGATTTCAAATCTGTGACTAGATTTTTTTCTGCGATGTATGATTTAGGAGAAAATCATGTTTTTCTGGATTAAGTCGGGCTGGCCGAATCCGCCATGCCAGGGTCGCCAGATATCGAATTTTCCGACCAATAACCTATGTATGTAATCTGTACGTCATTAGAAGCGCACTAGTGTGCAGATTTCAAATCTGTGATTAGATTTTCTCTTCGATGTACACTTTTGGAGAAAATCATGTCTTTCTGGATTAAGTCGGGTTGGCCGAATCCGCCATGCCAGGGTCGCCAGATATCGAATTTTCCGACGAATCACCGATGTTTGTAATTTGTACGTTATTGGAAGCGCACTAGTGTGCAGATTTGAGGTCTGTGATTAGATTTTCTCTGCGATGTATACTTTTGGGGGAAGTCATGTCTTTCTGGATTATATTAGGTTGGCCGAATCCGCAATGCCAGGGGAGCCAGATATCGGATTTTCCGACCAATCACCTATGTATGGAATTTGTACGTCATTTAAAGCGCACTAGTGTGCAGATTTCAAATCTGTGATTAGATTTTCTCTGCGATGTACACTTTTGGAGAAAATCATGTCTTTCTGGATTAAGTAAGGCTGGCCAAATCCGCCATGCCAGGGTGGCCAGATATCGAATTTTCCGAACATTCACCGATGTGTGTAATTTGTATGTCATAAGAAGCGCACTAGTGTGCAAATTTCAGATCTGTGATTAGATTTTCTCTGCGATGTATACTTTTGGAAAAAATCATGTCTTTCTGGATTAAGTTAGGCTGGCCAAATCCGCCATGCCAAGGTCGCCAAATATCGATTTTTCCGACCAATCACCGATGTATGTAACTTGTACGTCATTAGAAGCGCACAAGTGTGCAGATTTCAAATCTGTGACTAGATTTTTTTCTGCGATGTATGATTTAGGAGAAAATCATGTTTTTTTGGATTAAGTCGGGCTGGCCGAATCCGCCATGCCAGGGTCGGCAGATATCGAATTTTCCGACTAATCGCCGATGTCTGTAATTTGTACGTTATTAGAAGCCCACTAGTGTGCAGATTTCAAATCTGTGATTAGATTTTCTCTGCGATGTGTACTTTTGGAGTAAATCATGTCTTTCTGGATTAAGTAAGGCTGGCTAAATCCGCCATGCCAGGGTCGCCAGATATCGAATTTTCCGACGAATCACCGATGTATGTAATTTGTACGTCATTGGAAGCGCACTAGTGTCCAGATTTCGAATCTGTGATTAGATTTTCTCTGCGATGTATACTTTTGGAAAAAATCATGTCTTTCTGGATTAAGTTAGGCTGGCCAAATCCGCCATGCCAAGGTCGCCAAATATCGATTTTTCCGACCAATCACCGATGTATGTAACTTGTACGTCATTAGAAGCGCACAAGTGTGCAGATTTCAAATCTGTGACTAGATTTTTTTCTGCGATGTATGATTTAGGAGAAAATCATGTTTTTTTGGATTAAGTCGGGCTGGCCGAATCCGCCATGCCAGGGTCGGCAGATATCGAATTTTCCGACTAATCGCCGATGTCTGTAATTTGTACGTTATTAGAAGCCCACTAGTGTGCAGATTTCAAATCTGTGATTAGATTTTCTCTGCGATGTGTACTTTTGGAGTAAATCATGTCTTTCTGGATTAAGTAAGGCTGGCTAAATCCGCCATGCCAGGGTCGCCAGATATCGAATTTTCCGACGAATCACCGATGTATGTAATTTGTACGTCATTGGAAGCGCACTAGTGTCCAGATTTCGAATCTGTGACTAAATTTTTTTCTGCGATGTATGATTTAGGAGAAAATCATGTTTTTCTGGATTAAGTCGGGCTGGCCGAATCCGCCATGCCAGGGTCGCCAGATATCGAATTTTCCGACCAATAACGGATGTATGTAATCTGTACGTCATTAGAAGCGCACTAGTGTGCAGATTTCAAATCTGTTATTAGATTTTCTCTGCGATGTATACTTTTGGAGAAAGTCACGTCATTCTGGATCAAGTTAGGTTGGCCGAATCCGATATGCCAGGGTCGCCAGACATCGAATTTTCCAACCAATCACCGATGTATGTAATTTGTACGTCATTAAAAACGCACAAGTGTTCAGTTTCAAAATCTGTGATTAGATTTTCTCGGCGATGTATACTTTTGTTGAAAATCATGTCTTTCTGGATTAAGTTAGGTTGGCCGAATCCGCCATGCCAGGGTCGCCAGATATCGAATTTTCCTACCAATAACCGATGTATGTAATCTTTACGTCATTAGAAGCGCACAAGTGTGCAGATTTCAAATCTTTGATTAGATTTTCTCTGCGATGTACACTTTTGGAGGAAATCATGTCTTTCTGGATTAAGTTATGTTGGCCGAATCCGCCATGCCAGGGTCACCAGATATCGAATTTTCCAACCAATCACCGATTTATGTAATTTGTATGTCATTGAAAGCGCACTAGTGTGCAGATTTGAGGTCTGTGATTAGATTTTCTCTGCGATGTATACTTTTGGGGGAAGTCATCTTTCTGGATTATATTAGGTTGGCCGAATCCGCCATGCCAGGGTCGCCAGATATCGGATTTTCCGACCAATCACCTATGTATGGAATTTGTACGTCATTTAAAGCGCACTAGTGTGCTGATTTCAAATCTGTGATTAGATTTTCTCTGCGATGTACACTTTTGGAGAAAATCATGTCTTTCTGGATTAAGTAAGGCTGGCCAAATCCGCCATGCCAGGGTGGCCAGATATCGAATTTTCCGAACAATCACCGATGTGTGTAATTTGTATGTCATAAGAAGCGCACTAGTGTGCAAATTTCAGATCTGTGATTAGATTTTCTCTGCGATGTATACTTTTGGAAAAAATCATGTCTTTCTGTGATTAGATTTTCTCTGCGATGTATACTTTTGGGGGAAGTCATGTCTTTCTGGATTATATTAGGTTGGCCGAATCCGCAATGCCAGGGTCGCCAGATATCGGATTTTCCGACCAATCACCGATGTATGGAATTTGTACGTCATTGGAAGCGCACTAGCGTGCAGATTTCAAATCTGTGATTAGATTTTCTCTGCGATGTACACTTTTGGAGAAAATCATGTCTTTCTGGATTAAGTAAGGCTGGCCAAATCCGCCATGCCAGGTTGGCCAGATATCGAATTTTCCGAACAATCGCCGATGTGTGTAATTTGTATGTCATAAGAAGCGCACTAGTGTGCAAATTTCAGATCTGTGATTAGATTTTCTCTGCGATGTATACTTTTGGAAAAAATCATGTCTTTCTGGATTAAGTTAGGCTGGCCAAATCCGCCATGCCAAGGTCGCCAAATATCGATTTTTCCGACCAATCACCGATGTATGTAACTTGTACGTCATTAGAAGCGCACAAGTGTGCAGATTTCAAATCTGTGACTAGATTTTTTTCTGCGATGTATGATTTAGGAGAAAATCATGTTTTTTTGGATTAAGTCGGGCTGGCCGAATCCGCCATGCCAGGGTCGCCAGATATCGAATTTTCCGACTAATCGCCGATGTCTGTAATTTGTACGTTATTAGAAGCCCACTAGTGTGCAGATTTCAAATCTGTGATTAGATTTTCTCTGCGATGTGTACTTTTGGAGTAAATCATGTCTTTCTGGATTAAGTAAGGCTGGCTAAATCCGCCATGCCAGGGTCGCCAGATATCGAATTTTCCTACCAATAACCGATGTATGTAATCTGTACGTCATTAGAAGCGCACAAGTGTGCAGATTTCAAATCTTTGATTAGATTTTCTCTGCGATGTACACTTTTGGAGGAAATCATGTCTTTCTGGATTAAGTTATGTTGGCCGAATCCGCCATGCCAGGGTCGCCAGATATCGAATTTTCCAACCAATCACCGATTTATGTAATTTGTATGTCATTGAAAGCGCACTAGTGTGCAGATTTGAGGTCTGTGATTAGATTTTCTCTGCGATGTATACTTTTGGGGGAAGTCATCTTTCTGGATTATATTAGGTTGGCCGAATCCGCCATGCCAGGGTCGCCAGATATCGGATTTTCCGACCAATCACCGATGTATGGAATTTGTACGTCATTGGAAGCGCACAAGTGTGCAGATTTCAAATCTGTGATTAGATTTTCTCTGCGATGTACACTTTTGGAGAAAATCATGTCTTTCTGGATTAAGTCGGGTTGGCCGAATCCGCCATGCCAGGGTCGCCAGATATCGAATTTTCCGACGAATCACCGGTGTTTGTAATTTGTACGTTATTGGAAGCGCACTAGTGTGCAGATTTGAGGTCTGTGATTAGATTTTCTCTGCGATGTATACTTTTGGGGGAAGTCATGTCTTTCTGGATTATATTAGGTTGGCCAAATCCGCCATGCCAGATATCGGATTTTCCGACCAATCACCGATGTGTGGAATTTGTACGTCATTGGAAGCGCACTAGTGTGCAGATTTCAAACCTGTGATTAGATTTTCTCTGCGATGTACACTTTTGGAGAAAATCATGTCTTTCTGGATTAAGTTAGAATGGCCAAATTCGCCAATCAAGACATGATTTTCTCCTAAATTATACATCGCAGAAAAAATCTAATCACAGACTTGAAATCTGCACACTAGTGCGCTTCTAATGACGTACAAATTGCATAGATCGGTTATTGGTCGGAAAATTCGATATCTGGCCAGGGTCGCCAGATATCGAATTTTCCGACGAATCACCGATGTATGTAATTTGTACGTCATTAGAAGCGCACTAGTGTGCAGATTCCAAATCTGTGATTACATTTTCTCTGCGATGTATATTTTGGAGAAAATCATGTCATTCTGGATTAAGTTAGGCTGGCCAAATTCGCCATGCCAGGGTCGCCAGATATCGAATTTTCCGACCAATCACCGATGTATGTAATCTGTACGTCATTAGAAGCGCACTAGTGTGCAGATTTCAAATCTGTGACGAGATTTTTTTCTGCGATGTATGATTTAGGAGAAAATCATGTTTTTCTGGATTAAGTCGGGCTGGCCGAATCCGCCATGCCAGGGTCGCCAGATATCGAATTTTCCGACCAATAACGGATGTATGTAATCTGTACGTCATTAGAAGCGCACTAGTGTGCAGATTTCAAATCTGTTATTAGATTTTCTCTGCGATGTATACTTTTGGAGAAAGTCACGTCATTCTGGATCAAGTTAGGTTGGCCGAATCCGATATGCCAGGGTCGCCAGACATCGAATTTTCCAACCAATCACCGATGTATGTAATTTGTACGTCATTAAAAACGCACAAGTGTTCAGTTTCAAAATCTGTGATTAGATTTTCTCTGCGATGTATACTTTTGAAGAAAATCATGTCTTTCTGGATTAAGTTAGGTTGGCCGAATCCGCCATGCCAGGGTCGCCAGATATCGAATTTTCCTACCAATAACCGATGTATGTAATCTGTACGTCATTAGAAGCGCACAAGTGTGCAGATTTCAAATCTTTGATTAGATTTTCTCTGCGATGTACACTTTTGGAGGAAATCATGTCTTTCTGGATTAAGTTATGTTGGCCGAATCCGCCATGCCAGGGTCGCCAGATATCGAATTTTCCTACCAATAACCGATGTATGTAATCTGTACGTCATTAGAAGCGCACAAGTGTGCAGATTTCAAATCTGTGATTAGATTTTCTCTGCGATGTATACTTTTGGAAAAAATCATGTCTTTCTGGATTAAGTTAGGCTGGCCAAATCCGCCATGCCAAGGTCGCCAAATATCGATTTTTCCGACCAATCACCGATGTATGTAACTTGTACGTCATTAGAAGCGCGCAAGTGTGCAGATTTCAAATCTGTGACTAGATTTTTTTCTGCGATGTATGATTTAGGAGAAAATCATGTTTTTCTGGATTAAGTCGGGCTGGCCGAATCCGCCATGCCAGGGTCGCCAGATATCGAATTTTCCGACCAATAACGGATGTATGTAATCTGTACGTCATTAGAAGCGCACTAGTGTGCAGATTTCAAATCTGTTATTAGATTTTCTCTGCGATGTATACTTTTGGAGAAAGTCACGTCATTCTGGATCAAGTTAGGTTGGCCGAATCCGATATGCCAGGGTCGCCAGACATCGAATTTTCCAACCAATCACCGATGTATGTAATTTGTACGTCATTAAAAACGCACAAGTGTTCAGTTTCAAAATCTGTGATTAGATTTTCTCTGCGATGTATACTTTTGAAGAAAATCATGTCTTTCTGGATTAAGTTAGGTTGGCCGAATCCGCCATGCCAGGGTCGCCAGATATCGAATTTTCCTACCAATAACCGATGTATGTAATCTGTACGTCATTAGAAGCGCACAAGTGTGCAGATTTCAAATCTTTGATTAGATTTTCTCTGCGATGTACACTTTTGGAGGAAATCATGTCTTTCTGGATTAAGTTATGTTGGCCGAATCCGCCATGCCAGGGTCGCCAGATATCGAATTTTCCAACCAATCACCGATTTATGTAATTTGTATGTCATTGAAAGCGCACTAGTGTGCAGATTTGAGGTCTGTGATTAGATTTTCTCTGCGATGTATACTTTTGGGGGAAGTCATCTTTCTGGATTATATTAGGTTGGCCGAATCCGCCATGCCAGGGTCGCCAGATATCGAATTTTCCGACCAATCACCGATGTATGTAATCTGTACGTCATTAGAAGCGCACTAGTGTGCAGATTTCAAATCTGTGACTAGATTTTTTTCTGCGATGTATGATTTAGGAGAAAATCATGTTTTTCTGGATTAAGTCGGGCTGGCCGAATCCGCCATGCCAGGGTCGCCAGATATCGAATTTTCCGACCAATAACCTATGTATGTAATCTGTACGTCATTAGAAGCGCACTAGTGTGCAGATTTCAAATCTGTGATTAGATTTTCTCTTCGATGTACACTTTTGGAGAAAATCATGTCTTTCTGGATTAAGTCGGGTTGGCCGAATCCGCCATGCCAGGGTCGCCAGATATCGAATTTTCCGACGAATCACCGATGTTTGTAATTTGTACGTTATTGGAAGCGCACTAGTGTGCAGATTTGAGGTCTGTGATTAGATTTTCTCTGCGATGTATACTTTTGGGGGAAGTCATGTCTTTCTGGATTATATTAGGTTGGCCGAATCCGCAATGCCAGGGGAGCCAGATATCGGATTTTCCGACCAATCACCTATGTATGGAATTTGTACGTCATTTAAAGCGCACTAGTGTGCAGATTTCAAATCTGTGATTAGATTTTCTCTGCGATGTACACTTTTGGAGAAAATCATGTCTTTCTGGATTAAGTAAGGCTGGCCAAATCCGCCATGCCAGGGTGGCCAGATATCGAATTTTCCGAACATTCACCGATGTGTGTAATTTGTATGTCATAAGAAGCGCACTAGTGTGCAAATTTCAGATCTGTGATTAGATTTTCTCTGCGATGTATACTTTTGGAAAAAATCATGTCTTTCTGGATTAAGTTAGGCTGGCCAAATCCGCCATGCCAAGGTCGCCAAATATCGATTTTTCCGACCAATCACCGATGTATGTAACTTGTACGTCATTAGAAGCGCACAAGTGTGCAGATTTCAAATCTGTGACTAGATTTTTTTCTGCGATGTATGATTTAGGAGAAAATCATGTTTTTTTGGATTAAGTCGGGCTGGCCGAATCCGCCATGCCAGGGTCGGCAGATATCGAATTTTCCGACTAATCGCCGATGTCTGTAATTTGTACGTTATTAGAAGCCCACTAGTGTGCAGATTTCAAATCTGTGATTAGATTTTCTCTGCGATGTGTACTTTTGGAGTAAATCATGTCTTTCTGGATTAAGTAAGGCTGGCTAAATCCGCCATGCCAGGGTCGCCAGATATCGAATTTTCCGACGAATCACCGATGTATGTAATTTGTACGTCATTGGAAGCGCACTAGTGTCCAGATTTCAAATCTGTGACTAAATTTTTTTCTGCGATGTATGATTTAGGAGAAAATCTTGTTTTTCTGGATTAAGTTATGTTGGCCGAATCCGCCATGCCAGGGTCGCCAGATATCGAATTTTCCGACCAATAACGGATGTATGTAATCTGTACGTCATTAGAAGCGCACTAGTGTGCAGATTTCAAATCTGTTATTAGATTTTCTCTGCGATGTATACTTTTGGAGAAAGTCACGTCATTCTGGATCAAGTTAGGTTGGCCGAATCCGATATGCCAGGGTCGCCAGACATCGAATTTTCCAACCAATCACCGATGTATGTAATTTGTACGTCATTAAAAATGCACAAGTGTTCAGTTTCAAAATCTGTGATTAGATTTTCTCTGCGATGTATACTTTTGAAGAAAATCATGTCTTTCTGGATTAAGTTAGGTTGGCCGAATCCGCCATGCCAGGGTCGCCAGATATCGAATTTTCCAACCAATCACCGATTTATGTAATTTGTATGTCATTGAAAGCGCACTAGTGTGCAGATTTGAGGTCTGTGATTAGATTTTCTCTGCGATGTATACTTTTGGGGGAAGTCATCTTTCTGGATTATATTAGGTTGGCCGAATCCGCCATGCCAGGGTCGCCAGATATCGGATTTTCCGACCAATCACCGATGTATGGAATTTGTACGTCATTGGAAGCGCACAAGTGTGCAGATTTCAAATCTGTGATTAGATTTTCTCTGCGATGTACACTTTTGGAGAAAATCATGTCTTTCTGGATTAAGTCGGGTTGGCCGAATCCGCCATGCCAGGGTCGCCAGATATCGAATTTTCCGACGAATCACCGGTGTTTGTAATTTGTACGTTATTGGAAGCGCACTAGTGTGCAGATTTGAGGTCTGTGATTAGATTTTCTCTGCGATGTATACTTTTGGGGGAAGTCATGTCTTTCTGGATTATATTAGGTTGGCCAAATCCGCCATGCCAGATATCGGATTTTCCGACCAATCACCGATGTGTGGAATTTGTACGTCATTGGAAGCGCACTAGTGTGCAGATTTCAAACCTGTGATTAGATTTTCTCTGCGATGTACACTTTTGGAGAAAATCATGTCTTTCTGGATTAAGTTAGAATGGCCAAATTCGCCAATCAAGACATGATTTTCTCCTAAATTATACATCGCAGAAAAAATCTAATCACAGACTTGAAATCTGCACACTAGTGCGCTTCTAATGACGTACAAATTGCATAGATCGGTTATTGGTCGAAAAATTCGATATCTGGCCAGGGTCGCCAGATATCGAATTTTCCGACGAATCACCGATGTATGTAATTTGTACGTCATTAGAAGCGCACTAGTGTGCAGATTCCAAATCTGTGATTACATTTTCTCTGCGATGTATATTTTGGAGAAAATCATGTCATTCTGGATTAAGTTAGGCTGGCCAAATTCGCCATGCCAGGGTCGCCAGATATCGAATTTTCCGACCAATCACCGATGTATGTAATCTGTACGTCATTAGAAGCGCACTAGTGTGCAGATTTCAAATCTGTGACGAGATTTTTTTCTGCGATGTATGATTTAGGAGAAAATCATGTTTTTCTGGATTAAGTCGGGCTGGCCGAATCCGCCATGCCAGGGTCGCCAGATATCGAATTTTCCGACCAATAACGGATGTATGTAATCTGTACGTCATTAGAAGCGCACTAGTGTGCAGATTTCAAATCTGTTATTAGATTTTCTCTGCGATGTATACTTTTGGAGAAAGTCACGTCATTCTGGATCAAGTTAGGTTGGCCGAATCCGATATGCCAGGGTCGCCAGACATCGAATTTTCCAACCAATCACCGATGTATGTAATTTGTACGTCATTAAAAACGCACAAGTGTTCAGTTTCAAAATCTGTGATTAGATTTTCTCTGCGATGTATACTTTTGAAGAAAATCATGTCTTTCTGGATTAAGTTAGGTTGGCCGAATCCGCCATGCCAGGGTCGCCAGATATCGAATTTTCCTACCAATAACCGATGTATGTAATCTGTACGTCATTAGAAGCGCACAAGTGTGCAGATTTCAAATCTTTGATTAGATTTTCTCTGCGATGTACACTTTTGGAGGAAATCATGTCTTTCTGGATTAAGTTATGTTGGCCGAATCCGCCATGCCAGGGTCGCCAGATATCGAATTTTCCTACCAATAACCGATGTATGTAATCTGTACGTCATTAGAAGCGCACAAGTGTGCAGATTTCAAATCTGTGATTAGATTTTCTCTGCGATGTATACTTTTGGAAAAAATCATGTCTTTCTGGATTAAGTTAGGCTGGCCAAATCCGCCATGCCAAGGTCGCCAAATATCGATTTTTCCGACCAATCACCGATGTATGTAACTTGTACGTCATTAGAAGCGCGCAAGTGTGCAGATTTCAAATCTGTGACTAGATTTTTTTCTGCGATGTATGATTTAGGAGAAAATCATGTTTTTCTGGATTAAGTCGGGCTGGCCGAATCCGCCATGCCAGGGTCGCCAGATATCGAATTTTCCGACCAATAACGGATGTATGTAATCTGTACGTCATTAGAAGCGCACTAGTGTGCAGATTTCAAATCTGTTATTAGATTTTCTCTGCGATGTATACTTTTGGAGAAAGTCACGTCATTCTGGATCAAGTTAGGTTGGCCGAATCCGATATGCCAGGGTCGCCAGACATCGAATTTTCCAACCAATCACCGATGTATGTAATTTGTACGTCATTAAAAACGCACAAGTGTTCAGTTTCAAAATCTGTGATTAGATTTTCTCTGCGATGTATACTTTTGAAGAAAATCATGTCTTTCTGGATTAAGTTAGGTTGGCCGAATCCGCCATGCCAGGGTCGCCAGATATCGAATTTTCCTACCAATAACCGATGTATGTAATCTGTACGTCATTAGAAGCGCACAAGTGTGCAGATTTCAAATCTTTGATTAGATTTTCTCTGCGATGTACACTTTTGGAGGAAATCATGTCTTTCTGGATTAAGTTATGTTGGCCGAATCCGCCATGCCAGGGTCGCCAGATATCGAATTTTCCAACCAATCACCGATTTATGTAATTTGTATGTCATTGAAAGCGCACTAGTGTGCAGATTTGAGGTCTGTGATTAGATTTTCTCTGCGATGTATACTTTTGGGGGAAGTCATCTTTCTGGATTATATTAGGTTGGCCGAATCCGCCATGCCAGGGTCGCCAGATATCGAATTTTCCGACCAATCACCGATGTATGTAATCTGTACGTCATTAGAAGCGCACTAGTGTGCAGATTTCAAATCTGTGACTAGATTTTTTTCTGCGATGTATGATTTAGGAGAAAATCATGTTTTTCTGGATTAAGTCGGGCTGGCCGAATCCGCCATGCCAGGGTCGCCAGATATCGAATTTTCCGACCAATAACCTATGTATGTAATCTGTACGTCATTAGAAGCGCACTAGTGTGCAGATTTCAAATCTGTGATTAGATTTTCTCTTCGATGTACACTTTTGGAGAAAATCATGTCTTTCTGGATTAAGTCGGGTTGGCCGAATCCGCCATGCCAGGGTCGCCAGATATCGAATTTTCCGACGAATCACCGATGTTTGTAATTTGTACGTTATTGGAAGCGCACTAGTGTGCAGATTTGAGGTCTGTGATTAGATTTTCTCTGCGATGTATACTTTTGGGGGAAGTCATGTCTTTCTGGATTATATTAGGTTGGCCGAATCCGCCATGCCAGGGGAGCCAGATATCGGATTTTCCGACCAATCACCTATGTATGGAATTTGTACGTCATTTAAAGCGCACTAGTGTGCAGATTTCAAATCTGTGATTAGATTTTCTCTGCGATGTACACTTTTGGAGAAAATCATGTCTTTCTGGATTAAGTAAGGCTGGCCAAATCCGCCATGCCAGGGTGGCCAGATATCGAATTTTCCGAACATTCACCGATGTGTGTAATTTGTATGTCATAAGAAGCGCACTAGTGTGCAAATTTCAGATCTGTGATTAGATTTTCTCTGCGATGTATACTTTTGGAAAAAATCATGTCTTTCTGGATTAAGTTAGGCTGGCCAAATCCGCCATGCCAAGGTCGCCAAATATCGATTTTTCCGACCAATCACCGATGTATGTAACTTGTACGTCATTAGAAGCGCACAAGTGTGCAGATTTCAAATCTGTGACTAGATTTTTTTCTGCGATGTATGATTTAGGAGAAAATCATGTTTTTTTGGATTAAGTCGGGCTGGCCGAATCCGCCATGCCAGGGTCGGCAGATATCGAATTTTCCGACTAATCGCCGATGTCTGTAATTTGTACGTTATTAGAAGCCCACTAGTGTGCAGATTTCAAATCTGTGATTAGATTTTCTCTGCGATGTGTACTTTTGGAGTAAATCATGTCTTTCTGGATTAAGTAAGGCTGGCTAAATCCGCCATGCCAGGGTCGCCAGATATCGAATTTTCCGACGAATCACCGATGTATGTAATTTGTACGTCATTGGAAGCGCACTAGTGTCCAGATTTCAAATCTGTGACTAAATTTTTTTCTGCGATGTATGATTTAGGAGAAAATCTTGTTTTTCTGGATTAAGTTATGTTGGCCGAATCCGCCATGCCAGGGTCGCCAGATATCGAATTTTCCGACCAATAACGGATGTATGTAATCTGTACGTCATTAGAAGCGCACTAGTGTGCAGATTTCAAATCTGTTATTAGATTTTCTCTGCGATGTATACTTTTGGAGAAAGTCACGTCATTCTGGATCAAGTTAGGTTGGCCGAATCCGATATGCCAGGGTCGCCAGACATCGAATTTTCCAACCAATCACCGATGTATGTAATTTGTACGTCATTAAAAATGCACAAGTGTTCAGTTTCAAAATCTGTGATTAGATTTTCTCTGCGATGTATACTTTTGAAGAAAATCATGTCTTTCTGGATTAAGTTAGGTTGGCCGAATCCGCCATGCCAGGGTCGCCAGATATCGAATTTTCCTACCAATAACCGATGTATGTAATCTGTACGTCATTAGAAGCGCACAAGTGTGCAGATTTCAAATCTTTGATTAGATTTTCTCTGCGATGTACACTTTTGGAGGAAATCATGTCTTTCTGGATTAAGTTATGTTGGCCGAATCCGCCATGCCAGGGTCGCCAGATATCGAATTTTCCAACCAATCACCGATTTATGTAATTTGTATGTCATTGAAAGCGCACTAGTGTGCAGATTTGAGGTCTGTGATTAGATTTTCTCTGCGATGTATACTTTTGGGGGAAGTCATCTTTCTGGATTATATTAGGTTGGCCGAATCCGCCATGCCAGGGTCGCCAGATATCGGATTTTCCGACCAATCACCGATGTATGGAATTTGTACGTCATTGGAAGCGCACAAGTGTGCAGATTTCAAATCTGTGATTAGATTTTCTCTGCGATGTACACTTTTGGAGAAAATCATGTCTTTCTGGATTAAGTCGGGTTGGCCGAATCCGCCATGCCAGGGTCGCCAGATATCGAATTTTCCGACGAATCACCGGTGTTTGTAATTTGTACGTTATTGGAAGCGCACTAGTGTGCAGATTTGAGGTCTGTGATTAGATTTTCTCTGCGATGTATACTTTTGGGGGAAGTCATGTCTTTCTGGATTATATTAGGTTGGCCAAATCCGCCATGCCAGATATCGGATTTTCCGACCAATCACCGATGTGTGGAATTTGTACGTCATTGGAAGCGCACTAGTGTGCAGATTTCAAACCTGTGATTAGATTTTCTCTGCGATGTACACTTTTGGAGAAAATCATGTCTTTCTGGATTAAGTTAGAATGGCCAAATTCGCCAATCAAGACATGATTTTCTCCTAAATTATACATCGCAGAAAAAATCTAATCACAGACTTGAAATCTGCACACTAGTGCGCTTCTAATGACGTACAAATTGCATAGATCGGTTATTGGTCGGAAAATTCGATATCTGGCCAGGGTCGCCAGATATCGAATTTTCCGACGAATCACCGATGTATGTAATTTGTACGTCATTAGAAGCGCACTAGTGTGCAGATTCCAAATCTGTGATTACATTTTCTCTGCGATGTATATTTTGGAGAAAATCATGTCATTCTGGATTAAGTTAGGCTGGCCAAATTCGCCATGCCAGGGTCGCCAGATATCGAATTTTCCGACCAATCACCGATGTATGTAATCTGTACGTCATTAGAAGCGCACTAGTGTGCAGATTTCAAATCTGTGACGAGATTTTTTTCTGCGATGTATGATTTAGGAGAAAATCATGTTTTTCTGGATTAAGTCGGGCTGGCCGAATCCGCCATGCCAGGGTCGCCAGATATCGAATTTTCCGACCAATAACGGATGTATGTAATCTGTACGTCATTAGAAGCGCACTAGTGTGCAGATTTCAAATCTGTTATTAGATTTTCTCTGCGATGTATACTTTTGGAGAAAGTCACGTCATTCTGGATCAAGTTAGGTTGGCCGAATCCGATATGCCAGGGTCGCCAGACATCGAATTTTCCAACCAATCACCGATGTATGTAATTTGTACGTCATTAAAAACGCACAAGTGTTCAGTTTCAAAATCTGTGATTAGATTTTCTCTGCGATGTATACTTTTGAAGAAAATCATGTCTTTCTGGATTAAGTTAGGTTGGCCGAATCCGCCATGCCAGGGTCGCCAGATATCGAATTTTCCTACCAATAACCGATGTATGTAATCTGTACGTCATTAGAAGCGCACAAGTGTGCAGATTTCAAATCTTTGATTAGATTTTCTCTGCGATGTACACTTTTGGAGGAAATCATGTCTTTCTGGATTAAGTTATGTTGGCCGAATCCGCCATGCCAGGGTCGCCAGATATCGAATTTTCCTACCAATAACCGATGTATGTAATCTGTACGTCATTAGAAGCGCACAAGTGTGCAGATTTCAAATCTGTGATTAGATTTTCTCTGCGATGTATACTTTTGGAAAAAATCATGTCTTTCTGGATTAAGTTAGGCTGGCCAAATCCGCCATGCCAAGGTCGCCAAATATCGATTTTTCCGACCAATCACCGATGTATGTAACTTGTACGTCATTAGAAGCGCGCAAGTGTGCAGATTTCAAATCTGTGACTAGATTTTTTTCTGCGATGTATGATTTAGGAGAAAATCATGTTTTTCTGGATTAAGTCGGGCTGGCCGAATCCGCCATGCCAGGGTCGCCAGATATCGAATTTTCCGACCAATAACGGATGTATGTAATCTGTACGTCATTAGAAGCGCACTAGTGTGCAGATTTCAAATCTGTTATTAGATTTTCTCTGCGATGTATACTTTTGGAGAAAGTCACGTCATTCTGGATCAAGTTAGGTTGGCCGAATCCGATATGCCAGGGTCGCCAGACATCGAATTTTCCAACCAATCACCGATGTATGTAATTTGTACGTCATTAAAAACGCACAAGTGTTCAGTTTCAAAATCTGTGATTAGATTTTCTCTGCGATGTATACTTTTGAAGAAAATCATGTCTTTCTGGATTAAGTTAGGTTGGCCGAATCCGCCATGCCAGGGTCGCCAGATATCGAATTTTCCTACCAATAACCGATGTATGTAGTCTGTACGTCATTAGAAGCGCACAAGTGTGCAGCTTTCAAATCTTTGATTAGATTTTCTCTGCGATGTACACTTTTGGAGGAAATCATGTCTTTCTGGATTAAGTTATGTTGGCCGAATCCGCCATGCCAGGGTCGCCAGATATCGAATTTTCCAACCAATCACCGATTTATGTAATTTGTATGTCATTGAAAGCGCACTAATGTGCAGATTTGAGGTCTGTGATTAGATTTTCTCTGCGATGTATACTTTTGGGGGAAGTCATCTTTCTGGATTATATTAGGTTGGCCGAATCCGCCATGCCAGGGTCGCCAGATATCGAATTTTCCGACCAATCACCGATGTATGTAATCTGTACGTCATTAGAAGCGCACTAGTGTGCAGATTTCAAATCTGTGACTAGATTTTTTTCTGCGATGTATGATTTAGGAGAAAATCATGTTTTTCTGGATTAAGTCGGGCTGGCCGAATCCGCCATGCCAGGGTCGCCAGATATCGAATTTTCCGACCAATAACCTATGTATGTAATCTGTACGTCATTAGAAGCGCACTAGTGTGCAGATTTCAAATCTGTGATTAGATTTTCTCTTCGATGTACACTTTTGGAGAAAATCATGTCTTTCTGGATTAAGTCGGGTTGGCCGAATCCGCCATGCCAGGGTCGCCAGATATCGAATTTTCCGACGAATCACCGATGTTTGTAATTTGTACGTTATTGGAAGCGCACTAGTGTGCAGATTTGAGGTCTGTGATTAGATTTTCTCTGCGATGTATACTTTTGGGGGAAGTCATGTCTTTCTGGATTATATTAGGTTGGCCGAATCCGCAATGCCAGGGGAGCCAGATATCGGATTTTCCGACCAATCACCTATGTATGGAATTTGTACGTCATTTAAAGCGCACTAGTGTGCAGATTTCAAATCTGTGATTAGATTTTCTCTGCGATGTACACTTTTGGAGAAAATCATGTCTTTCTGGATTAAGTAAGGCTGGCCAAATCCGCCATGCCAGGGTGGCCAGATATCGAATTTTCCGAACATTCACCGATGTGTGTAATTTGTATGTCATAAGAAGCGCAATAGTGTGCAAATTTCAGATCTGTGATTAGATTTTCTCTGCGATGTATACTTTTGGAAAAAATCATGTCTTTCTGGATTAAGTTAGGCTGGCCAAATCCGCCATGCCAAGGTCGCCAAATATCGATTTTTCCGACCAATCACCGATGTATGTAACTTGTACGTCATTAGAAGCGCACAAGTGTGCAGATTTCAAATCTGTGACTAGATTTTTTTCTGCGATGTATGATTTAGGAGAAAATCATGTTTTTTTGGATTAAGTCGGGCTGGCCGAATCCGCCATGCCAGGGTCGGCAGATATCGAATTTTCCGACTAATCGCCGATGTCTGTAATTTGTACGTTATTAGAAGCCCACTAGTGTGCAGATTTCAAATCTGTGATTAGATTTTCTCTGCGATGTGTACTTTTGGAGTAAATCATGTCTTTCTGGATTAAGTAAGGCTGGCTAAATCCGCCATGCCAGGGTCGCCAGATATCGAATTTTCCGACGAATCACCGATGTATGTAATTTGTACGTCATTGGAAGCGCACTAGTGTCCAGATTTCAAATCTGTGACTAAATTTTTTTCTGCGATGTATGATTTAGGAGAAAATCATGTTTTTCTGGATTAAGTCGGGCTGGCCGAATCCGCCATGCCAGGGTCGCCAGATATCGAATTTTCCGACCAATAACGGATGTATGTAATCTGTACGTCATTAGAAGCGCACTAGTGTGCAGATTTCAAATCTGTTATTAGATTTTCTCTGCGATGTATACTTTTGGAGAAAGTCACGTCATTCTGGATCAAGTTAGGTTGGCCGAATCCGATATGCCAGGGTCGCCAGACATCGAATTTTCCAACCAATCACCGATGTATGTAATTTGTACGTCATTAAAAATGCACAAGTGTTCAGTTTCAAAATCTGTGATTAGATTTTCTCTGCGATGTATACTTTTGAAGAAAATCATGTCTTTCTGGATTAAGTTAGGTTGGCCGAATCCGCCATGCCAGGGTCGCCAGATATCGAATTTTCCTACCAATAACCGATGTATGTAATCTGTACGTCATTAGAAGCGCACAAGTGTGCAGATTTCAAATCTTTGATTAGATTTTCTCTGCGATGTACACTTTTGGAGGAAATCATGTCTTTCTGGATTAAGTTATGTTGGCCGAATCCGCCATGCCAGGGTCGCCAGATATCGAATTTTCCAACCAATCACCGATTTATGTAATTTGTATGTCATTGAAAGCGCACTAGTGTGCAGATTTGAGGTCTGTGATTAGATTTTCTCTGCGATGTATACTTTTGGGGGAAGTCATCTTTCTGGATTATATTAGGTTGGCCGAATCCGCCATGCCAGGGTCGCCAGATATCGGATTTTCCGACCAATCACCGATGTATGGAATTTGTACGTCATTGGAAGCGCACAAGTGTGCAGATTTCAAATCTGTGATTAGATTTTCTCTGCGATGTACACTTTTGGAGAAAATCATGTCTTTCTGGATTAAGTCGGGTTGGCCGAATCCGCCATGCCAGGGTCGCCAGATATCGAATTTTCCGACGAATCACCGGTGTTTGTAATTTGTACGTTATTGGAAGCGCACTAGTGTGCAGATTTGAGGTCTGTGATTAGATTTTCTCTGCGATGTATACTTTTGGGGGAAGTCATGTCTTTCTGGATTATATTAGGTTGGCCAAATCCGCCATGCCAGATATCGGATTTTCCGACCAATCACCGATGTGTGGAATTTGTACGTCATTGGAAGCGCACAAGTGTGCAGATTTCAAATCTGTGATTAGATTTTCTCTGCGATGTACACTTTTGGAGAAAATCATGTCTTTCTGGATTAAGTTAGAATGGCCAAATTCGCCAATCAAGACATGATTTTCTCCTAAATTATACATCGCAGAAAAAATCTAATCACAGACTTGAAATCTGCACACTAGTGCGCTTCTAATGACGTACAAATTGCATAGATCGGTTATTGGTCGGAAAATTCGATATCTGGCCAGGGTCGCCAGATATCGAATTTTCCGACGAATCACCGATGTATGTAATTTGTACGTCATTAGAAGCGCACTAGTGTGCAGATTCCAAATCTGTGATTACATTTTCTCTGCGATGTATATTTTGGAGAAAATCATGTCATTCTGGATTAAGTTAGGCTGGCCAAATTCGCCATGCCAGGGTCGCCAGATATCGAATTTTCCGACCAATCACCGATGTATGTAATCTGTACGTCATTAGAAGCGCACTAGTGTGCAGATTTCAAATCTGTGACTAGATTTTTTTCTGCGATGTATGATTTAGGAGAAAATCATGTTTTTCTGGATTAAGTCGGGCTGGCCGAATCCGCCATGCCAGGGTCGCCAGATATCGAATTTTCCGACCAATAACGGATGTATGTAATCTGTACGTCATTAGAAGCGCACTAGTGTGCAGATTTCAAATCTGTTATTAGATTTTCTCTGCGATGTATACTTTTGGAGAAAGTCACGTCATTCTGGATCAAGTTAGGTTGGCCGAATCCGATATGCCAGGGTCGCCAGACATCGAATTTTCCAACCAATCACCGATGTATGTAATTTGTACGTCATTAAAAACGCACAAGTGTTCAGTTTCAAAATCTGTGATTAGATTTTCTCTGCGATGTATACTTTTGAAGAAAATCATGTCTTTCTGGATTAAGTTAGGTTGGCCGAATCCGCCATGCCAGGGTCGCCAGATATCGAATTTTCCTACCAATAACCGATGTATGTAATCTGTACGTCATTAGAAGCGCACAAGTGTGCAGATTTCAAATCTTTGATTAGATTTTCTCTGCGATGTACACTTTTGGAGGAAATCATGTCTTTCTGGATTAAGTTATGTTGGCCGAATCCGCCATGCCAGGGTCGCCAGATATCGAATTTTCCAACCAATCACCGATTTATGTAATTTGTATGTCATTGAAAGCGCACTAGTGTGCAGATTTGAGGTCTGTGATTAGATTTTCTCTGCGATGTATACTTTTGGGGGAAGTCATCTTTCTGGATTATATTAGGTTGGCCGAATCCGCCATGCCAGGGTCGCCAGATATCGAATTTTCCGACCAATCACCGATGTATGTAATCTGTACGTCATTAGAAGCGCACTAGTGTGCAGATTTCAAATCTGTGACTAGATTTTTTTCTGCGATGTATGATTTAGGAGAAAATCATGTTTTTCTGGATTAAGTCGGGCTGGCCGAATCCGCCATGCCAGGGTCGCCAGATATCGAATTTTCCGACCAATAACCTATGTATGTAATCTGTACGTCATTAGAAGCGCACTAGTGTGCAGATTTCAAATCTGTGATTAGATTTTCTCTTCGATGTACACTTTTGGAGAAAATCATGTCTTTCTGGATTAAGTCGGGTTGGCCGAATCCGCCATGCCAGGGTCGCCAGATATCGAATTTTCCGACGAATCACCGATGTTTGTAATTTGTACGTTATTGGAAGCGCACTAGTGTGCAGATTTGAGGTCTGTGATTAGATTTTCTCTGCGATGTATACTTTTGGGGGAAGTCATGTCTTTCTGGATTATATTAGGTTGGCCGAATCCGCAATGCCAGGGGAGCCAGATATCGGATTTTCCGACCAATCACCTATGTATGGAATTTGTACGTCATTTAAAGCGCACTAGTGTGCAGATTTCAAATCTGTGATTAGATTTTCTCTGCGATGTGTACTTTTGGAGTAAATCATGTCTTTCTGGATTAAGTAAGGCTGGCTAAATCCGCCATGCCAGGGTCGCCAGATATCGAATTTTCCGACGAATCACCGATGTATGTAATTTGTACGTCATTGGAAGCGCACTAGTGTCCAGATTTCAAATCTGTGACTAAATTTTTTTCTGCGATGTATGATTTAGGAGAAAATCATGTTTTTCTGGATTAAGTCGGGCTGGCCGAATCCGCCATGCCAGGGTCGCCAGATATCGAATTTTCCGACCAATAACGGATGTATGTAATCTGTACGTCATTAGAAGCGCACTAGTGTGCAGATTTCAAATCTGTTATTAGATTTTCTCTGCGATGTATACTTTTGGAGAAAGTCACGTCATTCTGGATCAAGTTAGGTTGGCCGAATCCGATATGCCAGGGTCGCCAGACATCGAATTTTCCAACCAATCACCGATGTATGTAATTTGTACGTCATTAAAAATGCACAAGTGTTCAGTTTCAAAATCTGTGATTAGATTTTCTCTGCGATGTATACTTTTGAAGAAAATCATGTCTTTCTGGATTAAGTTAGGTTGGCCGAATCCGCCATGCCAGGGTCGCCAGATATCGAATTTTCCTACCAATAACCGATGTATGTAATCTGTACGTCATTAGAAGCGCACAAGTGTGCAGATTTCAAATCTTTGATTAGATTTTCTCTGCGATGTACACTTTTGGAGGAAATCATGTCTTTCTGGATTAAGTTATGTTGGCCGAATCCGCCATGCCAGGGTCGCCAGATATCGAATTTTCCAACCAATCACCGATTTATGTAATTTGTATGTCATTGAAAGCGCACTAGTGTGCAGATTTGAGGTCTGTGATTAGATTTTCTCTGCGATGTATACTTTTGGGGGAAGTCATCTTTCTGGATTATATTAGGTTGGCCGAATCCGCCATGCCAGGGTCGCCAGATATCGGATTTTCCGACCAATCACCGATGTATGGAATTTGTACGTCATTGGAAGCGCACAAGTGTGCAGATTTCAAATCTGTGATTAGATTTTCTCTGCGATGTACACTTTTGGAGAAAATCATGTCTTTCTGGATTAAGTCGGGTTGGCCGAATCCGCCATGCCAGGGTCGCCAGATATCGAATTTTCCGACGAATCACCGGTGTTTGTAATTTGTACGTTATTGGAAGCGCACTAGTGTGCAGATTTGAGGTCTGTGATTAGATTTTCTCTGCGATGTATACTTTTGGGGGAAGTCATGTCTTTCTGGATTATATTAGGTTGGCCAAATCCGCCATGCCAGATATCGGATTTTCCGACCAATCACCGATGTGTGGAATTTGTACGTCATTGGAAGCGCACAAGTGTGCAGATTTCAAATCTGTGATTAGATTTTCTCTGCGATGTACACTTTTGGAGAAAATCATGTCTTTCTGGATTAAGTTAGAATGGCCAAATTCGCCAATCAAGACATGATTTTCTCCTAAATTATACATCGCAGAAAAAATCTAATCACAGACTTGAAATCTGCACACTAGTGCGCTTCTAATGACGTACAAATTGCATAGATCGGTTATTGGTCGGAAAATTCGATATCTGGCCAGGGTCGCCAGATATCGAATTTTCCGACGAATCACCGATGTATGTAATTTGTACGTCATTAGAAGCGCACTAGTGTGCAGATTCCAAATCTGTGATTACATTTTCTCTGCGATGTATATTTTGGAGAAAATCATGTCATTCTGGATTAAGTTAGGCTGGCCAAATTCGCCATGCCAGGGTCGCCAGATATCGAATTTTCCGACCAATCACCGATGTATGTAATCTGTACGTCATTAGAAGCGCACTAGTGTGCAGATTTCAAATCTGTGACTAGATTTTTTTCTGCGATGTATGATTTAGGAGAAAATCATGTTTTTCTGGATTAAGTCGGGCTGGCCGAATCCGCCATGCCAGGGTCGCCAGATATCGAATTTTCCGACCAATAACGGATGTATGTAATCTGTACGTCATTAGAAGCGCACTAGTGTGCAGATTTCAAATCTGTTATTAGATTTTCTCTGCGATGTATACTTTTGGAGAAAGTCACGTCATTCTGGATCAAGTTAGGTTGGCCGAATCCGATATGCCAGGGTCGCCAGACATCGAATTTTCCAACCAATCACCGATGTATGTAATTTGTACGTCATTAAAAACGCACAAGTGTTCAGTTTCAAAATCTGTGATTAGATTTTCTCTGCGATGTATACTTTTGAAGAAAATCATGTCTTTCTGGATTAAGTTAGGTTGGCCGAATCCGCCATGCCAGGGTCGCCAGATATCGAATTTTCCTACCAATAACCGATGTATGTAATCTGTACGTCATTAGAAGCGCACAAGTGTGCAGATTTCAAATCTTTGATTAGATTTTCTCTGCGATGTACACTTTTGGAGGAAATCATGTCTTTCTGGATTAAGTTATGTTGGCCGAATCCGCCATGCCAGGGTCGCCAGATATCGAATTTTCCTACCAATAACCGATGTATGTAATCTGTACGTCATTAGAAGCGCACAAGTGTGCAGATTTCAAATCTGTGATTAGATTTTCTCTGCGATGTATACTTTTGGAAAAAATCATGTCTTTCTGGATTAAGTTAGGCTGGCCAAATCCGCCATGCCAAGGTCGCCAAATATCGATTTTTCCGACCAATCACCGATGTATGTAACTTGTACGTCATTAGAAGCGCACAAGTGTGCAGATTTCAAATCTGTGACTAGATTTTTTTCTGCGATGTATGATTTAGGAGAAAATCATGTTTTTTTGGATTAAGTCGGGCTGGCCGAATCCGCCATGCCAGGGTCGGCAGATATCGAATTTTTCGACTAATCGCCGATGTCTGTAATTTGTACGTTATTAGAAGCCCACTAGTGTGCAGATTTCAAATCTGTGATTAGATTTTCTCTGCGATGTGTACTTTTGGAGTAAATCATGTCTTTCTGGATTAAGTAAGGCTGGCTAAATCCGCCATGCCAGGGTCGCCAGATATCGAATTTTCCGACGAATCACCGATGTATGTAATTTGTACGTCATTGGAAGCGCACTAGTGTCCAGATTTCGAATCTGTGACTAAATTTTTTTCTGCGATGTATGATTTAGGAGAAAATCATGTTTTTCTGGATTAAGTCGGGCTGGCCGAATCCGCCATGCCAGGGTCGCCAGATATCGAATTTTCCGACCAATAACGGATGTATGTAATCTGTACGTCATTAGAAGCGCACTAGTGTGCAGATTTCAAATCTGTTATTAGATTTTCTCTGCGATGTATACTTTTGGAGAAAGTCACGTCATTCTGGATCAAGTTAGGTTGGCCGAATCCGATATGCCAGGGTCGCCAGACATCGAATTTTCCAACCAATCACCGATGTATGTAATTTGTACGTCATTAAAAACGCACAAGTGTTCAGTTTCAAAATCTGTGATTAGATTTTCTCTGCGATGTATACTTTTGAAGAAAATCATGTCTTTCTGGATTAAGTTAGGTTGGCCGAATCCGCCATGCCAGGGTCGCCAGATATCGAATTTTCCTACCAATAACCGATGTATGTAATCTGTACGTCATTAGAAGCGCACAAGTGTGCAGATTTCAAATCTTTGATTAGATTTTCTCTGCGATGTACACTTTTGGAGGAAATCATGTCTTTCTGGATTAAGTTATGTTGGCCGAATCCGCCATGCCAGGGTCGCCAGATATCGAATTTTCCAACCAATTACCGATTTATGTAATTTGTATGTCATTGAAAGCGCACTAGTGTGCAGATTTGAGGTCTGTGATTAGATTTTCTCTGCGATGTATACTTTTGGGGGAAGTCATCTTTCTGGATTATATTAGGTTGGCCGAATCCGCCATGCCAGGGTCGCCAGATATCGGATTTTCCGACCAATCACCGATGTATGGAATTTGTACGTCATTGGAAGCGCACAAGTGTGCAGATTTCAAATCTGTGATTAGATTTTCTCTGCGATGTACACTTTTGGAGAAAATCATGTCTTTCTGGATTAAGTCGGGTTGGCCGAATCCGCCATGCCAGGGTCGCCAGATATCGAATTTTCCGACGAATCACCGGTGTTTGTAATTTGTACGTTATTGGAAGCGCACTAGTGTGCAGATTTGAGGTCTGTGATTAGATTTTCTCTGCGATGTATACTTTTGGGGGAAGTCATGTCTTTCTGGATTATATTAGGTTGGCCAAATCCGCCATGCCAGATATCGGATTTTCCGACCAATCACCGATGTGTGGAATTTGTACGTCATTGGAAGCGCACAAGTGTGCAGATTTCAAATCTGTGATTAGATTTTCTCTGCGATGTACACTTTTGGAGAAAATCATGTCTTTCTGGATTAAGTTAGAATGGCCAAATTCGCCAATCAAGACATGATTTTCTCCTAAATTATACATCGCAGAAAAAATCTAATCACAGACTTGAAATCTGCACACTAGTGCGCTTCTAATGACGTACAAATTGCATAGATCGGTTATTGGTCGGAAAATTCGATATCTGGCCAGGGTCGCCAGATATCGAATTTTCCGACGAATCACCGATGTATGTAATTTGTACGTCATTAGAAGCGCACTAGTGTGCAGATTCCAAATCTGTGATTACATTTTCTCTGCGATGTATATTTTGGAGAAAATCATGTCATTCTGGATTAAGTTAGGCTGGCCAAATTCGCCATGCCAGGGTCGCCAGATATCGAATTTTCCGACCAATCACCGATGTATGTAATCTGTACGTCATTAGAAGCGCACTAGTGTGCAGATTTCAAATCTGTGACTAGATTTTTTTCTGCGATGTATGATTTAGGAGAAAATCATGTTTTTCTGGATTAAGTCGGGCTGGCCGAATCCGCCATGCCAGGGTCGCCAGATATCGAATTTTCCGACCAATAACGGATGTATGTAATCTGTACGTCATTAGAAGCGCACTAGTGTGCAGATTTCAAATCTGTTATTAGATTTTCTCTGCGATGTATACTTTTGGAGAAAGTCACGTCATTCTGGATCAAGTTAGGTTGGCCGAATCCGATATGCCAGGGTCGCCAGACATCGAATTTTCCAACCAATCACCGATGTATGTAATTTGTACGTCATTAAAAACGCACAAGTGTTCAGTTTCAAAATCTGTGATTAGATTTTCTCTGCGATGTATACTTTTGAAGAAAATCATGTCTTTCTGGATTAAGTTAGGTTGGCCGAATCCGCCATGCCAGGGTCGCCAGATATCGAATTTTCCTACCAATAACCGATGTATGTAATCTGTACGTCATTAGAAGCGCACAAGTGTGCAGATTTCAAATCTTTGATTAGATTTTCTCTGCGATGTACACTTTTGGAGGAAATCATGTCTTTCTGGATTAAGTTATGTTGGCCGAATCCGCCATGCCAGGGTCGCCAGATATCGAATTTTCCTACCAATAACCGATGTATGTAATCTGTACGTCATTAGAAGCGCACAAGTGTGCAGATTTCAAATCTGTGATTAGATTTTCTCTGCGATGTATACTTTTGGAAAAAATCATGTCTTTCTGGATTAAGTTAGGCTGGCCAAATCCGCCATGCCAAGGTCGCCAAATATCGATTTTTCCGACCAATCACCGATGTATGTAACTTGTACGTCATTAGAAGCGCACAAGTGTGCAGATTTCAAATCTGTGACTAGATTTTTTTCTGCGATGTATGATTTAGGAGAAAATCATGTTTTTTTGGATTAAGTCGGGCTGGCCGAATCCGCCATGCCAGGGTCGGCAGATATCGAATTTTTCGACTAATCGCTGATGTCTGTAATTTGTACGTTATTAGAAGCCCACTAGTGTGCAGATTTCAAATCTGTGATTAGATTTTCTCTGCGATGTGTACTTTTGGAGTAAATCATGTCTTTCTGGATTAAGTAAGGCTGGCTAAATCCGCCATGCCAGGGTCGCCAGATATCGAATTTTCCGACGAATCACCGATGTATGTAATTTGTACGTCATTGGAAGCGCACTAGTGTCCAGATTTCGAATCTGTGACTAAATTTTTTTCTGCGATGTATGATTTAGGAGAAAATCATGTTTTTCTGGATTAAGTCGGGCTGGCCGAATCCGCCATGCCAGGGTCGCCAGATATCGAATTTTCCGACCAATAACGGATGTATGTAATCTGTACGTCATTAGAAGCGCACTAGTGTGCAGATTTCAAATCTGTTATTAGATTTTCTCTGCGATGTATACTTTTGGAGAAAGTCACGTCATTCTGGATCAAGTTAGGTTGGCCGAATCCGATATGCCAGGGTCGCCAGACATCGAATTTTCCAACCAATCACCGATGTATGTAATTTGTACGTCATTAAAAACGCACAAGTGTTCAGTTTCAAAATCTGTGATTAGATTTTCTCTGCGATGTATACTTTTGAAGAAAATCATGTCTTTCTGGATTAAGTTAGGTTGGCCGAATCCGCCATGCCAGGGTCGCCAGATATCGAATTTTCCTACCAATAACCGATGTATGTAATCTGTACGTCATTAGAAGCGCACAAGTGTGCAGATTTCAAATCTTTGATTAGATTTTCTCTGCGATGTACACTTTTGGAGGAAATCATGTCTTTCTGGATTAAGTTATGTTGGCCGAATCCGCCATGCCAGGGTCGCCAGATATCGAATTTTCCAACCAATCACCGATTTATGTAATTTGTATGTCATTGAAAGCGCACTAGTGTGCAGATTTCAAATCTGTGATTAGATTTTCTCTGCGATGTATACTTTTGGGGGAAGTCATCTTTCTGGATTATATTAGGTTGGCCGAATCCGCCATGCCAGGGTCGCCAGATATCGGATTTTCCGACCAATCACCGATGTATGGAATTTGTACGTCATTGGAAGCGCACAAGTGTGCAGATTTCAAATCTGTGATTAGATTTTCTCTGCGATGTACACTTTTGGAGAAAATCATGTCTTTCTGGATTAAGTCGGGTTGGCCGAATCCGCCATGCCAGGGTCGCCAGATATCGAATTTTCCGACGAATCACCGGTGTTTGTAATTTGTACGTTATTGGAAGCGCACTAGTGTGCAGATTTGAGGTCTGTGATTAGATTTTCTCTGCGATGTATACTTTTGGGGGAAGTCATGTCTTTCTGGATTATATTAGGTTGGCCAAATCCGCCATGCCAGATATCGGATTTTCCGACCAATCACCGATGTGTGGAATTTGTACGTCATTGGAAGCGCACTAGTGTGCAGATTTCAAATCTGTGATTAGATTTTCTCTGCGATGTACACTTTTGGAGAAAATCATGTCTTTCTGGATTAAGTTACAATGGCCAAATTCGCCAATCAAGACATGATTTTCTCCTAAATTATACATCGCAGAAAAAATCTAATCACAGACTTGAAATCTGCACACTAGTGCGCTTCTAATGACGTACAAATTGCATAGATCGGTTATTGGTCGGAAAATTCGATATCTGGCCAGGGTCGCCAGATATCGAATTTTCCGACGAATCACCGATGTATGTAATTTGTACGTCATTAGAAGCGCACTAGTGTGCAGATTCCAAATCTGTGATTACATTTTCTCTGCGATGTATATTTTGGAGAAAATCATGTCATTCTGGATTAAGTTAGGCTGGCCAAATTCGCCATGCCAGGGTCGCCAGATATCGAATTTTCCGACCAATCACCGATGTATGTAATCTGTACGTCATTAGAAGCGCACTAGTGTGCAGATTTCAAATCTGTGACTAGATTTTTTTCTGCGATGTATGATTTAGGAGAAAATCATGTTTTTCTGGATTAAGTCGGGCTGGCCGAATCCGCCATGCCAGGGTCGCCAGATATCGAATTTTCCGACCAATAACCTATGTATGTAATCTGTACGTCATTAGAAGCGCACTAGTGTGCAGATTTCAAATCTGTGATTAGATTTTCTCTTCGATGTACACTTTTGGAGAAAATCATGTCTTTCTGGATTAAGTCGGGTTGGCCGAATCCGCCATGCCAGGGTCGCCAGATATCGAATTTTCCGACGAATCACCGATGTTTGTAATTTGTACGTTATTGGAAGCGCACTAGTGTGCAGATTTGAGGTCTGTGATTAGATTTTCTCTGCGATGTATACTTTTGGGGGAAGTCATGTCTTTCTGGATTATATTAGGTTGGCCGAATCCGCAATGCCAGGGTCGCCAGATATCGGATTTTCCGACCAATCACCTATGTATGGAATTTGTACGTCATTTAAAGCGCACTAGTGTGCAGATTTGAAATCTGTGATTAGATTTTCTCTGCGATGTACACTTTTGGAGAAAATCATGTCTTTCTGGATTAAGTAAGGCTGGCCAAATCCGCCATGCCAGGGTGGCCAGATATCGAATTTTCCGAACAATCACCGATGTGTGTAATTTGTATGTCATAAGAAGCGCACTAGTGTGCAAATTTCAGATCTGTGATTAGATTTTCTCTGCGATGTATACTTTTGGAAAAAATCATGTCTTTCTGTGATTAGATTTTCTCTGCGATGTATACTTTTGGGGGAAGTCATCTTTCTGGATTATATTAGGTTGGCCGAATCCGCCATGCCAGGGTCGCCAGATATCGGATTTTCCGACCAATCACCGATGTATGGAATTTGTACGTCATTGGAAGCGCACAAGTGTGCA
Source organism: Brachypalpus laphriformis (assembly GCA_945910035.1). Lineage (NCBI taxonomy): Eukaryota > Metazoa > Arthropoda > Insecta > Diptera > Syrphidae > Brachypalpus > Brachypalpus laphriformis. The sequence goes on along the minus strand of OX246754.1, from coordinate 123,203,421 downwards.
GATTTCAAATCTGTGATTAGATTTTCTCTGCGATGTACACTTTTGGAGAAAATCATGTCTTTCTGGATTAAGTCGGGTTGGCCGAATCCGCCATGCCAGGGTCGCCAGATATCGAATTTTCCGACGAATCACCGGTGTTTGTAATTTGTACGTTATTGGAAGCGCACTAGTGTGCAGATTTGAGGTCTGTGATTAGATTTTCTCTGCGATGTATACTTTTGGGGGAAGTCATGTCTTTCTGGATTATATTAGGTTGGCCAAATCCGCCATGCCAGATATCGGATTTTCCGACCAATCACCGATGTGTGGAATTTGTACGTCATTGGAAGCGCACTAGTGTGCAGATTTCAAATCTGTGATTAGATTTTCTCTGCGATGTACACTTTTGGAGAAAATCATGTCTTTCTGGATTAAGTTACAATGGCCAAATTCGCCAATCAAGACATGATTTTCTCCTAAATTATACATCGCAGAAAAAATCTAATCACAGACTTGAAATCTGCACACTAGTGCGCTTCTAATGACGTACAAATTGCATAGATCGGTTATTGGTCGGAAAATTCGATATCTGGCCAGGGTCGCCAGATATCGAATTTTCCGACGAATCACCGATGTATGTAATTTGTACGTCATTAGAAGCGCACTAGTGTGCAGATTCCAAATCTGTGATTACATTTTCTCTGCGATGTATATTTTGGAGAAAATCATGTCATTCTGGATTAAGTTAGGCTGGCCAAATTCGCCATGCCAGGGTCGCCAGATATCGAATTTTCCGACCAATCACCGATGTATGTAATCTGTACGTCATTAGAAGCGCACTAGTGTGCAGATTTCAAATCTGTGACTAGATTTTTTTCTGCGATGTATGATTTAGGAGAAAATCATGTTTTTCTGGATTAAGTCGGGCTGGCCGAATCCGCCATGCCAGGGTCGCCAGATATCGAATTTTCCGACCAATAACGGATGTATGTAATCTGTACGTCATTAGAAGCGCACTAGTGTGCAGATTTCAAATCTGTTATTAGATTCTCTCTGCGATGTATACTTTTGGAGAAAGTCACGTCATTCTGGATCAAGTTAGGTTGGCCGAATCCGATATGCCAGGGTCGCCAGACATCGAATTTTCCAACCAATCACCGATGTATGTAATTTGTACGTCATTAAAAACGCACAAGTGTTCAGTTTCAAAATCTGTGATTAGATTTTCTCTGCGATGTATACTTTTGAAGAAAATCATGTCTTTCTGGATTAAGTTAGGTTGGCCGAATCCGCCATGCCAGGGTCGCCAGATATCGAATTTTCCTACCAATAACCGATGTATGTAATCTGTACGCCATTAGAAGCGCACAAGTGTGCAGATTTCAAATCTTTGATTAGATTTTCTCTGCGATGTACACTTTTGGAGGAAATCATGTCTTTCTGGATTAAGTTATGTTGGCCGAATCCGCAATGCCAGGGTCGCCAGATATCGAATTTTCCTACCAATAACCGATGTATGTAATCTGTACGTCATTAGAAGCGCACAAGTGTGCAGATTTCAAATCTGTGATTAGATTTTCTCTGCGATGTATACTTTTGGAAAAAATCATGTCTTTCTGGATTAAGTTAGGCTGGCCAAATCCGCCATGCCAAGGTCGCCAAATATCGATTTTTCCGACCAATCACCGATGTATGTAACTTGTACGTCATTGGAAGCGCACAAGTGTGCAGATTTCAAATCTGTGACTAGATTTTTTTCTGCGATGTATGATTTAGGAGAAAATCATGTTTTTCTGGATTAAGTCGGGCTGGCCGAATCCGCCATGCCAGGGTCGCCAGATATCGAATTTTCCGACCAATAACGGATGTATGTAATCTGTACGTCATTAGAAGCGCACTAGTGTGCAGATTTCAAATCTGTTATTAGATTTTCTCTGCGATGTATACTTTTGGAGAAAGTCACGTCATTCTGGATCAAGTTAGGTTGGCCGAATCCGATATGCCAGGGTCGCCAGACATCGAATTTTCCAACCAATCACCGATGTATGTAATTTGTACGTCATTAAAAACGCACAAGTGTTCAGTTTCAAAATCTGTGATTAGATTTTCTCTGTGATGTATACTTTTGAAGAAAATCATGTCTTTCTGGATTAAGTTAGGTTGGCCGAATCCGCCATGCCAGGGTCGCCAGATATCGAATTTTCCTACCAATAACCGATGTATGTAATCTGTACGTCATTAGAAGCGCACAAGTGTGCAGATTTCAAATCTTTGATTAGATTTTCTCTGCGATGTACACTTTTGGAGGAAATCATGTCTTTCTGGATTAAGTTATGTTGGCCGAATCCGCCATGCCAGGGTCGCCAGATATCGAATTTTCCAACCAATCACCGATTTATGTAATTTGTATGTCATTGAAAGCGCACTAGTGTGCAGATTTGAGGTCTGTGATTAGATTTTCTCTGCGATGTATACTTTTGGGGGAAGTCATCTTTCTGGATTATATTAGGTTGGCCGAATCCGCCATGCCAGGGTCGCCAGATATCGGATTTTCCGACCAATCACCGATGTATGGAATTTGTACGTCATTGGAAGCGCACAAGTGTGCAGATTTCAAATCTGTGATTAGATTTTCTCTGCGATGTACACTTTTGGAGAAAATCATGTCTTTCTGGATTATGTCGGGTTGGCCGAATCCGCCATGCCAGGGTCGCCAGATATCGAATTTTCCGACGAATCACCGGTGTTTGTAATTTGTACGTTATTGGAAGCGCAATAGTGTGCAGATTTGAGGTCTGTGATTAGATTTTCTCTGCGATGTATACTTTTGGGGGAAGTCATGTCTTTCTGGATTATATTAGGTTGGCCAAATCCGCCATGCCAGATATCGGATTTTCCGACCAATCACCGATGTGTGGAATTTGTACGTCATTGGAAGCGCACTAGTGTGCAGATTTCAAATCTGTGATTAGATTTTCTCTGCGATGTACACTTTTGGAGAAAATCATGTCTTTCTGGATTAAGTTAGAATGGCCAAATTCGCCAATCAAGACATGATTTTCTCCTAAATTATACATCGCAGAAAAAATCTAATCACAGACTTGAAATCTGCACACTAGTGCGCTTCTAATGACGTACAAATTGCATAGATCGGTTATTGGTCGGAAAATTCGATATCTGGCCAGGGTCGCCAGATATCGAATTTTCCGACGAATCACCGATGTATGTAATTTGTACGTCATTAGAAGCGCACTAGTGTGCAGATTCCAAATCTGTGATTACATTTTCTCTGCGATGTATATTTTGGAGAAAATCATGTCATTCTGGATTAAGTTAGGCTGGCCAAATTCGCCATGCCAGGGTCGCCAGATATCGAATTTTCCGACCAATCACCGATGTATGTAATCTGTACGTCATTAGAAGCGCGCTAGTGTGCAGATTTCAAATCTGTGACTAGATTTTTTTCTGCGATGTATGATTTAGGAGAAAATCATGTTTTTCTGGATTAAGTCGGGCTGGCCGAATCCGCCATGCCAGGGTCGCCAGATATCGAATTTTCCGACCAATAACGGATGTATGTAATCTGTACGTCATTAGAAGCGCACTAGTGTGCAGATTTCAAATCTGTGATTAGATTTTCTCTTCGATGTACACTTTTGGAGAAAATCATGTCTTTCTGGATTAAGTCGGGTTGGCCGAATCCGCCATGCCAGGGTCGCCAGATATCGAATTTTCCGACGAATCACCGATGTTTGTAATTTGTACGTTATTGGAAGCGCACTAGTGTGCAGATTTGAGGTCTGTGATTAGATTTTCTCTGCGATGTATACTTTTGGGGGAAGTCATGTCTTTCTGGATTATATTAGGTTGGCCGAATCCGCAATGCCAGGGTCGCCAGATATCGGATTTTCCGACCAATCACCTATGTATGGAATTTGTACGTCATTTAAAGCGCACTAGTGTGCAGATTTCAAATCTGTGATTAGATTTTCTCTGCGATGTACACTTTTGGGGAAAATCATGTCTTTCTGGATTAAGTAAGGCTGGCCAAATCCGCCATGCCAGGGTGGCCAGATATCGAATTTTCCGAACATTCACCGATGTGTGTAATTTGTATGTCATAAGAAGCGCACTAGTGTGCAAATTTCAGATCTGTGATTAGATTTTCTCTGCGATGTATACTTTTGGAAAAAATCATGTCTTTCTGGATTAAGTTAGGCTGGCCAAATCCGCCATGCCAAGGTCGCCAAATATCGATTTTTCCGACCAATCACCGATGTATGTAACTTGTACGTCATTAGAAGCGCACAAGTGTGCAGATTTCAAATCTGTGACTAGATTTTTTTCTGCGATGTATGATTTAGGAGAAAATCATGTTTTTTTGGATTAAGTCGGGCTGGCCGAATCCGCCATGCCAGGGTCGGCAGATATCGAATTTTCCGACTAATCGCCGATGTCTGTAATTTGTACGTTATTAGAAGCCCACTAGTGTGCAGATTTCAAATCTGTGATTAGATTTTCTCTGCGATGTGTACTTTTGGAGTAAATCATGTCTTTCTGGATTAAGCAAGGCTGGCTAAATCCGCCATGCCAGGGTCGCCAGATATCGAATTTTCCGACGAATCACCGATGTATGTAATTTGTACGTCATTGGAAGCGCACTAGTGTCCAGATTTCAAATCTGTGACTAAATTTTTTTCTGCGATGTATGATTTAGGAGAAAATCATGTTTTTCTGGATTAAGTCGGGCTGGCCGAATCCGCCATGCCAGGGTCGCCAGATATCGAATTTTCCGACCAATAACGGATGTATGTAATCTGTACGTCATTAGAAGCGCACTAGTGTGCAGATTTCAAATCTGTTATTAGATTTTCTCTGCGATGTATACTTTTGGAGAAAGTCACGTCATTCTGGATCAAGTTAGGTTGGCCGAATCCGATATGCCAGGGTCGCCAGACATCGAATTTTCCAACCAATCACCGATGTATGTAATTTGTACGTCATTAAAAACGCACAAGTGTTCAGTTTCAAAATCTGTGATTAGATTTTCTCTGCGATGTATACTTTTGAAGAAAATCATGTCTTTCTGGATTAAGTTAGGTTGGCCGAATCCGCCATGCCAGGGTCGCCAGATATCGAATTTTCCAACCAATCACCGATTTATGTAATTTGTATGTCATTGAAAGCGCACTAGTGTGCAGATTTGAGGTCTGTGATTAGATTTTCTCTGCGATGTATACTTTTGGGGGAAGTCATCTTTCTGGATTATATTAGGTTGGCCGAATCCGCCATGCCAGGGTCGCCAGATATCGGATTTTCCGACCAATCACCGATGTATGGAATTTGTACGTCATTGGAAGCGCACAAGTGTGCAGATTTCAAATCTGTGATTAGATTTTCTCTGCGATGTACACTTTTGGAGAAAATCATGTCTTTCTGGATTAAGTCGGGTTGGCCGAATCCGCCATGCCAGGGTCGCCAGATATCGAATTTTCCGACGAATCACCGGTGTTTGTAATTTGTACGTTATTGGAAGCGCACTAGTGTGCAGATTTGAGGTCTGTGATTAGATTTTCTCTGCGATGTATACTTTTGGGGGAAGTCATGTCTTTCTGGATTATATTAGGTTGGCCAAATCCGCCATGCCAGATATCGGATTTTCCGACCAATCACCGATGTGTGGAATTTGTACGTCATTGGAAGCGCACTAGTGTGCAGATTTCAAATCTGTGATTAGATTTTCTCTGCGATGTACACTTTTGGAGAAAATCATGTCTTTCTGGATTAAGTTACAATGGCCAAATTCGCCAATCAAGACATGATTTTCTCCTAAATTATACATCGCAGAAAAAATCTAATCACAGACTTGAAATCTGCACACTAGTGCGCTTCTAATGACGTACAAATTGCATAGATCGGTTATTGGTCGGAAAATTCGATATCTGGCCAGGGTCGCCAGATATCGAATTTTCCGACGAATCACCGATGTATGTAATTTGTACGTCATTAGAAGCGCACTAGTGTGCAGATTCCAAATCTGTGATTACATTTTCTCTGCGATGTATATTTTGGAGAAAATCATGTCATTCTGGATTAAGTTAGGCTGGCTAAATTCGCCATGCCAGGGTCGCCAGATATCGAATTTTCCGACCAATCACCGATGTATGTAATCTGTACGTCATTAGAAGCGCACTAGTGTGCAGATTTCAAATCTGTGACTAGATTTTTTTCTGCGATGTATGATTTAGGAGAAAATCATGTTTTTCTGGATTAAGTCGGGCTGGCCGAATCCGCCATGCCAGGGTCGCCAGATATCGAATTTTCCGACCAATAACGGATGTATGTAATCTGTACGTCATTAGAAGCGCACTAGTGTGCAGATTTCAAATCTGTTATTAGATTTTCTCTGCGATGTACACTTTTGGAGAAAGTCACGTCATTCTGGATCAAGTTAGGTTGGCCGAATCCGATATGCCAGGGTCGCCAGACATCGAATTTTCCAACCAATCACCGATGTATGTAATTTGTACGTCATTAAAAACGCACAAGTGTTCAGTTTCAAAATCTGTGATTAGATTTTCTCTGCGATGTATACTTTTGAAGAAAATCATGTCTTTCTGGATTAAGTTAGGTTGGCCGAATCCGATATGCCAGGGTCGCCAGATATCGAATTTTCCTACCAATAACCGATGTATGTAATCTGTACGTCATTAGAAGCGCACAAGTGTGCAGATTTCAAATCTTTGATTAGATTTTCTCTGCGATGTACACTTTTGGAGGAAATCATGTCTTTCTGGATTAAGTTATGTTGGCCGAATCCGCCATGCCAGGGTCGCCAGATATCGAATCTTCCTACCAATAACCGATGTATGTAATCTGTACGTCATAAGAAGCGCACAAGTGCGCAGATTTCAAATCTGTGATTAGATTTTCTCTGCGATGTATACTTTTGGAAAAAATCATGTCTTTCTGGATTAAGTTAGGCTGGCCAAATCCGCCATGCCAAGGTCGCCAAATATCGATTTTTCCGACCAATCACCGATGTATGTAACTTGTACGTCATTAGAAGCGCACAAGTGTGCAGATTTCAAATCTGTGACTAGATTTTTTTCTGCGATGTATGATTTAGGAGAAAATCATGTTTTTTTGGATTAAGTCGGGCTGGCCGAATCCGCCATGCCAGGGTCGGCAGATATCGAATTTTCCGACTAATCGCCGATGTCTGTAATTTGTACGTTATTAGAAGCCCACTAGTGTGCAGATTTCAAATCTGTGATTAGATTTTCTCTGCGATGTGTACTTTTGGAGTAAATCATGTCTTTCTGGATTAAGTAAGGCTGGCTAAATCCGCCATGCCAGGGTCGCCAGATATCGAATTTTCCGACGAATCACCGATGTATGTAATTTGTACGTCATTGGAAGCGCACTAGTGTCCAGATTTCAAATCTGTGACTAAATTTTTTTCTGTGATGTATGATTTAGGAGAAAATCAATTTTTTCTGGATTAAGTCGGGCTGGCCGAATCCGCCATGCCAGGGTCGCCAGATATCGAATTTTCCGACCAATAACGGATGTATGTAATCTGTACGTCATTAGAAGCGCACTAGTGTGCAGATTTCAAATCTGTTATTAGATTTTCTCTGCGATGTATACTTTTGGAGAAAGTCACGTCATTCTGGATCAAGTTAGGTTGGCCGAATCCGATATGCCAGGGTCGCCAGACATCGAATTTTCCAACCAATCACCGATGTATGTAATTTGTACGTCATTAAAAACGCACAAGTGTTCAGTTTCAAAATCTGTGATTAGATTTTCTCTGCGATGTATACTTTTGAAGAAAATCATGTCTTTCTGGATTAAGTTAGGTTGGCCGAATCCGCCATGCCAGGGTCGCCAGATATCGAATTTTCCAACCAATCACCGATTTATGTAATTTGTATGTCATTGAAAGCGCACTAGTGTGCAGATTTGAGGTCTGTGATTAGATTTTCTCTGCGATGTATACTTTTGGGGGAAGTCATCTTTCTGGATTATATTAGGTTGGCCGAATCCGCCATGCCAGGGTCGCCAGATATCGGATTTTCCGACCAATCACCGATGTATGGAATTTGTACGTCATTGGAAGCGCACAAGTGTGCAGATTTCAAATCTGTGATTAGATTTTCTCTGCGATGTACACTTTTGGAGAAAATCATGTCTTTCTGGATTATGTCGGGTTGGCCGAATCCGCCATGCCAGGGTCGCCAGATATCGAATTTTCCGACGAATCACCGGTGTTTGTAATTTGTACGTTATTGGAAGCGCAATAGTGTGCAGATTTGAGGTCTGTGATTAGATTTTCTCTGCGATGTATACTTTTGGGGGAAGTCATGTCTTTCTGGATTATATTAGGTTGCCCAAATCCGCCATGCCAGATATCGGATTTTCCGACCAATCACCGATGTGTGGAATTTGTACGTCATTGGAAGCGCACTAGTGTGCAGATTTCAAATCTGTGATTAGATTTTCTCTGCGATGTACACTTTTGGAGAAAATCATGTCTTTCTGGATTAAGTTACAATGGCCAAATTCGCCAATCAAGACATGATTTTCTCCTAAATTATACATCGCAGAAAAAATCTAATCACAGACTTGAAATCTGCACACTAGTGCGCTTCTAATGACGTACAAATTGCATAGATCGGTTATTGGTCGGAAAATTCGATATCTGGCCAGGGTCGCCAGATATCGAATTTTCCGACGAATCACCGATGTATGTAATTTGTACGTCATTAGAAGCGCACTAGTGTGCAGATTCCAAATCTGTGATTACATTTTCTCTGCGATGTATATTTTGGAGAAAATCATGTCATTCTGGATTAAGTTAGGCTGGCTAAATTCGCCATGCCAGGGTCGCCAGATATCGAATTTTCCGACCAATCACCGATGTATGTAATCTGTACGTCATTAGAAGCGCACTAGTGTGCAGATTTCAAATCTGTGACTAGATTTTTTTCTGCGATGTATGATTTAGGAGAAAATCATGTTTTTCTGGATTAAGTCGGGCTGGCCGAATCCGCCATGCCAGGGTCGCCAGATATCGAATTTTCCGACCAATAACGGATGTATGTAATCTGTACGTCATTAGAAGCGCACTAGTGTGCAGATTTCAAATCTGTTATTAGATTTTCTCTGCGATGTACACTTTTGGAGAAAGTCACGTCATTCTGGATCAAGTTAGGTTGGCCGAATCCGATATGCCAGGGTCGCCAGACATCGAATTTTCCAACCAATCACCGATGTATGTAATTTGTACGTCATTAAAAACGCACAAGTGTTCAGTTTCAAAATCTGTGATTAGATTTTCTCTGCGATGTATACTTTTGAAGAAAATCATGTCTTTCTGGATTAAGTTAGGTTGGCCGAATCCGATATGCCAGGGTCGCCAGATATCGAATTTTCCTACCAATAACCGATGTATGTAATCTGTACGTCATTAGAAGCGCACAAGTGTGCAGATTTCAAATCTTTGATTAGATTTTCTCTGCGATGTACACTTTTGGAGGAAATCATGTCTTTCTGGATTAAGTTATGTTGGCCGAATCCGCCATGCCAGGGTCGCCAGATATCGAATCTTCCTACCAATAACCGATGTATGTAATCTGTACGTCATAAGAAGCGCACAAGTGCGCAGATTTCAAATCTGTGATTAGATTTTCTCTGCGATGTATACTTTTGGAAAAAATCATGTCTTTCTGGATTAAGTTAGGCTGGCCAAATCCGCCATGCCAAGGTCGCCAAATATCGATTTTTCCGACCAATCACCGATGTATGTAACTTGTACGTCATTAGAAGCGCACAAGTGTGCAGATTTCAAATCTGTGACTAGATTTTTTTCTGCGATGTATGATTTAGGAGAAAATCATGTTTTTTTGGATTAAGTCGGGCTGGCCGAATCCGCCATGCCAGGGTCGGCAGATATCGAATTTTCCGACTAATCGCCGATGTCTGTAATTTGTACGTTATTAGAAGCCCACTAGTGTGCAGATTTCAAATCTGTGATTAGATTTTCTCTGCGATGTGTACTTTTGGAGTAAATCATGTCTTTCTGGATTAAGTAAGGCTGGCTAAATCCGCCATGCCAGGGTCGCCAGATATCGAATTTTCCGACGAATCACCGATGTATGTAATTTGTACGTCATTGGAAGCGCACTAGTGTCCAGATTTCAAATCTGTGACTAAATTTTTTTCTGTGATGTATGATTTAGGAGAAAATCAATTTTTTCTGGATTAAGTCGGGCTGGCCGAATCCGCCATGCCAGGGTCGCCAGATATCGAATTTTCCGACCAATAACGGATGTATGTAATCTGTACGTCATTAGAAGCGCACTAGTGTGCAGATTTCAAATCTGTTATTAGATTTTCTCTGCGATGTATACTTTTGGAGAAAGTCACGTCATTCTGGATCAAGTTAGGTTGGCCGAATCCGATATGCCAGGGTCGCCAGACATCGAATTTTCCAACCAATCACCGATGTATGTAATTTGTACGTCATTAAAAACGCACAAGTGTTCAGTTTCAAAATCTGTGATTAGATTTTCTCTGCGATGTATACTTTTGAAGAAAATCATGTCTTTCTGGATTAAGTTAGGTTGGCCGAATCCGCCATGCCAGGGTCGCCAGATATCGAATTTTCCTACCAATAACCGATGTATGTAATCTGTACGTCATTAGAAGCGCACAAGTGTGCAGATTTCAAATCTTTGATTAGATTTTCTCTGCGATGTACACTTTTGGAGGAAATCATGTCTTTCTGGATTAAGTTATGTTGGCCGAATCCGCCATGCCAGGGTCGCCAGATATCGAATTTTCCAACCAATCACCGATTTATGTAATTTGTATGTCATTGAAAGCGCACTAGTGTGCAGATTTGAGGTCTGTGATTAGATTTTCTCTGCGATGTATACTTTTGGGGGAAGTCATCTTTCTGGATTATATTAGGTTGGCCGAATCCGCCATGCCAGGGTCGCCAGATATCGGATTTTCCGACCAATCACCGATGTATGGAATTTGTACGTCATTGGAAGCGCACAAGTGTGCAGATTTCAAATCTGTGATTAGATTTTCTCTGCGATGTACACTTTTGGAGAAAATCATGTCTTTCTGGATTAAGTCGGGTTGGCCGAATCCGCCATGCCAGGGTCGCCAGATATCGAATTTTCCGACGAATCACCGGTGTTTGTAATTTGTACGTTATTGGAAGCGCACTAGTGTGCAGATTTGAGGTCTGTGATTAGATTTTCTCTGCGATGTATACTTTTGGGGGAAGTCATGTCTTTCTGGATTATATTAGGTTGGCCAAATCCGCCATGCCAGATATCGGATTTTCCGACCAATCACCGATGTGTGGAATTTGTACGTCATTGGAAGCGCACTAGTGTGCAGATTTCAAATCTGTGATTAGATTTTCTCTGCGATGTACACTTTTGGAGAAAATCATGTCTTTCTGGATTAAGTTACAATGGCCAAATTCGCCAATCAAGACATGATTTTCTCCTAAATTATACATCGCAGAAAAAATCTAATCACAGACTTGAAATCTGCACACTAGTGCGCTTCTAATGACGTACAAATTGCATAGATCGGTTATTGGTCGGAAAATTCGATATCTGGCCAGGGTCGCCAGATATCGAATTTTCCGACGAATCACCGATGTATGTAATTTGTACGTCATTAGAAGCGCACTAGTGTGCAGATTCCAAATCTGTGATTACATTTTCTCTGCGATGTATATTTTGGAGAAAATCATGTCATTCTGGATTAAGTTAGGCTGGCTAAATTCGCCATGCCAGGGTCGCCAGATATCGAATTTTCCGACCAATCACCGATGTATGTAATCTGTACGTCATTAGAAGCGCACTAGTGTGCAGATTTCAAATCTGTGACTAGATTTTTTTCTGCGATGTATGATTTAGGAGAAAATCATGTTTTTCTGGATTAAGTCGGGCTGGCCGAATCCGCCATGCCAGGGTCGCCAGATATCGAATTTTCCGACCAATAACGGATGTATGTAATCTGTACGTCATTAGAAGCGCACTAGTGTGCAGATTTCAAATCTGTTATTAGATTTTCTCTGCGATGTACACTTTTGGAGAAAGTCACGTCATTCTGGATCAAGTTAGGTTGGCCGAATCCGATATGCCAGGGTCGCCAGACATCGAATTTTCCAACCAATCACCGATGTATGTAATTTGTACGTCATTAAAAACGCACAAGTGTTCAGTTTCAAAATCTGTGATTAGATTTTCTCTGCGATGTATACTTTTGAAGAAAATCATGTCTTTCTGGATTAAGTTAGGTTGGCCGAATCCGATATGCCAGGGTCGCCAGATATCGAATTTTCCTACCAATAACCGATGTATGTAATCTGTACGTCATTAGAAGCGCACAAGTGTGCAGATTTCAAATCTTTGATTAGATTTTCTCTGCGATGTACACTTTTGGAGGAAATCATGTCTTTCTGGATTAAGTTATGTTGGCCGAATCCGCCATGCCAGGGTCGCCAGATATCGAATCTTCCTACCAATAACCGATGTATGTAATCTGTACGTCATAAGAAGCGCACAAGTGCGCAGATTTCAAATCTGTGATTAGATTTTCTCTGCGATGTATACTTTTGGAAAAAATCATGTCTTTCTGGATTAAGTTAGGCTGGCCAAATCCGCCATGCCAAGGTCGCCAAATATCGATTTTTCCGACCAATCACCGATGTATGTAACTTGTACGTCATTAGAAGCGCACAAGTGTGCAGATTTCAAATCTGTGACTAGATTTTTTTCTGCGATGTATGATTTAGGAGAAAATCATGTTTTTTTGGATTAAGTCGGGCTGGCCGAATCCGCCATGCCAGGGTCGGCAGATATCGAATTTTCCGACTAATCGCCGATGTCTGTAATTTGTACGTTATTAGAAGCCCACTAGTGTGCAGATTTCAAATCTGTGATTAGATTTTCTCTGCGATGTGTACTTTTGGAGTAAATCATGTCTTTCTGGATTAAGTAAGGCTGGCTAAATCCGCCATGCCAGGGTCGCCAGATATCGAATTTTCCGACGAATCACCGATGTATGTAATTTGTACGTCATTGGAAGCGCACTAGTGTCCAGATTTCAAATCTGTGACTAAATTTTTTTCTGTGATGTATGATTTAGGAGAAAATCAATTTTTTCTGGATTAAGTCGGGCTGGCCGAATCCGCCATGCCAGGGTCGCCAGATATCGAATTTTCCGACCAATAACGGATGTATGTAATCTGTACGTCATTAGAAGCGCACTAGTGTGCAGATTTCAAATCTGTTATTAGATTTTCTCTGCGATGTATACTTTTGGAGAAAGTCACGTCATTCTGGATCAAGTTAGGTTGGCCGAATCCGATATGCCAGGGTCGCCAGACATCGAATTTTCCAACCAATCACCGATGTATGTAATTTGTACGTCATTAAAAACGCACAAGTGTTCAGTTTCAAAATCTGTGATTAGATTTTCTCTGCGATGTATACTTTTGAAGAAAATCATGTCTTTCTGGATTAAGTTAGGTTGGCCGAATCCGCCATGCCAGGGTCGCCAGATATCGAATTTTCCTACCAATAACCGATGTATGTAATCTGTACGTCATTAGAAGCGCACAAGTGTGCAGATTTCAAATCTTTGATTAGATTTTCTCTGCGATGTACACTTTTGGAGGAAATCATGTCTTTCTGGATTAAGTTATGTTGGCCGAATCCGCCATGCCAGGGTCGCCAGATATCGAATTTTCCAACCAATCACCGATTTATGTAATTTGTATGTCATTGAAAGCGCACTAGTGTGCAGATTTGAGGTCTGTGATTAGATTTTCTCTGCGATGTATACTTTTGGGGGAAGTCATCTTTCTGGATTATATTAGGTTGGCCGAATCCGCCATGCCAGGGTCGCCAGATATCGGATTTTCCGACCAATCACCGATGCATGGAATTTGTACGTCATTGGAAGCGCACAAGTGTGCAGATTTCAAATCTGTGATTAGATTTTCTCTGCGATGTACACTTTTGGAGAAAATCATGTCTTTCTGGATTAAGTCGGGTTGGCCGAATCCGCCATGCCAGGGTCGCCAGATATCGAATTTTCCGACGAATCACCGGTGTTTGTAATTTGTACGTTATTGGAAGCGCACTAGTGTGCAGATTTGAGGTCTGTGATTAGATTTTCTCTGCGATGTATACTTTTGGGGGAAGTCATGTCTTTCTGGATTATATTAGGTTGGCCAAATCCGCCATGCCAGATATCGGATTTTCCGACCAATCACCGATGTGTGGAATTTGTACGTCATTGGAAGCGCACTAGTGTGCAGATTTCAAATCTGTGATTAGATTTTCTCTGCGATGTACACTTTTGGAGAAAATCATGTCTTTCTGGATTAAGTTAGAATGGCCAAATTCGCCAATCAAGACATGATTTTCTCCTAAATTATACATCGCAGAAAAAATCTAATCACAGACTTGAAATCTGCACACTACTGCGCTTCTAATGACGTACAAATTGCATAGATCGGTTATTGGTCGGAAAATTCGATATCTGGCCAGGGTCGCCAGATATCATGTCTTTCTGGATTATATTAGGTTGGCCGAATCCGCAATGCCAGGGTCGCCAGATATCGGATTTTCCGACCAATCACCTATGTATGGAATTTGTACGTCATTTAAAGTGCACTAGTGTGCAGATTTCAAATCTGTGATTAGATTTTCTCTGCGATGTACACTTTTGGAGAAAATCATGTCTTTCTGGATTAAGTAAGGCTGGCCAAATCCGCCATGCCAGGGTGGCCAGATATCGAATTTTCCGAACAATCACCGATGTGTGTAATTTGTATGTCATAAGAAGCGCACTAGTGTGCAAATTTCAGATCTGTGATTAGATTTTCTCTGCGATGTATACTTTTGGAAAAAATCATGTCTTTCTGTGATTAGATTTTCTCTGCGATGTATACTTTTGGGGGAAGTCATGTCTTTCTGGATTATATTAGGTTGGCCGAATCCGCAATGCCAGGGTCGCCAGATATCGGATTTTCCGACCAATCACCGATGTATGGAATTTGTACGTCATTGGAAGCGCACTAGCGTGCAGATTTCAAATCTGTGATTAGATTTTCTCTGCGATGTACACTTTTGGAGAAAATCATGTCTTTCTGGATTAAGTAAGGCTGGCCAAATCCGCCATGCCAGGTTGGCCAGATATCGAATTTTCCGAACAATCACCGATGTGTGTAATTTGTATGTCATAAGAAGCGCACTAGTGTGCAAATTTCAGATCTGTGATTAGATTTTCTCTGCGATGTATACTTTTGGAAAAAATCATGTCTTTCTGGATTAAGTTAGGCTGGCCAAATCCGCCATGCCAAGGTCGCCAAATATCGATTTTTCCGACCAATCACCGATGTATGTAACTTGTACGTCATTAGAAGCGCACAAGTGTGCAGATTTCAAATCTGTGACTAGATTTTTTTCTGCGATGTATGATTTAGGAGAAAATCATGTTTTTTTGGATTAAGTCGGGCTGGCCGAATCCGCCATGCCAGGGTCGCCAGATATCGAATTTTCCGACTAATCGCCGATGTCTGTAATTTGTACGTTATTAGAAGCCCACTAGTGTGCAGATTTCAAATCTGTGATTAGATTTTCTCTGCGATGTGTACTTTTGGAGTAAATCATGTCTTTCTGGATTAAGTAAGGCTGGCTAAATCCGCCATGCCAGGGTCGCCAGATATCGAATTTTCCGACGAATCACCGATGTATGTAATTTGTACGTCATTGGAAGCGCACTAGTGTCCAGATTTCAAATCTGTGACTAAATTTTTTTCTGCGATGTATGATTTAGGAGAAAATCATGTTTTTCTGGATTAAGTCGGGCTGGCCGAATCCGCCATGCCAGGGTCGCCAGATATCGAATTTTCCTACCAATAACCGATGTATGTAATCTGTACGTCATTTGAAGCGCACAAGTGTGCAGATTTCAAATCTTTGATTAGATTTTCTCTGCGATGTACACTTTTGGACGAAATCATGTCTTTCTGCATTAAGTTATGTTGGCCGAATCCGCCATGCCAGGGTCGCCAGATATCGAATTTTCCAACCAATCACCGATTTATGTAATTTGTATGTCATTGAAAGCGCACTAGTGTGCAGATTTGAGGTCTGTGATTAGATTTTCTCTGCGATGTATACTTTTGGGGGAAGTCATCTTTCTGGATTATATTAGGTTGGCCGAATCCGCCATGCCAGGGTCGCCAGATATCGGATTTTCCGACCAATCACCGATGTATGTAATTTGTACGTCATTGGAAGCGCACTAGTGTCCAGATTTCAAATCTGTGACTAAATTTTTTTCTGCGATGTATGATTTAGGAGAAAATCATGTTTTTTTGGATTAAGTCGGGCTGGCCGAATCCGCCATGCCAGGGTCGGCAGATATCGACTTTTCCGACTAATCGCCGATGTCTGTAATTTGTACGTTATTAGAAGCCCACTAGTGTGCAGATTTCAAATCTGTGATTAGATTTTCTCTGCGATGTGTACTTTTGGAGTAAATCATGTCTTTCTGGATTAAGTAAGGCTGGCTAAATCCGCCATGCCAGGGTCGCCAGATATCGAATTTTCCGACGAATCACCGATGTATGTAATTTGTACGTCATTGGAAGCGCACTAGTGTCCAGATTTCAAATCTGTGACTAAATTTTTTTCTGCGATGTATGATTTAGGAGAAAATCATGTTTTTTTGGATTAAGTCGGGCTGGCCGAATCCGCCATGCCAGGGTCGCCAGATATCGGATTTTCCGACCAATCACCGATGTATGTAATTTGTACGTCATTGGAAGCGCACTAGTGTCCAGATTTCAAATCTGTGACTAAATTTTTTTCTGCGATGTATGATTTAGGAGAAAATCATGTTTTTTTGGATTAAGTCGGGCTGGCCGAATCCGCCATGCCAGGGTCGGCAGATATCGACTTTTCCGACTAATCGCCGATGTCTGTAATTTGTACGTTATTAGAAGCCCACTAGTGTGCAGATTTCAAATCTGTGATTAGATTTTCTCTGCGATGTGTACTTTTGGAGTAAATCATGTCTTTCTGGATTAAGTAAGGCTGGCTAAATCCGCCATGCCAGGGTCGCCAGATATCGAATTTTCCGACGAATCACCGATGTATGTAATTTGTACGTCATTGGAAGCGCACTAGTGTCCAGATTTCAAATCTGTGACTAAATTTTTTTCTGCGATGTATGATTTAGGAGAAAATCATGTTTTTCTGGATTAAGTCGGGCTGGCCGAATCCGCCATGCCAGGGTCGCCAGATATCGAATTTTCCGACCAATAACGGATGTATGTAATCTGTACGTCATTAGAAGCGCACTAGTGTGCAGATTTCAAATCTGTTATTAGATTTTCTCTGCGATGTATACTTTTGGAGAAAGTCACGTCATTCTGGATCAAGTTAGGTTGGCCGAATCCGATATGCCAGGGTCGCCAGACATCGAATTTTCCAACCAATCACCGATGTATGTAATTTGTACGTAATTAAAAACGCACAAGTGTTCAGTTTCAAAATCTGTGATTAGATTTTCTCTGCGATGTATACTTTTGAAGAAAATCATGTCTTTCTGGATTAAGTTAGGTTGGCCGAATCCGCCATGCCAGGGTCGCCAGATATCGAATTTTCCAACCAATCACCGATTTATGTAATTTGTATGTCATTGAAAGCGCACTAGTGTGCAGATTTGAGGTCTGTGATTAGATTTTCTCTGCGATGTATACTTTTGGGGGAAGTCATCTTTCTGGATTATATTAGGTTGGCCGAATCCGCCATGCCAGGGTCGCCAGATATCGGATTTTCCGACCAATCACCGATGTATGGAATTTGTACGTCATTGGAAGCGCACAAGTGTGCAGATTTCAAATCTGTGATTAGATTTTCTCTGCGATGTACACTTTTGGAGAAAATCATGTCTTTCTGGATTATGTCGGGTTGGCCGAATCCGCCATGCCAGGGTCGCCAGATATCGAATTTTCCGACGAATCACCGGTGTTTGTAATTTGTACGTTATTGGAAGCGCAATAGTGTGCAGATTTGAGGTCTGTGATTAGATTTTCTCTGCGATGTATACTTTTGGGGGAAGTCATGTCTTTCTGGATTATATTAGGTTGCCCAAATCCGCCATGCCAGATATCGGATTTTCCGACCAATCACCGATGTGTGGAATTTGTACGTCATTGGAAGCGCACTAGTGTGCAGATTTCAAATCTGTGATTAGATTTTCTCTGCGATGTACACTTTTGGAGAAAATCATGTCTTTCTGGATTAAGTTAGAATGGCCAAATTCGCCAATCAAGACATGATTTTCTCCTAAATTATACATCGCAGAAAAAATCTAATCACAGACTTGAAATCTGCACACTAGTGCGCTTCTAATGACGTACAAATTGCATAGATCGGTTATTGGTCGGAAAATTCGATATCTGGCCAGGGTCGCCAGATATCGAATTTTCCGACGAATCACCGATGTATGTAATTTGTACGTCATTAGAAGCGCACTAGTGTGCAGATTCCAAATCTGTGATTACATTTTCTCTGCGATGTATATTTTGGAGAAAATCATGTCATTCTGGATTAAGTTAGGCTGGCCAAATTCGCCATGCCAGGGTCGCCAGATATCGAATTTTCCGACCAATCACCGATGTATGTAATCTGTACGTCATTAGAAGCGCGCTAGTGTGCAGATTTCAAATCTGTGACTAGATTTTTTTCTGCGATGTATGATTTAGGAGAAAATCATGTTTTTCTGGATTAAGTCGGGCTGGCCGAATCCGCCATGCCAGGGTCGCCAGATATCGAATTTTCCGACCAATAACCTATGTATGTAATCTGTACGTCATTAGAAGCGCACTAGTGTGCAGATTTCAAATCTGTGATTAGATTTTCTCTTCGACGTACACTTTTGGAGAAAATCATGTCTTTCTGGATTAAGTCGGGTTGGCCGAATCCGCCATGCCAGGGTCGCCAGATATCGAATTTTCCGACGAATCACCGATGTTTGTAATTTGTACGTTATTGGAAGCGCACTAGTGTGCAGATTTGAGGTCTGTGATTAGATTTTCTCTGCGATGTATACTTTTGGGGGAAGTCATGTCTTTCTGGATTATATTAGGTTGGCCGAATCCGCAATGCCAGGGTCGCCAGATATCGGATTTTCCGACCAATCACCTATGTATGGAATTTGTACGTCATTTAAAGCGCACTAGTGTGCAGATTTGAAATCTGTGATTAGATTTTCTCTGCGATGTACACTTTTGGAGAAAATCATGTCTTTCTGGATTAAGTAAGGCTGGCCAAATCCGCCATGCCAGGGTGGCCAGATATCGAATTTTCCGAACATTCACCGATGTGTGTAATTTGTATGTCATAAGAAGCGCACTAGTGTGCAAATTTCAGATCTGTGATTAGATTTTCTCTGCGATGTATACTTTTGGAAAAAATCATGTCTTTCTGGATTAAGTTAGGCTGTCTAAATCCGCCATGCCAAGGTCGCCAAATATCGATTTTTCCGACCAATCACCGATGTATGTAACTTGTACGTCATTAGAAGCGCACAAGTGTGCAGATTTCAAATCTGTGACTAGATTTTTTTCTGCGATGTATGATTTAGGAGAAAATCATGTTTTTTTGGGTTAAGTCGGGCTGGCCGAATCCGCCATGCCAGGGTCGGCAGATATCGAATTTTCCGACTAATCGCCGATGTCTGTAATTTGTACGTTATTAGAAGCCCACTAGTGTGCAGATTTCAAATCTGTGATTAGATTTTCTCTGCGATGTATACTTTTGGGGGAAGTCATCTTTCTGGATTATATTAGGTTGGCCGAATCCGCCATGCCAGGGTCGCCAGATATCGGATTTTCCGACCAATCACCGATGTATGGAATTTGTACGTCATTGGAAGCGCACAAGTGTGCAGATTTCAAATCTGTGATTAGATTTTCTCTGCGATGTACACTTTTGGAGAAAATCATGTCTTTCTGGATTAAGTCGGGTTGGCCGAATCCGCCATGCCAGGGTCGCCAGATATCGAATTTTCCGACGAATCACCGGTGTTTGTAATTTGTACGTTATTGGAAGCGCACTAGTGTGCAGATTTGAGGTCTGTGATTAGATTTTCTCTGCGATGTATACTTTTGGGGGAAGTCATGTCTTTCTGGATTATATTAGGTTGGCCAAATCCGCCATGCCAGATATCGGATTTTCCGACCAATCACCGATGTGTGGAATTTGTACGTCATTGGAAGCGCACTAGTGTGCAGATTTCAAATCTGTGATTAGATTTTCTCTGCGATGTACACTTTTGGAGAAAATCATGTCTTTCTGGATTAAGTTACAATGGCCAAATTCGCCAATCAAGACATGATTTTCTCCTAAATTATACATCGCAGAAAAAATCTAATCACAGACTTGAAATCTGCACACTAGTGCGCTTCTAATGACGTACAAATTGCATAGATCGGTTATTGGTCGGAAAATTCGATATCTGGCCAGGGTCGCCAGATATCGAATTTTCCGACGAATCACCGATGTATGTAATTTGTACGTCATTAGAAGCGCACTAGTGTGCAGATTCCAAATCTGTGATTACATTTTCTCTGCGATGTATATTTTGGAGAAAATCATGTCATTCTGGATTAAGTTAGGCTGGCTAAATTCGCCATGCCAGGGTCGCCAGATATCGAATTTTCCGACCAATCACCGATGTATGTAATCTGTACGTCATTAGAAGCGCACTAGTGTGCAGATTTCAAATCTGTGACTAGATTTTTTTCTGCGATGTATGATTTAGGAGAAAATCATGTTTTTCTGGATTAAGTCGGGCTGGCCGAATCCGCCATGCCAGGGTCGCCAGATATCGAATTTTCCGACCAATAACGGATGTATGTAATCTGTACGTCATTAGAAGCGCACTAGTGTGCAGATTTCAAATCTGTTATTAGATTTTCTCTGCGATGTATACTTTTGGAGAAAGTCACGTCATTCTGGATCAAGTTAGGTTGGCCGAATCCGATATGCCAGGGTCGCCAGACATCGAATTTTCCAACCAATCACCGATGTATGTAATTTGTACGTCATTAAAAACGCACAAGTGTTCAGTTTCAAAATCTGTGATTAGATTTTCTCTGCGATGTATACTTTTGAAGAAAATCATGTCTTTCTGGATTAAGTTAGGTTGGCCGAATCCGATATGCCAGGGTCGCCAGATATCGAATTTTCCTACCAATAACCGATGTATGTAATCTGTACGTCATTAGAAGCGCACAAGTGTGCAGATTTCAAATCTTTGATTAGATTTTCTCTGCGATGTACACTTTTGGAGGAAATCATGTCTTTCTGGATTAAGTTATGTTGGCCGAATCCGCCATGCCAGGGTCGCCAGATATCGAATCTTCCTACCAATAACCGATGTATGTAATCTGTACGTCATTAGAAGCGCACAAGTGCGCAGATTTCAAATCTGTGATTAGATTTTCTCTGCGATGTATACTTTTGGAAAAAATCATGTCTTTCTGGATTAAGTTAGGCTGGCCAAATCCGCCATGCCAAGGTCGCCAAATATCGATTTTTCCGACCAATCACCGATGTATGTAACTTGTACGTCATTAGAAGCGCACAAGTGTGCAGATTTCAAATCTGTGACTAGATTTTTTTCTGCGATGTATGATTTAGGAGAAAATCAATTTTTTCTGGATTAAGTCGGGCTGGCCGAATCCGCCATGCCAGGGTCGCCAGATATCGAATTTTCCGACCAATAACGGATGTATGTAATCTGTACGTCATTAGAAGCGCACTAGTGTGCAGATTTCAAATCTGTTATTAGATTTTCTCTGCGATGTATACTTTTGGAGAAAGTCACGTCATTCTGGATCAAGTTAGGTTGGCCGAATCCGATATGCCAGGGTCGCCAGACATCGAATTTTCCAACCAATCACCGATGTATGTAATTTGTACGTCATTAAAAACGCACAAGTGTTCAGTTTCAAAATCTGTGATTAGATTTTCTCTGCGATGTATACTTTTGAAGAAAATCATGTCTTTCTGGATTAAGTTAGGTTGGCCGAATCCGCCATGCCAGGGTCGCCAGATATCGAATTTTCCTACCAATAACCGATGTATGTAATCTGTACGTCATTAGAAGCGCACAAGTGTGCAGATTTCAAATCTTTGATTAGATTTTCTCTGCGATGTACACTTTTGGAGGAAATCATGTCTTTCTGGATTAAGTTATGTTGGCCGAATCCGCCATGCCAGGGTCGCCAGATATCGAATTTTCCAACCAATCACCGATTTATGTAATTTGTATGTCATTGAAAGCGCACTAGTGTGCAGATTTGAGGTCTGTGATTAGATTTTCTCTGCGATGTATACTTTTGGGGGAAGTCATCTTTCTGGATTATATTAGGTTGGCCGAATCCGCCATGCCAGGGTCGCCAGATATCGGATTTTCCGACCAATCACCGATGCATGGAATTTGTACGTCATTGGAAGCGCACAAGTGTGCAGATTTCAAATCTGTGATTAGATTTTCTCTGCGATGTACACTTTTGGAGAAAATCATGTCTTTCTGGATTAAGTCGGGTTGGCCGAATCCGCCATGCCAGGGTCGCCAGATATCGAATTTTCCGACGAATCACCGGTGTTTGTAATTTGTACGTTATTGGAAGCGCACTAGTGTGCAGATTTGAGGTCTGTGATTAGATTTTCTCTGCGATGTATACTTTTGGGGGAAGTCATGTCTTTCTGGATTATATTAGGTTGGCCAAATCCGCCATGCCAGATATCGGATTTTCCGACCAATCACCGATGTGTGGAATTTGTACGTCATTGGAAGCGCACTAGTGTGCAGATTTCAAATCTGTGATTAGATTTTCTCTGCGATGTACACTTTTGGAGAAAATCATGTCTTTCTGGATTAAGTTAGAATGGCCAAATTCGCCAATCAAGACATGATTTTCTCCTAAATTATACATCGCAGAAAAAATCTAATCACAGACTTGAAATCTGCACACTAGTGCGCTTCTAATGACGTACAAATTGCATAGATCGGTTATTGGTCGGAAAATTCGATATCTGGCCAGGGTCGCCAGATATCGAATTTTCCGACGAATCACCGATGTATGTAATTTGTACGTCATTAGAAGCGCACTAGTGTGCAGATTCCAAATCTGTGATTACATTTTCTCTGCGATGTATATTTTGGAGAAAATCATGTCATTCTGGATTAAGTTAGGCTGGCCAAATTCGCCATGCCAGGGTCGCCAGATATCGAATTTTCCGACCAATCACCGATGTATGTAATCTGTACGTCATTAGAAGCGCACTAGTGTGCAGATTTCAAATCTGTGACTAGATTTTTTTCTGCGATGTATGATTTAGGAGAAAATCATGTTTTTCTGGATTAAGTCGGGCTGGCCGAATCCGCCATGCCAGGGTCGCCAGATATCGAATTTTCCGACCAATAGCCTATGTATGTAATCTGTACGTCATTAGAAGCGCACTAGTGTGCAGATTTCAAATCTGTGATTAGATTTTCTCTTCGATGTACACTTTTGGAGAAAATCATGTCTTTCTGGATTAAGTCGGGTTGGCCGAATCCGCCATGCCAGGGTCGCCAGATATCGAATTTTCCGACGAATCACCGATGTTTGTAATTTGTACGTTATTGGAAGCGCACTAGTGTGCAGATTTGAGGTCTGTGATTAGATTTTCTCTGCGATGTATACTTTTGGGGGAAGTCATGTCTTTCTGGATTATATTAGGTTGGCCGAATCCGCAATGCCAGGGTCGCCAGATATCGGATTTTCCGACCAATCACCTATGTATGGAATTTGTACGTCATTTAAAGCGCACTAGTGTGCAGATTTCAAATCTGTGATTAGATTTTCTCTGCGATGTACACTTTTGGAGAAAATCATGTCTTTCTGGATTAAGTAAGGCTGGCCAAATCCGCCATGCCAGGGTGGCCAGATATCGAATTTTCCGAACAATCACCGATGTGTGTAATTTGTATGTCATAAGAAGCGCACTAGTGTGCAAATTTCAGATCTGTGATTAGATTTTCTCTGCGATGTATACTTTTGGAAAAAATCATGTCTTTCTGTGATTAGATTTTCTCTGCGATGTATACTTTTGGGGGAAGTCATGTCTTTCTGGATTATATTAGGTTGGCCGAATCCGCAATGCCAGGGTCGCCAGATATCGGATTTTCCGACCAATCACCGATGTATGGAATTTGTACGTCATTGGAAGCGCACTAGCGTGCAGATTTCAAATCTGTGATTAGATTTTCTCTGCGATGTACACTTTTGGAGAAAATCATGTCTTTCTGGATTAAGTAAGGCTGGCCAAATCCGCCATGCCAGGTTGGCCAGATATCGAATTTTCCGAACAATCACCGATGTGTGTAATTTGTATGTCATAAGAAGCGCACTAGTGTGCAAATTTCAGATCTGTGATTAGATTTTCTCTGCGATGTATACTTTTGGAAAAAATCATGTCTTTCTGGATTAAGTTAGGCTGGCCAAATCCGCCATGCCAAGGTCGCCAAATATCGATTTTTCCGACCAATCACCGATGTATGTAACTTGTACGTCATTAGAAGCGCACAAGTGTGCAGATTTCAAATCTGTGACTAGATTTTTTTCTGCGATGTATGATTTAGGAGAAAATCATGTTTTTTTGGATTAAGTCGGGCTGGCCGAATCCGCCATGCCAGGGTCGCCAGATATCGAATTTTCCGACTAATCGCCGATGTCTGTAATTTGTACGTTATTAGAAGCCCACTAGTGTGCAGATTTCAAATCTGTGATTAGATTTTCTCTGCGATGTGTACTTTTGGAGTAAATCATGTCTTTCTGGATTAAGTAAGGCTGGCTAAATCCGCCATGCCAGGGTCGCCAGATATCGAATTTTCCGACGAATCACCGATGTATGTAATTTGTACGTCATTGGAAGCGCACTAGTGTCCAGATTTCAAATCTGTGACTAAATTTTTTTCTGCGATGTATGATTTAGGAGAAAATCATGTTTTTCTGGATTAAGTCGGGCTGGCCGAATCCGCCATGCCAGGGTCGCCAGATATCGAATTTTCCTACCAATAACCGATGTATGTAATCTGTACGTCATTAGAAGCGCACAAGTGTGCAGATTTCAAATCTTTGATTAGATTTTCTCTGCGATGTACACTTTTGGAGGAAATCATGTCTTTCTGGATTAAGTTATGTTGGCCGAATCCGCCATGCCAGGGTCGCCAGATATCGAATTTTCCGACCAATCACCGATTTATGTAATTTGTATGTCATTGAAAGCGCACTAGTGTGCAGATTTGAGGTCTGTGATTAGATTTTCTCTGCGATGTATACTTTTGGGGGAAGTCATGTCTTTCTGGATTATATTAGGTTGTATGTAATCTGTACGTCATTAGAAGCGCACAAGTGTGCAGATTTCAAATCTTTGATTAGATTTTCTCTGCGATGTACACTTTTGGAGGAAATCATGTCTTTCTGGATTAAGTTATGTTGGCCGAATCCGATATGCCAGGGTCGCCAGATATCGAATTTTCCAACCAATCACCGATTTATGTAATTTGTATGTCATTGAAAGCGCACTAGTGTGCAGATTTGAGGTCTGTGATTAGATTTTCTCTGCGATGTATACTTTTGGGGGAAGTCATCTTTCTGGATTATATTAGGTTGGCCGAATCCGCCATGCCAGGGTCGCCAGATATCGGATTTTCCGACCAATCACCGATGTATGTAATTTGTACGTCATTGGAAGCGCACTAGTGTCCAGATTTCAAATCTGTGACTAAATTTTTTTCTGCGATGTATGATTTAGGAGAAAATCATGTTTTTTTGGATTAAGTCGGGCTGGCCGAATCCGCCATGCCAGGGTCGGCAGATATCGACTTTTCCGACTAATCGCCGATGTCTGTAATTTGTACGTTATTAGAAGCCCACTAGTGTGCAGATTTCAAATCTGTGATTAGATTTTCTCTGCGATGTGTACTTTTGGAGTAAATCATGTCTTTCTGGATTAAGTAAGGCTGGCTAAATCCGCCATGCCAGGGTCGCCAGATATCGAATTTTCCGACGAATCACCGATGTATGTAATTTGTACGTCATTGGAAGCGCACTAGTGTCCAGATTTCAAATCTGTGACTAAATTTTTTTCTGCGATGTATGATTTAGGAGAAAATCATGTTTTTTTGGATTAAGTCGGGCTGGCCGAATCCGCCATGCCAGGGTCGCCAGATATCGGATTTTCCAACCAATCACCGATGTATGTAATTTGTACGTCATTGGAAGCGCACTAGTGTCCAGATTTCAAATCTGTGACTAAATTTTTTTCTGCGATGTATGATTTAGGAGAAAATCATGTTTTTTTGGATTAAGTCGGGCTGGCCGAATCCGCCATGCCAGGGTCGGCAGATATCGAATTTTCCGACTAATCGCCGATGTCTGTAATTTGTACGTCATTAGAAGCGCACTAGTGTGCAGATTTCAAATCTGTGATTAGATTTTTTTTGCGATGTATAATTTAAGAGAAAATCATGTCTTTCTGGATTAAGTTAGGTTGGCCGAATCCGCCATGCCAGGGTCACCAGATATCGATTTTTCCGACCAATCACCGATGTATGTAACTTGTACGTCATTAGAAGCGCACAAGTGTGCAGATTTCGAATCTGTGACTAGATTTTTTTCTGCGATGTATGATTTAGGAGAAAATCATGTTTTTTTGGATTAAGTCGGGCTGGCCGAATCCGCCATGCCAGGGTCGGCAGATATCGAATTTTCCGACTAATCGCCGATGTCTGTAATTTGTACGTTATTAGAAGCCCACTAGTGTGCAGATTTCAAATCTGTGATTAGATTTTCTCTGCGATGTGTACTTTTGGAGTAAATCATGTCTTTCTGGATTAAGTAAGGCTGGCTAAATCCGCCATGCCAGGGTCGCCAGATATCGAATTTTCCGACGAATCACCGATGTATGTAATTTGTACGTCATTGGAAGCGCACTAGTGTCCAGATTTCAAATCTGTGACTAAATTTTTTTCTGCGATGTATGATTTAGGAGAAAATCATGTTTTTCTGGATTAAGTCGGGCTGGCCGAATCCGCCATGCCAGGGTCGCCAGATATCGAATTTTCCTACCAATAACGGATGTATGTAATCTGTACGTCATTAGAAGCGCACTAGTGTGCAGATTTCAAATCTGTTATTAGATTTTCTCTGCGATGTATACTTTTGGAGAAAGTCACGTCATTCTGGATCAAGTTAGGTTGGCCGAATCCGATATGCCAGGGTCGCCAGACATCGAATTTTCCAACCAATCACCGATGTATGTAATTTGTACGTCATTAAAAACGCACAAGTGTTCAGTTTCAAAATCTGTGATTAGATTTTCTCTGCGATGTATACTTTTGAAGAAAATCATGTCTTTCTGGATTAAGTTAGGTTGGCCGAATCCGCCATGCCAGGGTCGCCAGATATCGAATTTTTCTACCAATAACCGATGTATGTAATCTGTACGTCATTAGAAGCGCACAAGTGTGCAGATTTCAAATCTTTGATTAGATTTTCTCTGCGATGTACACTTTTGGAGGAAATCATGTCTTTCTGGATTAAGTTATGTTGGCCGAATCCGCCATGCCAGGGTCGCCAGATATCGAATTTTCCAACCAATCACCGATTTATGTAATTTGTATGTCATTGAAAGCGCACTAGTGTGCAGATTTGAGGTCTGTGATTAGATTTTCTCTGCGATGTATACTTTTGGGGGAAGTCATCTTTCTGGATTATATTAGGTTGGCCGAATCCGCCATGCCAGGGTCGCCAGATATCGGATTTTCCGACCAATCACCGATGTATGGAATTTGTACGTCATTGGAAGCGCACAAGTGTGCAGATTTCAAATCTGTGATTAGATTTTCTCTGCGATGTACACTTTTGGAGAAAATCATGTCTTTCTGGATTAAGTCGGGTTGGCCGAATCCGCCATGCCAGGGTCGCCAGATATCGAATTTTCCGACGAATCACCGGTGTTTGTGATTTGTACGTTATTGGAAGCGCACTAGTGTGCAGATTTGAGGTCTGTGATTAGATTTTCTCTGCGATGTATACTTTTGGGGGAAGTCATGTCTTTCTGGATTATATTAGGTTGGCCAAATCCGCCATGCCAGATATCGGATTTTCCGACCAATCACCGATGTGTGGAATTTGTACGTCATTGGAAGCGCACTAGTGTGCAGATTTCAAATCTGTGATTAGATTTTCTCTGCGATGTACACTTTTGGAGAAAATCATGTCTTTCTGGATTAAGTTAGAATGGCCAAATTCGCCAATCAAGACATGATTTTCTCCTAAATTATACATCGCAGAAAAAATCTAATCACAGACTTGAAATCTGCACACTAGTGCGCTTCTAATGACGTACAAATTGCATAGATCGGTTATTGGTCGGAAAATTCGATATCTGGCCAGGGTCGCCAGATATCGAATTTTCCGACGAATCACCGATGTATGGAATTTGTACGTCATTAGAAGCGCACTAGTGTGCAGATTCCAAATCTGTGATTACATTTTCTCTGCGATGTATATTTTGGAGAAAATCATGTCATTCTGGATTAAGTTAGGCTGGCCAAATTCGCCATGCCAGGGTCGCCAGATATCGAATTTTCCGACGAATCACCGGTGTTTGTAATTTGTACGTTATTGGAAGCGCACTAGTGTGCAGATTTGAGGTCTGTGATTAGATTTTCTCTGCGATGTATACTTTTGGGGGAAGTCATGTCTTTCTGGATTATATTAGGTTGGCCAAATCCGCCATGCCAGATATCGGATTTTCCGACCAATCACCGATGTGTGGAATTTGTACGTCATTGGAAGCGCACTAGTGTGCAGATTTCAAATCTGTGATTAGATTTTCTCTGCGATGTACACTTTTGGAGAAAATCATGTCTTTCTGGATTAAGTTAGAATGGCCAAATTCGCCAATCAAGACATGATTTTCTCCTAAATTATACATCGCAGAAAAAATCTAATCACAGACTTGAAATCTGCACACTAGTGCGCTTCTAATGACGTACAAATTGCATAGATCGGTTATTGGTCGGAAAATTCGATATCTGGCCAGGGTCGCCAGATATCGAATTTTCCGACGAATCACCGATGTATGTAATTTGTACGTCATTAGAAGCGCACTAGTGTGCAGATTCCAAATCTGTGATTACATTTTCTCTGCGATGTATATTTTGGAGAAAATCATGTCATTCTGGATTAAGTTAGGCTGGCCAAATTCGCCATGCCAGGGTCGCCAGATATCGAATTTTCCGACCAATCACCGATGTATGTAATCTGTACGTCATTAGAAGCGCACTAGTGTGCAGATTTCAAATCTGTGACTAGATTTTTTTCTGCGATGTATGATTTAGGAGAAAATCATGTTTTTCTGGATTAAGTCGGGCTGGCCGAATCCGCCATGCCAGGGTCGCCAGATATCGAATTTTCCGACCAATAGCCTATGTATGTAATCTGTACGTCATTAGAAGCGCACTAGTGTGCAGATTTCAAATCTGTGATTAGATTTTCTCTTCGATGTACACTTTTGGAGAAAATCATGTCTTTCTGGATTAAGTCGGGTTGGCCGAATCCGCCATGCCAGGGTCGCCAGATATCGAATTTTCCGACGAATCACCGATGTTTGTAATTTGTACGTTATTGGAAGCGCACTAGTGTGCAGATTTGAGGTCTGTGATTAGATTTTCTCTGCGATGTATACTTTTGGGGGAAGTCATGTCTTTCTGGATTATATTAGGTTGGCCGAATCCGCAATGCCAGGGTCGCCAGATATCGGATTTTCCGACCAATCACCGATGTATGGAATTTGTACGTCATTTAAAGCGCACTAGTGTGCAGATTTCAAATCTGTGATTAGATTTTCTCTGCGATGTACACTTTTGGAGAAAATCATGTCTTTCTGGATTAAGTAAGGCTGGCCAAATCCGCCATACCAGGGTGGCCAAATATCGAATTTTCCGAACAATCACCGATGTGTGTAATTTGTATGTCATAAGAAGCGCACTAGTGTGCAAATTTCAGATCTGTGATTAGATTTTCTCTGCGATGTATACTTTTGGAAAAAATCATGTCTTTCTGTGATTAGATTTTCTCTGCGATGTATACTTTTGGGGGAAGTCATGTCTTTCTGGATTATATTAGGTTGGCCGAATCCGCAATGCCAGGGTCGCCAGATATCGGATTTTCCGACCAATCACCGATGTATGGAATTTGTACGTCATTGGAAGCGCACTAGCGTGCAGATTTCAAATCTGTGATTAAATTTTCTCTGCGATGTACACTTTTGGAGAAAATCATGTCTTTCTGGATTAAGTAAGGCTGGCCAAATCCGCCATGCCAGGTTGGCCAAATATCGAATTTTCCGAACAATCACCGATGTGTGTAATTTGTATGTCATAAGAAGCGCACTAGTGTGCAAATTTCAGATCTGTGATTAGATTTTCTCTGCGATGTATACTTTTGGAAAAAATCATGTCTTTCTGGATTAAGTTAGGCTGGCCAAATCCGCCATGCCAAGGTCGCCAAATATCGATTTTTCCGACCAATCACCGATGTATGTAACTTGTACGTCATTAGAAGCGCACAAGTGTGCAGATTTCAAATCTGTGACTAGATTTTTTTCTGCGATGTATGATTTAGGAGAAAATCATGTTTTTTTGGATTAAGTCGGGCTGGCCGAATCCGCCATGCCAGGGTCGCCAGATATCGAATTTTCCGACTAATCGCCGATGCCTGTAATTTGTACGTTATTAGAAGCCCACTAGTGTGCAGATTTCAAATCTGTGATTAGATTTTCTCTGCGATGTGTACTTTTGGAGTAAATCATGTCTTTCTGGATTAAGTAAGGCTGGCTAAATCCGCCATGCCAGGGTCGCCAGATATCGAATTTTCCGACGAATCACCGATGTATGTAATTTGTACGTCATTGGAAGCGCACTAGTGTCCAGATTTCAAATCTGTGACTAAATTTTTTTCTGCGTTGTATGATTTAGGAGAAAATCATGTTTTTCTGGATTAAGTCGGGCTGGCCGAATCCGCCATGCCAGGGTCGCCAGATATCGAATTTTCCTACCAATAACCGATGTATGTAATCTGTACGTCATTAGAAGCGCACAAGTGTGCAGATTTCAAATCTTTGATTAGATTTTCTCTGCGATGTACACTTTTGGAGGAAATCATGTCTTTCTGGATTAAGTTATGTTGGCCGAATCCGCCATGCCAGGGTCGCCAGATATCGAATTTTCCAACCAATCACCGATTTATGTAATTTGTATGTCATTGAAAGCGCACTAGTGTGCAGATTTGAGGTCTGTGATTAGATTTTCTCTGCGATGTATACTTTTGGGGGAAGTCATCTTTCTGGATTATATTAGGTTGGCCGAATCCGCCATGCCAGGGTCGCCAGATATCGGATTTTCCGACCAATCACCGATGTATGGAATTTGTACGTCATTGGAAGCGCACAAGTGTGCAGATTTCAAATCTGTGATTAGATTTTCTCTGCGATGTGTACTTTTGGAGTAAATCATGTCTTTCTGGATTAAGTAAGGCTGGCTAAATCCGCCATGCCAGGGTCGCCAGATATCGAATTGTCCGACGAATCACCGATGTATGTAATTTGTACGTCATTGGAAGCGCACTAGTGTCCAGATTTCAAATCTGTGACTAAATTTTTTTCTGCGATGTATGATTTAGGAGAAAATCATGTTTTTCTGGATTAAGTCGGGCTGGCCGAATCCGCCATGCCAGGGTCGCCAGATATCGAATTTTCCTACCAATAAACGATGTATGTAATCTGTACGTCATTAGAAGCGCACAAGTGTGCAGATTTCAAATCTTTGATTAGATTTTCTCTGCGATGTACACTTTTGGAGGAAATCATGTCTTTCTGGATTAAGTTATGTTGGCCGAATCCGCCATGCCAGGGTCGCCAGATATCGAGTTTTCCAACCAATCACCGATTTATGTAATTTGTATGTCATTGAAAGCGCACTAGTGTGCAGATTTGAGGTCTGTGATTAGATTTTCTCTGCGATGTATACTTTTGGGGGAAGTCATCTTTCTGGATTATATTAGGTTGGCCGAATCCGCCATGCCAGGGTCGCCAGATATCGGATTTTCCGACCAATCACCGATGTATGTAATTTGCACGTCATTAGAAGCGCACTAGTGTGCAGATTTCAAATCTGTGATTAGATTTTTTCTGCGATGTATAATTTAAGAGAAAATCATGTCTTTCTGGATTAAGTTAGGTTGGCCGAATCCGCCATGCCAGGGTCACCAGATATCGATTTTTCCGACCAATCACCGATGTATGTAACTTGTACGTCATTAGAAGCGCACAAGTGTGCAGATTTCGAATCTGTGACTAGATTTTTTTCTGCGATGTATGATTTAGGAGAAAATCATGTTTTTTTGGATTAAGTCGGGCTGGCCGAATCCGCCATGCCAGGGTCGGCAGATATCGAATTTTCCGACTAATCGCCGATGTCTGTAATTTGTACGTTATTAGAAGCCCACTAGTGTGCAGATTTCAAATCTGTGATTAGATTTTCTCTGCGATGTGTACTTTTGGAGTAAATCATGTCTTTCTGGATTAAGTAAGGCTGGCTAAATCCGCCATGCCAGGGTCGCCAGATATCGAATTTTCCGACGAATCACCGATGTATGTAATTTGTACGTCATTGGAAGCGCACTAGTGTCCAGATTTCAAATCTGTGACTAAATTTTTTTCTGCGATGTATGATTTAGGAGAAAATCATGTTTTTCTGGATTAAGTCGGGCTGGCCGAATCCGTCATGCCAGGGTCGCCAGATATCGAATTTTCCGACCAATAACGGATGTATGTAATCTGTACGTCATTAGAAGCGCACTAGTGTGCAGATTTCAAATCTGTTATTAGATTTTCTCTGCGATGTATACTTTTGGAGAAAGTCACGTCATTCTGGATCAAGTTAGGTTGGCCGAATCCGATATGCCAGGGTCGCCAGACATCGAATTTTCCAACCAATCACCGATGTATGTAATTTGTACGTCATTAAAAACGCACAAGTGTTCAGTTTCAAAGTCTGTGATTAGATTTTCTCTGCGATGTATACTTTTGAAGAAAATCATGTCTTTCTGGATTAAGTTAGGTTGGCCGAATCCGCCATGCCAGGGTCGCCAGATATCGAATTTTCCTACCAATAACCGATGTATGTAATCTGTACGTCATTAGAAGCGCACAAGTGTGCAGATTTCAAATCTTTGATTAGATTTTCTCTGCGATGTACACTTTTGGAGGAAATCATGTCTTTCTGGATTAAGTTATGTTGGCCGAATCCGCCATGCCAGGGTCGCCAGATATCGAATTTTCCAACCAATCACCGATTTATGTAATTTGTATGTCATTGAAAGCGCACTAGTGTGCAGATTTGAGGTCTGTGATTAGATTTTCTCTGCGATGTATACTTTTGGGGGAAGTCATCTTTCTGGATTATATTAGGTTGGCCGAATCCGCCATGCCAGGGTCGCCAGATATCGGATTTTCCGACCAATCACCGATGTATGGAATTTGTACGTCATTGGAAGCGCACAAGTGTGCAGATTTCAAATCTGTGATTAGATTTTCTCTGCGATGTACACTTTTGGAGAAAATCATGTCTTTCTGGATTAAGTCGGGTTGGCCGAATCCGCCATGCCAGGGTCGCCAGATATCGAATTTTCCGACGAATCACCGGTGTTTGTAATTTGTACGTTATTGGAAGCGCACTAGTGTGCAGATTTGAGGTCTGTGATTAGATTTTCTCTGCGATGTATACTTTTGGGGGAAGTCATGTCTTTCTGGATTATATTAGGTTGGCCAAATCCGCCATGCCAGATATCGGATTTTCCGACCAATCACCGATGTGTGGAATTTGTACGTCATTGGAAGCGCACTAGTGTGCAGATTTCAAATCTGTGATTAGATTTTCTCTGCGATGTACACTTTTGGAGAAAATCATGTCTTTCTGGATTAAGTTAGAATGGCCAAATTCGCCAATCAAGACATGATTTTCTCCTAAATTATACATCGCAGAAAAAATCTAATCACAGACTTGAAATCTGCACACTAGTGCGCTTCTAATGACGTACAAATTGCATAGATCGGTTATTGGTCGGAAAATTCGATAATTTGTACGTCATTGGAAGCGCACTAGTGTCCAGATTTCAAATCTGTGACTAAATTTTTTTCTGCGATGTATGATTTAGGAAAAAACCATGTTTTTCTGGATTAAGTCGGGCTGGCCGAATCCGCCATGCCAGGGTCGCCAGATATCGAATTTTCCGACCAATAACGGATGTATGTAATCTGTACGTCATTAGAAGCGCACTAGTGTGCAGATTTCAAATCTGTGATTAGATTTTCTCTGCGATGTATACCTTTGGAGAAAGTCACGTCATTCTGGATCAAGTTAGGTTGGCCGAATCCGATATGCCAGGGTCGCCAGACATCGAATTTTCCAACCAATCACCGATGTATGTAATTTGTACGTCATTAAAAACGCACAAGTGTTCAGTTTCAAAATCTGTGATTAGATTTTCTCTGCGATGTATACTTTTGAAGAAAATCATGTCTTTCTGGATTAAGTTAGGTTGGCCGAATCCGCCATGCCAGGGTCGCCAGATATCGAATTTTCCGACGAATCACCGGTGTTTGTAATTTGTACGTTATTGGAAGCGCACTAGTGTGCAGATTTGAGGTCTGTGATTAGATTTTCTCTGCGATGTATACTTTTGGGGGAAGTCATGTCTTTCTGGATTATATTAGGTTGGCCAAATCCGCCATGCCAGATATCGGATTTTCCGACCAATCACCGATGTGTGGAATTTGTACGTCATTGGAAGCGCACTAGTGTGCAGATTTCAAATCTGTGATTAGATTTTCTCTGCGATGTACACTTTTGGAGAAAATCATGTCTTTCTGGATTAAGTTAGAATGGCCAAATTCGCCAATCAAGACATGATTTTCTCCTAAATTATACATCGCAGAAAAAATCTAATCACAGACTTGAAATCTGCACACTAGTGCGCTTCTAATGACGTACAAATTACATAGATCGGTTATTGGTCGGAAAATTCGATATCTGGCCAGGGTCGCCAGATATCGAATTTTCCGACGAATCACCGATGTATGTAATTTGTACGTCATTAGAAGCGCACTAGTGTGCAGATTCCAAATCTGTGATTAAATTTTCTCTGCGATGTATACTTTGGAGAAAATCATGTCATTCTGGATTAAGTTAGGCTGGCCAAATTCGCCATGCCAGGGTCGCCAGATATCGAATTTTCCGACCAATCACCGATGTATGTAATCTGTACGTCATTAGAAGCGCACTAGTGTGCAGATTTCAAATCTGTGACTAGATTTTTTTCTGCGATGTATGATTTAGGAGAAAATCATGTTTTTCTGGATTAAGTCGGGCTGGCCGAATCCGCCATGCCAGGGTCGCCAGATATCGAATTTTCCGACCAATAACCTATGTATGTAATCTGTACGTCATTAGAAGCGCACTAGTGTGCAGATTTCAAATCTGTGATTAGATTTTCTCTGCGATGTATACTTTTGGAGAAAGTCACGTCATTCTGGATCAAGTTAGGTTGGCCGAATCCGATATGCCAGGGTCGCCAGACATCGAATTTTCCAACCAATCACCGATGTATGTAACTTGTACGTCATAAGAAGCGCACAAGTGTGCAGATTTCAAATCTGTAATTAGATTTTCTCTGCGATGTACGCTTTTCGAAAAAATCATGTCTTTCTGGATTAAGTTAGAATGGCCAAATGCGCCATGCCAGGGTCGTCAGCTATCGGATTTTCCGACCAATCACCGATGTATGGAATTTGTACGTCATTGGAAGAGCACTAGTGTCCAGATTTCAAATCTGTGATTAGATTTTCTCTGCGATGTATACTTTTGGAGAAAATCATGTCTTTCTGGATTAAGTCGGGTTGGCCGAATCCGCCATGCCAGGGTCGCCAGATATCGAATTTTCCAATCAATCACCGATTTATGTAATTTGTATGTTATTGAAAGCGCACTAGTGTGCAGATTTGGGGTCTGTGATTAGATTTTCTGTGCGATGTATACTTTTGGAGGAAGTCATGTCTTTCTGGATTATATTAATTTGGCCGAATCCGCCATGCCAGGGTCGTCAGCTATCGGATTTTCCGACCAATCACCGATGTATGGAATTTGTACGTCATTGGAAGCGCACTAGTGTCCAGATTTCAAATCTGTGATTAGATTTTCTCTGCGATGTATACTTTTGGAGAAAATCATGTCTTTCTGGATTAAGTAAGGCTGGCTAAATCCGCCATGCTAGGGTCGCCAGATATCGAATTTTCCGACGAATCGCCGATGTATGTAATTTTTACACCATTAGAAGCGCACAAGTGTACAGATTTCAAATCTGTGATTCAATTTTCTCTGCGATGTATACTTTTGGAGAAAATCATGTCTTTTTGGATTAAGTTAGGCTGGCCAAATTCCGCATGCCAGGGTCGCCAGATATCGAATTTTCCGACCAATCACCGATGTATGTAATTTGGACGTTATTAGAAGCGCACTGGTGTGCAGATTTCAAATCTGTGATTAGATTTTCTCTGCGATGTATACTTTTGGAAAAAATCGTGTCTCTCTGGATTAAGTTAGGCTGGCCAAATCCGTCATGCCAGGGTCGCCAGATATCGAATTTTCCGAACAATCACCGATGTATGTAGTTTGTACGTCATTAGAAGCGCACAAGTGTGCAGATTTCAAATCTGTGATTAAATTTTCTCTGCGATGTATACTTTTAGAGAAAATCATGTCTTTGTGGATTAAGTTAGGCTGGCCAAATTCGCCATGCCAGGGTCGCCAGATATCGAATTTTCCGACCAATCACCGATGCATGTAATTTGTACGTTACTAGAAGCGCACTGGTGTGCAGATTTCAAATCTGTGATTAGATTTTCTCTGCGATGTATTCTTTTGGAAAAAATCATGTCTTTCTGGTTTAAGTTAAGCTGGCTAAATCCGCCATGCCAGGGTCGCCAGATATCGAATCTTCCGAACAATCACCGATGTATGTATTTTGTACGTCATTAGAAGCGCACTAGTGTGCAGATTTCAAATCTGTGATTAGATTTTCTCTGTGATGTACACTTTTGGAGAAACTAGGAGGACTAGGATATGGCACCAGGAACCTTCCTGGTGAAGACATCCTAAGCATGTGCAAATCACACGGTCTTATCGTGTTAAATACCATGTTCATCAAACAAAGCCGACACCTGATCACTTACAGCAGTGGTGGAGATGAAACTCAGATTGACTACCATTTGGTAGGCAGTTTCATGAAGCCCCGGGTAAAAGATTGCAAAGTGATCCTGGGAGAGGCAATCGCTCGGCAACACCGTCTCCTGCTAACAGAAATTTTTATGAAAACACCGAAGAAAAGCAAACAAACTCTGAGAAAATCAAGTGGTACAATCTGCACAAAGAAAAAGGCGAAGCCTTTGTTTTCGTAATGAAAAATTACCTCTCTCACACCGTCAACGGAGCTGAGGATGAAGAGTGCAGAGCACAAAATATGTGGGATTCCCTACAGCGAACTTGCTTAAATAAGGCCAAATCACTGCTAGGAGCTTCAAAAGGCCACCATCAACACGCCAAAGAAACATGGTGGTGGAGTGATGAAGCTAAGATGCTGATAAATGAGAAGATAGCGGCTTTCAAAGCTTGGTCAAAGTGCCCCTCTAATAATAATGACAAAAAAGCTCGCCTCGAAATGGAATACAGATGCTGCAAGAAAAAAGCGAAGAAGAAGTGCGCCCAGCTTCAAGCAGAGAGTACGGAGGGCCTGTATAGGGAGCTGGAGAAAATATTTTCCCCGGTTGCTGATGCAAACCAGGCTATCCAGGAGCTGCGAAGACACAATATGAACAAGAGCGCCAATATCTTCAAAATAGCCGCCCAAAGAAGGAACAATGCTCAGGAGATTCGTTCGCCAAAGTTCATTAGCAATGCTCATGGCCAGCTTCTTGTGGATGACGACAAAATTCTGCAGAAGTGGCGACAGTATTGTGAAGAGCTTTTAAATGAACAGTTTCCCCGGCTATACTTTCCAAGAGCCACCCCTAACTGTGAAGAAATACCCGACATTACAGTCGAAGAAGTTAGTGAGGCGGTCAAATACTCCAAAAAACGAAAAGCGGTTGGGCCAGACGAAATACCCTCTGAGTTCTGGAAAAAGATGGGAGACATCGGGTTCAGATGGCTCAGAATTCTTATCTCCAAATTCGTGAGAGGTGATCCAATGCCGAATCAATGGAGGGAAAGTTACCTCCTCCCTGTATACAAAGGGAAGGGTGATACGCGAAACTGTGATAACTACCGTTCGATCAAGCTGATGTCACACACCATGAAGATCGTTGAGCGGGTATTAGGTGGCCGACTGCGAAAAATAATACGGCTATCTGATGATCAGTGCGGGTTTGTCTCGGGTAAATCAACCACAGATGCAATCCAAAGTATAAGGATCATAATGGAAAAACATCGTGATTCCTTAAGGGATTTGCATATTGTATTGGTTGACTTTGAAAAGGCATTCGACAGACAACCACGAGATCTGATATGGGTGGCGCTAAGACATCGAGGGGTTCCAGAAACCTATGTACAGATGATCATGGACATGTACGAAAGAGCAAAGACAAGAGTAAGATGTCCCGCTGGAGTAACCGAAGAGTTCCCAATCAAAGTCGGGGTGCACCAGGGAAGCGTTTTAAGTCCTTTGCTCTTTATTACAGTCCTTGATTATCTGCTTGAAGGTAAAGTGATGGACCCCAAGGTACTTCAGTTATTCTTTGCTGACGATGGAGCTATCATAAGTGAGGATCCTATATCCCTGCAACGAGCACTTGATGTGTGGGTGGACGTTTTGGAGGGAAATGGGTATCGCATTAGTTCAAAAAAGACAGAGTACTTGTGCTGCCCGTTCTCTGATCCACTCAGGCCTATTCCAGACATTTATTTGAATGGAACAGTGCTTCCCAAGTGCGAAAAGTTCAAATATCTGGGATCTATGATCAATAGCAAAGCAACTTGTGATGACGACATCAATCATCGTGTAAGCGTAGGGTGGATGAAGTGGCGAGAAAATTCCGCTATCTTCTGTGACAGAAAAATGCCCCCTAAGTTGAAAGGAAGGCTCTACACCGTAGTTGTACGTCCAGCGCTCACATACGGTTCACAATGTTGGACGATGTACAAAAAGTATGAGAGTAAATTAACGGCAGCTGAGATGAAGATGCTTCGCATGACAGCAGGAGTGACCAAGCTTGATCGAATAAGAAGTTCAAAGATCCGTGGAAGCTTTCACATCAAGGAAACCATCGTACACAAATTAGAGCGCGACCGGCTCAGCTGGTATTGCCACGTTCAAAGAAGAGATCATTTGAACCCTGTTAAAAAGGCAATATCTATGCACGTTCCAAAGACATCGCGATGTAGGAAAGGCAGGCCTATAAACGCGTGGATCAGACAAATGCGACGACATCGGCATTTCATTGGCCTCAGTAACCGAGTGATCCAAAATCGGCAGGCCTGCCGATATTTTCTGAGGTCAAATAGGCGAACCCCACAGGCGGATCAGTAGAAATGCAGTGAAGTGGGAGGGCTGTGATCCCTTGTTTTCGGATCATAGCCTCGCTGATAAAAGGAAGAAGAAGTACACTTTTGGAGAAAATCAAGTCTCTCTGGATTAAGTTAGACTGGCCAAATTCGCCATGCCAGGGTCGCCAGATATCGAATTTTCCGACCAATCACCGATGTATGTAATTTGTAAGTCATTTGACAAGATTTCAAAGCTGTGATTAGATTTTCTCTGCGATGTATACTTTTGGAGGAAATCATGTCTTTCTGGATTAAGTTAGGTTGGCCGAATCCGCCATGCCAGGGTCGCCAGATATCGAATTTTCCGACCAATCACCGATTTATGTAATTTGTATGTCATTGAAAGCGCACTAGTGTGCAGATTTGAGGTCTGTGATTAGATTTTCTCTGCGATGTATACTTTTGGAGGAAGTCATGTCTTTCTGGATTATGTTAGGTTGGCCGAATCCGCCATGCCAGGGTCGCCAGATATCGGATTTTCCGACCAATCACCGATGTATGGAATTTGTACGTCATTGGAAGCGCACTAGTGTGCAGATTTCAAATCTGTGATTAGATTTTCCCTGCGATGTAAACTTTTGGAGAAAATCATGTCTTTCTGGATTAAGTTAGACTGGCCAAATTCGCCATGCCAGGGTCGCCAGATATCGAATTTTCCGACCAATCACCGATGTATGTAATTTGTACATCATCGGGAGCGCACAAGTGTGCAGTTTCAAAATATGTGATTAGATTTTCTCTGCGATGTATACTTTTGGAGGAAATCTTGTCTTTTTGGATTAAGTTAGGCTGGCCAAATTCCGCATGCCAGGGTCGCCCGATATCGAATTTTCCCACCAATCACTGATGTATGTAGTTTGTACGTCATTAGAAGCGCACGGGTGTGCAGATTTCAAATCTGTGATTAGATTTTCTCTGCGATGTATACTTTTGGAGAAAATCATGTCATTCTGGATCAAGTTAGGTTGGCCGAATCCGCCATGCCAGGGTCGCCAGACATCGAATTTTCCAACCACCGATGTATGTAATTTGTACGTCGTCGGAAGCGCACAAGTGTGCAGATTTCAAATCTGTGATTAGATTTTCTCTGCGATGTATATTTTTCAAGAAAATCATGTCTTTCTGGATTAAGTTAGACTGGCCAAATCCGCCATGCCAGGGTCGACAGACATCGAATTTTCCGAACAATCACCGATGTATGTAATTTGTACGTCATTGGAAACGCACTAGTGTGCAGATTTCAAATCTGTGATCAGATTTTCTCTGCGATGTATACTTTTGGAAAAAATCATGTCTTTCTGGATTAAGTTATGTTGGCGGAATCCGCCATGAAAGGGGCGCCAGATATCGAATTTTCCGACCAATCACCGATGTATGTAATTTGTACGTCATTTGACAAGATTTCAAATCTGTGATTAGATTTTCTCTGCGATGTATATTTTTGGAAAAAAATCATGTCTTTCTGGATTAAGTTATGCAGGCCAAATTCGCCATGTCAGGGTCGCCAGATATCGAAATTTCCGACCAATCACCGATGTATGTAATTTGTACGTCATTTGACAAGATTTCAAATCTGTGATTAGATTTTCTCTGCGATGTATACTTTTGGAAAAAAATCATGTTTTTCTGGATTAAGTTAGGGAGGCCAAATTCGCCATGTCAGGGTCGCCAGATATCGATTTTTCCGACCAATCACCGATGTATGTAACTTGTACGTCATTAGAAGCGCACAAGTTTTTTTTTTTTTTTTTTTTGGTTGCGCCTGGAGGTGCAGGAATCTTCAAAAGATACCAATGGTCCGTACCATTGGTTATGCCCGATTCATATATCTGACAATGCCATCAGTGCTAGTCAGTATATGCCTACGGGCTAAACCTCACCCCCTCAGAGAGGCACTATGAGAACCGGCTGCGCGTACTCATAGTAGTAGGAAATTCGTTCCTCTCATTTTTTCATTTTTTGTGATGACTACGACTAAGTTGCCTTAACGAGTAGTTTACGCTTCTGTAGTGTTAATCGCGTTAGGTAGGTAGCTTTCCAGTGAAGGCACCTACTAATACCGTCATTACATGCGGTTTTTCCTTACGGCGCTAGGTCGAAAGGTCTTGTTCTTTGTAGTCGGCGCTCAAGGCTTGTCACGTCCATAGTATGGATTATTTCATTATTGCAATGAACACGAAGACGGGTACGAAGTTTGCGAGCAAAGTTTGTTACTTCGTCCCTCACGGTAGCAATTCCTAGATCTCTGTGAATATCACTATTCCTTATATACCAAGGAGCATTCACGATTGCTCTTAGCATTTTATTTTGAAATGCTTGCAGTAGAGCCATATTGCTTGGTTTGGTACAACCCCAAAGTTGTATACCATATGTCCAAGACGGTTTTAGCAATTGCTTATACAGAAGCAGTTTGTTGTATACGCTTAACTTCGAGTATCTTCCGAGTAGCCAATACATTTCTCTAAATCTGATTTCGAGCTCTTCGCGCTTCGTCTAGGGTCATTCCTAAATATTTTGCTTCGTTTGCGTAAGGTATTTGTACCGAGTTAATGGATATAGGTAAGTTGTTAATCTTTCTCAACGTAAAATTGACATGCGTTGATTTTGTCTCATTGAGGACTATTCGCCAGGTTTTTGT
Organism: Brachypalpus laphriformis; assembly: GCA_945910035.1. Classification (NCBI taxonomy): domain Eukaryota; kingdom Metazoa; phylum Arthropoda; class Insecta; order Diptera; family Syrphidae; genus Brachypalpus; species Brachypalpus laphriformis. The sequence goes on along the minus strand of OX246754.1, from coordinate 123,160,955 downwards.
CCATTCGCATACATTGTTCAAAGCTCGTTGGAGTTTTCCCGTTGATGATTCGACTGACTCATCCGTTACGAGGATAGCCGTGTCGTCTGCGAACGTTGCTACAACGGTCCCTTCATCTTGTGGTATATCTCTTGTGTAGAGCAAGAACAGGATTGGACCGAGAACACTTCCTTGTGGAACACCGGCGTAGATATCTTTGAAATCCGAATATTCACTCCCGTGTCTAACACGGAAAAGTCTGTTTTCAAGATAAGATTCCAATATTCTGTACAACTTTTCCGGTAAGATTACCCTTAGCTTATACCTTAGGCCTTCGTGCCATACCTTGTCGAAGGTTTGCGATACGTCGAGAAAAGCGCTAGAGCATATTTTTTTCCCTTCTAGAGCTTTTTCAATCTTGTTCGTTATTCGATACACCTGATCGATTGTGGAATGTTTGACCCGAAACCCGAATTGATGATCCGGGATCAAGTGTCTTTCTTCAATTACTGGTTGCAATCGTTTCAGCAGAAGTTTCTCGAAGACCTTAGATATTATTGGCAGAAGTGAAATGGGTCTATATGATTTCTTGTCATTTGCACATTTCCGCGGTTTCGGAACCATAATAACTTCGGCGACTTTCCATTGCCTTGGGACATATAATAGTCTTAAGGAAGCATTTATAATGTAGAGCAACTTAACCAGCACTTTTTTCGGTAGCTCTTTCAAAATTTCGCCAGTGATTAAATCATATCCCGGAGCCTTGTTATTTTTAAATTTTTGTATTGTCATTCGAAGTTCGGACAGGGATACGGTTTTTACTCTAAAGTTGTCGGGTGCCATATTATCATTCGGATCTTCGATCAACGGTTGTCCATCGAACGGCTTGAACGTTTCCTCTAAGTGATCGGCAAATAATTCTGCTTTCTCTTTATCTTCTTTTGCCCATTCCCCTGTGATAAGATTTTCTCTGCGATGTATACTTTTGGAGGAAATCATGTCTTTCTGGATTAGGTTAGGTTGGCCGAATCCGCCATGCCAGGGTCGCCAGATATCGAATTTTCCGACCAATCACCGATTTATGTAATTTGTATGTCATTGAAAGCGCACTAGTGTGCAGATTTGAGGTCTGTGATTAGATTTTCTCTGCGATGTATACTTTTGGAGGAAGTCATGTCTTTCTGGATTATGTTAGGTTGGCCGAATCCGCCATGCCAGGGTCGCCAGATATCGGATTTTCCGACCAATCACCGATGTATGGAATTTGTACGTCATTGGAAGCGCACTAGTGTGCAGATTTCAAATCTGTGATTAGATTTTCTCGGCGATGTAAACTTTTGGAGAAAATCATGTCTTTCTGGATTAAGTTAGACTGGCCAAATTCGCCATGCCAGGGTCGCCAGATATCGAATTTTCCGACCAATCACCGATGTATGTAATTTGTACGTCATTTGACGAGATTTCAAATCTGTGATTAGATTTTCTCTGCGATGTATACTTTTGGAAAAAATCATGTCTTTCTGGATTAAGTTAGGCAGGCAAAATCCGCCATGCCAGGGTCGACAGATATCGATTTTCCGAACAATCACCGATATATTTATTTTGTACGTCATTAGAAGCGCACTAATGTGCAGATTTCAAATCTGTGATTAGATTTTCTCTGCGATGTATACTTTTGGACGAAATCATGTCTTTCTGGATTAAGTTGGGTTGGCCGAATCCGCCATGCCAGGGTCACCAGATATCGAATTTTCCGACCAATCAGACATGTATGTAATTTGTACGTCATTGGAAGCGCACAAGTGTGCAGATTTCAAATCGGTGATTAGATTTTCTCTGCGATGTATACTTTTGGAGAAAATCATGTCTTTCTGGATTAAGTTAGGTTGCGGAATCCGCCATGCCAGGGGCGCCAGATATCGAATTTTCCGACCAATAACCGATGTATGTAATTTGTACGTCATTAGAAGCCCACTAGTGTGCAGATTTCAAATCTGTGATTAAATTTTCTCTGCGATGTATACTTTTGGAGAAAGTTATGTCTCTCTGGATCAAGTTATTCTGGCCAAATCCGCCATGCCAGGGTCGCCAGATATCGAATTTTCCGACCAATCACCGATGTATGTAATTTGTACGTCATTTGACAAGATTTCAAATCTGTGATTAGATTTTCTCTGCGATGTATACTTTTGGAAAAAAATTATGTCTTTCTGGATTAAGTTAGGCAGGCCAAATTCGCCATGTCAGGGTCGCCAGATATCGAACTTTCCGACCAATCACCGATGTATGTAATTTGTACGTCATTTGACAAGATTTCAAATCTGTTATTAGATTTTCTCTGCGATGTATACTTTTGGAAAAAATCATGTCTTTCTGGATTAAGTTAGGCAGGCAAAATCCGCCATGCCAGGGTCGCCAGATATCGAATTTTCCGACCAATCACCGATGTATGTAGTCTGTTTGTCATTAGAAGTGCACTAGTATGCAGATTTCAAATCTGTGATTAGATTTTTTCTGCGATGTATAATTTAGGAGAAAATCTTCTCTTTCTGGATTAAGTTGGGTTGGCCGAATCCGCCATGCCAGGGTCGCCCGATATCGACTTTTCCGACCAATCACTGATGTATGTAATTTGTACGTCATTAGAAGCGCACCAGTGTGCAGATTTCAAATCTGTGATTAGATTTGCTCTGCGATGTATACTTTTGGAGAAAATCATGTCATTCTGGATCAAGTTAGGTTGGCCGAATCCGCCATGCCAGGGTCGCCAGACATCAAATTTTCCAAGCAATCACCGATGTATATAACTTGTACGTCATCGGAGGCGCACAAGTGTGCAGATTTCAAATCTGTGATTAGATTTTCTCTGCGATGTATACTTTTAGAGGAGTTCATGTTTTTCTGGATTAAGTTAGGTTGGCGCAATCCGTCATGCCAGGGTCGCCAGATATCGAATTTTCCGACCAATCACCGATTTATATAGTTTGTATGTCATTGAAAGCGCACAAGTATGCAGATTTCAAATCTGTGATTAGATTTTCTCTGCGATGTGTACTTTTGGAGTAAATCATGTCTTTCTGGATTAAGCAAGGCTGGCTAAATCCGCCATGCCAGGGTCGCCAGATATCGAATTTTCCGACGAATCACCGATGTATGTAATTTGTACGTCATTAGAAGCGCACTAGTGTGCAGATTCCAAATCTGTGATTAAATTTTCTCTGCGATGTATATTTTGGAGAAAATCATGTCATTCTGGATTAAGTTAGGCTGGCCAAATTCGCCATGCCAGGGTCGCCAGATATCGAATTTTCCGACCAATCACCGATGTATGTAATCTGTACGTCATTAGAAGCGCACTAGTGTGCAGATTTCAAATCTGTGACTAGATTTTCTCTGCGATGTATGATTTAGGAGAAAATCATGTTTTTCTGGATTAAGTCGGGCTGGCCGAATCCGCCATGCCAGGGTCGCCAGATATCGAATTTTCCGACCAATCACCTATGTATGTAATCTGTACGTCATTAGAAGCGCACTAGTGTGCAGATTTCAAATCTGTGATTAGATTTTCTCTGCGATGTATACTTTTGGAGAAAGTCACGTCATTCTGGATCAAGTTAGGTTGGCCGAATCCGATATGCCAGGGTCGCCAGACATCGAATTTTCCAACCAATCACCGATGTATGTAACTTGTACGTCATAAGAAGCGCACAAGTGTGCAAATTTCAAATCTGTGATTAGATTTTCTCTGCGATGTACACTTTTGGAAAAAATCATGTCTTTCTGGATTAAGTTAGATTGGCCAAATTCGCCATGCCAGGGTCGCCAGATATCGAATTTTCCAACCAATCACCGATTTATGTAATTTGTATGTCATTGAAAGCGCACTAGTGTGCAGATTTGAGGTCTGTGATTAGATTTTCTCTGCGATGTATACTTTTGGAGAAAGTCATGTCTTTCTGGATTATATTAGGTTGGCGGAATCCGCCATGCCAGGGTCATCAGCTATCGGATTTTCCGACCAATCACCGATGTATGGAATTTGTACGTCATTGGAAGCGCACTAGTGTCCAGATTTCAAATCTGTGATTAGATTTTCTCTGCGATGTATACTTTTGGAGAAAATCATGTCTTTCTGGATTAAGTAAGGCTGGCCAAGTCCGCCATGCTAGGGTCGCCAGATATCGAATTTTCCGACGAATCGCCGATGTATGTAATTTTTACATCATTAGAAGCGCACAAGTGTACAGATTTCAAATCTGTGATTCAATTTTCTCTGCGATGTATACTTTTGGAGAAAATCATGTCTTTTTGGATTAAGATAGGCTGGCCAAATTCCGCATGCCAGGGTCGCCAGATATCGAATTTTCCGACCAATCACCGATGCTTGTAATTTGTACGTTATTAGAAGCGCACTGGTGTGCAGATTTCAAATCTGTGATTAGATTTTCTCTGCGATGTATACTTTTGGAAAAAATCATGTCTCTCTGGATTAAGTTAGGCTGGCCAAATCCGTCATGCCAGGGTCGCCAGATATCGAATTTACCGAACAATCACCGATGTATGTAGTTTGTACGTCATTAGAAGCGCACAAGTGTGCAGATTTCAAATCTGTGATTAAATTTTCTCGGCGATGTATACTTTTGGAGAAAATCATGTCTTTGTGGATTAAGTTAGGCTGGCCAAATTCGCCATGCCAGGGTCGCCGGATATCGAATTTTCCGACCAATCACCGATGCTTGTAATTTGTACGTTACTAGAAGCGCACTGGTGTGCAGATTTCAAATCTGTGATTAGATTTTCTCTGCGATGTATTCTTTTGGAAAAAATCATGTCTTTCTGGTTTAAGTTAAGCTGGCTAAATCCGCCATGCCAGGGTCGCCAGATATCGAATCTTCCGAACAATCACCGATGTATGTATTTTGTACGTCATTAGAAGCGCACTAGTGTGCATATTTCAAATCTGTGATTAGATTTTCTCTGCGATGTACACTTTTGGAGAAACTAGGAGGACTAGGATATGGCACCAGGAACCTTCCTGGTGAAGACATCCTAAGCATGTGCAAATCACACGGTCTTATCGTGTTAAATACCATGTTCATCAAACAAAGCCGACACCTGATCACTTACAGCAGTGGTGGAGATGAAACTCAGATTGACTACCATTTGGTAGGCAGTTTCATGAAGCCCCGGGTAAAAGATTGCAAAGTGATCCTGGGAGAGGCAATCGCTCGGCAACACCGTCTCCTGCTAACAGAAATTTTTATGAAAACACCGAAGAAAAGCAAACAAACTCTGAGAAAATCAAGTGGTACAATCTGGACAAAGAAAAAGGCGAAGCTTTTGTTTTCGTAATGAAAAATTACCTCTCTCACACCGTCAACGGAGCTGAGGATGAAGAGTGCAGAGCACAAAATATGTGGGATTCCCTAGAGCGAACTTGCTTAAATAAGGCCAAATCACTGCTAGGAGCTTCAAAAGGCCACCATCAACACGCCAAAGAAACATGGTGGTGGAGTGATGAAGCTAAGATGCTGATAAATGAGAAGAAAGCGGCTTTCAATGCTTGGTCAAAGTGCCCCTCTAATAATAATGACAAAAAAGCTCGCCTCGAAATGGAATACAGATGCTGCAAGAAAAAAGCGAAGAAGAAGTGCGCCCAGCTTCAAGCAGAGAGTACGGAGGGCCTGTATAGGGAGCTGGAGAAAATATTTTCCCCGGTTGCTGATGCAAACCAGGCTATCCAGGAGCTGCGAAGACACAATATGAACAAGAGCGCCACTATCTTCAAAATAGCCGCCCAAAGAAGGAACTATGCTCAGGAGATTCGTTCGCCAAAGTTCATTAGCAATGCTCATGGCCAGCTTCTTGTGGATGACGACAAAATTCTGCAGAGGTGGCGACAGTATTGTGAAGAGCTTTTAAATGAACAGTTTCCCCGGCTATACTTTCCAAGAGCCACCCGTAACTGTGAAGAAATACCCGACATTACAGTCGAAGAAGTTAGTGAGGCGGTCAAATACTCCAAAAAACGAAAAGCGGTTGGGCCAGACGAAATACCCTCTGAGTTCTGGAAAAAGATGGGAGACATCGGGTTCAGATGGCTCAGAATTCTTATCTCCAAATTCGTGAGAGGTGATCCAATGCCGAATCAATGGAAGGAAAGTTACCTCCTCCCTGTATACAAAGGGAAGGGTGATACGCGAAACTGTGATAACTACCGTTCGATCAAGCTGATGTCACACACCATGAAGATCGTTGAGCGGGTATTAGGTGGCCGACTGCGAAAAATAATACGGCTATCTGATGATCAGTGCGGGTTTGTCTCGGGTAAATCAACCACAGATGCAATCCAAAGTATAAGGATCATAATGGAAAAACATCGTGATTCCTTAAGGGATTTGCATATTGTATTGGTTGACTTTGAAAAGGCATTCGACAGACAACCACGAGATCTGATATGGGTGGCGCTAAGACATCGAGGGGTTCCAGAAACCTATGTACAGATGATCATGGACATGTACGAAAGAGCAAAGACAAGAGTAAGATGTCCCGCTGGAGTAACCGAAGAGTTCCCAATCAAAGTCGGGGTGCACCAGGGAAGCGTTTTAAGTCCTTTGCTCTTTATTACAGTCCTTGATTATCTGCTTGAAGGTAAAGTGATGGACCCCAAGGTACTTCAGTTATTCTTTGCTGACGATGGAGCTATCATAAGTGAGGATCCTATATCCCTGCAACGAGCACTTGATGTGTGGGTGGACGTTTTGGAGGGAAATGGGTATCGCATTAGTTCAAAAAAGACAGAGTACTTGTGCTGCCCGTTCTCTGATCCACTCAGGCCTATTCCAGACATTTATTTGAATGGAACAGTGCTTCCCAAGTGCGAAAAGTTCAAATATCTGGGATCTATGATCAATAGCAAAGCAACTTGTGATGACGACATCAATCATCGTGTAAGCGTAGGGTGGATGAAGTGGCGAGAAAATTCCGCTATCTTCTGTGACAGAAAAATGCCCCCTAAGTTGAAAGGAAGGCTCTACACCGCAGTTGTACGTCCAGCGCTCACATACGGTTCACAATGTTGGACGATGTACAAAAAGTATGAGAGTAAATTAACGGCAGCTGAGATGAAGATGCTTCGCATGACAGCAGGAGTGACCAAGCTTGATCGAATAAGAAGTTCAAAGATCCGTGGAAGCTTTCACATCAAGGAAACCATCGTACACAAATTAGAGCGCGACCGGCTCAGCTGGTATTGCCACGTTCAAAGAAGAGATCATTTGAACCCTGTTAAAAAGGCAATATCTATGCACGTTCCAAAGACATCGCGATGTAGGAAAGGCAGGCCTATAAACGCGTGGATCAGACAAATGCGACGACATCGGCATTTCATTGGCCTCAGTAACCGAGTGATCCAAAATCGGCAGGCCTGCCGATATTTTCTGAGGTCAAATAGGCGAACCCCACAGGCGGACCAGTAGAAATGCAGTGAAGTGGGAGGGCTGTGATCCCTTGTTTTCGGATCATAGCCTCGCTGATAAAAGGAAAAAGAAGAACACTTTTGGAGAAAATCAAGTCTCTCTGGATTAAGTTAGACTGGCCAAATTCGCCATGCCAGGGTCGCCAGATATCGAATTTTCCGACCAATCACCGATGTATGTAATTTGTACGTCATTTGACAAGATTTCAAAGCTGTGATTAGATTTTCTCTGCGATGTATACTTTTGGAGGAAATCATGTCTTTCTGGATTAAGTTAGGTTGGCCGAATCAGCCATGCCAGGGTCGCCAGATATCGAATTTTCCGACCAATCACCGATTTATGTAATTTGTATGTTATTGAAAGCGCACTAGTGTGCAGATTTGAGGTCTGTGATTAGATTTTCTCTGCGATGTATACTTTTGGAGGAAGTCATGTCTTTCTGGATTATGTTAGGTTGGCCGAATCCGCCATGCCAGGGTCGCCAGATATCGGATTTTCCGACCAATCACCGATGTATGGAATTTGTACGTCATTGGAAGCGCACTAGTGTGCAGATTTCAAATCTGTGATTAGATTTTCCCTGCGATGTAAACTTTTGGAGAAAATCATGTCTTTCTGGTTTAAGCTAGACTGGCCAAATTCGCCATGCCAGGGTCGCCAGATATCGAATTTTCCGACCAATCACCGATGTATGTAATTTGTACGTCATCGGGAGCGCACAAGTGTGCAGTTTCAAAATATGTGATTAGATTTTCTCTGCGATGTATACTTTTGGAGGAAATCTTGTCTTTTTGGATTAAGTTAGGCTGGCCAAATTCCGCATGCCAGGGTCGCCCGATATCGAATTTTCCGACCAATCACTGATGTATGTAGTTTGTACGTCATTAGAAGCGCACGGGTGTGCAGATTTCAAATCTGTGATTAGATTTTCTCTGCGATGTATACTTTTGGAGAAAATCATGTCATTCTGGATCAAGTTAGGTTGGCCGAATCCGCCATGCCAGGGTCGCCAGACATCGAATTTTCCAACCATCACCGATGTATGTGACTTGTACGTCATCGGAAGCGCACAAGTGTGCAGATTTCAAATCCGTGATTAGATTTTCTCTGCGATGTATATTTTTCAAGAAAATCATGTCTTTCTGGATTAAGTTAGACTGGCCGAATCCGATATGCCAGGGTCGCCAGACATCGAATTTTCCGAACAATCACCGATGTATGTAATTTGTACGTCATTGGAAACGCACTAGTGTGCAGATTTCAAATCTGTGATTAGATTTTCTCTGCGATGTATACTTTTGGAAAAAATCATGTCTTTCTGGATTAAGTTATGTTGGCGGAATCCGCCATGAAAGGGGCGCCAGATATCGAATTTTCCGACCAATCACCGATGTATGTAATTTGTACGTCATTTGACGAGATTTCAAATCTGTGATTAGATTTTCTCTGCGATGTATACTTTTGGAAAAAATCATGTCTTTCTGATTTAAGTTAGGCAGGCAAAATCCGCCATGCCAGGGTCGGCAGATATATCACCGATATATATATTTTGTACGTCATTTGAAGCGCACTAGTGTGCAGATTTCAAATCTGTGATTAGATTTTCTCTGCGATGTATACTTTTGGACGAAATCATGTCTTTCTGGATTAAGTTGGGTTGGCCGAATCCGCCATGCCAGGGTCACCAGATATCGAATTTTCCGACCAATCAGACATGTATGTAATTTGTACGTCATTAGAAGCGCACAAGTGTGCAGATTTCAAATCGGTGATTAGATTTTCTCGGCGATGTATGCTTTTGGAGAAAATCATGTCTTTCTGGATTCAGTTAGGTTGGCCGAATCCGCCATGCCAGGGGCGCCAGATATCGAATTTTCCGACCACTCACCAATGTATGTAATTTGTACGTCATTAGAAGCCCACTAGTGTGCAGATTTCAAATCTGTGATTAAATTTTCTCTGCGATGTATACTTTTTTATAAAGTTATGTCTCTCTGGATCAAGTTAGGCTGGCCAAATCCGCCATGCCAGGGTCGCCAGATATCGAATTTTCCGACCAATCACCGATGTATGTAATTTGTACGTCATTTGACAAGATTTCAAATCTGTGATTAGATTTTCTCCGCGATGTATATTTTTGGAAAAAAATCATGTCTTTCTGGATTAAGTTAGGCAGGCCAAATTCGCCATGTCAGGGTCGCCAGATATCGAAATTTCCGACCAATCACCGATGTATGTAATTTGTACGTCATTTGACAAGATTTCAAATCTGTGATTAGATTTTCTCTGCGATGTATACTTTTGGAAAAAAATCATGTCTTTCTGGATTAAGTTAGGCAGGCCAAATCCGCCATGCCAACGTCGCCAAATATCGATTTTTCCGACCAATCACCGATGTATGTAACTTGTACGTCATTAGAAGCGCACAACTGTGCAGATTTCAAATCTGTGACTAGATTTTTTTCTGCGATGTATGATTTAGGAGAAAATCATGTTTTTCTGGATTAAGTCGGGCTGGCCGAATCCGCCATGCCAGGGTCGCCAGATATCGAATTTTCCGACCAATAACCTATGTATGTAATCTGTACGTCATTAGAAGCGCACTAGTGTGCAGATTTCAAATCTGTGATTAGATTTTCTCTGCGATGTACACTTTTGGAAAAAATCATGTCTTTCTGGCTTAAGTTAGAACGGCCAAATTCGCCATGCCAGGGTCGCCAGATATCGAATTTTCCAACCAATCACCGATTTATGTAATTTGTATGTCATTGAAAGCGCACTAGTGTGCAGATTTGAGGTCTGTGATTAGATTTTCTCTGCGATGTATACTTTTGGAGAAAGTCATATCTTTCTGGATTAAGTCGGGTTGGCCGAATCCGCCATGCCAGGGTCGCCAGATATCGAATTTTCCGACTAATCGCCGATGTCTGTAATTTGTACGTTATTAGAAGCCCACTAGTGTGCAGATTTCAAATCTGTGATTAGATTTTCTCTGCGATGTATACTTTTGGAGTAAATCATGTCTTTTTGGATTAAGTAAGGCTGGCTAAATCCGCCATGCCAGGGTCGCCAGATATCGAATTTTCCGACGAATCACCGATGTATGTAATTTGTACGTCATTAGAAGCGCACTTGTGTGCAGATTTCAAATCTGTGACTAAATTTTTTTCTGCGATGTATGATTTAGGAGAAAATCATGTTTTTCTGGATTAAGTCGGGCTGGCCGAATCCGCCATGCCAGGGTCGCCAGATATCGAATTTTCCGACCAATAACCTATGTATGTAATCTGTACGTCATTAGAAGCGCACTAGTGTGCAGATTTCAAATCTGTGATTAGATTTTCTCTGCGATGTACACTTTTGGAAAAAATCATGTCTTTCTGGCTTAAGTTAGAACGGCCAAATTCGCCATGCCAGGGTCGCCAGATATCGAATTTTCCAACCAATCACCGATTTATGTAATTTGTATGTCATTGAAAGCGCACTAGTGTGCAGATTTGAGGTCTGTGATTAGATTTTCTCTGCGATGTATACTTTTGGAGAAAGTCATATCTTTCTGGATTAAGTCGGGTTGGCCGAATCCGCCATGCCAGGGTCGCCAGATATCGAATTTTCCAACCAATCACCGATTTATGTAATTTGTATGTTATTTAAAGTGCACTAGTGTGCAGATTTGGGGTCTGTGATTGGATTTTCTCTGCGATGTATACTTTTGGAGGAAGTCATGTCTTTCTGGATTATATTAGGTTGGCCGAATCCGCCATGCCAGGGTCGCCAGATATCGAATTTTCCGACCAATCGCCGATGTATGTAATTTTTACATCATTGGAAGCGCACAAGTATACAGATTTCAAATCTGTGATTCAATTTTCTCTGCGATGTATACTTTTCGAAAAAATCATGTCTTTCTGGATTAAGTTAAGCTGGCTAAATCCGCCATGCCAGGGTCGCCAGATATCGAATCTTCCGAACAATCACCGATGTATGTATTTTGTACGTCATTAGAAGCCCACTAGTGTGCAGATTTCAAATCTGTGATTAGATTTTCTCTGCGATGTACACTTTTGGAGAAAATCATGTCTTTCTGGATTAAGTTAGACTGGCCAAATTCGCCATGCCAGGGTCTCCAGATATCGAATTTTCCGACCAATCACCGATGTATGTAATTTGTAAGTCATTTGACAAGATTTCAAAGCTGTGATTAGATTTTCTCTGCGATGTATACTTTTGGAGGAAATCATGTCTTTCTGGATTAAGTTAGGTTGGCCGAATCCGCCATGCCAGGGTCGCCAGATATCGAATTTTCCGACCAATCACCGATTTATGTAATTTGTATGTCATTGAAATTGCACTAGTGTGCAGATTTGAGGTCTGTGATTAGATTTTCTCTGCGATGTATACTTTTGGAGGAAGTCATGTCTTTCTGGATTATGTTAGGTTGGCCGAATCCGCCATGCCAGGGTCGCCAGACATCGAATTTTCCAAGCAATCACCGATGTATGTAACTTGTACGTCATCGGAGGCGCACAAGTGTGCAGATTTCAAATCTGTGATTAGATTTTCTCTGCGATGTATACTTTTAGAGGAGTTCATGTTTTTCTGGATTAAGTTAGGTTGGCGCAATCCGTCATGCCAGGGTCGCCAGATATCGAATTTTCCGACCAATCACCGATTTATATAGTTTGTATGTCATTGAAAGCGCACAAGTATGCAGATTTCAAATCTGTGATTAGATTTTCTCTGCGATGTATACTTTTCTAGAAAATCATGTCTTTCTGGATTAAGTTGGGTTGGCCGAATCCGCCATGCCAGGGTCACCAGATATCGAATTTTCCGACCAATCAGACATGTATGTAATTTGTACGTCATTGGAAGCGCACAAGTGTGCATATTTCAAATCTGTGATAAGATTTTCTCTGCGATGTATACTTTTGGAAAAAATCATGTCTTTCTGGATTAAGTTAGGTTGGCCGAATCCGCCATGCCAGGGTCGCCAGACATCGAATTTTCCGACCAATCACCGATGTATGTAATTTGTACGTCATTGGAAACGCACTAGTGTGCAGATTTCAAATCTGTGATAAGATTTTCTCTGCGATGTATACTTTTGGAAAAAATCATGTCTTTCTGGATTAAGTTAGGTTGGCGGAATCCGCCATGCCAGGGGCGCCAGATATCGAATTTTCCGACCAATCACCGATGTATGTAGTCTGTTTGTCATTTGAAGTGCACTAGTATGCAGATTTCAAATCTGTGATTAGATTTTTTCTGCGATGTATAATTTAGGAGAAAATCTTGTCTTTCTGGATTAAGTTGGGTTGGCCGAATCCGCCATGCCAGGGTCGCCCGATATCGAATTTTCCAACCAATCACTGATGTATGTAATTTGTACGTCATTAGAAGCGCACCAGTGTGCAGATTTCAAATCTGTGATTAGATTTTCTCTGCGATGTATACTTTTGGAGAAAATCATGTCATTCTGGATCAAGTTAGGTTGGCCGAATCCGCCATGCCAGGGTCGCCAGACATCGAATTTTCCAAGCAATCACCGATGTATGTAACTTGTACGTCATCGGTGGCGCACAAGTGTGCTGATTTCAAATCTGTGATTAGATTTTCTCTGCGATGTATACTTTTGCAGGAAATCATGTCTTTCTGGATTAAGTTGGGTTGGCCGAATCCGCCATGCCAGGGTCACCAGATATCGAATTTTCCGACCAATCAGACATGTATGTAATTTGTACGTCATTGGAAGCGCACAAGTGTGCATATTTCAAATCTGTGATTAGATTTTCTCTGCGATGTATACTTTTGGAGAAAATCATGTCTTTCTGGATTAAGTTAGGTTGGCGGAATCCGCCATGCCAGGGGCGCCAGATATCGAATTTTCCGACCAATCACCAATGTATGTAATTTGTACGTCATTAGAAGCCCACTAGTGTGCAGATTTCAAATCGGTGATTAGATTTTCTCTGCGATGTATACTTTTGGAGAAAGTCATGTCTCTCTGGATCAAGTTAGGCTGGCCAAATCCGCCATGCCAGGGTCGCCAGATATCGAATTTTCCGACCAATCACCGATGTATGTAATTTGTACGTCATTTGACAAGATTTCAAATCTGGGATTAGATTTTCTCTGCGATGTATACTTTTGGAAAAAATCATGTCTTTCTGGATTAAGTTAGGCAGGCAAAATCCGCCATGCCAGGGTCGCCAGATATCGGTTTCCGAACAACCACCGATGTATGTAGTTTTTACATCATTAGAAGCGCACTAGTGTGCAGATTTCAGATCTGTGATTAGATTTTCTCTGCGATGTATACTTTTGGAGGAAATCATGTCTTTCTGGATTAAGTTGGGTTGGCCGAATCCGCCATGCCAGGAGCGCCAGATATTGAATTTTCCGACCAATCACCAATGTATGTAATTTGTACGTCATTAGAAGCCCACTAGTGTGCAGATTTCAAATCTGTGATTAGATTTTCTCTGCGATGTATACTTTTGGAGAAAATCACGTCTTTCTGGATTAAGTTAGGTTGGCGGAATCCGCCATGCCAGGGGCGCCAGATATTGAATTTTCCGACCAATCACCAATGTATGTAATTTGTACGTCATTAGAAGCCCACTAGTGTGCAGATTTCAAATCTGTGATTAAATTTTCTCTGCGATGTATACTTTTGGAGAAAGTCATGTCTCTCTGGATCAAGTTAGGCTGGCCAAATCCGCCATGCCAGGGTCGCCCGATATCGAATTTTCCGACCAATCACCGATGTATGTAATTTGTATGTCATTTGACAAGATTTCAAATCTGTGATTAGATTTTTTCTGCGATGTATAATTTAGGAGAAAATCTTGTCTTTCTGGATTAAGTTGGGTTGGCCGAATCCGCCATGCCAGGGTCGCCCGATATCGAATTTTCCAACCAATCACTGATGTATGTAGGTTGTACGTCATAAGAAGCGCACCAGAGAGCAGATTTCAAATCTGTGATTAGATTTTTTCTGCGATGTATACTTTTAGAGTTCATGTTTTTCTGGATTAAGTTAGGTTGGCGCAATCCGTCATGCCAGGGTCGCCAGATATCGAATTTTCCGATCAATCACCGATTTATATAATTTATATGTCATTGAAAGCGCACAAGTATGCAGATTTCAAATCTGTGATTAGATTTTCTCTGCGATGTATACTTTTCTAGAAAATCATGTCTTTCTGGATTAAGTTAGACTGGCCGAATCCGCCATGCCAGGGTCGCCAGACATCGAATTTTCCGACCAATCACCGATGTATGTAATTTGTCTGTCATTGGAAACGCACTAGTGTGCAGATTTCAAATCTGTGATTAGATTTTCTCTGCGATGTATACTTTTGGAAAAAATCATGTCTTTCTGGATTAAGTTAGGTTGGCGGAATCCGCCATGCCAGGGGCGCCAGATATCGAATTTTCCGACCAATCACCGATGTATGTAATTTGTACGCCATTTGACAAGATTTCAAATCTGTGATTAGATTTTCTCTGCGCTGTATACTTTTGGAAAAAATCATGTCTTTCTGGATTAAGTTAGGCTGGCAAAATCCGCCATGCCAGGGTCGCCAGATATCGATTTTCCGAACAATCACCGATGTATGTAGTTTGTACATCATTAGAAGCGCACTAGTGTGCAGATTTCAAATCTGTGATTAGATTTTCTCTGCGATGTATACTTTTGGAGGAAATCATGTCTTTCTGGATTAAGTTGGGTTGGCCGAATCCGCCATGCCAGGGTCGCCCGATATCGAATTTTCCAACCAATCACTGATGTATGTAATTTGTACGTCATTAGAAGCGCACCAGTGCGCAGATTTCAAATCTGTGATTAGATTTTCTCTGCGATGTATACTTTTAGAGTTCATGTTTTTCTGGATTAAGTTAGGTTGGCGCAATCCGTCATGCCAGGGTCGCCAGATATCGAATTTTCCGACCAATCACCGATTTATATAATTTATATGTCTTTGAAAGCGCACAAGTATGCAGATTTCAAATCTGTAATTAGATTTTCTCTGCGATGTATACTTTTCTAGAAAATCATGTCTTTCTGGATAAAGTTAGACTGGTCGAATCCGCCATGCCAGGGTCGCCAGACATCGAATTTTCCTACCAATCACCGATGTATGTAATTTGTACGTCATTGGAAACGCACTAGTGTGCAGATTTCAAATCTGTGATTAGATTTTCTCTGCGATGTATACTTTTGGAAGAAGTCTTGTCTTTCTGGATTAAGTTAGGTTGGCGGAATCCGCCATGCCAGGGGCGCCAGATATCGAATTTTCCGACCAATCACCGATGTATGTAATTTGTACGTCATTTGACAAGATTTCAAATCTGTGATTAGATTTTCTCGGCGATGTATACTTTTGGAAAAAATCATGTCTTTCTGGATTAAGTTAAGCAGGCAAAATCCGCCATGCCAGGGTCACCAGATATCGATTTTCCGAACAATCACCGATGTATGTAGTTTGTACGTCATTAGAAGCGCACTAGTGTGCAGATTTCAAATCTGTGATTAGATTTTCTCTGTGATGTATACTTTTGGAGGAAATCATGTCTTTCTGGATTAAGTTGGGTTGGCCGAATCCGCCATGCCAGGGTCACCAGATATCGAATTTTCCGACAAATCAGACGTGTATGTAATTTGTACGTCATTGGAAGCGCACAAGTGTGCATATTTCAAATCTGTGATTAGATTTTCTCTGCGATGTATACTTTTGGAGAAAATCATGTCTTTCTGGATTAAGTTAGGTTGGCGGAATCCGAGATGCCAGGGGCGCCAGATATCGAATTTTCCGACCAATCACCGATATATGTAATTTGTACGTCATTTGACAAGATTTCAAATCAGTGATTAGATTTTCTCGGCGATGTATACTTTTGGAAAAAATCATGTCTTTCTGGATTAAGTTAGGCAGGCAAAATCCGCCATGCCAGGGTCGCCAGATATCGATTTTCCGAACAATCACCGATGTATGTAGTTTGTACGTCATTAGAAGCGCACTAGTGTGGAGATTTCAAATCTGTGATTAGATTTTCTCTGCGATGTATATTTTTGCAGGAAATCATGTCTTTCTGGATTAAGTTGGGTTGGCCGAATCCGCCATGCCAGGGTCACCAGATATCGAATTTTCCGACCAATCAGACATGTATGTAATTTGTACGTCATTGGATGCGCACAAGTGTGCATATTTCAAATCTGTGATTAGATTTTCTCTGCGATGTATACTTTTGGAGAAAATCATGTCTTTCTGGATTAAGTTAGGTTGGCGGAATCCGCCATGCCAGGGGCGCCAGATATCGAATTTTCCGACCAATCACCAATGTATGTAATTTG
Organism: Brachypalpus laphriformis; assembly: GCA_945910035.1. Classification (NCBI taxonomy): domain Eukaryota; kingdom Metazoa; phylum Arthropoda; class Insecta; order Diptera; family Syrphidae; genus Brachypalpus; species Brachypalpus laphriformis. The sequence goes on along the minus strand of OX246754.1, from coordinate 123,144,137 downwards.
TACGTCATTAGAAGCCCACTAGTGTGCAGATTTCAAATCGGTGATTAGATTTTCTCTGCGATGTATACTTTTGGAGAAAGTCATGTCTCTCTGGATCAAGTTAGGCTGGCCAAATCCGCCATGCCAGGGTCGCCAGATATCGAATTTTTCCGACCAATCACCGATGTATGTAATTTGTACGTCATTTGACAAGATTTCAAATCTGTGATTAGATTTTCTCTGCGATGTATACTTTTGGAAAAAATCATGTCTTTCTGGATTAAGTTAGGCAGGCAAAATCCGCCATGCCAGGGTCGCCAGATATCGGTTTCCGAACAATCACCGATGTATGTAGTTTTTACATCATTAGAAGCGCACTAGTGTGCAGATTTCAGATCTGTGATTAGATTTTCTCTGCGATGTATACTTTTGGAGGAAATCATGTCTTTCTGGATTAAGTTGGGTTGGCCGAATCCGCCATGCCAGGGTCACCAGATATCGAATTTTCCGACCAATCAGACATGTATGTAATTTGTACGTCATTGGAAGCGCACAAGTGTGCATATTTCAAATCTGTGATTAGATTTTCTCTGCGATGTATACTTTTGGAGAAAGTCATGTCTCTCTGGATCAAGTTAGGCTGGCCAAATCCGCCATGCCAGGGTCGCCAGATATCGAATTTTTCCGACCAATCACCGATGTATGTAATTTGTACGTCATTTGACAAAATTTCAAATCTGTGATTAGATTTTCTCTGCGATGTATACTTTTGGAAAAAATCATGTCTTTCTGGATTAAGTTACTCAGGCAAAATCCGCCATGCCAGGGTCGCCAGATATCGGTTTCCGAACAATCACCGATGTATGTAGTTTTTACATCATTAGAAGCGCACTAGTGTGCAGATTTCAGATCTGTGATTAGATTTTCTCTGCGATGTATACTTTTGGAGGAAATCATGTCTTTCTGGATTAAGTTGGGTTGGCCGAATCCGCCATGCCAGGGTCACCAGATATCGAATTTTCCGACAAATCAGACGTGTATGTAATTTGTACGTCATTGGAAGCGCACAAGTGTGCATATTTCAAATCTGTGATTAGATTTTCTCTGCGATGTATACTTTTGGAGAAAATCATGTCTTTCTGGATTAAGTTAGGTTGGCGGAATCCGAGATGCCAGGGGCGCCAGATATCGAATTTTCCGACCAATCACCGATATATGTAATTTGTACGTCATTTGACAAGATTTCAAATCTGTGATTAGATTTTCTCTGCGATGTATACTTTTGGAAAAAATCATGTCTTTCTGGATTAAGTTAGGCAGGCAAAATCCGCCATGCCAGGGTCGCCAGATATCGGTTTCCGAACAATCACCGATGTATGTAGTTTTTACATCATTAGAAGCGCACTAGTGTGCAGATTTCAGATCTGTGATTAGATTTTCTCTGCGATGTATACTTTTGCAGGAAATCATGTCTTTCTGGATTAAGTTGGGTTGGCCGAATCCGCCATGCCAGGGTCACCAGATATCGAATTTTCCGACCAATCAGACATGTACATATGTAATTTGTACGTCATTGGAAGCGCACAAGTGTGCAGATTTCAAATCTGTGATTAGATTTTCTCTGCGATGTATACTTTTGGAGAAAATCATGTCTTTCTGGATTAAGTTAGGTTGGCCGAATCCGCCATGCCATGGGCGCCAGATATCGAATTTTCCGACCAATCACCAATGTATGTGATTTGTACGTCATTAGAAGCGCACTAGTGTTCAGATTTCAAATCTGTGATTAAATTTTCTCTGCGATGTATACTTTTGGAGAAAGTCATGTCTCTCTGGATCAAATTAGGCTGGCCAAATCCGCCATGCCAGGGTCGCCAGATATCGAATTTTCCGACCAATCACCGATGTATGTAATTTGTACGTCATTTGACAAGATTTCAAATCTGTGATTAGATTTTCTCTGCGATGTATACTTTTGGAAAAAATCTTGTCTTTCTGGATTAAGTTAGGCAGGCCAAATTCGCCATGTCAGGGTCGCCAGATATCGAATTTTCCGACCAATCACTGATGTATGTAATTTGTACGTCATTTGACAAGATTTCAAATCTGTGATTAGATTTTCTCTGCGATGTATACTTTCGGAAAAAATCATGTCTTTCTGGATTAAGTTAGGCAGGCAAAATCCGCCATGCCAGGGTCGCCAGATATCGAATTTTCCGACCAATCACCGATGTATGTAGTTTGTTTGTCATTAGAAGCGCACTAGCCCCCCTGGCAGCTGACCTCCTCGTGGTGGGGGGCGGGCAACGTGACTGGGATGTGCGGATGGGGTAACTTAAATAGTTATTCCCATCCATACAACCCAGTCACGGCTAACAAAGCGCACACCCCATGATGACACGAAGAAGACGATCGGCCTCGGATATTGCCAAGCCTGGTAAGCCAGGGCATCCTTTGGAGCCAGGCCTGAAGGGTGTCAGGATGCGAGCGTCTGGTGGTCGGCTTGTCCCGCTCGGCAGCCGGCCGGGTCAAACCCGAAATGGCTACGAGCTTCCTGTCAATGGTCTCGCGAACCATTACGGGGGTCAAGGGGTGAACGCGCTGTGCACCGATAGGGGCACAGATGGAATTTCTGAGATTCGACAACGGCATTGACTTAGGATAGGCACATGGAACGTCTCATCGCTCACAGGGAAGGATCTTGAGCTTGTTGGGGAGGCTGTTAAAAGTCGACTAGATATAGTTGGCGTCTCTTCAACAAAGCAGAGAGGTTCTAAAACTGTGGACCTTTCGGGTGGGTGGAAGCTCTTCCAGTCAGGAGTCGCACCCTTAATGTCTGCTCGGGCGGGAGTGGGGATACTCACAAGTCCAGGTTGACAGACAGAGTATTGGAGTGGATACCATTAGGAGGGAGAGTTGCGATCTTAAAGCTCAAGCTTGAAAGATCAACTCTGGCATTGGTGCAGGTGTATGCACCGAACCTTCTGTCAGAGTACGCAGCTTTCTTAGATTAAGTTGATGTTGCCCTTGAAAAGGTTGCAGATATGGATTCTTTTGTCCTGATGGGTGACTTCAATGCTCATGTGGGTGTAGATGTTATGACATGGGGGAGTGTGATTGGGAGGAACGGTGATCCTGATCAAAACGCGATCGGAGAGAGGTTGTTGGATTTTTGTTGTGAAAATGGCTTATCCATCATGAACACCATCTTTCCACACAAAGACATTCACAAATACACGTGGTACCGTCAGAGTCTTCAGCAGAAGTCGCTGATCGATTTTTTTGTGGTACCATCGTGTCTGAAGAGAATGGTTTATGATGTTCGCGTATTGAGAGAAGCCGAACTGTCAACTGATCATCACTTAGTGCTGTGCAAATTGTATCTTAGCGAGAGAGTGCCTCCCCTACCAAAGCGTAAACCAAGGATGGTTACACGCATACGATGGGAGAGGTTACAGGACGATGAGATACGGGAGACATTTGCACGGCAAATATCTGAAAGGTTTGAACGAATTCCAACTGTTCCATCAAATGTAGAGGAAGAATGGCAACTGTTTTCAACAGCGGTTATTGCCTCTGCGGGAGATGTTTGTGGAGTGAAGCGGCTTGGTGTGGCGGCTGGTGGTGAGAAAGAACTGCTTGGTTTAAAACGCCCGGAGTTCAAGAAGCCATCAGAGAGAAGAAGAGAGCCTTTAAGGTGTGGATTCACTTGGGGAACTCCGATTCTCGAAATCGGTACACTGAGGCGCGAAGAACTTGCAAACTAGCTGTGAAAACAGCGAAAGAACAGTCTTGGAAGGAGTTTGGCGAGAAATTGGAACGTGACCACAGATCTGCAAATAAGATGTTCTGGCAGACCGTCCACCGACTCAGAGGGAAAAAGTTGAATATCGTTGAAGGAGTCAAATCCAAAGACGGTAGACTTCTTTCCAATGAGGAGGACATCTTACGCAGATGGAGCGAGCACTTTTCAGATCTGCTCAATCCCGAACAGGGCACCGTAGATGACAGACCTATGGTCGAGAGTTGGGCGGAAAGTAGTCCTACGGTAGAGGAAGTAACTTTGGCGATCAAAGCGCTAAAAGTTGGCAAATCTGCTGGTGTGGACGAAATTCGGCCAGAAATGCTCAAGGCTTTAGGTAAAGAGGGAGTGCAATGGCTCTCGCGTGTTATTAAAGTGGCCTGGGAATGCGGTGAAACACCTGGTGATTGGCAAATGGGGGTGATAGTTCCTCTTTTTGAAAAAGGGGACAAAAGAGATTGCGCCAACTACAGGGGTATATCTCTTTTAAGTCTCCCTGGAAAAGTCTTCGCTAAGGTGCTAGAAAAGCGTTCCAGAGCTGTGGTTGAGGACAGTTTGGGGGATGAGCAGTGCGGTTTTCGTCCCGGTAGAAGCACAACCGACCAGTTGTTCACTCTCAGAATGGTTCTTGAGAAGGCCTGGGAATATGCCAAACCTGTCTACAGTTGTTTTGTGGATTTGGAAAAAGCATATGATAGGGTTCCTCGAGCCAAACTCTGGAGTGTTCTGCAGGAGTATGGGATTGATGGTTCCCTGTTAAGGGCGATTCAGTCTTTATATACAAACTGTAAAAGCTGTGTTCGGATAAACGGTGTTAAATCAATACCTTTCACTGTGGGCGTTGGACTCCGCCAGGGGTGCGTTTTGTCACCTCTCCTCTTCATTGTATATATGGATTGGATGTTGCAGCGCAGCCGTGGCGGGGAATGTTTCAAAGTGGGAGATCCAAGGATTAGTCATCTGCTCTTTGCGGATGATTTGGTCATCCTTGGGTTCTCTCAAACCGAACTTCAGCGCGCACTCGAAAGGTTTGTAGCCGTTTGTGATGATGCTGGAATGAAGATCAACGTGAACAAATCGGAAGTAATGGTCGTTTCCAAAAAACCCATTCAGTGCACTCTGCATGTTAGTGGAGTCCCACTGAAGCAGGTGGAGAAGTTTAAGTACCTCGGGGTTTTATTCACGAGTGATGGGAGGAGCAATGCCGAGTTATCCTGTAGAATTGGTCAGGCTGGATCAATTTTGAGAGAGCTTGGCCAATCTGTTATAAGGAAGGCCGAACTTAGTATTCAAGCTAAGCTATCGGTTTTTAACTTGGTGTATGTTCCAACTCTCACCTATGGTCATGAAATTTGGGTAGTGACCGAAAGAATAAGATCGCGGATACAAGCTGCCGAAATGAGGTTCCTTCGCGGTGTTGTTGGAATAACTCGTAGGGATCGAGTGCGCAACACCAGAGTACGCGAGGCGCTCAACGTTGAGCAGCTACTTCTCCGAACGGAACGATCTATGCTTCGATGGTTTGGTCACGTAGTGCGTATGCCCCCAGACCGCCATGGTTGCCGTGCCATCAGGTAGACGACTTCGCGGAAGGCCCAGAAATAGATGGTTGGATCAAGTCCGACATCTCTCTTGGAGCCGCTTAGGGATTCTCCCTGATGAATTGGAGTCAATGGCGGAGGATCGAGAAGGATGGAGAGTCCACCTGAGCATCCTACCCCCGCGACCCTCATGAAAGATTAGCGGGCCATTGAAAATGAATGAATGAATGAATAGAAGCGCACTAGTGTGCAGATTTCAAATCTGTGATTAGATTTTTTCTGCGATGTATAATTTAGGAGAAAATCTTGCCTTTCTGGATTAAGCTGGGTTGGCCGAATCCGCCATGCCAGGGTCGCCCGATATCGAATTTTCCAACCAATCACTGATGTATGTAGTTTGTACGTCATTAGAAGCGCACCAGTGCGCAGATTTCAAATCTGTGATTAGATTTTCTCTGCGATGTATACTTTGAGAGTTCATGTTTTTCTAGATTAAGTTAGGTTGGCGCAATCCGTCATGCCAGGGTCGCCAGATATCGAATTTTCCGAACAATCACCGATTTATATTAATTATATGTCATTGAAAGCGCACAAGTATGCAGATTTCAAATCTGTGATTAGATTTTCTCTGCGATGTATACTTTTGGAAAAAATCATGTCTTTCTGGATTAAGTTAGGTTGGCGGAATCCGCCATGCCAGGGGCGCCAGATATCGAATTTTCCGACCAATCACCGATGTATGTAATTTGTACGTCATTTGACAAGATTTCAAATCTGTGATTAGATTTTCTCGGCGATGTATACTTTTGGAAAAAATCATGTCTTTCTGGATTAAATTAGGCTGGCAAAATCCGCCATGCCAGGGTCGCCAGATATCGATTTTCCGAACAATCACCGATGTATGTAGTTTGTACGTCATTAGAAGCGCACTAGTGTGCAGATTTCAAATCTGTGATTAGATTTTCTCTGCGATGTATGCTTTTGGAGGAAATCATGTCTTTCTGGATTAAGTTGGGTTGGCCGAATCCGCCATGCTAGGGTCACCAGATATCGAATTTTCCGACCAATCAGACATGTATGTAATTTGTACGTCATTGGAAGCGCACAAGTGTGCATATTTCAAATCTGTGATTAGATTTTCCCTGCGATGTATACTTTTGGAGAAAATCATGTCTTTCTGGATTAAGTTAGGTTGGCGGAATCCGCCATGCCAGGGGCGCCAGATATCGAATTTTCCGACCAATCACCAATGTTTGTAATTTGTACGTCATTAGAAGCCCACTAAAGTGCAGATTTCAAGTCTGTGATTAAATTTTCTCTGCGATGTATACTTTTGGAGAAAGTCATGTCTCTCTGGATCAAGTTAGGCTGGCCAAATCCGCCATGCCAGGGTCGCCAGATATCGAATTTTCCGACCAATCACCGATGTATGTAATTTGTACGTCATTTGACAAGATTTCAAATCTGTGATTAGATTTTCTCTGCGATGTATACTCTTAGAGGAGTTCATGTTTTTCTGGATTAAGTTGGGTTGGCCGAATCCGCCGTGCCAGGGTCACCAGATATCGAATTTTCCGACCAATCAGACATGTATGTAATTTGCACGTCATTGGAAGCGCACAGGTGTGCAGATTTCAAATCTGTGATTAGATTTTCTCTGCGATGTATACTTTTGGAGAAAATCATGTCTTTCTGGATTAAGTTAGGTTGGCGGAATCCGCCAGATTTTCCGCTAGATTTTCTCTGCGATGTATATTTTGGAAAAAATCATGTCTTTCTGGATTAAGTTAGGCAGGCAAAATCCGCCATGCCAGGGTCGCCAGATATCGAATTTTCCGACCAATCAGACATGTATGTAATTTGCACGTCATTGAAAGCGCACAGGTGTGCAGATTTCAAATCTGTGATTAGATTTTCTCTGCGATGTATACTTTTGGAGAAAATCAAGTCTTTCTGGATTATTTAGGCTGGCTAAATCCGCCATGCCCTGGTGGCCAGATATCGAATTTTCCGAACAATCACCGATGTATGTAATTTGTACGTCATTGGAAACGCACTAGTGTGCAGATTTCAAATCTGTAATTAGATTTTCTCTGCGATATATACTTTTAGAGGAGTTCATGTTTTTCTGGATTAAGTTAGGTTGGCGCAATCCAGATGTACATATGTTATTTGTACTTCATTAAAAGCGCACGAGTGTGCAGATTTCAAATCTGTGATTAGATTTTCTCTGCGATGTATACTTTTGGAGAAAATCATGTCTTTGTGGATTAAGTTAGGCTGGCCAAATTCGATGTACCAGGGTCGCCAGATATCGAATTTGCTATTAGAAGCGCACTGGTGTGCAGATTTCAAATCTGATTTTCTCTGCGATGTATACTTTTGGAGAAAATCATGTCTTTGTGGATTAAGTTAGGCTGGCCAAATTCGATGTACCAGGGTCGCCAGATATCGAATTTGTTATTAGAAGCGCACTGGTGTGCAGATTTAAAATCTGATTTTCTCTGCGATGTATACTTTTGGAGAAAATCATGTCTTTGTGGATTAAGTTAGGCTGGCCAAATTCGATGTACCAGGGTCGCCAGATATCGAATTTGTTATTAGAAGCGCACTGGTGTGCAGATTTCAAATCTGTGATTAGATTTTCTCTGCGATGTATACTTTTTTTTTTTTTATAATTTGCGCGTGCCAAAGGGATTATTAATACCCTTATACCTGTTCTCAGGGCACGGGCGGATAGGAAGAGGGGGGAAGAAGACAGAGGAGATGCCGGTTTGTGTTGGCTTTAAATGTTTGAAGGTTGTAATGATTAGGAAATACAGAGGCTGGTAATTCGTTCCATAAACGTGTTGTTCGGCTTATAAACGAATCCATATATTTGACAGTACGTCCGAAGATGGGCTTGAGGGTGAACTGATGTGCATTCGAAGCGTGACGCCTATTGCGGGTGAAGTTTTGAAGGGGAGGAATGCAGCTGGCTATTTCGCTGGAGCATTTTTTTATAAAAAAAGCGATAAAAAAGAGAAAGACAAGAGACATTTCTACGATGTTCAAGTGAGACTATGGAGCTCACAATGTCTCTATCACCTATCAGTTTTAACGCGCGATTCTGTACCCTATCTAGAATGTGCAGAACGGTCTTGGGTGCACCAGACCAGATGTGTGCGTTATATTCCAGCTTTGGGCGGATGAATGCCTTATAGATTGAGGCCAGATCAGACGGGGTAAAATATTTCTTGCACCGCTTAAGGAATCCTAGACATTTTGCAGCATTTTTGGCGACTTCGAATATGTGATCGTTCCATCGAAGGCGGTTATTGATGCACATACCGAGAATGGCAAGTCTTTCAGATCCAGCGATGCAAGTACCATTCATGGATAATGGTTGAGGGTCTTGGTTTCACTTGAGAAACAGAAGACAGCATTGAGTTTTGGATGCATTAAATTCCACTCTATTGATTGAACCCCATTTGGTTATGCTGTCCAGGTCGGAATTTAATGTGTTTAACATACGTTGACGTTCCTCTTCTACGGCCGAAGAGCAGAGACGGGAGTTAGGGAACGAATATGAAAAACTGAGGGTACGGTCATCAGCGAAGGAATGGTTTGGATTAGAAGTTGCAGACAAGAGGTCATTTATAAAAATGAGGAAGAGAGTCGGAGACAAAACGGAGCCCTGGGGAACACCAGCATTTATATGGTGAATTGCAGACTTGAAGCCGTCCAAGACAACCTGTATTGAACGGCCCGAAAGGTAGTTTCTAATCCATTGAAGAAGAGACTCATCGATGCCATATGCACGCATTTTCGACAAAAGAGCCTGATGCCAAACTCTGTCAAATGCTTTAGAAATATCGAGCGCAACCATCTTTGTTTCGCCGAAGTGATGTAGAGATTGGTTCCACTTCTCGGTGAGATATGCCATCAAATCACCAGTGGACCTGTTGTCACGAAAACCATACTGCCGGTCATTGAGGAGTTTTCGTGAATGAAGATATTTCATAAGCTGACGATTTATCAGCGTTTCCATGACCTTGGAAAGAAGGTGCAATGGGTCGGTAATTGGACGGGGAGGAAGATTCGCCTTTTTTAGGGACGGGCTGGACAAATGCTGTTTTCCATCTACTCGGAAAGAGCCCAGAAGAGTAGGACAGACAGAAAAGCTTACGCAGAGGTTTTGCCAGCGTGGAAGAACACCTCTTCAGAACTATGGGGGAGATACCATCTGGACCAGCGGATTTGTGTATGTTAAGACCTTTGAGTACTCCTGCAACTGTACGAGTGCGAAAGTGGACTTGTCCCATGGAAAATTCGACGCTCTCAAGTACAGGCGGAGACAAAGCACTATCTGGCATGGTGGAGTTCGCTGCAAAGTGAGCAGCAAGCAAATTAGCTTTGTCCAAGGAGCTGACAGCTGGAATGTCATTGTAAATGAGCGTTGGGATGGAAGACGAGACACAATTTTTAATATTTTTGACGAATGACCAACAATTTTTACTACCTTTGGGACATTGTAGAATTTTTGGTCTCAGTTTCTGGTCATGTATGAATTTTACACGTCGAATGTGGGCATTGCAGTCATTTCTGGATTGTTTAAACTTCTTTCGGTTTTCCTCAGATTTGTTGACTTTATAAGACCGAAAACTTACCTCTTTCAACCTGATAGCCTCTTTGCAGCTCTGGTCAAACCAAGAGTTTGCCTTAGGTTTGATGCTTTTTATTCTGTTAGGAATAAACGCATCCATACCTAAGAGAATGGTGTCAGTAATCATATCGGCGGCGGCATCCACGTCGCTATCGAGGAAGCATAGCGACCAGTTAAAACTCCAATTGGCTTTCTCGTAACGCCATACTTTTCTTTTGGGAGTTTTTTCTTTAACTGAGTGGTCAGAGTACGAGAATTTAGCCGATACGATATTGTGGTCAGACCGGCCTAGAGGCGCTAAGACATCAATGATGTATTTATCAGGGTGTGACGAGAAAATCATGTCTTTGTGGATTAAGTTAGGCTGGCCAAATTCAATGTACCAGGGTCGCCAGATATCGAATTTTCCGACCAATCACCGATGCATGTAATTTGTACGTTATTAGAAGCGCGCTAGTGTGCATATTTCAAACCTGTGATTAGATTTTCTCTGCGATGTATGCTTTTGGAGAAAATCATGTCTTTCTGGATTAAGTTAGGCTGGCCAAATCCGCCATGCCAGGGTGGCCAGATATAAAATTTTCCGACCAAGCACCGATGTATGTAATTTGTACGTCATTAGAAGCGCACTAGTGTACAGATTTCAAATCTGTGATTAGATTTTCTCTGCGATGTATACTTTTGGAGAAAATCATGTCTTTGTGGATTAAGTTAGGCTGGCCAAATTCGCCGTACCAGGGTCGCCAGATATCGAATTTTGCGACCAATCACCGATGTATGTATTTTGTACGTCATTAGAAGCCCACTAGTGTGCAGATTTCAAATCTGTGATTAGATTTCCTCTGCGATGTATACTTTTATAGGCGTTCAGGAACCCAGAACACGCCGCTTTAGTATGCACTCTGAAGAATAGTGTCCGAACTTGGAGCAGTTGAAGCATCTGATTCTAACAATTCTTTTGTTTTCATCGTGGTTGAATTTATCAAAAGAAAATAAAATATTCACCCAAATTACCGTCGGCGTTTTACGCTTTTCGACAATTGTCGTTTTATGCCTCAGATGTACCAGGAATTCATTTTTATAACTTTTTCAATGTGAAGGAGTTGTAATAGTATTTAACATGACGAAAACAATGCTAAGTCACGTTTAGCGGTCAGCAGGTCGTAGCTATAAATAAAACGACGTCGTCGAAAAGCGTAAAACGCCAGCGGTAATCGGGGTGATTACCTTGTCAATGAAAATCACCCTACGTATTTATGCATTTTTCACGTTTAGGCAATTAGTTACAAAATGAATGACAACTGAAATTTGCGGATTGCTGCAACCGGATAAAAAAGTAGCTGTGGAGGAAATGTCGAAATTTGCGAATATTCGCTCGGTCGCATTCGCAGGTCGCTGAGCTGTGAATGGAACTTAACAAATGATCGCTAAGTTGGTTAAAAAAAAAACACATTTAACTAAATATCTTAAGGGTGGCAATGGTGTAGTGGTAACGTCGTCAATTGCCACGCTAATGGTTCATGGTTCAAATACTGATGTCAGCAAGCATTTATTTATTTCTCATGAAATATATAAGGTCAGTCCGATCATTTGCAAAAGCTTCTGTGAACACTACTGCAAAGGCATAACACTGGCAGTAGCTTGATCATGTGGCTGGAAAAATTGTTCACTCTGTTGATGATGATTTGCCCTTGACATCGGTTATCGGGAAAAAAGTACTGTGAATCAGAAGCAAATGCAATAATAACAAAAAATCTCCCCAGTTGTCTGGATGTGTGTAAACATGTTAAAGGAATTCATAACCCTTTGAGTGCGCGCAAATTATAAAAAAAAAAATGTCTATAATCTCTAGCTATTTTAATTTTTCAACATAATTGCCATTAACTTCTATCATTGTATATAATGATTTTTTCAATAGGTACATAACAATTTGGGTCATTCCACGAAAGATCGACCGACGTTCTTAACGACCCCCGGGGGGTCAAAATTGGAAGAATTACTAATTGGAGTGTTGGAGTGATACGAATCATGAAAATAAAAATCCTTCAAATAAAAATTATGCTGAAATTTTGAAAGCTCACGTTTTTCTGAATTCAACAAGGTACTTACTTTACTTAGATCCTTTAACATAGGGGGTCAACTACGCCTGCGCGCCATCTTGTTCGGAGTTCTGCAACGCGTTTGAGCGGCCTCCAACTCATTCCTAAAGAGCTCGATTCCTAGTCAACTGTTCTGCGCCACGTTTGCCTAGGGTGGGCCGCAATTTTGCCTGTCTGGGTGAGCGGATTCCACTGCATGGCGTATTTCGCAATGGAGTTGTCTTCGCGCCGTAGGGTGTGTCCAATCCACTGCCACTTTCTCCTTTGTATAGTAATGCTTAGCCTGTTCATTGGAGATGCGGTTCGGCCAAAAACTCCTTAAGATGATCCTTAAGCATTTGTTTACGAAGACTTGCAGCTTGCGTGTGTTAATCGTGTATACCTTCCAAGTACTGCACCCATAAAGCAGCACCGATTCTACGTTGGAGCGGGACAGTCGCGGCTTGGTTCTTAAGCTGATAACATTGCTTCTCCAGATTTTGGATATCATTCCGAACGCAGCTTTGGCCTTCCCGATTCTGCTGCACGCATCCAGTTCGGTGCCAACGCGAGTAGCCGAGTCTACACTTACTAAATAAAAAGAGTTATCAACTTTCTCGAATTCCTGTCCGGCAATGTTTTCAGCGTGGGTATTAGAAGTGCTCAGGGCATTTGTTTTGGCTGTGTTTATTTTTTGCACCAGTTTGTTTGCCTCAGCTTCTAGATTTGTGGCCATAAAATGAAGACTCATTATCCGATATGAAAGTACACAAACATCGTCAGCGTAATCTAGGTGTTTAAGGTAAGATGTCATAGTCCAACGAATTCCATAATTACCTTCCGTCAATGCTGCACGGCGTACATCGCTGATAACTACCAAGAACAATAGCGGAGACAGAATGAACCCTTGAGGTAGTCCACTTTGGACTTCAAAATCCTCCGACACCTAACCACTGTGTAAGACGTGACACTCACCGCCCTCGTATTTAGCCTTGATAATAGCTATAAGTTTTACTGGGATGATTTAAGCTGTCGAAAGCTTTCTCGAAGTCGATAAACAGCAAATGTAACGGAGACCTGGGGCCCTACTCTATATTTCGTTTCGAAAGTGATATTTTCCAAAAACGAATTTTTTGACTCTCTATTTCGAAAGCGGAATGAAATCTAGTACTTTCGGATTTACAACTCCGAAAGTGGAATTTCGGTACCTAGCAATTTGTTTCCTAATGTCAAAAGCATTGAAGTACGGAAAATTTGTTTCTACAACAAATGTGACAACGGAACGATTTAAAACTACCTTAAAATGCAATCTTCTAACTTAAGTTTGCATACAAAACAAAAACAATTTGAGATCTTGGTAGAATTCATGTGTGCACATCCAGATTTGGCCAAAGGACAAATAAAAACTGCTGGTTCGAAGCAAACATCAAATAATTTTTGGAAAAGGCTTGCGTCCGATTTAAATCTAAATCCGTTCTCCATGTTTACGGGGATTTTAATAAATATTAAAAAAAAGAAAAAACTCTTTTTTTGTTGTTCATTCCATTCCATTGAATTTATATTGTTTTTGGTTTGTTTATAGCTTTTAAGCACTAGGAACATAAATTAAAGTTAGAACTTGGAAGAACATTTTTTTTTTTAGTATTATTAACTTCCTCTCCATATTTATTTTTCTTTTTATCCTTTTTAACTAAAAAAAAAACAATTTTCCGAATTTCCTATGTTGGAAACCCGAACCGTTTATATTTGTTATATTGATTATAATATGCAGGCCCATTATTGAATCCGGCGGATTGATTGCGGAAGGATCTCATTCAATCCGCACTTATTCCCCATCATTGAAAACATCGGCTAGCAAGAGAACGAATGTCGGTAAGGAAGTGACAAAAAGTAAGCATTATTGAAACCGCAAACGATTCGCACCCCGTACAAATTCAGACGTTTTCAATACGCATCAAAATAGCTGCGGATTACGGTAACAGTTGGTAATTTTTCTCTTCGAAATGATGAAAAGCAATAAAAAGTATGTTTTAATATATATATATGAATTTAAGTTTGTGCGGACTACAAGTCATCCTTACGAAAGAAATTGGCCCATAATAAACGTGAGTTGAAAGCTACAGGTGGTGGGGAAAACAATAAAGTTTATTTCACTCCTTTGGAGGGCGATGTAATTAAACTCATGTGCTTGAAAGACTGCATGGAGGGTTTGCTTGAGACAAAGAGTTATGGTACACCAATAAAAACCATTGCCTCTACATGTAGTATGCCACAAGATATGGATATGTCTCTTGAAAGTGAAATGAACTTGCTAACTGAAACATCTGATGACAGAAGCAATACGTCCATAGGCTTAGGAACCGTCGAGAAAAAATATCCGAATTGCTTTTAACTGTTAGAGAACAATCCGGGGAAAGAAATTCTTGTTTGAAATAAGTCTACCGGTCAATACTTAGGTCGACTGAGTGACTACCAAAGAAAAGGGAGTGCAATCCATCAGTTACTGTTTGAAGAAATAAAAAGGCACAATGAACGCACGGAACAACTCGCAGTAGAAAAAAATAATAATTAAAAAGAACATTTAACTTGAGTTAATGATTTCCATTATTTTCAAAATATTTCACCTGTTTTGCATATTTTTGAGGAATATTTTCATTTGACAGAAAAGGGCCTGAATTCGATGTTGTTAATAATTTGCTTTTGCGGACCGATAATGTAGTTCATCTGGCGGTTTCAATAATGGGATCACACAGAGAAAGTGAATAGGTGCGGATCGGATGAGATCCCTTAGCAATCAATCAGCCGGATTCAATAATCGGCATGATTATATTTCTTACTTGCTGGTGAATCTTTTCAGACGACATCCTGCTGGCTGACGACAGTGCTAATGGAAAAATGCCAGTGGAAAGACAGAAACTAAAGTAGTTTTGACAGGTTGTCAAGTCTGACAGATTTTCACAAAAATATAATATTTTCGTTCAACTTGGTCATCTACCAACATTACACTTTTAAAAAATTGTTGAATGACGTATGCGCCCTAGAAAAAAAAATGGTCTTAATAAAAGTATATATTACTATAATATAACCATAATTTACTTCTATTTTTTTTTTTTTTTAATTCATACATCTGATTTTTCATTAAGAGCAGAATACCCTACTGGAATCTTATTTAGTTCAGACTTTAAACACAGAAATTCTCCTGCTATACACTGTTGCGGTAAAATTTACCACAACAAGGCCTACTCTATGCATCTTTCCTTCTCTCCCTCTTTTCTCCGTTTGTTTCTGCAAAATTCTGGGAAAGTGGAAGGCAGCCATGGTCCCATCAGCCATAGGCCCACTTCCCCAGCATCTTGCAGAGACAACTAATATAGGATTCCCCTGGAGATGACCTTTTACCCTGAAGGAGAGGAGAAACGGACGGTTTCTCCAATAATCATGACAATGAGACGTGTTACGGGAGCCTGTTGGTAAGCCAGGAGAAATGATTCCTGGCACCAATCTGAAACAAAACAAAAATCTTATTAGGGCGAAAACGTAAACAAACGCGATTCGAGGTTATCTCCTGGGCAATCCTCATAATTGTCCAGAAGATGCCTCTCACACGAAATAGTCCATACTCACCTAGACAGCTGGTTGCTACCTCACCGCTAAAAGAAAGATAAATCCGTAGTTAGTAAAAATAAAAATAAAAATATAAATATAAATAAAAATGCATACTTACTGCCAGCCAACACGATCCGTGGAGTTTTGACAGCTGGGGGTAGGCGATCTCTCTCCTCCGCATAAACTCTTTGGCAAAACACTTCCCTTTTTTTTGACTGTGGGATATTATGACTAAGCCCCATTCACATTAGTTAGCTTTAAAAGTCCCCAAAAGACTTATCGTTATATAGGTATGTAGATATGTTTTGTGTTATTATTATCACCTCTATGTTTTATTGTATTTATTTTAGATAAGGTTTTATTAATATAGTGTTAGTCTATTTATGCCATAGTGGTTAAATAAACTGAACAAATGTAGTCATTGTGACCGGACATAAGAGGCTAGGGATATTGGAAGGTAAAGGTAATTTCAATGTTCCGAATGAGTGAGAGCAAAGGGAGGGGAGAGAATTAGAACAAAGAAAAAATAAGATAAACGGGTTGAGGAAAAGAAGAACAGAAAGTAGGCCAAAGAGCATTGACCGCCAAGTCACTTGCAGTTTTTTAAAGCAAGCAAGCGGTCGATGCCCTAAGACAACATCCCCCATAGAGGCAGCAGTCTTTCGATAGTAAGACAACAGTGAGTGAAATCTCACTCGTAGGAGTTCTAACTTCTAATTGCAGGGTGAGTTGGCACTACGATTTAAAAGGCAGGTTCTTCAAATTTTTATTTTAGATACCTCGATTTCCCCAAGTCAATACCCATAGGCAGTACAACGGCACACCTGTAGGTGACATATCAGCTGTATAGAGGTAGGTAAAAGTGCTGGTATGGAATTCGGTGTCCCCTTACATAGTTTCTTCCCTACAGACTTACTTGGGTAGTGGGTCGAGTTACCGCGGTAAAGCGGCAACCGTAACGGGCCTAGCCGGAGATACGGTATCTCATTAAAGCGGTGGAGCCGAGGTACCGAAAAAGCGGTAGTGGTACGGTTCACCATTTGGCTTTCCATACATATATACACATACAAACACACACAAAATCAAGGACGAGCCGACTCAGTTATAACAAAGGATATCGATTGGACAACACAAAGAACAAAAACTACAATAAGACAACAGCGACAAAAGAACATTCAACGGACAAGAGGAGAGCCTGGGTGCTCCACCACTACAGGGCCCCAAGGGTGTCCTTGAATCGACACACAACGCCCAGAGGCGCTCCGTGGGACGTAAAAAGTGTCTATATATATATATATATATATATATATTTTTTTGTGAATTAAAAGTGAATTTTTGTTTTATATAGTGTTAAGGTTAGATTAGCTTAGTTTAATTTTTTGTTAAGGTTAGGGCTTTCTGCTTTTAATTCTGTTTTGGTGCGCGATTCCAGGATAAAAGGAAACAAGGATCCTTTCTTGTGCTGCCGGCAGGACAACGGGGGATTCCCAAAAAAAAAAAAACCGTGAGTAGTGTAAGTTAGCCTTAAGTTTATTTTGAATTTTCTTGATTATCAGTGTTAAGAGCAGAAGGGAGTTCGTTTTTTTAGTTTTTAGATTTTGCTGAAGTTACTATAATAAAATGGTTTACATTGCGAAGAAATTCAGTGAGTTTAAGTAATTGTAGAGATATGCGCGACTAGTGTTTTTTTTTGCTAGTGATGTGTGGGTGACGGGTCCTGCCGTCCTTCTATGGACGGACAATGACGTAACGGGACAATTACGAACGCTGACGACATGAACCGACGATAAACTTACAGCAGTGATCGGGAGGGACTTCGAACACTACTGCAAAGGCATAACACTGGCAGTAGCTTGATCATGTGGCTGGAAAAATTGTTCACTCTGTTGATGATGATTTGCCCTTGACATCGGTTATCGGGAAAAAAGTACTGTGAATCAGAAGCAAATGCAATAATAACAAAAAATCTCCCCAGTTGTCTGGATGTGTGTAAACATGTTAAAGGAATTCATAACCCTTTGAGTGCGCGCAAATTATAAAAAAAAAAATGTCTATAATCTCTAGCTATTTTAATTTTTCAACATAATTGCCATTAACTTCTATCATTGTATATAATGATTTTTTCAATAGGTACATAACAATTTGGGTCATTCCACGAAAGATCGACCGACGTTCTTAACGACCCCCGGGGGGTCAAAATTGGAAGAATTACTAATTGGAGTGTTGGAGTGATACGAATCATGAAAATAAAAATCCTTCAAATAAAAATTATGCTGAAATTTTGAAAGCTCACGTTTTTCTGAATCCAACAAGGTACTTACTTTACTTAGATCCTTTAACATAGGGGGTCAACTACGCCTGCGCGCCATCTTGTTCGGAGTTCTGCAACGCGTTTGAGCGGCCTCCAACTCATTCCTAAAGAGCTCGATTCCTCCTCAACTGTTCTGCGCCACGTTTGCCTAGGGTGGGCCGCAATTTTGCCTGTCTGGGTGAGCGGATTCCACTGCATGGCGTATTTCGCAATGGAGTTGTCTTCGCGCCGTAGGGTGTGTCCAATCCACTGCCACTTTCTCCTTTGTATAGTAATGCTTAGCCTGTTCATTGGAGATGCGGTTCGGCCAAAAACTCCTTAAGATGATCCTTAAGCATTTGTTTACGAAGACTTGCAGCTTGCGTGTGTTAATCGTGTATACCTTCCAAGTACTGCACCCATAAAGCAGCACCGATTCTACGTTGGAGCGGGACAGTCGCGGCTTGGTTCTTAAGCTGATAACATTGCTTCTCCAGATTTTGGATATCATTCCGAACGCAGCTTTGGCCTTCCCGATTCTGCTGCACGCATCCAGTTCGGTGCCAACGCGAGTAGCCGAGTCTACACTTACTAAATAAAAAGAGTTATCAACTTTCTCGAATTCCTGTCCGGCAATGTTTTCAGCGTGGGTATTAGAAGTGCTCAGGGCATTTGTTTTGGCTGTGTTTATTTTTTGCACCAGTTTGTTTGCCTCAGCTTCTAGATTTGTGGCCATAAAATGAAGACTCATTATCCGATATGAAAGTACACAAACATCGTCAGCGTAATCTAGGTGTTTAAGGTAAGATGTCATAGTCCAACGAATTCCATAATTACCTTCCGTCAATGCTGCACGGCGTACATCGCTGATAACTACCAAGAACAATAGCGGAGACAGAATGAACCCTTGAGGTAGTCCACTTTGGACTTCAAAATCCTCCGACACCTAACCACTGTGTAAGACGTGACACTCACCGCCCTCGTATTTAGCCTTGATAATAGCTATAAGTTTTACTGGGATGATTTAAGCTGTCGAAAGCTTTCTCGAAGTCGATAAACAGCAAATGTAACGGAGACCTGGGGCCCTACTCTATATTTCGTTTCGAAAGTGATATTTTCCAAAAACGAATTTTTTGACTCTCTATTTCGAAAGCGGAATGAAATCTAGTACTTTCGGATTTACAACTCCGAAAGTGGAATTTCGGTACCTAGCAATTTGTTTCCTAATGTCAAAAGCATTGAAGTACGGAAAATTTGTTTCTACAACAAATGTGACAACGGAACGATTTAAAACTACCTTAAAATGCAATCTTCTAACTTAAGTTTGCATACAAAACAAAAACAATTTGAGATCTTGGTAGAATTCATGTGTGCACATCCAGATTTGGCCAAAGGACAAATAAAAACTGCTGGTTCGAAGCAAACATCAAATAATTTTTGGAAAAGGCTTGCGTCCGATTTAAATCTAAATCCGTTCTCCATGTTTACGGGGATTTTAATAAATATTAAAAAAAAGAAAAAACTCTTTTTTTGTTGTTCATTCCATTCCATTGAATTTATATTGTTTTTGGTTTGTTTATAGCTTTTAAGCACTAGGAACATAAATTAAAGTTAGAACTTGGAAGAACATTTTTTTTTTTAGTATTATTAACTTCCTCTCCATATTTATTTTTCTTTTTATCCTTTTTAACTAAAAAAAAAACAATTTTCCGAATTTCCTATGTTGGAAACCCGAACCGTTTATATTTGTTATATTGATTATAATATGCAGGCCCATTATTGAATCCGGCGGATTGATTGCGGAAGGATCTCATTCAATCCGCACTTATTCCCCATCATTGAAAACATCGGCTAGCAAGAGAACGAATGTCGGTAAGGAAGTGACAAAAAGTAAGCATTATTGAAACCGCAAACGATTCGCACCCCGTACAAATTCAGACGTTTTCAATACGCATCAAAATAGCTGCGGATTACGGTAACAGTTGGTAATTTTTCTCTTCGAAATGATGAAAAGCAATAAAAAGTATGTTTTAATATATATATATGAATTTAAGTTTGTGCGGACTACAAGTCATCCTTACGAAAGAAATTGGCCCATAATAAACGTGAGTTGAAAGCTACAGGTGGTGGGGAAAACAATAAAGTTTATTTCACTCCTTTGGAGGGCGATGTAATTAAACTCATGTGCTTGAAAGACTGCATGGAGGGTTTGCTTGAGACAAAGAGTTATGGTACACCAATAAAAACCATTGCCTCTACATGTAGTATGCCACAAGATATGGATATGTCTCTTGAAAGTGAAATGAACTTGCTAACTGAAACATCTGATGACAGAAGCAATACGTCCATAGGCTTAGGAACCGTCGAGAAAAAATATCCGAATTGCTTTTAACTGTTAGAGAACAATCCGGGGAAAGAAATTCTTGTTTGAAATAAGTCTACCGGTCAATACTTAGGTCGACTGAGTGACTACCAAAGAAAAGGGAGTGCAATCCATCAGTTACTGTTTGAAGAAATAAAAAGGCACAATGAACGCACGGAACAACTCGCAGTAGAAAAAAATAATAATTAAAAAGAACATTTAACTTGAGTTAATGATTTCCATTATTTTCAAAATATTTCACCTGTTTTGCATATTTTTGAGGAATATTTTCATTTGACAGAAAAGGGCCTGAATTCGATGTTGTTAATAATTTGCTTTTGCGGACCGATAATGTAGTTCATCTGGCGGTTTCAATAATGGGATCACACAGAGAAAGTGAATAGGTGCGGATCGGATGAGATCCCTTAGCAATCAATCAGCCGGATTCAATAATCGGCATGATTATATTTCTTACTTGCTGGTGAATCTTTTCAGACGACATCCTGCTGGCTGACGACAGTGCTAATGGAAAAATGCCAGTGGAAAGACAGAAACTAAAGTAGTTTTGACAGGTTGTCAAGTCTGACAGATTTTCACAAAAATATAATATTTTCGTTCAACTTGGTCATCTACCAACATTACACTTTTAAAAAATTGTTGAATGACGTATGCGCCCTAGAAAAAAAAATGGTCTTAATAAAAGTATATATTACTATAATATAACCATAATTTACTTCTATTTTTTTTTTTTTTTAATTCATACATCTGATTTTTCATTAAGAGCAGAATACCCTACTGGAATCTTATTTAGTTCAGACTTTAAACACAGAAATTCTCCTGCTATACACTGTTGCGGTAAAATTTACCACAACAAGGCCTACTCTATGCATCTTTCCTTCTCTCCCTCTTTTCTCCGTTTGTTTCTGCAAAATTCTGGGAAAGTGGAAGGCAGCCATGGTCCCATCAGCCATAGGCCCACTTCCCCAGCATCTTGCAGAGACAACTAATATAGGATTCCCCTGGAGATGACCTTTTACCCTGAAGGAGAGGAGAAACGGACGGTTTCTCCAATAATCATGACAATGAGACGTGTTACGGGAGCCTGTTGGTAAGCCAGGAGAAATGATTCCTGGCACCAATCTGAAACAAAACAAAAATCTTATTAGGGCGAAAACGTAAACAAACGCGATTCGAGGTTATCTCCTGGGCAATCCTCATAATTGTCCAGAAGATGCCTCTCACACGAAATAGTCCATACTCACCTAGACAGCTGGTTGCTACCTCACCGCTAAAGGAAAGATAAATCCGTAGTTAGTAAAAATAAAAATAAAAATATAAATATAAATAAAAATGCATACTTACTGCCAGCCAACACGATCCGTGGAGTTTTGACAGCTGGGGGTAGGCGATCTCTCTCCTCCGCATAAACTCTTTGGCAAAACACTTCCCTTTTTTTTGACTGTGGGATATTATGACTAAGCCCCATTCACATTAGTTAGCTTTAAAAGTCCCCAAAAGACTTATCGTTATATAGGTATGTAGATATGTTTTGTGTTATTATTATCACCTCTATGTTTTATTGTATTTATTTTAGATAAGGTTTTATTAATATAGTGTTAGTCTATTTATGCCATAGTGGTTAAATAAACTGAACAAATGTAGTCATTGTGACCGGACATAAGAGGCTAGGGATATTGGAAGGTAAAGGTAATTTCAATGTTCCGAATGAGTGAGAGCAAAGGGAGGGGAGAGAATTAGAACAAAGAAAAAATAAGATAAACGGGTTGAGGAAAAGAAGAACAGAAAGTAGGCCAAAGAGCATTGACCGCCAAGTCACTTGCAGTTTTTTAAAGCAAGCAAGCGGTCGATGCCCTAAGACAACATCCCCCATAGAGGCAGCAGTCTTTCGATAGTAAGACAACAGTGAGTGAAATCTCACTCGTAGGAGTTCTAACTTCTAATTGCAGGGTGAGTTGGCACTACGATTTAAAAGGCAGGTTCTTCAAATTTTTATTTTAGATACCTCGATTTCCCCAAGTCAATACCCATAGGCAGTACAACGGCACACCTGTAGGTGACATATCAGCTGTATAGAGGTAGGTAAAAGTGCTGGTAGGGAATTCGGTGTCCCCTTACATAGTTTCTTCCCTACAGACTTACTTGGGTAGTGGGTCGAGTTACCGCGGTAAAGCGGCAACCGTAACGGGCCTAGCCGGAGATACGGTATCTCATTAAAGCGGTGGAGCCGAGGTACCGAAAAAGCGGTAGTGGTACGGTTCACCATTTGGCTTTCCATACATATATACACATACAAACACACACAAAATCAAGGACGAGCCGACTCAGTTATAACAAAGGATATCGATTGGACAACACAAAGAACAAAAACTACAATAAGACAACAGCGACAAAAGAACATTCAACGGACAAGAGGAGAGCCTGGGTGCTCCACCACTACAGGGCCCCAAGGGTGTCCTTGAATCGACACACAACGCCCAGAGGCGCTCCGTGGGACGCAAAAAGTGTCTATATATATATATATATATATATTTTTTTTTTGTGAATTAAAAGTGAATTTTTGTTTTATATAGTGTTAAGGTTAGATTAGCTTAGTTTAATTTTTTGTTAAGGTTAGGGCTTTCTGCTTTTAATTCTGTTTTGGTGCGCGATTCCAGGATAAAAGGAAACAAGGATCCTTTCTTGTGCTGCCGGCAGGACAACGGGGGATTCCCAAAAAAAAAAAAACCGTGAGTAGTGTAAGTTAGCCTTAAGTTTATTTTGAATTTTCTTGATTATCAGTGTTAAGAGCAGAAGGGAGTTCATTTTTTTAGTTTTTAGATTTTGCTGAAGTTACTATAATAAAATGGTTTACATTGCGAAGAAATTCAGTGAGTTTAAGTAATTGTAGAGATATGCGCGACTAGTGTTTTTTTTTGCTAGCAGTGATCGGGAGGGACTTCGAGGGGCTATCTCTCGCATAAATCGGGCCAGAGAGATAGCATTTGGTTTGCGTCACAAGACGTAAAGGGTGGGCTGGCCAACCTCTACCATTAACATCTGGCATGCCACGGGTTCTTGACGAACCTATATCTGAGGGAGACTGTGGAAAGGAGGAGCTGCGTGTTAGGGTAAGGTAGGGTAGTTTGAAGGTAGTTTAGGGTTAGTTTTAGAGTTTATTGTAAGTGTTAGGTTAGTTTAGGTTTAGTCTAGTTTAGTTAGGTTTAGTTCGCGTTTCTTTTCCACGCTTTCTCTCAGGTTTAGGCAGAAGTCCTTGGGCATGGTTTTGCTTTCTTTTCCTTTTCTATCCTCTTTCGTTAGTCCGATGTCTGGTTAGGGTTTAGCTTTCTCTTCTCTTAGGTTTAGTTTTATCTCGGCATGATTTCTTGTTTGTTGAGTAGGTGGTGTATGGTGGGGTTGGCAAGAACCACCCCGTCCGACGAGCTGAGCCGAGCAACCGCGAGCATGCCGCCGACCTCCTCACCTGCACCGAAGTTGCCTCCGTGGCCCTACCCTTGCTCACAACAATGGCGCCCAACGGAGCTGCGAGGTACGAATTACCAACGTTTGAAACGTACCAGCGTTGCAATGGTGTCTAACATTAGCACCTGATGGTATCTTACCTCAACGTTTGACAAATTTTACCGGCTAGAAGCACGTCGCAAGCCCGCTGTCATCTTGGACTTGCAGCTGTTTCCCATTTTAGTTTTTTTTCTTATTTTATTTTACTTTTCTATCCTTTTCCCATGTCCAAGGGCTGTTTAGGTTCTTTCTTTCGTCATAGACTGAAGACGGCTGTCCAATCTACAGGCCTGTTGCTAGTAGATCCCGTGAGGTAGTCGGAGGTCTATGAAGAGATGAAGAACGGGTCAAGGTGGAAAGGCCTGAAACTAGCTGCTGCCGTTGAATCAAGGCGCTTTGTCAGATTCAGTGTGAGGCGTGAGTAGAAGGTCTTGAAACTTTGTCCGTGTTGGAGTTTATGCTGGAAGTCCTGGCCAGCCTTGCATTGGGTTTACCTGATGACAAGTTGTGGTAGGGACAGAAAGGATTGACTTCGGCACTCGTCAAGTATCCGAGGCACCGGCCACTTTTCGATCAAAGAACTGAAGGATACGAGACGACACAGACACATACTTACCTTACTATTTCCATAGGAGTAGAACAGGATAACAGGACCAAGAAGCCACACATCATAGCACTTTATAGATCACACAACCACTCATAGATTACGCTACTATATATGGTATCTGAATTCAACTATCTGAGTTTAAAACAATTTTCTTTTTACTTTTCATCTTAGTTAATTTCAGCTAATTTCACTAAAAAAAAAAAAAACTTAGTTAATAGGCATTTAAAGTTAGTTTTAGTGGGTCCTACCAATAATGGTAGGACGTAATAAGAACTTAGGGGCAATCCCTAAAACTACTTCGTCCCAAGGAGCATTCTTAGACCGACGAACGACTCGTCAGCGGGCAAGACTCGAACGCGAACAAAGGATAGACGAGTACGAAACGCCACCAGCAATTGAGACTCACGACGCTTACGAACGGGACTGGACAGTAGACAACTCCCCCCTATTTGGTCACGGTGACATAACCGCGGTATCTACCGGAAACAGGACAAACACCACAATGATGACTAGACATAACCTACCTCCACCCACCGCACAATTCCGCGAGGGGTCGGGACCATCGTCCCATCCAATTGGACACGACTTACTCGACTTACAAGACAATCCGACCGAACAGATGTCCATAAACACAAGACCACAGGCAGTAAGACAAAACACTGGACATAACGAACAATTACGCTTGCCTTTAGGCAACGAAGATGAAGCTGCCGGTGCAGGGATAGGGGAACTTACTGAACCCGAAATCACCGATGACGAAGACAACTTACTGGACATGCACACGAAAACAGTAGAAGACACGAGACGTATGTCTTTACATATAAAAAAAGGTGGTCGCTCACGCAGTACGAAAGAACCAGGCTGAGATCTTGTCGATTTTCGCCGAGAGTATGAAAGAGATGATGACCACTTTCAAGGAGGACATCAAGGGAATTAACGACAAGATCTGTAGCCTGGAGCTTTCGGCAGCAGCGTCGAGGGAGCCGCATATAAAGGTAGACCGACGAGAAAACAGTAACCGACAAGAACAATCTATTTCAACACAACATCTGAACTTTACGCAACTATTACAACAACCGACACCGCCGCGACAAAGAGAACGAACCGGACGTGAGACACTCAACTTCACTGAACTACTGCGACAACCAACACCGACAAAAAACAGAGTCAGAGACAACCCGTTCGGGGAGCACCGGGCTCCACCTGCTCCGCAGAGACCGGAAACCAGTGCTTCACGGTTCTCAGTTCCATCCGCCCAGCTTTACGAAAGAAAAATGGACGTGCATAAGTGGGGAATTAAGTTTGATGGGACACCGAAGACCATGCCAGTAGAAAACTTCCTGTTCCGGGTGGAAACACTGCAACGCCAGAACGGTCTACATAACGACCACCTATTTAGGCAATTTCACCACCTAGTAAGCGGACCAGCCGAGAAATGGTATTGGCAGTTCATGCAGGAAAACGAGGATGATATCTATCTAGGGTATGATGATCTAAAGAGAGAACTGACCAATCAGTTCAAAAACAGCGTTAGGGACCATGAGATCCTGAGGGCAATTATGGATAGGAGACAGCTACCCCAAGAGTCATTCGACGACTTTTACAGCGACGTACGGACTATGGTACTACAGATGACAAGCCGACCGAACGAACTCGACTTAGTGGACATACTGCGACACAACCTCAAAGACAGGGTAGCAACGCCGATCTTTGGATGTCCCATAACGAGAATCCAGGTTTTGAGGGAAGAGTGTAGGCGCGCCGAATAACACCTGGCAGCCAGAGACGCGAAGTTCCGACGACAAGTGAACGAGGTAGATGACCAGACAGGATTTAGGACAAGGGACACGGTAGAGGACGAGCGAAACGATGGAATAGAGATAGCCGCACTCCAAAACAATAGAACAGAAAGACATATAACACACATGAAGACAGAACGAACGCATGGTTTTAAAAACCACCCTACCACCAGACCAGACTCGACTAGGACTACAACTACGATTCCGTCGACGTGTACTTCGACATTTCACACCCTAACGTGTTTCAGCTGTGGCCAGGGAAACCTGAGCTTTAACTGCGCTCAGTGTCAGGGAAATGTGGGGGCTGGCGGGGTGAACGGGACAAACCCGCTGACCAAGGCTTTTGTCCCGGAGGGTCAGAACGATCCATCCAAACTATAAGAGACAACCAGATAGGGGATGTTACCTCCACGGAAAAGATGGTTTGCCGAAACAGAAGATCCCCCTCAAAGCTGAGACATCAGGTAGCCACTGAAGGTGGTATCAGCAGAGTTAAAGAAGTACCGTCGGCGGAAATGACTAGAAAATACAGAAAAATTAAGAGACTAAGGCAAAAGATAGCACTAAATAGACAAACGAAGAAATACATAGCAGCGACCATAATACATAATACAGACGACAAAAGACCATACGCTAAGGGTATAATAGAAGGCGAAGAGTTCTCTGGCTTACTAGATAGCGGAGCATCTGTTACTTGTCTAGGGAACGGAGCGCTCAAGTTCTTAGAAAGACATGACATAAAGATGACGCCTATCACGACAGACATCCGAACGGCAGAGGGTAAGCGACAACGGGTACTAGGGCGACTTAGGACAGTAGTCTCCTGGGGTGGAAGATCCGAAGAACTTGACCTAATCGTAGTGCCAAGCTTGCAACAGACACTGTACTTGGGAGTTAACTTTTGGAGGGTGTTTAGGGTGGCCCCGAGTATCATTAGTGAATTAGACCACACCCCACTGACTTGACTTAAGACCACTCACACGGAACGTCGATCAATGGAATCCCGTGGGCAATTCCCTCTACGCGCTGGGATACACAAAAATCGTCAAATCCGACTGAACATAGGACCCCGAACTATTAAAAAGTTAAAACTGACATATAGATATTTATGTAGATAGTCATGCACCAGTTTATTTATTCACTTTCGTCTTCAGGTTTATGTATTTTAACTTGTTTTATTCACAGATTCACTTATTTTATTCACAGATTTATTGTATTTGTTTATCTATCTGTTGGTGTAGTCTTATTTATTTATTTACTTCATA
Organism: Brachypalpus laphriformis; assembly: GCA_945910035.1. Lineage (NCBI taxonomy): Eukaryota > Metazoa > Arthropoda > Insecta > Diptera > Syrphidae > Brachypalpus > Brachypalpus laphriformis. The sequence goes on along the minus strand of OX246754.1, from coordinate 123,116,644 downwards.
GATTTATTTATTGACTATAGGTTCATTTTATATTTTTTTATATATATAGAGTTCTATTTACATTTATTTATTTATTTATTTATTTAGGTTAAGTTAAGTATATTAAGTATTTAAAAGTATCTGTAACTATCATCTGTGATATTAGGAGTAAGGAATCGAGTCCACGTTGTGAGGTAAAAATCAAGTGCCTCCTTTGGGTGTAAAGGATCCCACGGACACATTTAATTCCACGGCATGGACGTCAGTGATAAGATCTGTGATATTTTGAAATTTAGGTTTAGGTTAGTTAAAAACAAAAACATTTTATTACCCGGCTGACTCAGTCGGTAGAGCATGAGACGCTCAGGGAGTGGGCCCTTGCCACACGTTGGTCAAGGAAGGAAGAAAAATTCTATTCTCCCCTTTTTACGAGGCCGTTTGACTCACGACCACTCGTCAACCGTCGTCGAGCTTGTTACGGGAGCCTGTTGGTAAGCCAGGAATCGAGAAATGATTCCTGGCACCAATCTGGAAGAAAACAAAAAAAAAAAATTAAAAATAAAATAAAACACATGTAAGGAGTAGTACTTACCACCAGCACGATCTATTGTCATTTGACAGTTGGGGTAGGTTCAGGCTGGTGCTATGCTGCTCTTACACCCGGGGCAACCCCACGGCAATATGGCGATCTCTGTTCCCCATTAATTTACGGGCAAAAATATTTCCTTTTTTTTCTACTTTAGGATATTACGCATATGCTCCGTTCACAATTGCGAGCTTTAAAATTCTCCAGAAAATTTAACGACTTAGCGTTATATATGTTTATTCCCTTTTTTATTATTATGTTAGGCTGTACTTACATGTTTACGTATTGTTAGATTTAATTTTGTAGAAGGCATAATTGATGTAGTGTAAGTTTATTTATGTCGTAGGTTATCTTACCTATATAATAGTTTATATATATACATAGGTATGAATCCAAGAAACAAGAGTAGTCATTGTGAGCGGACATAGGGTAAAAGGGATATTGGAAGGTGGGGATAATTTCAATGTTCCGAATGAGTGAGAGAATTAGAACAAAGAAAAAATAAGATAAACGGGTTGAGGAAAAGAAGAACAGAAAGTGGGCCAAAGAGCATTGACCGGCAATTCAATTGCAGTTTTTTTTTTAAATCGAGCGAGCGGTCGATGCCCTAAGGCAAACACCCACAGGGTAGAAAAACTTTTTTTTGGTTCTGTGACAACAGTGAGTGAAATCGCACTCGTAGGAGATTCAAACTTTTAGCTGAAGGATACCTCGGTTTCCCCAAAATTTATTTATTTATAAAGGCAGTACTGCAGTGTACATGTAGGTGGTATATTGGCTGTATAGAGAATTACTTGGGTAGTGGGTCGAGTTACCGCGGTAAAGCGCAACCGTAACAGGCCTAGCCGGAGATACGGTATCTCATTACAGCGGTGGAGCCGAGGTACCGGAAAAGCGGGTAGTGGTTGTATTTGACCTTAACGGGCATACTTATATACACGAACACATACATACACACACAAAACCAAGGACGAGCCGACGCATTTGCAACAAAGGACCGATTTGACTACACAAAGGACAACAATACGACAAGCAACAAAAGAACATTCAACGGACAAGAGGAGAGCCTGGGTGCTCCACCACCACAGGGCCCCAAGGGTGTCCCTGAATCGACACACAACGCCCAGAGGCGCTCCGTGGGACGCAAAAAGTGCCTATATATATATATATATATATATTTTTTTTTTGTGAATTAAAAGTGAATTTTTGTTTTATATAGTGTTAAGGTTAGATTAGCTTAGTTTAATTTTTTGTTAAGGTTAGGGCTTTCTGCTTTTAATTCTGTTTTGGTGCGCGATTGCAGGAAGAAAAAAAAAAAAGTGATCCTTTCTTGTGCTGCCGGCAGGACAACGGGGGATTCCCAAAAACCGTGAGTAGTGTAAGTTAACCTTAAGTTTATTTTGAATTTTCTTGATTATCAGTGTTAAGAGCAGAAGGGAGTTCGTTTTTTTTAGTTTTTAGATTTTGCTGAAGTTACTATAATAAAATGGTTTACATTGCGAAGAAATTCAGTGAGTTTAAGTAATTGTAGAGATATGCGCGACTAGTGTTTTTTTTTGCTAGTGATGTGTGGGTGACGGGTCCTGCCGTCCTTCTATGGACGGACAATGACACAACGGGATAATTACGAACGCTGACGACATGAACTGACGACAAACTTATAGCAGTGATCGGAAGGTACTTCGAGGGGCTATCTCTCAAAGAAATCGGGCCAGAGAGATAGCATTTGGTTTGCGTCACAAGACGTAAAGGGTGGGCTGGCCAACCTTTCCCATGAACATCGGGCATACCACGGGTTCTTAACGAACCTATATCTGAGGGAGACTGTGGAAAGGAGAAGTGGCACGATAGGGTAAGGTAGGGTAGTTTGAAGGTAGTTTAGGGTTAGTTTTAGGGTTTATTGTAAGTGCTAGGTTAGTTTACGTTTAGTCTAGTTTAGTTAGGTTTAGTTCGCGTTTCTTTTCCACGCTTTCTCTCAGGTTTAGGCAGAAGTCCTTGGGCATGGTTTTCCTTTCTTTTTCTTTTCTATCCTCTTTCGTCCGTCCGATGTCTGGTTAGGGTTTAGCTTTCTCTTCTCTTAGGTTTAGTTTTATCTCGGCATGATTTTTTGTTTGTTGAGTAGGTGGTGTATGGTGGGGTTGGCAAGAACCAGCCCGTCCGACGAGCTGAGCCGAGCAACCGCGAGCATGCCACCGCCCTCCTCACCTGCACCGAAGTTGCCTCCGTGGCCCTACCCTTGCTCACAACAATGGCGCCCAACGTGGGGCCACGGAGGCAACTTCGGTGCAGGTGAGGAGGGCGGCGGCGTGCTCGTGGTTGCTCGGCTCAGCTCGTCGGACGGGGTGGTTCTTGCCAACCCCAACATACACCACCTACTCAACAAACAAAAAATCATGCCGAGATAAAACTAAACCTAAGAGAAGAGAAAGCTAAACCCTAACCTGCACCGAAGTTGCCTCCGTGGCCCTACCCTTGCTCACAACAATGGCGCCCAACGGAGCTGCGAGGTACGAATTACCAACGTTTGAAACGTACCAACGTTGCAATGGTGTCTAACATTAGCACCTGATGGTATCTTACCTCAACGTTTGACAAATTTTACCGGCTAGAAGCACGTCGCAAGCCCGCTGTCATCTTGGACTTGCAGCTGCTTCCCATTTTAGTTTTTTTTTTTATTTTATTATACTTTTCTATCCTTTTCCCATGTCCAAGGGCTGTTTAGGTTCTTTCTTTCGTCATAGACTGAAGACGGCTGTCCAATCTACAGGCCTGTTGCTAGTAGATCCCGTGAGGTAGTCGGAGGTCTATGAAGAGATGAAGAACGGGTCAAGGTGGAAAGGCCTGAAACTAGCTGCTGCCGTTGAATCAAGGCGCTTTGTCAGATTCAGTGTGAGGCGTGAGTAGAAGGTCTTGAAACTTTGTCCGTGTTGGAGTTTATGCTGGAAGTCCTGGCCAGCCTTGCATTGGGTTTACCTGATGACAAGTTGTGGTAGGGACAGAAAGGATTGACTTCGGCACTCGTCAAGTATCCGAGGCACCGGCCACTTTTCGATCAAAGAACTGAAGGATACGAGACGACACAGACACATACTTACCTTACTATTTCCATAGGAGTAGAACAGGATAACAGGACCAAGAAGCCACACATCATAGCACTTTATAGATCACACAACCACTCATAGATTACGCTACTATATACGGTATCTGAATTCAACTATCTGAGTTTAAAACAATTTTCTTTTTACTTTTCATCTTAGTTAATTTCAGCTAATTTCACTAAAAAAAAAAAAAACTTAGTTAATAGGCATTTAAAGTTAGTATTAGTGGGTCCTACCAATAATGGTAGTACGTAATAAGAACTTAGGGGCAATCCCTAAAACTACTTCATCCCAAGGAGCATTCTTAGACCGACGAACGACTCGTCAGCGGGCAAGACTCGAACGCGAACAAAGGATAGACGAGTACGAAACGCCACCAGCAATTGAGACTCACGACGCTTACGAACGGGACTGGACAGTAGACAACTCCCCCCTATTTGGTCACGGTGACATAACCGCGGTATCTACCGGAAACAGGACAAACACCACAATGATGACTAGACATAACCTACCTCCACCCACCGCACAATTCCGCGAGGGGTCGGGACCATCGTCCCATCCAATTGGACACGACTTACTCGACTTACAAGACAATCCGACCGAACAGATGTCCATAAACACAAGACCACAGGCAGTAAGACAAAACACTGGACATAACGAACAATTACGCTTGCCTTTAGGCAACGAAGATGAAGCTGCCGGTGCAGGGATAGGGGAACTTACTGAACCCGAAATCACCGATGATGAAGACAACTTACTGGACATGCACACGAAAACAGTAGAAGACACGAGACGTATGTCTTTACATATAAAAAAAGGTGGTCGCTCACGCAGTACGAAAGAACCAGGCTGAGATCTTGTCGATTTTCGCCGAGAGTATGAAAGAGATGATGACCACTTTCAAGGAGGACATCAAGGGAATTAACGACAAGATCTGTAGCCTGGAGCTTTCGGCAGCAGCGTCGAGGGAGCCGCATATAAAGGTAGACCGACGAGAAAACAGTAACCGACAAGAACAATCTATTTCAACACAACATCTGAACTTTACGCAACTATTACAACAACCGACACCGCCGCGACAAAGAGAACGAACCGGACGTGAGACACTCAACTTCACTGAACTACTGCGACAACCAACACCGACACAAAACAGAGTCAGAGACAACCCGTTCGGGGAGCACCGGGCTCCACCTGCTCCGCAGAGACCGGAAACCAGTGCTTCACGGTTCTCAGTTCCATCCGCCCAGCTTTACGAAAGAAAAATGGACGTGCATAAGTGGGGAATTAAGTTTGATGGGACACCGAAGACCATGCCAGTAGAAAACTTCCTGTTCCGGGTGGAAACACTGCAACGCCAGAACGGTCTACATAACGACCACCTATTTAGGCAATTTCACCACCTAGTAAGCGGACCAGCCGAGAAATGGTATTGGCAGTTCATGCAGGAAAACGAGGATGATATCTATCTAGGGTATGATGATCTAAAGAGAGAACTGACCAATCAGTTCAAAAACAGCGTTAGGGACCATGAGATCCTGAGGGCAATTATGGATAGGAAACAGCTACCCCAGGAGTCATTCGACGACTTTTACAGCGACGTACGGACTATGGTACTACAGATGACAAGCCGACCGAACGAACTCGACTTAGTGGACATACTGCGACACAACCTCAAAGACAGGGTAGCAACGCCGATCTTTGGATGTCCCATAACGAGAATCCAGGTTTTGAGGGAAGAGTGTAGGCGCGCCGAAAAACACCTGGCAGCCAGAGACGCGAAGTTCCGACGACAAGTGAACGAGGTAGATGACCAGACAGGATTTAGGACAAGGGACACGGTAGAGGACGAGCGAAACGATGGAATAGAGATAGCCGCACTCCAAAACAATAGAACAGAAAGACATATAACACACATGAAGACAGAACGAACGCATGGTTTTAAAAACCACCCTACCACCAGACCAGACTCGACTAGGACTACAACTACGATTCCGTCGACGTGTACTTCGACATTTCACACCCTAACGTGTTTCAGCTGTGGCCAGGGAAACCTGAGCTTTAACTGCGCTCAGTGTCAGGGAAATGTGGGGGCCGGCGGGGTGAACGGGACAAACCCGCTGACCAAGGCTTTTGTCCCGGAGGGTCAGAACGATCCATCCAAACTATAAGAGACAGCCAGATAGGGGATGGTACCTCCACGGAAAAGATGGTTTGCTGAAACAGAAGATCCCCCTCAAAGCTGAGACATCAGGTAGCCACTGAAGGTGGTATCAGCAGAGTTAAAGAAGTACCGTCGGCGGAAATGACTAGAAAATACAGAAAAATTAAGAGACTAAGGCAAAAGATAGCACTAAATAGACAAACGAAGAAATACATAGCAGCGACCATCATACATAATACAGACGACAAAAGACCATACGCTAAGGGTATAATAGAAGGCGAAGAGTTCTCTGGCTTACTAGGTAGCGGAGCATCTGTTACTTGTCTAGGGAACGGAGCGCTCAAGTTCTTAGAAAGACATGACATAAAGATGACGCCTATCACGACAGACATCCGAACGGCAGAGGGTAAGCGACAACGGGTACTAGGGCGACTTAGGACAGTAGTCTCCTGGGGTGGAAGATCCGAAGAACTTGACCTAATCGTAGTGCCAAGCTTGCAGCAGACACTGTACTTGGGAGTTAACTTTTGGAGGGTGTTTAGGGTGGCCCCGAGTATCATTAGTGAATTAGACCACACCCCACTGACTTGACTCAAGACCACTCACACAGAACGTCGATCAATGGAATCCCGTGGGCAATTCCCTCTACGCGCTGGGATACACAAAAATCGTCAAATCCGACTGAACATAGGACCCCGAACTATTAAAAAGTTAAAACTGACATATAGATATTTATGTAGATAGTCATGCACCAGTTTATTTATTCACTTTCGTCTTCAGGTTTATGTATTTTAACTTGTTTTATTCACAGATTCACTTATTTTATTCACAGATTTATTGTATTTGTTTATCTATCTGTTGGTGTAGTCTTATTTATTTATTTACTTCATAGATTTATTTATTGACTATAGGTTCATTTTATATTTTTTTATATATATAGAGTTCTATTTACATTTATTTATTTATTTATTTATTTAGGTTAAGTTAAGTATATTAAGTATTTAAAAGTATCTGTAACTATCATCTGTGATATTAGGAGTAAGGAATCGAGTCCACGTTGTGAGGTAAAAATCCAGTGCCTCCTTTGGGTGTAAAGGATCCCACGGACACATTTAATTCCACGGCATGGACGTCAGTGATAAGATCTGTGATATTTTGAAATTTAGGTTTAGGTTAGTTAAAAACAAAAACATTTTATTACCCGGCTGACTCAGTCGGTAGAGCATGAGACGCTCAGGGAGTGGGCCCTTGCCACACGTTGGTCAAGGAAGGAAGAAAAATTCTATTCTCCCCTTTTTACGAGGCCGTTTGACTCACGACCACTCGTCAACCGTCGTCGAGCTTGTTACGGGAGCCTGTTGGTAAGCCAGGAATCGAGAAATGATTCCTGGCACCAATATGGAAGAAAACAAAAAAAAAAAATTAAAAATAAAATAAAACACATGTAAGGAGTAGTACTTACCACCAGCACGATCTATTGTCATTTGACAGTTGGGGTAGGTTCAGGCTGGTGCTATGCTGCTCTTACACCCGGGGCAACCCCACGGCAATATGGCGATCTCTGTTCCCCATTAATTTACGGGCAAAAATATTTCCTTTTTTTTCTACTTTAGGATATTACGCATATGCTCCGTTCACAATTGCGAGCTTTAAAATTCCCCAGAAAATTTAACGACTTAGCGTTATATATGTTTATTCCCTTTTTTATTATTATATTAGGCTGTACTTACATGTTTACGTATTGTTAGATTTAATTTTGTAGAAGGCATAATTGATGTAGTGTAAGTTTATTTATGTCGTAGGTTATCTTACCTATATAATAGTTTATATATATACATAGGTATGAATCCAAGAAACAAGAGTAGTCATTGTGAGCGGACATAGGGTAAAAGGGATATTGGAAGGTGGGGATAATTTCAATGTTCCGAATGAGTGAGAGAATTAGAACAAAGAAAAAATAAGATAAACGGGTTGAGGAAAAGAAGAACAGAAAGTGGGCCAAAGAGCATTGACCGGCAATTCAATTGCAGTTTTTTTTTTAAATCGAGCGAGCGGTCGATGCCCTAAGGCAAACACCCACAGGGTAGAAAAACTTTTTTTTGGTTCTGTGACAACAGTGAGTGAAATCGCACTCGTAGGAGATTCAAACTTTAACTGAAGGATACCTCGGTTTCCCCAAAATTTATTTATTTATAAAGGCAGTACTGCAGTGTACATGTAGGTGGTATATTGGCTGTATAGAGAATTACTTGGGTAGTGGGTCGAGTTACCGCGGTAAAGCGCAACCGTAACAGGCCTAGCCGGAGATACGGTATCTCATTACAGCGGTGGAGCCGAGGTACCGGAAAAGCGGGTAGTGGTTGTATTTGACCTTAACGGGCATACTTATATACACGAACACATACATACACACACAAAACCAAGGACGAGCCGACGCATTTGCAACAAAGGACCGATTTGACTACACAGAGGACAACAATACGACAAGCAACAAAAGAACATTCAACGGACAAGAGGAGAGCCTGGGTGCTCCACCACCACAGGGCCCCAAGGGTGTCCCTGAATCGACACACAACGCCCAGAGGCGCTCCGTGGGATGCAAAAAGTGCCTATATATATATATATATTTTTTTTTTGTGAATTAAAAGTGAATTTTTGTTTTATATAGTGTTAAGGTTAGATTAGCTTAGTTTAATTTTTTGTTAAGGTTAGGGCTTTCTGCTTTTAATTCTGTTTTGGTGCGCGATTTCAGGAAGAAAAAAAAAAGTGATCCTTTCTTGTGCTGCCGGCAGGACAACGGGGGATTCCCAAAAACCGTGAGTAGTGTAAGTTAACCTTAAGTTTATTTTGAATTTTCTTGATTATCAGTGTTAAGAGCAGAAGGGAGTTCGTTTTTTTTAGTTTTTAGATTTTGCTGAAGTTACTATAATAAAATGGTTTACATTGCGAAGAAATTCAGTGAGTTTAAGTAATTGTAGAGATATGCGCGACTAGTGTTTTTTTTTTGCTAGTGATGTGTGGGTGACGGGTCCTGCCGTCCTTCTATGGACGGACAATGACACAACGGGATAATTACGAACGCTGACGACATGAACTGACGACAAACTTATAGCAGTGATCGGAAGGTACTTCGAGGGGCTATCTCTCAAAGAAATCAGGCCAGAGAGATAGCATTTGGTTTGCGTCACAAGACGTAAAGGGTGGGCTGGCCAACCTTTCCCATGAACATCGGGCATACCACGGGTTCTTGACGAACCTATATCTGAGGGAGACTGTGGAAAGGAGAAGTGGCACGATAGGGTAAGGTAGGGTAGTTTGAAGGTAGTTTAGGGTTAGTTTTAGGGTTTATTGTAAGTGCTCGGTTAGTTTACGTTTAGTCTAGTTTAGTTAGGTTTAGTTCGCGTTTCTTTTCCACGCTTTCTCTCAGGTTTAGGCAGAAGTCCTTGGGCATGGTTTTCCTTTCTTTTTCTTTTCTATCCTCTTTCGTCCGTCCGATGTCTGGTTAGGGTTTAGCTTTCTCTTCTCTTAGGTTTAGTTTTATCTCGGCATGATTTTTTGTTTGTTGAGTAGGTGGTGTATGGTGGGGTTGGCAAGAACCACCCCGTCCGACGAGCTGAGCCGAGCAACCGCGAGCATGCCACCGCCCTCCTCACCTGCACCGAAGTTGCCTCCGTGGCCCTACCCTTGCTCACAGCAATGGCGCCCAACGTGGGGCCACGGAGGCAACTTCGGTGCAGGTGAGGAGGACGGCGGCGTGCTCGTGGTTGCTCGGCTCAGCTCGTCGGACGGGGTGGTTCTTGCCAACCCCAACATACACCACCTACTCAACAAACAAAAAATCATGCCGAGATAAAACTAAACCTAAGAGAAGAGAAAGCTAAACCCTAACCTGCACCGAAGTTGCCTCCGTGGCCCTACCCTTGCTCACAACAATGGCGCCCAACGGAGCTGCGAGGTACGAATTACCAACGTTTGAAACGTACCAACGTTGCAATGGTGTCTAACATTAGCACCTGATGGTATCTTACCTCAACGTTTGACAAATTTTACCGGCTAGAAGCACGTCGCAAGCCCGCTGTCATCTTGGACTTGCAGCTGCTTCCCATTTTAGTTTTTTTTCTTATTTTATTTTACTTTTCTATCCTTTTCCCATGTCCAAGGGCTGTTTAGGTTCTTTCTTTCGTCATAGACTGAAGACGGCTGTCCAATCTACAGGCCTGTTGCTAGTAGATCCCGTGAGCTAGTCGGAGGTCTATGAAGAGATGAAGAACGGGTCAAGGTGGAAAGGCCTGAAACTAGCTGCTGCCGTTGAATCAAGGCGCTTTGTCAGATTCAGTGTGAGGCGTGAGTAGAAGGTCTTGAAACTTTGTCCGTGTTGGAGTTTATGCTGGAAGTCCTGGCCAGCCTTGCATTGGGTTTACCTGATGACAAGTTGTGGTAGGGACAGAAAGGATTGACTTCGGCACTCGTCAAGTATCCGAGGCACCGGCCACTTTTCGATCAAAGAACTGAAGGATACGAGACGACACAGACACATACTTACCTTACTATTTCCATAGGAGTAGAACAGGATAACAGGACCAAGAAGCCACACATCATAGCACTTTATAGATCACACAACCACTCATAGATTACGCTACTATATACGGTATCTGAATTCAACTATCTGAGTTTAAAACAATTTTCTTTTTACTTTTCATCTTAGTTAATTTCAGCTAATTTCACTAAAAAAAAAAAAAACTTAGTTAATAGGCATTTAAAGTTAGTTTTAGTGGGTCCTACCAATAATGGTAGGACGTAATAAGAACTTAGGGGCAATCCCTAAAACTACTTCGTCCCAAGGAGCATTCTTAGACCGACGAACGACTCGTCAGCGGGCAAGACTCGAACGCGAACAAAGGACAGACGAGTACGAAACGCCACCAGCAATTGAGACTCACGACGCTTACGAACGGGACTGGACAGTAGACAACTCCCCCCTATTTGGTCACGGTGACATAACCGCGGTATCTACCGGAAACAGGACAAACACCACAATGATGACTAGACATAACCTACCTCCACCCACCGCACAATTCCGCGAGGGGTCGGGACCATCGTCCCATCCAATTGGACACGACTTACTCGACTTACAAGACAATCCGACCGAACAGATGTCCATAAACACAAGACCACAGGCAGCAAGACAAAACACTGGACATAACGAACAATTACGCTTGCCTTTAGGCAACGAAGATGAAGCTGCCGGTGCAGGGATAGGGGAACTTACTGAACCCGAAATCACCGATGACGGAAACAACTTACTGGACATGCACACGAAAACAGTAGAAGACACGAGACGTATGTCTTTACATATAAAAAAAGGTGGTCGCTCACGCAGTACGAAAGAACCAGGCTGAGATCTTGTCGATTTTCGCCGAGAGTATGAAAGAGATGATGACCACTTTCAAGGAGGACATCAAGGGAATTAACGACAAGATCTGTAGCCTGGAGCTTTCGGCAGCAGCGTCGAGGGAGCCGCATATAAAGGTAGACCGATGAGAAAACAGTAACCGACAAGAACAATCTATTTCAACACAACATCTGAACTTTACGCAACTATTACAACAACCGACACCGCCGCGACAAAGAGAACGAACCGGACGTGAGACACTCAACTTCACTGAACTACTGCGACAACCAACACCGACACAAAACAGAGTCAGAGACAACCCGTTCGGGGAGCACCGGGCTCCACCTGCTCCGCAGAGACCGGAAACCAGTGCTTCACGGTTCTCAGTTCCATCCGCCCAGCTTTACGAAAGAAAAATGGACGTGCATAAGTGGGGAATTAAGTTTGATGGGACACCGAAGACCATGCCAGTAGAAAACTTCCTGTTCCGGGTGGAAACACTGCAACGCCAGAACGGTCTACATAACGACCACCTATTTAGGCAATTTCACCACCTAGTAAGCGGACCAGCCGAGAAATGGTATTGGCAGTTCATGCAGGAAAACGAGGATGATATCTATCTAGGGTATGATGATCTAAAGAGAGAACTGACCAATCAGTTCAAAAACAGCGTTAGGGACCATGAGATCCTGAGGGCAATTATGGATAGGAGACAGCTACCCCAGGAGTCATTCGACGACTTTTACAGCGACGTACGGACTATGGTACTACAGATGACAAGCCGACCGAACGAACTCGACTTAGTGGACATACTGCGACACAACCTCAAAGACAGGGTAGCAACGCCGATCTTTGGATGTCCCATAACGAGAATCCAGGTTTTGAGGGAAGAGTGTAGGCGCGCCGAAAAACACCTGGCAGCTAGAGACGCGAAGTTCCGACGACAAGTGAACGAGGTAGATGACCAGACAGGATTTAGGACAAGGGACACGGTAGAGGACGAGCGAAACGATGGAATAGAGATAGCCGCACTCCAAAACAATAGAACAGAAAGACATATAACACACATGAAGACAGAACGAACGCATGGTTTTAAAAACCACCCTACCACCAGACCAGACTCGACTAGGACTACAACTACGATTCCGTCGACGTGTACTTCGACATTTCACACCCTAACGTGTTTCAGCTGTGGCCAGGGAAACCTGAGCTTTAACTGCGCTCAGTGTCAGGGAAATGTGGGGGCCGGCGGGGTGAACGGGACAAACCCGCTGACCAAGGCTTTTGTCCCGGAGGGTCAGAACGATCCATCCAAACTATAAGAGACAGCCAGATAGGGGATGGTACCTCCACGGAAAAGATGGTTTGCCGAAACAGAAGATCCCCCTCAAAGCTGAGACATCAGGTAGCCACTGAAGGTGGTATCAGCAGAGTTAAAGAAGTACCGTCGGCGGAAATGACTAGAAAATATAGAAAAATTAAGAGACTAAGGCAAAAGATAGCACTAAATAGACAAACGAAGAAATACATAGCAGCGACCATCATACATAATACAGACGACAAAAGACCATACGCTAAGGGTATAATAGAAGGCGAAGAGTTCTCTGGCTTACTAGATAGCGGAGCATCTGTTACTTGTCTAGGGAACGGAACGCTCAAGTTCTTAGAAAGACATGACATAAAGATGACGCCTATCACGACAGACATCCGAACGGCAGAGGGTAAGCGACAACGGGTACTAGGGCGACTTAGGACAGTAGTCTCCTGGGGTGGAAGATCCGAAGAACTTGACCTAATCGTAGTGCCAAGCTTGCAGCAGACACTGTACTTGGGAGTTTACTTTTGGAGGGTGTTTAGGGTGGCCCCGAGTATCATTAGTGAATTAGACCACACCCCACTGACTTGACTTAAGACCACTCACACGGAACGTCGATCAATGGAATCCCGTGGGCAATTCCCTCTACGCGCTGGGATACACAAAAATCGTCAAATCCGACTGAACATAGGACCCCGAACTATTAAAAAGTTAAAACTGACATATAGATATTTATGTAGATAGTCATGCACCAGTTTATTTATTGACTTTCGTCTTCAGGTTTATGTATTTTAACTTGTTTTATTCACAGATTCACTTATTTTATTCACAGATTTATTGTATTTGTTTATCTATCTGTTGGTGTAGTCTTATTTATTTATTTACTTCATAGATTTATTTATTGACTATAGGTTCATTTTATATTTTTTTATATATATAGAGTTCTATTTACATTTATTTATTTATTTATTTATTTAGGTTAAGTTAAGTATATTAAGTATTTAAAAGTATCTGTAACTATCATCTGTGATATTAGGAGTAAGGAATCGAGTCCACGTTGTGAGGTAAAAATCCAGTGCCTCCTTTGGGTGTAAAGGATCCCACGGACACATTTAATTCCACGGCATGGACGTCAGTGATAAGATCTGTGATATTTTGAAATTTAGGTTTAGGTTAGTTAAAAACAAAAACATTTTATTACCCGGCTGACTCAGTCGGTAGAGCATGAGACGCTCAGGGAGTGGGCCCTTGCCACACGTTGGTCAAGGAAGGAAGAAAAATTCTATTCTCCCCTTTTTACGAGGCCGTTTGACTCACGACCACTCGTCAACCGTCGTCGAGCTTGTTACGGGAGCCTGTTGGTAAGCCAGGAATCGAGGAATGATTCCTGGCACCAATCTGGAAGAAAACAAAAAAAAAAATTAAAAATAAAATAAAACACATGTAAGGAGTAGTACTTACCACCAGCACGATCTATTGTCATTTGACAGTTGGGGTAGGTTCAGGCTGGTGCTATGCTGCTCTTACACCCGGGGCAACCCCACGGCAATATGGCGATCTCTGTTCCCCATTAATTTACGGGCAAAAATATTTCCTTTTTTTTCTACTTTAGGATATTACGCATATGCTCCGTTCACAATTGCGAGCTTTAAAATTCCCCAGAAAATTGAACGACTTAGCGTTATATATGTTTATTCCCTTTTTTATTATTATGTTAGGCTGTACTTACATGTTTACGTATTGTTAGATTTAATTTTGTAGAAGGCATAATTGATGTAGTGTAAGTTTATTTATGTCGTAGGTTATCTTACCTATATAATAGTTTATATATATACATAGGTATGAATCCAAGAAACAAGAGTAGTCATTGTGAGCGGACATAGGGTAAAAGGGATATTGGAAGGTGGGGATAATTTCAATGTTCCGAATGAGTGAGAGAATTAGAACAAAGAAAAAATAAGATAAACGGGTTGAGGAAAAGAAGAACAGAAAGTGGGCCAAAGAGCATTGACCGGCAATTCAATTGCAGTTTTTTTTTTTAAATCGAGCGAGCGGTCGATGCCCTAAGGCAAACACCCACAGGGTAGAAAAACTTTTTTTTGGTTCTGTGACAACAGTGAGTGAAATCGCACTCGTAGGAGATTCAAACTTTTAGCTGAAGGATACCTCGGTTTCCCCAAAATTTATTTATTTATAAAGGCAGTACTGCAGTGTACATGTAGGTGGTATATTGGCTGTATAGAGAATTACTTGGGTAGTGGGTCGAGTTACCGCGGTAAAGCGCAACCGTAACAGGCCTAGCCGGAGATACGGTATCTCATTACAGCGGTGGAGCCGAGGTACCGGAAAAGCGGGTAGTGGTTGTATTTGACCTTAACGGGCATACTTATATACACGAACACATACATACACACACAAAACCAAGGACGAGCCGACGCATTTGCAACAAAGGACCGATTTGACTACACAGAGGACAACAATACGACAAGCAACAAAAGAACATTCAACGGACAAGAGGAGAGCCTGGGTGCTCCACCACCACAGGGCCCCAAGGGTGTCCCTGAATCGACACACAACGCCCAGAGGCGCTCCGTGGGACGCAAAAAGTGCCTATATATATATATATTTTTTTTTTTTGTGAATTAAAAGTGAATTTTTGTTTTATATAGTGTTAAGGTTAGATTAGCTTAGTTTAATTTTTTGTTAAGGTTAGGGCTTTCTGCTTTTAATTCTGTTTTGGTGCGCGATTGCAGGAAGAAAAAAAAAAAGTGATCCTTTCTTGTGCTGCCGGCAGGACAACGGGGGATTCCCAAAAACCGTGAGTAGTGTAAGTTAACCTTAAGTTTATTTTGAATTTTCTTGATTATCAGTGTTAAGAGCAGAAGGGAGTTCGTTTTTTTTAGTTTTTAGATTTTGCTGAAGTTACTATAATAAAATGGTTTACATTGCGAAGAAATTCAGTGAGTTTAAGTAATTGTAGAGATATGCGCGACTAGTGTTTTTTTTGCTAGTGATGTGTGGGTGACGGGTCCTGCCGTCCTTCTATGGACGGACAATGACACAACGGGATAATTACGAACGCTGACGACATGAACTGACGACAAACTTATAGCAGTGATCGGAAGGTACTTCGAGGGGCTATCTCTCAAAGAAATCAGGCCAGAGAGATAGCATTTGGTTTGCGTCACAAGACGTAAAGGGTGGGCTGGCCAACCTTTCCCATGAACATCGGGCATACCACGGGTTCTTGACGAACCTATATCTGAGGGAGACTGTGGAAAGGAGAAGTGGCACTATAGGGTAAGGTAGGGTAGTTTGAAGGTAGTTTAGGGTTAGTTTTACGGTTTATTGTAAGTGCTAGGTTAGTTTACGTTTAGTCTAGTTTAGTTAGGTTTAGTTCGCGTTTCTTTTCCACGCTTTCTCTCAGGTTTAGGCAGAAGTCCTTGGGCATGGTTTTCCTTTCTTTTTCTTTTCTATCCTCTTTCGTCCGTCCGATGTCTGGTTAGGGTTTAGCTTTCTCTTCTCTTAGGTTTAGTTTTATCTCGGCATGATTTTTTGTTTGTTGAGTAGGTGGTGTATGGTGGGGTTGGCAAGAACCACCCCGTCCGACGAGCTGAGCCGAGTAACCGCGAGCATGCCACCGCCCTCCTCACCTGCACCGAAGTTGCCTCCGTGGCCCTACCCTTGCTCACAACAATGGCGCCCAACGTGGGGCCACGGAGGCAACTTCGGTGCAGGTGAGGAGGGCGGCGGCGTGCTCGTGGTTGCTCGGCTCAGCTCGTCGGACGGGGTGGTTCTTGCCAACCCCAACATACACCACCTACTCAACAAACAAAAAATCATGCCGAGATAAAACTAAACCTAAGAGAAGAGAAAGCTAAACCCTAACCTGCACCGAAGTTGCCTCCGTGGCCCTACCCTTGCTCACAACAATGGCGCCCAACGGAGCTGCGAGGTACGAATTACCAACGTTTGAAACGTACCAACGTTGCAATGGTGTCTAACATTAGCACCTGATGGTATCTTACCTCAACGTTTGACAAATTTTACCGGCTAGAAGCACGTCGCAAGCCCGCTGTCATCTTGGACTTGCAGCTGCTTCCCATTTTAGTTTTTTTTCTTATTTTATTTTACTTTTCTATCCTTTTCCCATGTCCAAGGGCTGTTTAGGTTCTTTCTTTCGTCATAGACTGAAGACGGCTGTCCAATCTATAGGCCTGTTGCTAGTAGATCCCGTGAGGTAGTCGGAGGTCTATGAAGAGATGAAGAACGGGTCAAGGTGGAAAGGCCTGAAACTAGCTGCTGCCGTTGAATCAAGGCGCTTTGTCAGATTCAGTGTGAGGCGTGAGTAGAAGGTCTTGAAACTTTGTCCGTGTTGGAGTTTATGCTGGAAGTCCTGGCCAGCCTTGCATTGGGTTTACCTGATGACAAGTTGTGGTAGGGACAGAAAGGATTGACTTCGGCACTCGTCAAGTATCCGAGGCACCGGCCACTTTTCGATCAAAGAACTGAAGGATACGAGACGACACAGACACATACTTACCTTACTATTTCCATAGGAGTAGAACAGGATAACAGGACCAAGAAGCCACACATCATAGCACTTTATAGATCACACAACCACTCATAGATTACGCTACTATATACGGTATCTGAATTCAACTATCTGAGTTTAAAACAATTTTCTTTTTACTTTTCATCTTAGTTAATTTTAGCTAATTTCACTAAAAAAAAAAAAAAACTTAGTTAATAGGCATTTAAAGTTAGTATTAGTGGGTCCTACCAATAATGGTAGTACGTAATAAGAACTTAGGGGCAATCCCTAAAACTACTTCGTCCCAAGGAGCATTCTTAGACCGACGAACGACTCGTCAGCGGGCAAGACTCGAACGCGAACAAAGGATAGACGAGTACGAAACGCCACCAGCAATTGAGACTCACGACGCTTACGAACGGGACTGGACAGTAGACAACTCCCCCCTATTTGGTCACGGTGACATAACCGCGGTATCTACCGGAAACAGGACAAACACCACAATGATGACTAGACATAACCTACCTCCACCCACCGCACAATTCCGCGAGGGGTCGGGACCATCGTCCCATCCAATTGGACACGACTTACTCGACTTACAAGACAATCCGACCGAACAGATGTCCATAAACAAAAGACCACAGGCAGTAAGACAAAACACTGGACATAACGAACAATTACGCTTGCCTTTAGGCAACGAAGATGAAGCTGCCGGTGCAGGGATAGGGGAACTTACTGAACCCGAAATCACCGATGACGAAGACAACTTACTGGACATGCACACGAAAACAGTAGAAGACACGAGACGTATGTCTTTACATATAAAAAAAGGTGGTCGCTCACGCAGTACGAAAGAACCAGGCTGAGATCTTGTCGATTTTCGCCGAGAGTATGAAAGAGATGATGACCACTTTCAAGGAGGACATCAAGGGAATTAACGACAAGATCTGTAGCCTGGAGCTTTCGGCAGCAGCGTCGAGGGAGCCGCATATAAAGGTAGACCGACGAGAAAACAGTAACCGACAAGAACAATCTATTTCAACACAACATCTGAACTTTACGCAACTATTACAACAACCGACACCGCCGCGACAAAGAGAACGAACCGGACGTGAGACACTCAACTTCACTGAACTACTGCGACAACCAACACCGACACAAAACAGAGTCAGAGACAACCCGTTCGGGGAGCACCGGGCTCCACCTGCTCCGCAGAGACCGGAAACCAGTGCTTCACGGTTCTCAGTTCCATCCGCCCAGCTTTACGAAAGAAAAATGGACGTGCATAAGTGGGGAATTAAGTTTGATGGGACACCGAAGACCATGCCAGTAGAAAACTTCCTGTTCCGGGTAGAAACACTGCAACGCCAGAACGGTCTACATAACGACCACCTATTTAGGCAATTTCACCACCTAGTAAGCGGACCAGCCGAGAAATGGTATTGGCAGTTCATGCAGGAAAACGAGGATGATATCTATCTAGGGTATGATGATCTAAAGAGAGAACTGACCAATCAGTTCAAAAACAGCGTTAGGGACCATGAGATCCTGAGGGCAATTATGGATAGGAGACAGCTACCCCAAGAGTCATTCGACGACTTTTACAGCGACGTACGGACTATGGTACTACAGATGACAAGCCGACCGAACGAACTCGACTTAGTGGACATACTGCGACACAACCTCAAAGACAGGGTAGCAACGCCGATCTTTGGATGTCCCATAACGAGAATCCAGGTTTTGAGGGAAGAGTGTAGGCGCGCCGAAAAACACCTGGCAGCCAGAGACGCGAAGTTCCGACGACAAGTGAACGAGGTAGATGACCAGACAGGATTTAGGACAAGGGACACGGTAGAGGACGAGCGAAACGATGGAATAGAGATAGCCGCACTCCAAAACAATAGAACAGAAAGACATATAACACACATGAAGACAGAACGAACGCATGGTTTTAAAAACCACCCTACCACCAGACCAGACTCGACTAGGACTACAACTACGATTCCGTCGACGTGTACTTCGACATTTCACACCCTAACGTGTTTCAGCTGTGGCCAGGGAAACCTGAGCTTTAACTGCGCTCAGTGTCAGGGAAATGTGGGGGCCGGCGGGGTGAACGGGACAAACCCGCTGACCAAGGCTTTTGTCCCGGAGGGTCAGAACGATCCATCCAAACTATAAGAGACAGCCAGATAGGGGATGGTACCTCCACGGAAAAGATGGTTTGCCGAAACAGAAGATCCCCCTCAAAGCTGAGACATCAGGTAGCCACTGAAGGTGGTATCAGCAGAGTTAAAGAAGTACCGTCGGCGGAAATGACTAGAAAATACAGAAAAATTAAGAGACTAAGGCAAAAGATAGCACTAAATAGACAAACGAAGAAATACATAGCAGCGACCATCATACATAATACAGACGACAAAAGACCATACGCTAAGGGTATAATAGAAGGCGAAGAGTTCTCTGGCTTACTAGATAGCGGAGCATCTGTTACTTGTCTAGGGAACGGAGCGCTCAAGTTCTTAGAAAGACATGACATAAAGATGACGCCTATCACGACAGACATCCGAACGGCAGAGGGTAAGCGACAACGGGTACTAGGGCGACTTAGGACAGTAGTCTCCTGGGGTGGAAAATCCGAAGAACTTGACCTAATCGTAGTGCCAAGCTTGCAGCAGACACTGTACTTGGGAGTTAACTTTTGGAGGGTGTTTAGGGTGGCCCCGAGTATCATTAGTGAATTAGACCACACCCCACTGACTTGACTTAAGACCACTCACACGGAACGTCGATCAATGGAATCCCGTGGGCAATTCCCTCTACGCGCTGGGATACACAAAAATCGTCAAATCCGACTGAACATAGGACCCCGAACTATTAAAAAGTTAAAACTGACATATAGATATTTATGTAGATAGTCATGCACCAGTTTATTTATTCACTTTCGTCTTCAGGTTTATGTATTTTAACTTGTTTTATTTACAGATTCACTTATTTTATTCACAGATTTATTGTATTTGTTTATCTATCTGTTGGTGTAGTCTTATTTATTTATTTACTTCATAGATTTATTTATTGACTATAGGTTCATTTTATATTTTTTTATATATATAGAGTTCTATTTACATTTATTTATTTATTTATTTATTTAGGTTAAGTTAAGTATATTAAGTATTTAAAAGTATCTGTAACTATCATCTGTGATATTAGGAGTAAGGAATCGAGTCCACGTTGTGAGGTAAAAATCCAGTGCCTCCTTTGGGTGTAAAGGATCCCACGGACACATTTAATTCCACGGCATGGACGTCAGTGATAAGATCTGTGATATTTTGAAATTTAGGTTTAGGTTAGTTAAAAACAAAAACATTTTATTACCCGGCTGACTCAGTCGGTAGAGCATGAGACGCTCAGGGAGTGGGCCCTTGCCACACGTTGGTCAAGGAAGGAAGAAAAATTCTATTCTCCCCTTTTTACGAGGCCGTTTGACTCACGACCACTCGTCAACCGTCGTCGAGCTTGTTACGGGAGCCTGTTGGTAAGCCAGGAATCGAGAAATGATTCCTGGCACCAATCTGGAAGAAAACAAAAAAAAAAAATTAAAAATAAAATAAAACACATGTAAGGAGTAGTACTTACCACCAGCACGATCTATTGTCATTTGACAGTTGGGGTAGGTTCAGGCTGGTGCTATGCTGCTCTTACACCCGGGGCAACCCCACGGCAATATGGCGATCTCTGTTCCCCATTAATTTACGGGCAAAAATATTTCCTTTTTTTTCTACTTTAGGATATTACGCATATGCTCCGTTCACAATTGCGAGCTTTAAAATTCCCCAGAAAATTGAACGACTTAGCGTTATATATGTTTATTCCCTTTTTTATTATTATGTTAGGCTGTACTTACATGTTTACGTATTGTTAGATTTAATTTTGTAGAAGGCATAATTGATGTAGTGTAAGTTTATTTATGTCGTAGGTTATCTTACCTATATAATAGTTTATATATATACATAGGTATGAATCCAAGAAACAAGAGTAGTCATTGTGAGCGGACATAGGGTAAAAGGGATATTGGAAGGTGGGGATAATTTCAATGTTCCGAATGAGTGAGAGAATTAGAACAAAGAAAAAATAAGATAAACGGGTTGAGGAAAAGAAGAACAGAAAGTGGGCCAAAGAGCATTGACCGGCAATTCAATTGCAGTTTTTTTTTTAAATCGAGCGAGCGGTCGATGCCCTAAGGCAAACACCCACAGGGTAGAAAAACTTTTTTTTGGTTCTGCGACAACAGTGAGTGAAATCGCACTCGTAGGAGATTCAAACTTTTAGCTGAAGGATACCTCGGTTTCCCCAAAATTTATTTATTTATAAAGGCAGTACTGCAGTGTACATGTAGGTGGTATATTGGCTGTATAGAGAATTACTTGGGTAGTGGGTCGAGTTACCGCGGTAAAGCGCAACCGTAACAGGCCTAGCCGGAGATACGGTATCTCATTACAGCGGTGGAGCCGAGGTACCGGAAAAGCGGGTAGTGGTTGTATTTGACCTTAACGGGCATACTTATATACACGAACACATACATACACACACAAAACCAAGGACGAGCCGACGCATTTGCAACAAAGGACCGATTTGACTACACAGAGGACAACAATACGACAAGCAACAAAAGAACATTCAACGGACAAGAGGAGAGCCTGGGTGCTCCACCACCACAGGGCCCCAAGGGTGTCCCTGAATCGACACACAACGCCCAGAGGCGCTCCGTGGGACGCAAAAAGTGCCTATATATATATATATTTTTTTTTTTTGTGAATTAAAAGTGAATTTTTGTTTTATATAGTGTTAAGGTTAGATTAGCTTAGTTTAATTTTTTGTTAAGGTTAGGGCTTTCTGCTTTTAATTCTGTTTTGGTGCGCGATTGCAGGAAGAAAAAAAAAAAGTGATCCTTTCTTGTGCTGCCGGCAGGACAACGGGGGATTCCCAAAAACCGTGAGTAGTGTAAGTTAACCTTAAGTTTATTTTGAATTTTCTTGATTATCAGTGTTAAGAGCAGAAGGGAGTTCGTTTTTTTTAGTTTTTAGATTTTGCTGAAGTTACTATAATAAAATGGTTTACATTGCGAAGAAATTCAGTGAGTTTAAGTAATTGTAGAGATATGCGCGACTAGTGTTTTTTTTGCTAGTGATGTGTGGGTGACGGGTCCTGCCGTCCTTCTATGGACGGACAATGATACAACGGGATAATTACGAACGCTGACGACATGAACTGACGACAAACTTATAGCAGTGATCGGAAGGTACTTCGAGGGGCTATCTCTCAAAGAAATCGGGCCAGAGAGATAGCATTTGGTTTGCGTCACAAGACGTAAAGGGTGGGCTGGCCAACCTTTCCCATGAACATCGGGCATACCACGGGTTCTTGACGAACCTATATCTGAGGGAGACTGTGGAAAGGAGAAGTGGCACGATAGGGTAAGGTAGGGTAGTTTGAAGGTAGTTTAAGGTTAGTTTTACGGTTTATTGTAAGTGCTAGGTTAGTTTACGTTTAGTCTAGTTTAGTTAGGTTTAGTTCGCGTTTCTTTTCCACGCTTTCTCTCTGGTTTAGGCAGAAGTCCTTGGGCATGGTTTTCCTTTCTTTTTCTTTTCTATCCTCTTTCGTCCGTCCGATGTCTGGTTAGGGTTTAGCTTTCTCTTCTCTTAGGTTTAGTTTTATCTCGGCATGATTTTTTGTTTGTTGAGTAGGTGGTGTATGGTGGGGTTGGCAAGAACCAGCCCGTCCGACGAGCTGAGCCGAGCAACCGCGAGCATGCCACCGCCCTCCTCACCTGCACCGAAGTTGCCTCCGTGGCCCCACGTTGGGCGCCATTGTTGTGAACAAGGGTAGGCGGTGTGCTCGTGGTTGCTCGGCTCAGCTCGTCGGACGGGGTGGTTCTTGCCAACCCCAACATACACCACCTACTCAACAAACAAAAAATCATGCCGAGATAAAACTAAACCTAAGAGAAGAGAAAGCTAAACCCTAACCTGCACCGAAGTTGCCTCCGTGGCCCTACCCTTGCTCACAACAATGGCGCCCAACGGAGCTGCGAGGTACGAATTACCAACGTTTGAAACGTACCAACGTTGCAATGGTGTCTAACATTAGCACCTGATGGTATCTTACCTCAACGTTTGACAAATTTTACCGGCTAGAAGCACGTCGCAAGCCCGCTGTCATCTTGGACTTGCAGCTGCTTCCCATTTTAGTTTTTTTTCTTATTTTATTTTACTTTTCTATCCTTTTCCCATGTCCAAGGGCTGTTTAGGTTCTTTCTTTCGTCATAGACTGAAGACGGCTGTCCAATCTATAGGCCTGTTGCTAGTAGATCCCGTGAGGTAGTCGGAGGTCTATGAAGAGATGAAGAACGGGTCAAGGTGGAAAGGCCTGAAACTAGCTGCTGCCGTTGAATCAAGGCGCTTTGTCAGATTCAGTGTGAGGCGTGAGTAGAAGGTCTTGAAACTTTGTCCGTGTTGGAGTTTATGCTGGAAGTCCTGGCCAGCCTTGCATTGGGTTTACCTGATGACAAGTTGTGGTAGGGACAGAAAGGATTGACTTCGGCACTCGTCAAGTATCCGAGGCACCGGCCACTTTTCGATCAAAGAACTGAAGGATACGAGACGACACAGACACATACTTACCTTACTATTTCCATAGGAGTAGAACAGGATAACAGGACCAAGAAGCCACACATCATAGCACTTTATAGATCACACAACCACTCATAGATTACGCTACTATATACGGTATCTGAATTCAACTATCTGAGTTTAAAACAATTTTCTTTTTACTTTTCATCTTAGTTAATTTTAGCTAATTTCACTAAAAAAAAAAAAAACTTAGTTAATAGGCATTTAAAGTTAGTATTAGTGGGTCCTACCAATAATGGTAGTACGTAATAAGAACTTAGGGGCAATCCCTAAAACTACTTCGTCCCAAGGAGCATTCTTAGACCGACGAACGACTCGTCAGCGGGCAAGACTCGAACGCGAACAAAGGATAGACGAGTACGAAACGCCACCAGCAATTGAGACTCACGACGCTTACGAACGGGACTGGACAGTAGACAACTCCCCCCTATTTGGTCACGGTGACATAACCGCGGTATCTACCGGAAACAGGACAAACACCACAATGATGACTAGACATAACCTACCTCCACCCACCGCACAATTCCGCGAGGGGTCGGGACCATCATCCCATCCAATTGGACACGACTTACTCGACTTACAAGACAATCCGACCGAACAGATGTCCATAAACACAAGACCACAGGCAGTAAGACAAAACACTGGACATAACGAACAATTACGCTTGCCTTTAGGCAACGAAGATGAAGTTGCCGGTGCAGGGATAGGGGAACTTACTGAACCCGAAATCACCGATGACGAAGACAACTTACTGGACATGCACACGAAAACAGTAGAAGACACGAGACGTATGTCTTTACATATAAAAAAAGGTGGTCGCTCACGCAGTACGAAAGAACCAGGCTGAGATCTTGTCGATTTTCGCCGAGAGTATGAAAGAGATGATGACCACTTTCAAGGAGGACATCAAGGGAATTAACGACAAGATCTGTAGCCTGGAGCTTTCGGCAGCAGCGTCGAGGGAGCCGCATATAAAGGTAGACCGACGAGAAAACAGTAACCGACAAGAACAATCTATTTCAACACAACATCTGAACTTTACGCAACTATTACAACAACCGACACCGCCGCGACAAAGAGAACGAACCGGACGTGAGACACTCAACTTCACTGAACTACTGCGACAACCAACACCGACACAAAACAGAGTCAGAGACAACCCGTTCGGGGAGCACCGGGCTCCACCTGCTCCGCAGAGACCGGAAACCAGTGCTTCACGGTTCTCAGTTCCATCCGCCCAGCTTTACGAAAGAAAAATGGACGTGCATAAGTGGGGAATTAAGTTTGATGGGACACCGAAGACCATGCCAGTAGAAAACTTCCTGTTCCGGGTGGAAACACTGCAACGCCAGAACGGTCTACATAACGACCACCTATTTAGGCAATTTCACCACCTAGTAAGCGGACCAGCCGAGAAATGGTATTGGCAGTTCATGCAGGAAAACGAGGATGATATCTATCTAGGGTATGATGATCTAAAGAGAGAACTGACCAATCAGTTCAAAAACAGCGTTAGGGACCATGAGATCCTGAGGGCAATTATGGATAGGAGACAGCTACCCCAAGAGTCATTCGACAACTTTTACAGCGACGTACGGACTATGGTACTACAGATGACAAGCCGACCGAACGAACTCGACTTAGTGGACATACTGCGACACAACCTCAAAGACAGGGTAGCAACGCCGATCTTTGGATGTCCCATAACGAGAATCCAGGTTTTGAGGGAAGAGTGTAGGCGCGCCGAAAAACACCTGGCAGCCAGAGACGCGAAGTTCCGACGACAAGTGAACGAGGTAGATGACCAGACAGGATTTAGGACAAGGGACACGGTAGAGGACGAGCGAAACGATGGAATAGAGATAGCCGCACTCCAAAACAATAGAACAGAAAGACATATAACACACATGAAGACAGAACGAACGCATGGTTTTAAAAACCACCCTACCACCAGACCAGACTCGACTAGGACTACAACTACGATTCCGTCGACGTGTACTTCGACATTTCACACCCTAACGTGTTTCAGCTGTGGCCAGGGAAACCTGAGCTTTAACTGCGCTCAGTGTCAGGGAAATGTGGGGGCCGGCGGGGTGAACGGGACAAACCCGCTGACCAAGGCTTTTGTCCCGGAGGGTCAGAACGATCCATCCAAACTATAAGAGACAGCCAGATAGGGGATGGTACCTCCACGGAAAAGATGGTTTGCCGAAACAGAAGATCCCCCTCAAAGCTGAGACATCAGGTAGCCACTGAAGGTGGTATCAGCAGAGTTAAAGAAGTACCGTCGGCGGAAATGACTAGAAAATACAGAAAAATTAAGAGACTAAGGCAAAAGATAGCACTAAATAGACAAACGAAGAAATACATAGCAGCGACCATCATACATAATACAGACGACAAAAGACCATACGCTAAGGGTATAATAGAAGGCGAAGAGTTCTCTGGCTTACTAGATAGCGGAGCATCTGTTACTTGTCTAGGGAACGGAGCGCTCAAGTTCTTAGAAAGACATGACATAAAGATGACGCCTATCACGACAGACATCCGAACGGCAGAGGGTAAGCGACAACGGGTACTAGGGCGACTTAGGACAGTAGTCTCCTGGGGTGGAAAATCCGAAGAACTTGACCTAATCGTAGTGCCAAGCTTGCAGCAGACACTGTACTTGGGAGTTAACTTTTGGAGGGTGTTTAGGGTGGCCCCGAGTATCATTAGTGAATTAGACCACACCCCACTGACTTGACTTAAGACCACTCACACGGAACGTCGATCAATGGAATCCCGTGGGCAATTCCCTCTACGCGCTGGGATACACAAAAATCGTCAAATCCGACTGAACATAGGACCCCGAACTATTAAAAAGTTAAAACTGACATATAGATATTTATGTAGATAGTCATGCACCAGTTTATTTATTCACTTTCGTCTTCAGGTTTATGTATTTTAACTTGTTTTATTTACAGATTCACTTATTTTATTCACAGATTTATTGTATTTGTTTATCTATCTGTTGGTGTAGTCTTATTTATTTATTTACTTCATAGATTTATTTATTGACTATAGGTTCATTTTATATTTTTTTATATATATAGAGTTCTATTTACATTTATTTATTTATTTATTTATTTAGGTTAAGTTAAGTATATTAAGTATTTAAAAGTATCTGTAACTATCATCTGTGATATTAGGAGTAAGGAATCGAGTCCACGTTGTGAGGTAAAAATCCAGTGCCTCCTTTGGGTGTAAAGGATCCCACGGACACATTTAATTCCACGGCATGGACGTCAGTGATAAGATCTGTGATATTTTGAAATTTAGGTTTAGGTTAGTTAAAAACAAAAACATTTTATTACCCGGCTGACTCAGTCGGTAGAGCATGAGACGCTCAGGGAGTGGGCCCTTGCCACACGTTGGTCAAGGAAGGAAGAAAAATTCTATTCTCCCCTTTTTACGAGGCCGTTTGACTCACGACCACTCGTCAACCGTCGTCGAGCTTGTTACGGGAGCCTGTTGGTAAGCCAGGAATCGAGAAATGATTCCTGGCACCAATCTGGAAGAAAACAAAAAAAAAAAATTAAAAATAAAATAAAACACATGTAAGGAGTAGTACTTACCACCAGCACGATCTATTGTCATTTGACAGTTGGGGTAGGTTCAGGCTGGTGCTATGCTGCTCTTACACCCGGGGCAACCCCACGGCAATATGGCGATCTCTGTTCCCCATTAATTTACGGGCAAAAATATTTCCTTTTTTTTCTACTTTAGGATATTACGCATATGCTCCGTTCACAATTGCGAGCTTTAAAATTCCCCAGAAAATTGAACGACTTAGCGTTATATATGTTTATTCCCTTTTTTATTATTATGTTAGGCTGTACTTACATGTTTACGTATTGTTAGATTTAATTTTGTAGAAGGCATAATTGATGTAGTGTAAGTTTATTTATGTCGTAGGTTATCTTACCTATATAATAGTTTATATATATACATAGGTATGAATCCAAGAAACAAGAGTAGTCATTGTGAGCGGACATAGGGTAAAAGGGATATTGGAAGGTGGGGATAATTTCAATGTTCCGAATGAGTGAGAGAATTAGAACAAAGAAAAAATAAGATAAACGGGTTGAGGAAAAGAAGAACAGAAAGTGGGCCAAAGAGCATTGACCGGCAATTCAATTGCAGTTTTTTTTTTAAATCGAGCGAGCGGTCGATGCCCTAAGGCAAACACCCACAGGGTAGAAAAACTTTTTTTTGGTTCTGCGACAACAGTGAGTGAAATCGCACTCGTAGGAGATTCAAACTTTTAGCTGAAGGATACCTCGGTTTCCCCAAAATTTATTTATTTATAAAGGCAGTACTGCAGTGTACATGTAGGTGGTATATTGGCTGTATAGAGAATTACTTGGGTAGTGGGTCGAGTTACCGCGGTAAAGCGCAACCGTAACAGGCCTAGCCGGAGATACGGTATCTCATTACAGCGGTGGAGCCGAGGTACCGGAAAAGCGGGTAGTGGTTGTATTTGACCTTAACGGGCATACTTATATACACGAACACATACATACACACACAAAACCAAGGACGAGCCGACGCATTTGCAACAAAGGACCGATTTGACTACACAGAGGACAACAATACGACAAGCAACAAAAGAACATTCAACGGACAAGAGGAGAGCCTGGGTGCTCCACCACCACAGGGCCCCAAGGGTGTCCCTGAATCGACACACAACGCCCAGAGGCGCTCCGTGGGACGCAAAAAGTGCCTATATATATATATATATATTTTTTTTTTGTGAATTAAAAGTGAATTTTTGTTTTATATAGTGTTAAGGTTAGATTAGCTTAGTTTAATTTTTTGTTAAGGTTAGGGCTTTCTGCTTTTAATTCTGTTTTGGTGCGCGATTGCAGGAAGAAAAAAAAAAAGTGATCCTTTCTTGTGCTGCCGGCAGGACAACGGGGGATTCCCAAAAACCGTGAGTAGTGTAAGTTAACCTTAAGTTTATTTTGAATTTTCTTGATTATCAGTGTTAAGAGCAGAAGGGAGTTCGTTTTTTTTAGTTTTTAGATTTTGCTGAAGTTACTATAATAAAATGGTTTACATTGCGAAGAAATTCAGTGAGTTTAAGTAATTGTAGAGATATGCGCGACTAGTGTTTTTTTTTGCTAGTGATGTGTGGGTGACGGGTCCTGCCGTCCTTCTATGGACGGACAATGACACAACGGGATAATTACGAACGCTGACGACATGAACTGACGACAAACTTATAGCAGTGATCGGAAGGTACTTCGAGGGGCTATCTCTCAAAGAAATCGGGCCAGAGAGATAGCATTTGGTTTGCGTCACAAGACGTAAAGGGTGGGCTGGCCAACCTTTCCCATGAACATCGGGCATACCACGGGTTCTTGACGAACCTATATCTGAGGGAGACTGTGGAAAGGAGAAGTGGCACGATAGGGTAAGGTAGGGTAGTTTGAAGGTAGTTTAGGGTTAGTTTTACGGTTTATTGTAAGTGCTAGGTTAGTTTACGTTTAGTCTAGTTTAGTTAGGTTTAGTTCGCGTTTCTTTTCCACGCTTTCTCTCAGGTTTAGGCAGAAGTCCTTGGGCATGGTTTTCCTTTCTTTTTCTTTTCTATCCTCTTTCGTCCGTCCGATGTCTGGTTAGGGTTTAGCTTTCTCTTCTCTTAGGTTTAGTTTTATCTCGGCATGATTTTTTGTTTGTTGAGTAGGTGGTGTATGGTGGGGTTGGCAAGAACCAGCCCGTCCGACGAGCTGAGCCGAGCAACCGCGAGCATGCCACCGCCCTCCTCACCTGCACCGAAGTTGCCTCCGTGGCCCCACGTTGGGCGCCATTGTTGTGAGCAAGGGTAGGCGGTGTGCTCGTGGTTGCTCGGCTCAGCTCGTCGGACGGGGTGGTTCTTGCCAACCCCAACATACACCACCTACTCAACAAACAAAAAATCATGCCGAGATAAAACTAAACCTAAGAGAAGAGAAAGCTAAACCCTAACCTGCACCGAAGTTGCCTCCGTGGCCCTACCCTTGCTCACAACAATGGCGCCCAACGGAGCTGCGAGGTACGAATTACCAACGTTTGAAACGTACCAACGTTGCAATGGTGTCTAACATTAGCACCTGATGGTATCTTACCTCAACGTTTGACAAATTTTACCGGCTAGAAGCACGTCGCAAGCCCGCTGTCATCTTGGACTTGCAGCTGCTTCCCATTTTAGTTTTTTTTCTTATTTTATTTTACTTTTCTATCCTTTTCCCATGTCCAAGGGCTGTTTAGGTTCTTTCTTTCGTCATAGACTGAAGACGGCTGTCCAATCTATAGGCCTGTTGCTAGTAGATCCCGTGAGGTAGTCGGAGGTCTATGAAGAGATGAAGAACGGGTCAAGGTGGAAAGGCCTGAAACTAGCTGCTGCCGTTGAATCAAGGCGCTTTGTCAGATTCAGTGTGAGGCGTGAGTAGAAGGTCTTGAAACTTTGTCCGTGTTGGAGTTTATGCTGGAAGTCCTGGCCAGCCTTGCATTGGGTTTACCTGATGACAAGTTGTGGTAGGGACAGAAAGGATTGACTTCGGCACTCGTCAAGTATCCGAGGCACCGGCCACTTTTCGATCAAAGAACTGAAGGATACGAGACGACACAGACACATACTTACCTTACTATTTCCATAGGAGTAGAACAGGATAACAGGACCAAGAAGCCACACATCATAGCACTTTATAGATCACACAACCACTCATAGATTACGCTACTATATACGGTATCTGAATTCAACTATCTGAGTTTAAAACAATTTTCTTTTTACTTTTCATCTTAGTTAATTTCAGCTAATTTCACTAAAAAAAAAAAAACTTAGTTAATAGGCATTTAAAGTTAGTATTAGTGGGTCCTACCAATAATGGTAGTACGTAATAAGAACTTAGGGGCAATCCCTAAAACTACTTCGTCCCAAGGAGCATTCTTAGACCGACGAACGACTCGTCAGCGGGCAAGACTCGAACGCGAACAAAGGATAGACGAGTACGAAACGCCACCAGCAATTGAGACTCACGACGCTTACGAACGGGACTGGACAGTAGACAACTCCCCCCTATTTGGTCACGGTGACATAACCGCGGTATCTACCGGAAACAGGACAAACACCACAATGATGACTAGACATAACCTACCTCCACCCACCGCACAATTCCGCGAGGGGTCGGGACCATCGTCCCATCCAATTGGACACGACTTACTCGACTTACAAGACAATCCGACCGAACAGATGTCCATAAACACAAGACCACAGGCAGTAAGACAAAACACTGGACATAACGAACAATTACGCTTGCCTTTAGGCAACGAAGATGAAGCTGCCGGTGCAGGGATAGGGGAACTTACTGAACCCGAAATCACCGATGACGAAGACAACTTACTGGACATGCACACGAAAACAGTAGAAGACACGAGACGTATGTCTTTACATATAAAAAAAGGTGGTCGCTCACGCAGTACGAAAGAACCAGGCTGAGATCTTGTCGATTTTCGCCGAGAGTATGAAAGAGATGATGACCACTTTCAAGGAGGACATCAAGGGAATTAACGACAAGATCTGTAGCCTGGAGCTTTCGGCAGCAGCGTCGAGGGAGCCGCATATAAAGGTAGACCGACGAGAAAACAGTAACCGACAAGAACAATCTATTTCAACACAACATCTGAACTTTACGCAACTATTACAACAACCGACACCGCCGCGACAAAGAGAACGAACCGGACGTGAGACACTCAACTTCACTGAACTACTGCGACAACCAACACCGACACAAAACAGAGTCAGAGACAACCCGTTCGGGGAGCACCGGGCTCCACCTGCTCCGCAGAGACCGGAAACCAGTGCTTCACGGTTCTCAGTTCCATCCGCCCAGCTTTACGAAAGAAAAATGGACGTGCATAAGTGGGGAATTAAGTTTGATGGGACACCGAAGACCATGCCAGTAGAAAACTTCCTGTTCCGGGTGGAAACACTGCAACGCCAGAACGGTCTACATAACGACCACCTATTTAGGCAATTTCACCACCTAGTAAGCGGACCAGCCGAGAAATGGTATTGGCAGTTCATGCAGGAAAACGAGGATGATATCTATCTAGGGTATGATGATCTAAAGAGAGAACTGACCAATCAGTTCAAAAACAGCGTTAGGGACCATGAGATCCTGAGGGCAATTATGGATAGGAGACAGCTACCCCAAGAGTCATTCGACGACTTTTACAGCGACGTACGGACTATGGTACTACAGATGACAAGCCGACCGAACGAACTCGACTTAGTGGACATACTGCGACACAACCTCAAAGACAGGGTAGCAACGCCGATCTTTGGATGTCCCATAACGAGAATCCAGGTTTTGAGGGAAGAGTGTAGGCGCGCCGAAAAACACCTGGCAGCCAGAGACGCGAAGTTCCGACGACAAGTGAACGAGGTAGATGACCAGACAGGATTTAGGACAAGGGACACGGTAGAGGACGAGCGAAACGATGGAATAGAGATAGCCGCACTCCAAAACAATAGAACAGAAAGACATATAACACACATGAAGACAGAACGAACGCATGGTTTTAAAAACCACCCTACCACCAGACCAGACTCGACTAGGACTACAACTACGATTCCGTCGACGTGTACTTCGACATTTCACACCCTAACGTGTTTCAGCTGTGGCCAGGGAAACCTGAGCTTTAACTGCGCTCAGTGTCAGGGAAATGTGGGGGCCGGCGGGGTGAACGGGACAAACCCGCTGACCAAGGCTTTTGTCCCGGAGGGTCAGAACGATCCATCCAAACTATAAGAGACAGCCAGATAGGGGATGGTACCTCCACGGAAAAGATGGTTTGCCGAAACAGAAGATCCCCCTCAAAGCTGAGACATCAGGTAGCCACTGAAGGTGGTATCAGCAGAGTTAAAGAAGTACCGTCGGCGGAAATGACTAGAAAATACAGAAAAATTAAGAGACTAAGGCAAAAGATAGCACTAAATAGACAAACGAAGAAATACATAGCAGCGACCATCATACATAATACAGACAACAAAAGACCATACGCTAAGGGTATAATAGAAGGCGAAGAGTTCTCTGGCTTACTAGATAGCGGAGCATCTGTTACTTGTCTAGGGAACGGAGCGCTCAAGTTCTTAGAAAGACATGACATAAAGATGACGCCTATCACGACAGACATCCGAACGGCAGAGGGTAAGCGACAACGGGTACTAGGGCGACTTAGGACAGTAGTCTCCTGGGGTGGAAGATCCGAAGAACTTGACCTAATCGTAGTGCCAAGCTTGCAGCAGACACTGTACTTGGGAGTTAACTTTTGGAGGGTGTTTAGGGTGGCCCCGAGTGTCATTAGTGAATTAGACCACACCCCACTGACTTGACTTAAGACCACTCACACGGAACGTCGATCAATGGAATCCCGTGGGCAATTCCCTCTACGCGCTGGGATACACAAAAATCGTCAAATCCGACTGAACATAGGACCCCGAACTATTAAAAAGTTAAAACTGACATATAGATATTTATGTAGATAGTCATGCACCAGTTTATTTATTGACTTTCGTCTTCAGGTTTATGTATTTTAACTTGTTTTATTCACAGATTCACTTATTTTATTCACAGATTTATTGTATTTGTTTATCTATCTGTTGGTGTAGTCTTATTTATTTATTTACTTCATAGATTTATTTATTGACTATAGGTTCATTTTATATTTTTTTATATATATAGAGTTCTATTTACATTTATTTATTTATTTATTTATTTAGGTTAAGTTAAGTATATTAAGTATTTAAAAGTATCTGTAACTATCATCTGTGATATTAGGAGTAAGGAATCGAGTCCACGTTGTGAGGTAAAAATCTAGTGCCTCCTTTGGGTGTAAAGGATCCCACGGACACATTTAATTCCACGACATGGACGTCAGTGATAAGATCTGTGATATTTTGAAATTTAGGTTTAGGTTAGTTAAAAACAAAAACATTTTATTACCCGGCTGACTCAGTCGGTAGAGCATGAGACGCTCAGGGAGTGGGCCCTTGCCACACGTTGGTCAAGGAAGGAAGAAAAATTCTATTCTCCCCTTTTTACGAGGCCGTTTGACTCACGACCACTCGTCAACCGTCGTCGAGCTTGTTACGGGAGCCTGTTGGTAAGCCAGGAATCGAGAAATGATTCCTGGCACCAATATGGAAGAAAACAAAAAAAAAAAATTAAAAATAAAATAAAACACATGTAAGGAGTAGTACTTACCACCAGCACGATCTATTGTCATTTGACAGTTGGGGTAGGTTCAGGCTGGTGCTATGCTGCTCTTACACCCGGGGCAACCCCACGGCAATATGGCGATCTCTGTTCCCCATTAATTTACGGGCAAAAATATTTCCTTTTTTTTCTACTTTAGGATATTACGCATATGCTCCGTTCACAATTGCGAGCTTTAAAATTCCCCAGAAAATTGAACGACTTAGCGTTATATATGTTTATTCCCTTTTTTATTATTATGTTAGGCTGTACTTACATGTTTACGTATTGTTAGATTTAATTTTGTAGAAGGCATAATTGATGTAGTGTAAGTTTATTTATGTCGTAGGTTATCTTACCTATATAATAGTTTATATATATACATAGGTATGAATCCAAGAAACAAGAGTAGTCATTGTGAGCGGACATAGGGTAAAAGGGATATTGGAAGGTGGGGAT
Source organism: Brachypalpus laphriformis (assembly GCA_945910035.1). Lineage (NCBI taxonomy): Eukaryota > Metazoa > Arthropoda > Insecta > Diptera > Syrphidae > Brachypalpus > Brachypalpus laphriformis. The sequence goes on along the minus strand of OX246754.1, from coordinate 123,082,151 downwards.
AATTTCAATCATCAAACGGTAGTGCATGCGATCATATGAAAACACAAGCGTTTTCACTCAGCTGAGGCCTACCAACTCCTACTCTCAGCCTCCACGCGGTGACAGCCGGGTGCCTAGTACCTTAATCCAAGAAATGGGTAACCAACCCCGTTTGGCGGATTCTTGGTGGCAGCAGATGAGAGAGGGGGGGAAGAGTGCTTTTCTCACTAGAGCACTTCTTCCTGTTCCAGGCGGCAGCGGACGAATTCCCTAGACGGAGTCAACGGTGGCGTCTATAGTTCCAGTTAGGTTGAACTTAGTGAATACCTTGCGCGAGCTGCTTCGACGTATTCGGATCACAGGTCGGTAAGGAATTTCCAATGTTGGTCAGGACATTGGAATAGAGATGGTGGCGGAGGAGCCCTTAATGGGCCAACGGCAGCGCTCATACTTCCGTAGTGGACTACTGGCACCGGTGTACTCGGCCCCTCGTCCTAGGGGAATAATTAAGGAACTGGCCCTCCAGGTTGGGGGTTGTGCCGTCGGGGTAACTTCCCTACCACGTAAAAAACGCATGGTTCCGAAACAACCAAAAGCCTCGGATAAGGATGACCCAACTAATGACGACCCCAGCAAACGAAATAAGGACAACGACCTTCGGATCTGTACGTGGAATGTTCTGTCCCTTTACAGACCACGTGCAGCCGAACAACTAGCAGAGGCCCTAGACTGCTATAAAGCAGATATTACCGCCATCCAGGAAGTGCGATGGGATGGGCCAGGCAAAAAGAGGATGAAAAACTGTGACATCTACTACGGTGATTGCTACAGAGGCAACAGGCAACGCTTATTCGGATGCGGATTTGTCATACGCGGCAGACTTAGGCAAGAAGTCTTAAGCTTCCGACACGTGAGCGAGCGTATTATGACGATCCGGATCAAGGCTAAATTCGCTAACATAAGCCTAATATGTGTTCATGCCCCCACAGAAGAAAAGGACCCTGCCTCCAAAGAGTGTTTCTACGACCTCCTCGACAAAACATACGAGCAATGTCCTAAATACGACGTTAAGATCGTATTGGGCGATTTTAACGCCAAAATAGGAAAGGAGGACGTCTTCGGTAGAGCAGTCGGTAAGCATAGCCTACACGACACCACGTCTGATAACGGACTAAGGCTAATTGATTTCGCTGTGGAGCAAAATGTCACCATAGCAAGCACATGGTTTCCTCATCTCCATATTCATAAGCAGACATGGCGGTCCAACGATCATGTCACGATCAACCAAATTGATCATATTGCGATCGACGCAAGGCATGCCTCCAGTATTCTGGATGTCCGGACCTTCCGAGCGGCCAACATAGACTCGGATCATTACCTTGTTGTAGCCAAGGTACGAATGCGGATATCCCAATCTGAGCAACAAAGAAGAATTACTGTGAGAAAATTTAACGTCGAAAAGCTACAATCGCAAGAGACCGCCAGACTCTTCGCTGAACGCGTATCCCGAAATCTCTCAATCACCCCTATACCGCCAGCATCAAGTGCCGAAGACCAGTGGCAACGCTGCCAACATGCCATCAGAAACGCCGCGACTGATGTGCTGGGTCTCGCTCGCCCACCACCGCAAAACCCCTGGTTTGACGAAGAATGCCGGCGAGTGCATGCAGCAAAACAAGAGGCATACAAAGCGGCGCTGCAAAGGAAGACGAGAGCTGCTCGTGAGCTCTACGAGCAAAAGAGACGGGAAGAACATCGGCTTCTCCAAAAGAAGAAGAAAGAGCATGAGAAGCGCGCGTTTGAGAATATCGAGAGTCTATACTCCAGGAACAATGTACGGAAGTTTTACCAAAAGGTAAAAAGAACGTGTCAGAGAAGTAATAATACCCGTACAGAAACCTGTAGAGATGAGAATGGAAACCTCGTAGTAGAATCACAGTCGGTGCTGAGAATATGGAAAAACTACTTCTGCAGACTGTATAACGGCGACGAAGACCAACATCCCGCTGTCAGGCAGAATGAACCATTCAACATGGACGATGATAGTCAAAATTTCCGTCCACCTGACCAAAACGAAGTGAGGATAGCAATATCCAAGCTAAAATCGAACAAGGCTGCTGGACCTGACGGTTTACCGGCCGAACTTTTCAAGGCAGCTGGGGATGAATTGGTAGAGTGCATACACCAACTCATTTCTAATATTTGGTCAGAGGAGTGTATGCCTGATGAATGGAATCTCAGCATCGTTTGCCCGATCCACAAGAAAGGAGACCCCCTCAACTGCGCCAATTATAGAGGCATCAGTCTCCTCAACATCGCGTACAAGATCTTTTCTGCGATATTGTGTGAACGCCTGAAACCTTTTATCAACAGCCTGATTGGACCCTATCAGTGCGGTTTCAGGCCAGGAAAGTCCACCATCGATCAAATCTTCACACTTCGGCAGATCCTGGAGAAAACCCAAGAATTCCAAATCGATACTCATCACCTCTTTATCGATTTCAAGGCCGCCTATGACAGCATCTATAGAGAAGAGCTTTATAGAGCCATGTCTAGTTTTGACATCCCTGCCAAACTTGTCCGCCTGTGCAGGCTGACGATGGAGAACGCTCGCTGCTCCATCAAGGTCGGTAATGACCTCACCGAGACCTTTGATGTCAAAAAAGGCTTTAGACAAGGTGACGCGCTGTCATGTGACTTCTTCAATATTGTACTTGAACGGATTGTGCGGAACTCACAAGCCAACACCGGAGGCACAATCTATTACAAGTCTGTACAACTACTTGCATACGCCGACGATATAGACATTATCGGAAGATCTCAGCGGGCTGTCACCGGTGCTTTTGCAAGCATTGAGGCGGAAGCGGCCGAAATGGGTTTGGCGATAAACGAGGGCAAAACCAAGTATATGCTGTCAACTAGAAGGGAAAACCAACATCGACGAATTGGACAAAACGTCACCGTGGGCAGCTATAACTTCGAGGTAGTAAGGGACTTTGTCTACCTTGGCTCTGCTATAAATTCAGCAAACAAAATCAGCGCAGAAATCAATCGAAGAATAACTCTTGCCAATCGCTGTTTTTTTTGGGCTTATAAGGCAATTCAACAGTAAAGCCCTCTCTCGAACAACTAAGGAGACTCTATATAGGACCTTGATCATCCCAGTCCTGCTTTACGGCGCTGAAACATGGACTTTATTAAAAGAGGATGAAGATATCCTTGGTCGCTTCGAGAAAAAAATTCTTCGTAAGATTTTCGGTCCCGTTTGCGTTGACGGGTTTTGGAGGAGAAGATTCAATCACGAACTATACGAGTTGTACAGCGACATCGACCTAGTCAAAAAACTGCGTATTGGACGTCTGAGATGGCTAGGACATGTAGAGCGAATGGACACTAACGCTCCGGCCCGCAGAGTCTACGAATCTAACCCCGAGGGACGACGCAGTAGAGGGAATTATCGCCGTAGGTGGCGCGCACAAGTTCAAGGGGACCTCGACCAACTTGGAGTGCGCAACTGGAGGCAATTAGCTAAAGACCGAGCTAAATGGAGAGGCTTGTTGGTTGAGGCCCAGGTTCACCCCGAACTGTAGCGCCACCTAAGTAAGTAAGTAAGATAATTTCAATGTTCCGAATGAGTGAGAGAATTAGATCAAAGAAAAAATAAGATAAACGGGTTGAGGAAAAGAAGAACAGAAAGTGGGCCAAAGAGCATTGACCGGCAATTCAATTGCAGTTTTTTTTTTAAATCGAGCGAGCGGTCGATGCCCTAAGGCAAACACCCACAGGGTAGAAAAACTTTTTTTTGGTTCTGTGACAACAGTGAGTGAAATCGCACTCGTAGGAGATTCAAACTTTTAGCTGAAGGATACCTCGGTTTCCCCAAAATTTATTTATTTATAAAGGCAGTACTGCAGTGTACATGTAGGTGGTATATTGGCTGTATAGAGAATTACTTGGGTAGTGGGTCGAGTTACCGCGGTAAAGCGCAACCGTAACAGGCCTAGCCGGAGATACGGTATCTCATTACAGCGGTGGAGCCGAGGTACCGGAAAAGCGGGTAGTGGTTGTATTTGACCTTAACGGGCATACTTATATACACGAACACATACATACACACACAAAACCAAGGACGAGCCGACGCATTTGCAACAAAGGACCGATTTGACTACACAGAGGACAACAATACGACAAGCAACAAAAGAACATTCAACGGACAAGAGGAGAGCCTGGGTGCTCCACCACCACAGGGCCCCAAGGGTGTCCCTGAATCGACACACAACGCCCAGAGGCGCTCCGTGGGACGCAAAAAGTGCCTATATATATATATATATTTTTTTTTTTTGTGAATTAAAAGTGAATTTTTGTTTTATATAGTGTTAAGGTTAGATTAGCTTAGTTTAATTTTTTGTTAAGGTTAGGGCTTTCTGCTTTTAATTCTGTTTTGGTGCGCGATTGCAGGAAGAAAAAAAAAAAGTGATCCTTTCTTGTGCTGCCGGCAGGACAACGGGGGATTCCCAAAAACCGTGAGTAGTGTAAGTTAACCTTAAGTTTATTTTGAATTTTCTTGATTATCAGTGTTAAGAGCAGAAGGGAGTTCGTTTTTTTTAGTTTTTAGATTTTGCTGAAGTTACTATAATAAAATGGTTTACATTGCGAAGAAATTCAGTGAGTTTAAGTAATTGTAGAGATATGCGCGACTAGTGTTTTTTTTTGCTAGTGATGTGTGGGTGACGGGTCCTGCCGTCCTTCTATGGACGGACAATGACACAACGGGATAATTACGAACGCTGACGACATGAACTGACGACAAACTTATAGCAGTGATCGGAAGGTACTTCGAGGGGCTATCTCTCAAAGAAATCGGGCCAGAGAGATAGCATTTGGTTTGCGTCACAAGACGTAAAGGGTGGGCTGGCCAACCTTTCCCATGAACATCGGGCATACCACGGGTTCTTGACGAACCTATATCTGAGGGAGACTGTGGAAAGGAGAAGTGGCACGATAGGGTAAGGTAGGGTAGTTTGAAGGTAGTTTAGGGGTAGTTTTAGGGTTTATTGTAAGTGCTAGGTTAGTTTACGTTTAGTCTAGTTTAGTTAGGTTTAGTTCGCGTTTCTTTTCCACGCTTTCTCTCAGGTTTAGGCAGAAGTCCTTGGGCATGGTTTTCCTTTCTTTTTCTTTTCTATCCTCTTTCGTCCGTCCGATGTCTGGTTAGGGTTTAGCTTTCTCTTCTCTTAGGTTTAGTTTTATCTCGGCATGATTTTTTGTTTGTTGAGTAGGTGGTGTATGGTGGGGTTGGCAAGAACCAGCCCGTCCGACGAGCTGAGCCGAGCAACCGCGAGCATGCCACCGCCCTCCTCACCTGCACCGAAGTTGCCTCCGTGGCCCTACCCTTGCTCACAACAATGGCGCCCAACGTGGGGCCACGGAGGCAACTTCGGTGCAGGTGAGGAGGGCGGCGGCGTGCTCGTGGTTGCTCGGCTCAGCTCGTCGGACGGGGTGGTTCTTGCCAACCCCAACATACACCACCTACTCAACAAACAAAAAATCATGCCGAGATAAAACTAAACCTAAGAGAAGAGAAAGCTAAACCCTAACCTGCACCGAAGTTGCCTCCGTGGCCCTACCCTTGCTCACAACAATGGCGCCCAACGGAGCTGCGAGGTACGAATTACCAACGTTTGAAACGTACCAACGTTGCAATGGTGTCTAACATTAGCACCTGATGGTATCTTACCTCAACGTTTGACAAATTTTACCGGCTAGAAGCACGTCGCAAGCCCGCTGTCATCTTGGACTTGCAGCTGCTTCCCATTTTAGTTTTTTTTCTTATTTTATTTTACTTTTCTATCCTTTTCCCATGTCCTAGGGCTGTTTAGGTTCTTTCTTTCGTCATAGACTGAAGACGGCTGTCCAATCTACAGGCCTGTTGCTAGTAGATCCCGTGAGGTAGTCGGAGGTCTATGAAGAGATGAAGAACGGGTCAAGGTGGAAAGGCCTGAAACTAGCTGCTGCCGTTGAATCAAGGCGCTTTGTCAGATTCAGTGTGAGGCGTGAGTAGAAGGTCTTGAAACTTTGTCCGTGTTGGAGTTTATGCTGGAAGTCCTGGCCAGCCTTGCATTGGGTTTACCTGATGACAAGTTGTGGTAGGGACAGAAAGGATTGACTTCGGCACTCGTCAAGTATCCGAGGCACCGGCCACTTTTCGATCAAAGAACTGAAGGATACGAGACGACACAGACACATACTTACCTTACTATTTCCATAGGAGTAGAACAGGATAACAGGACCAAGAAGCCACACATCATAGCACTTTATAGATCACACAACCACTCATAGATTACGCTACTATATACGGTATCTGAATTCAACTATCTGAGTTTAAAACAATTTTCTTTTTACTTTTCATCTTAGTTAATTTCAGCTAATTTCACTAAAAAAAAAAAAAAACTTAGTTAATAGGCATTTAAAGTTAGTTTTAGTGGGTCCTACCAATAATGGTAGGACGTAATAAGAACTTAGGGGCAATCCCTAAAACTACTTCGTCCCAAGGAGCATTCTTAGACCGACGAACGACTCGTCAGCGGGCAAGACTCGAACGCGAACAAAGGATAGACGAGTACGAAACGCCACCAGCAATTGAGACTCACGACGCTTACGAACGGGACTGGACAGTAGACAACTCCCCCCTATTTGGTCACGGTGACATAACCGCGGTATCTACCGGAAACAGGACAAACACCACAATGATGACTAGACATAACCTACCTCCACCCACCGCACAATTCCGCGAGGGGTCGGGACCATCGTCCCATCCAATTGGACACGACTTACTCGACTTACAAGACAATCCGACCGAACAGATGTCCATAAACACAAGACCACAGGCAGCAAGACAAAACACTAGACATAACGAACAATTACGCTTGCCTTTAGGCAACGAAGATGAAGCTGCCGGTGCAGGGATAGGGGAACTTACTGAACCCGAAATCACCGATGACGAAGACAACTTACTGGACATGCACACGAAAACAGTAGAAGACACGAGACGTATGTCTTTACATATAAAAAAAGGTGGTCGCTCACGCAGTACGAAAGAACCAGGCTGAGATCTTGTCGATTTTCGCCGAGAGTATGAAAGAGATGATGACCACTTTCAAGGAGGACATCAAGGGAATTAACGACAAGATCTGTAGCCTGGAGCTTTCGGCAGCAGCGTCGAGGGAGCCGCATATAAAGGTAGACCGACGAGAAAACAGTAACCGACAAGAACAATCTATTTCAACACAACATCTGAACTTTACGCAACTATTACAACAACCGACACCGCCGCGACAAAGAGAACGAACCGGACGTGAGACACTCAACTTCACTGAACTACTGCGACAACCAACACCGACACAAAACAGAGTCAGAGACAACCCGTTCGGGGAGCACCGGGCTCCACCTGCTCCGCAGAGACCGGAAACCAGTGCTTCACGGTTCTCAGTTCCATCCGCCCAGCTTTACGAAAGAAAAATGGACGTGCATAAGTGGGGAATTAAGTTTGATGGGACACCGAAGACCATGCCAGTAGAAAACTTCCTGTTCCGGGTGGAAACACTGCAACGCCAGAACGGTCTACATAACGACCACCTATTTAGGCAATTTCACCACCTAGTAAGCGGACCAGCCGAGAAATGGTATTGGCAGTTCATGCAGGAAAACGAGGATGATATCTATCTAGGGTATGATGATCTAAAGAGAGAACTGACCAATCAGTTCAAAAACAGCGTTAGGTACCATGAGATCCTGAGAGCAATTATGGATAGGAGACAGCTACCCCAGGAGTCATTCGACGACTTTTACTGCGACGTGCGGACTATGGTACTACAGATGACAAGCCGACCGAACGAACTCGACTTAGTGGACATACTGCGACACAACCTCAAAGACAGGGTAGCAACGCTGATCTTTGGATGTCCCATAACGAGAATCCAGGTTTTGAGGGAAGAGTGTAGGCGCGCCGAAAAACACCTGGCAGCCAGAGACGCGAAGTTCCGACGACAAGTGAACGAGGTAGATGACCAGACAGGATTTAGGACAAGGGACACGGTAGAGGACGAACGAAACGATGGAATAGAGATAGCCGCACTCCAAAACAATAGAACAGAAAGACATATAACACACATGAAGACAGAACGAACGCATGGTTTTAAAAACCACCCTACCACTAGACCAGACTCGACTAGGACTACAACTACGATTCCGTCGACGTGTACTTCGACATTTCACACCCTAACGTGTTTCAGCTGTGGCCAGGGAAACCTGAGCTTTAACTGCGCTCAGTGTCAGGGAAATGTGGGGGCCGGCGGGGTGAACGGGACAAACCCGCTGACCAAGGCTTTTGTCCCGGAGGGTCAGAACGATCCATCCAAACTATAAGAGATAACCAGATAGGGGATGTTACCTCCACGGAAAAGATGGTTTGCCGAAACAGAAGATCCCCCTCAAAGCTGAGACATCAGGTAGCCACTGAAGGTGGTATCAGCAGAGTTAAAGAAGTACCGTCGGCGGAAATGACTAGAAAATACGGAAAAATTAAGAGACTAAGGCAAAAGATAGCACTAAATAGACAAACGAAGAAATACATAGCAGCGACCATCATACATAATACAGACGACAAAAGACCATACGCTAAGGTTATAATAGAAGGCGAAGAGTTCTCTGGCTTACTAGATAGCGGAGCATCTGTTCCTTGTCTAGGGAACGGAGCGCTCAAGCTCTTAGAAAGACATGACATAAAGATGACGCCTATCACGACAGACATCCGAACGGCAGAGGGTAAGCGACAACGGGTACTAGGGCGACTTAGGACAGTAGTCTCCTGTGGTGGAAGATCCGAAGAACTTGACCTAATCGTAGTGCCAAGCTTGCAGCAGACACTGTACTTGGGAGTTAACTTTTGGAGGGTGTTTAGGGTGGCCCCGAGTATCATTAGTGAATTAGACCACACCCCACTGACTTGACTTAAGACCACTCACACGGAACGTCGATCAATGGAATCCCGTGGGCAATTCCCTCTACGCGCTGGGATACACAAAAATCGTCAAATCCGACTGAACATAGGACCCCGAACTATTAAAAAGTTAAAACTGACATATAGATATTTATGTAGATAGTCATGCACCAGTTTATTTATTCACTTTCGTCTTCAGGTTTATGTATTTTAACTTGTTTTATTCACAGATTCACTTATTTTATTCACAGATTTATTGTATTTGTTTATCTATCTGTTGGTGTAGTCTTATTTATTTATTTACTTCATAGATTTATTTATTGACTATAGGTTCATTTTATATTTTTTTATATATATAGAGTTCTATTTACATTTATTTATTTATTTATTTATTTAGGTTAAGTTAAGTATATTAAGTATTTAAAAGTATCTGTAACTATCATCTGTGATATTAGGAGTAAGGAATCGAGTCCACGTTGTGAGGTAAAAATCCAGTGCCTCCTTTGGGTGTAAAGGATCCCACGGACACATTTAATTCCACGGCATGGACGTCAGTGATAAGATCTGTGATATTTCGAAATTTAGGTTTAGGTTAGTTAAAAACAAAAACATTTTATTACCCGGCTGACTCAGTCGGTAGAGCATGAGACGCTCAGAGAGTGGGCCCTTGCCACACGTTGGTCAAGGAAGGAAGAAAAATTCTATTCTCCCCTTTTTACGAGGCCGTTTGACTCACGACCACTCGTCAACCGTCGTCGAGCTTGTTACGGGAGCCTGTTGGTGCCAGGAGAAATGATTCCTGGCACCAATCTGAAAGAAAACAAAAATCTTATTAGGGCGAAAACGTAAACAAACGCGATTCGAGGTTATCTCCTGGGCAATCCTCATGATTGTCCAGAAGATGCCTCTCACACGAAATAGTCCATACTCACATAGACAGCTGGTTGCTACCTCACCGCTAAAAGAAAGATAAATCCGTAGTTAGTAAAAATATAAATATAAATAAAAATGCATACTTACTGCCAGCCAACACGATCCGTGGAGTTTTGACAGCTGGGGGTAGGCGATCTCTCTCCTCCGCATAAACTCTTTGGCAAAATACTTCCCTTTTTTTTGACTGTGGGATATTATGACTAAGCCCCATTCACATTAGTTAGCTTTAAAAGTCCCCAAAAGACTTAACGTTATATAGGTATGTAGATATGTTTTGTGTTATTATTATCACCTCTATGTTTTATTGTATTTATTGTAGTATCAAGTACATCGTCAGGTACTTTGTGCAACGACATCTATTGCCTACTAGTAGTAAATATTCCAACCTGATGTGCTTACGTTCCAACCTGGTGTGCTTACGTTCCACAATTGTTCCACACAATATCCCAATATTCCAGGATCCTCAATTCACCCGGAGAAACATCTAGCATGTTCTAGAACCCCTTAAAATTTCCTATAAATACCCATACCACAACCACCGTGGATATAGTTGGTTATAAGTGCATACAGCGATTACAAGAGGGAGATTCGACCAGTGGTGAAAACAAGCGATGTATTGAAAGTAAATCTGTAGCGACAATTAAAATAAATAAAGAGTAAAGTGATTGAATACTGAGTTGAAGTAAAGTTAGTGTTTGATAATAAATAAACGATTAAAATACACAAAAGACGGTTTTATTTAAACGAACCCCAGCAAGAATACTACATTGGTGTCAGAAAAGTGGAATAAAACAAATTTTGTGTATTGCTTATTGTGTAAGTGAAAAGAAAATGGTTCGGAAATTGCTAGAAGATTTGTCATTGGTGCAACTAAAGGAAGCACTGAGCCAGCGGGATCAGCCTACGGCTGGTACGAAGAGAGAATTGATCATTATAATTGCGGAAAATAATGACGGACGAGGGTACAGATCCTGAAACAGCTTTGTTTGACGTCGAAGAAGAACAAGTAAGTACGACGAGTGACATGTCGGCTTTAATGAAATTGTTATCTGAAAAATTCGAGAAGATAGATAATTCTTTCGATGAGCAAAAGAATTCTCAAAATGAAAAATTCGAGAAGCTAGAAAATTCCTTGACTGAGCAGAAGAATTCTCTAGATGCTAAGCTCGACGAACAAAAGAACTCTCTGGAACATCAGCTATTCGATCAAAGGAGTGTTCTCGAAAGCAAATTCGATGAACAAAATAAAAGTTTGGAAACAAGATTTGGAACAATTGATGAGAAGTTTGAAAACGTAGAGGCAAAAATTGAGACATTTGAAACAGCCATTGAAGGAAGATTCGAGAGTGTTGAAACGAAGTTCGAGGCTGTTGATGGAAGATTCGAGAATTTGGCAAAGGAACTCGAATGCGTGAAGAAACAGAAAGTTCGGGAGTATTCAACCGACTGCCCGAGAAGGAAAGAGATGCAGCCTCCCGTCTTCGATGGACAGACATCATGGCCAATATATAAGAGGCAGTTCGAAGCTGCGGCAATGACGAACAACTGGGACCATGAAGAGAGGTCCATTGCCCTCACGCTTGCGCTTAGAGGATCAGCTGCAGAGTTACTACAAACTATTCCCGAGGACAAACAACGCAACTACGACAGTCTGGTGAAAGCCATTGAAATGCGATTTGGGGACGACCACATGCAGCAAGTATATAGGGTCCAGTTGCGCAGAAGTTCCCAGATGAAGGGTGAGACACTCCAGCAGTTACAAGCAGACATCGAGCGGCTGGCACATTTGTACTATCCAAACGCCGGTGAGGAGATCATTAACGAGATGGTAACCGAAGCGTTCACCCATGCCATAGCTGATGCGAAACTACAAATGGCGGTAGGAATGGCTGGAAAGAAAACGCTCGCCGAAGCTTTGGCGTTTGCTCTGACAATGGAGGCCGCAGACCAGGCCTGTCAGGGAATCCACCGTGTGAGGGAAGTAGCCGCCATCGAATGCTCTTGCCAGAGGATGGACGTCGAAGACCGAAACAACGCTCGTGGAGGACAAATTCGTTGCTGGAACTGCAACAAAATAGGACACCTACAACGGCAATGCAGAAATCCACCCAGACGCGGAAACTGTCCACATTGTGCGAATAGGCGACGCAACGAAGAACCATCCTACAGGGACAACATCCATCCTGTTGGCCAGGCTTCTCGAAACCAGGAGTCGGGAAACGCCTAAGAGCCAGCTTCGCGGGGCAGAAGTTGGCTAATGGAATCGACCCCCCCAAGACCACCATCCAGGTCTCCCAAACCAAACGATGCAACAAGAGTCTAACAGTGGAAGCATTCATCGGCAAAAACAAGTGCGTGGCTACTATCGATACCGGCGCCACGGCTTCCATTGTAAGAAGAGATCTCGTCCAGAAGTCGTGGCTGCACAACACCAGCTGCTACTGTCTTAGAACTGCGACAGGGGAATCGGCGAAAGTATACGGAGAAGTTCGCCTCACGTTACAACTAGCAGGATTGGCCTTTTCTCATGCGTTCTTGGTGGCCGACATATGTGATGAATGCATCATCGGAGTGGACTTTATGAAACAACATGACGTAATCATCGACATCGGGATGCAAGTTCTGCGGTACAGGAACGTAGAGATTCCAATGGTGTACGGGAACGAGAATGCAGCACATTTAAGGACAATACTCAGCAAGGACGAAGTCTTACCACCATCTTCCGAGACTATAATTTGGACAAAACTAGAGGGTGATCCTGGGAGCCACCGATTCTATCTATTGGAGCCGGATTCAGGAAGGATATCCCCAAACTACATCGTGGGAAAAGTTTTAGTGGAGCCAAAGAATAGCCTGGTCCCAGTAAGGCTCATGAACTTAAAGAGCCATAGCGTCAAACTGAAACAAGGGGAGGTTATTGGTGAATGTGTTCCGATATGTTTAATCTCGACAATAACTGGAAAGGAATCTGCGGGGCCCGTTTCATCAGCCAGGTTGGCGGAAGTAAGGGACATGATCCTCAAGCACTGCGAACTGGATCGGGATCAGCGTGCCATGGCAGAAAATCTAATCGGTGAGTACGCTGATACATTTGCCTCACAGGATGGAGAGTATGACCGAACACATCTGGTGCAGCATCGCATAGACACTGGGGATGCCAGACCAATTCGTCAGCCTGCCAGACGACTACCATTGGCAAAGCAGACGGAGGTTGCGGATATGGTGTCAACGATGGAGAAGGAAGGGCTCATCGAAAGTTCTAAGAGTCCTTGGGCCTCACCTGTTGTACTGGTCAAGAAGAAAGACGGCAGCACTCGATTCTGTGTGGACTATCGGAGACTTAATGACGTCACCAAAAAGGATAGCTACCCTCTGCCACGGATCGATGACACATTAGACACACTCTCAGGAGCTCGATGGTTTTCCACCCTTGATTTAAAGAGCGGTTACTGGCAGGTGCAGATTGATCCAAAGGACCGAGAGAAAACTGCGTTCACTGCAGGAAATGGGCTGTGGCAGTTTACAGTTATGCCATTTGGATTGTGCAACGCTCCGGCAACTTTTGAGCGCCTAATGGAACATGTCCTGCGTGGATTGACCTGGAAAACTTGCTTGGTGTATCTGGACGATGTGATCGTGATAGGAAAAACATTCGAGGAACATCGCGACAACCTGAAGAATGTGCTAGAACGGCTTCGAAGCGCTCACCTGAAGCTGAACCCAAAGAAATGTGACCTCTTCAGATCCGAAGTCAAGTACCTGGGCCACGTTATCTCATCAGAAGGAGTGCGAACAGATCCAGGCAAGGTGGAAGCTGTGAAAAACTGGCCGGTTCCAAAAGACAAACATCAACTCAGGAGCTTTTGGGGTCTCGCCACGTACTACCGACGATTCGTAAAGGACTTTGCCGGAACCGCGAAGAGCCTGCACCAACTGACAGAAAAAGGAAGGCAATTCAAGTGGTCAGGTGAGTGCGACAAAAGCTTCAAGAACCTTAAGCAACAACTATGCGAAGCACCAACACTAGCATATCCCATTCCCGGAGAAATGTTCATCGTGGATGCAGATGCAAGTAACGTCGGTATCGGAGCGGTTCTTTCGCAGGTACACAACGGCCAAGAGAAGGTAGTAGCATACTTCAGCAAAGTGCTCTCCAAGCCCGAAAGGAACTACTGCGTGACCAGGCGAGAACTTCTGGCGCTGCTTCTGGCGACAAAACACTTCCATAAATACCTCTACGGCCAAAAGTTCCTTTTGCGCACAGACCACGCGGCTCTAAAATGGCTGCTGCAGTTCAAGAATCCAGAGGGCCAGGTGGCAAGATGGATTGAACGGTTGCAGATGTACGACTATGAAATACAGCATCGCAAAGGAAAACTTCATTCTAATGCGGATGCCTTATCCCGGCGACCATGTAAGAGCGACTGCAAGCATTGTGTGCGGCAGGAAGAGAAGAACCTTCTTTCCATCCAAAGGGTAAGAGCTGAGCCTATCGCCGGCTGGAGTGCAGAGGAAATCCGCAACGCTCAAAAAGAAGACCTAGACATCGAGCCGATATTAGCGTGGAAGGAGTTTATGGAGAAGCCAAATGGACAAGATATCTCGGACAGGAGCCCCACTCTCAAGGCATACTGGGCTCAGTGGGACTCCCTTCATGTGCAAGATGGTGTACTGAAAAGGAAATGGGAAAGGCCAGACGGGAAAGATTTCATAATGCAGCTTGTTTTGCCGCGGTCAAAAGTACACGAGGTGCTACGGGAGATGCATGATGGAGCATCCGGAGGTCATTTGGGTGCAAACAAGACGCTGGAGAAAGTGCGAGAACGTTTCTATTGGCTCAGCGCAAGGGACGACGTAGAAAGTTGGTGCCGAAAATGCGTCGTGTGTGCCGCCAGCAAGGGACCCAGAACGAAAACGCGAGGCAAGATGCACCAGTACAACGTGGGCGCACCCTTTGAACGGATTGCCGCTGACATCGCTGGTCCATTTCCAGAAACCGACAAAGGTAACCGTTACATCCTAGTCGTCATGGACTACTTCAGCAAATGGCCGGAAGCGGTCGCCATCCCTAACCAGGAAGCGAAGACCATCGTGGAACAGATCGTCAACAACTGGGTGAGCAGATTTGGCGTGCCCATGGAACTGCATTCCGACCAGGGACGAAACTTTGAATCGAAGATATTCCAAGAGGTTTGT
Source organism: Brachypalpus laphriformis (assembly GCA_945910035.1). Classification (NCBI taxonomy): domain Eukaryota; kingdom Metazoa; phylum Arthropoda; class Insecta; order Diptera; family Syrphidae; genus Brachypalpus; species Brachypalpus laphriformis. The sequence continues at coordinate 123,067,048 of OX246754.1, read as the reverse complement.
CAACAACTAGGAATCAAAAAGACGAGGACGACCCCACTTCATCCACAATCCGACGGGATGGTAGAGCGCTTCAACAGAACCTTAAACGAACATCTCTCCAAGGTCGTAGAAGACCACCAGCGCGATTGGGATCGACAAATTCCTCTCTTCTTGATGGCCTACTTGCTTTCAGTCATTTAATGAATTTATTTTAATTTATATTAGAAATTCATTTAATAAAAAAATGTATAGGAACGCTTTCAATTACAATAGGTATAAAGCTATCCGATCAAAGGAGTGTTCTCGAAAGCAAATTCGATGAACAAAATAAAAGTTTGGAAACAAGATTTGGAACAATTGACGAGAAGTTTGAAAACGTAGAGGCAAAAATTGAGACATTTGAAACAGCCATTGAAGGAAGATTCGAGAGTGTTGAAACGAAGTTCGAGGCTGTTGAAGGAAGATTCGAGAATTTGGCAAAGGAACTCGAATGCGTGAAGAAACAGAAAGTTCGGGAGTATTCAACCGACTGCCCGAGAAGGAAAGAGATGCAGCCTCCCGTCTTCGATGGACAGACATCATGGCCAATATATAAGAGGCAGTTCGAAGCTGCGGCAATGACGAACAACTGGGACGATGAAGAGAGGTCCATTGCCCTCACGCTTGCGCTTAGAGGATCAGCTGCAGAGTTACTACAAACTATTCCCGAGGACAAACAACGCAACTACGACAGTCTGGTGAAAGCCATTGAAATGCGATTTGGGGACGACCACATGCAGCAAGTATATAGGGTCCAGTTGCGCAGAAGTTCCCAGATGAAGGGTGAGACACTCCAGCAGTTACAAGCAGACATCGAGCGGCTGGCACATTTGTCCTATCCAAACGCCGGTGAGGAGATCATTAACGAGATGGTAACCGAAGCGTTCACCCATGCCATAGCTGATGCGAAACTACAAATGGCGGTAAGAATGGCTGGAAAGAAAACGCTCGCCGAAGCTTTGGCGTTTGCTCTGACAATGGAGGCCGCAGACCAGGCCTGTCAGGGAATCCACCGTGTGAGGGAAGTAGCCGCCATCGAATGCTCTTGCCAGAGGATGGACGTCGAAGACCGAAACAACGCTCGTGGAGGACAAATTCGTTGCTGGAACTGCAACAAAATAGGACACCTACAACGGCAATGCAGAAATCCACCCAGACGCGGAAACTGTCCACATTGTGCGAATAGGCGACGCAACGAAGAACCATCCTACAGGGACAACATCCATCCTGTTGGCCAGGCTTCTCGAAACCAGGAGTCGGGAAACGCCTAAGAGCCAGCTTCGCGGGGCAGAAGTTGGCTAATGGAATCGACCCCCCCAAGACCACCATCCAGGTCTCCCAAACCAAACGATGCAACAAGAGTCTAACAGTGGAAGCATTCATCGGCAAAAACAAGTGCGTGGCTACTATCGATACCGGCGCCACGGCTTCCATTGTAAGAAGAGATCTCGTCCAGAAGTCGTGGCTGCACAACACCAGCTGCTACTGTCTTAGAACTGCGACAGGGGAATCGGCGAAAGTATACGGAGAAGTTCGCCTCACGTTACAACTAGCAGGATTGGCCTTTTCTCATGCGTTCTTGGTGGCCGACATATGTGATGAATGCATCATCGGAGTGGACTTTATGAAACAACATGACGTAATCATCGACATCGGGATGCAAGTTCTGCGGTACAGGAACGTAGAGATTCCAATGGTGTACGGGAACGAGAATGCAGCACATTTAAGGACAATACTCAGCAAGGACGAAGTCTTACCACCATCTTCCGAGACTATAATTTGGACAAAACTAGAGGGTGATCCTGGGAGCCACCGATTCTATCTATTGGAGCCGGATTCAGGAAGGATATCCCCAAACTACATCGTGGGAAAAGTTTTAGTGGAGCCAAAGAATAGCCTGGTCCCAGTAAGGCTCATGAACTTAAAGAGCCATAGCGTCAAACTGAAACAAGGGGAGGTTATTGGTGAATGTGTTCCGATATGTTTAATCTCGACAATAACTGGAAAGGAATCTGCGGGGCCCGTTTCATCAGCCAGGTTGGCGGAAGTAAGGGACATGATCCTCAAGCACTGCGAACTGGATCGGGATCAGCGTGCCATGGCAGAAAATCTAATCGGTGAGTACGCTGATACATTTGCCTCACAGGATGGAGAGTATGACCGAACACATCTGGTGCAGCATCGCATAGACACTGGGGATGCCAGACCAATTCGTCAGCCTGCCAGACGACTACCATTGGCAAAGCAGACGGAGGTTGCGGATATGGTGTCAACGATGGAGAAGGAAGGGCTCATCGAAAGTTCTAAGAGTCCTTGGGCCTCACCTGTTGTACTGGTCAAGAAGAAAGACGGCAGCACTCGATTCTGTGTGGACTATCGGAGACTTAATGACGTCACCAAAAAGGATAGCTACCCTCTGCCACGGATCGATGACACATTAGACACACTCTCAGGAGCTCGATGGTTTTCCACCCTTGATTTAAAGAGCGGTTACTGGCAGGTGCAGATTGATCCAAAGGACCGAGAGAAAACTGCGTTCACTGCAGGAAATGGGCTGTGGCAGTTTACAGTAATGCCATTTGGATTGTGCAACGCTCCGGCAACTTTTGAGCGCCTAATGGAACATGTCCTGCGTGGATTGACCTGGAAAACTTGCTTGGTGTATCTGGACGATGTGATCGTGATAGGAAAAACATTCGAGGAACATCGCGACAACCTGAAGAATGTGCTAGAACGGCTTCGAAGCGCTCACCTGAAGCTGAACCCAAAGAAATGTGACCTCTTCAGATCCGAAGTCAAGTACCTGGGCCACGTTATCTCATCAGAAGGAGTGCGAACAGATCCAGGCAAGGTGAAAGCTGTGAAAAACTGGCCGGTTCCAAAAGACAAACATCAACTCAGGAGCTTTTTGGGTCTCGCCACGTACTACCGACGATTCGTAAAGGACTTTGCCGGAACCGCGAAGAGCCTGCACCAACTGACAGAAAAAGGAAGGCAATTCAAGTGGTCAGGTGAGTGCGACAAAAGCTTCAAGAACCTTAAGCAACAACTATGCGAAGCACCAACACTAGCATATCCCATTCCCGGAGAAATGTTCATCGTGGATGCAGATGCAAGTAACGTCGGTATCGGAGCGGTTCTTTCGCAGGTACACAACGGCCAAGAGAAGGTAGTAGCATACTTCAGCAAAGTGCTCTCCAAGCCCGAAAGGAACTACTGCGTGACCAGGCGAGAACTTCTGGCGCTGCTTCTGGCGACAAAACACTTCCATAAATACCTCTACGGCCAAAAGTTCCTTTTGCGCACAGACCACGCGGCTCTAAAATGGCTGCTGCAGTTCAAGAATCCAGAGGGCCAGGTGGCAAGATGGATTGAACGGTTGCAGATGTACGACTATGAAATACAGCATCGCAAAGGAAAACTTCATTCTAATGCGGATGCCTTATCCCGGCGACCATGTAAGAGCGACTGCAAGCATTGTGTGCGGCAGGAAGAGAAGAACCTTCTTTCCATCCAAAGGGTAAGAGCTGAGCCTATCGCCGGCTGGAGTGCAGAGGAAATCCGCAACGCTCAAAAAGAAGACCTAGACATCGAGCCGATATTAGCGTGGAAGGAGTTTATGGAGAAGCCAAATGGACAAGATATCTCGGACAGGAGCCCCACTCTCAAGGCATACTGGGCTCAGTGGGACTCCCTTCATGTGCAAGATGGTGTACTGAAAAGGAAATGGGAAAGGCCAGACGGGAAAGATTTCATAATGCAGCTTGTTTTGCCGCGGTCAAAAGTACACGAGGTGCTACGGGAGATGCATGATGGAGCATCCGGAGGTCATTTGGGTGCAAACAAGACGCTGGAGAAAGTGCGAGAACGTTTCTATTGGCTCAGCGCAAGGGACGACGTAGAAAGTTGGTGCCGAAAATGCGTCGTGTGTGCCGCCAGCAAGGGACCCAGAACGAAAACGCGAGGCAAGATGCACCAGTACAACGTGGGCGCACCCTTTGAACGGATTGCCGCTGACATCGCTGGTCCATTTCCAGAAACCGACAAAGGTAACCGTTACATCCTAGTCGTCATGGACTACTTCAGCAAATGGCCGGAAGCGGTCGCCATCCCTAACCAGGAAGCGAAGACCATCGTGGAACAGATCGTCAACAACTGGGTGAGCAGATTTGGCGTGCCCATGGAACTGCATTCCGACCAGGGACGAAACTTTGAATCGAAGATATTCCAAGAGGTTTGTCAACAACTAGGAATCAAAAAGACGAGGACGACCCCACTTCATCCACAATCCGACGGGATGGTAGAGCGCTTCAACAGAACCTTAAACGAACATCTCTCCAAGGTCGTAGAAGACCACCAGCGCGATTGGGATCGACAAATTCCTCTCTTCTTGATGGCCTACCGAAATGCTGTGCACAGTACGACTGGACATACTCCATCCGAAGTCTTGTTTGGTCGAGCAGTTCGGCTACCCAGTGAGGTGAAGTTTGGATCCCCTAACGATGAGGCCAAATGTGAGGAGGACTATGTGGCAGACCTCAGGGAAAGGATCCGAGACATACATCAGAGGACCAGGACGAGGATAAGGATAGCGAGTGACCGCATGAAAACCAGGTACGACACAAAGGCAACAACGTCCAGCTTCCACGAGGGAGACCTAGTATGGTTGTGCAACCCACACCGGCAAAAGGGGAGGTCACCTAAGCTGCAGCAAGACTGGGAGGGCCCTTATAAAGTGGTCACACGCATCAATGACGTCGTCTTCCGGATCCAGCGTGGAGTAAGAGGCAAGATGAAAATTGTCCACCTGGATCGTCTTCATCGTTACCATGGCAGTAATCCAGATGATCTTGTTCGGGACGAACAAGTTTAAGAGGGGGGCAGTGTAGTATCAAGTACATCGTCAGGTACTTTGTGCAACGACATCTATTGCCTACTAGTAGTAAATATTCCAACCTGATGTGCTTACGTTCCAACCTGGTGTGCTTACGTTCCACAATTGTTCCACACAATATCCCAATATTCCAGGATCCTCGATTCACCCGCAGAAACATCTAGCATGTTCTAGAACCCCTTACAATTTCCTATAAATACCCATACCACAACCACCCCATACCATTCATCAGTGTTCGATCAGTACACAGTCAGTGAGGTCGTGTATTGCAGTGAGCGCGTAAATACGCACATTTATTTTATATTTTCAATTGTTTTAATTATTATTAATATTTTTTATTTTAGTGGTTAACATTATCCTATTTTGTTTAAATATTTGTATTTAGTCTGAAGTGTGAAAGTTTTTGTTAAAATATTGCCCTTCGGAGTGAAAGTGTGTTTTGTGAAATACGGGTACGCTAATCACCCTAATTACGGAAAAAAACCAAATTCAAGGGAAACCCTTTTTTGGGGGTAATCATCTTTGCACATCTTACTACCTGAATTCAGTGCATCGGAAAATTTCTAGGGCTGAATTATTCTCGTTCGTCTTTCTACCTTTGTTCAACGTTCCGGAGTGAATGTTGTGTATTGTGTATCAAGGGTGAACAGACAGGTAAACGTTAAAGAATCAAAACATGGCGGATCGACTTACCCCTGAGTCTGCTCTCGTCGCCCTGAGGGATTTGGTTCTCAAGATTCAAGACGACCTCGGACCCCGTTTTACTAACGAATTCCGAAAAATACTCCAGGAAGCCACACAACTAAATAACCAGCAACATGTGGCAGAAGAAATAAATATCGACATGGATGTCGTCGAATCCCAAGGCTCTGGAGCATCATCTTCTGAGTCAGAGACATCCACTGACAGCGATGACACAGATACTGAGGAGGAAGCTTCCACAGTTAAAAGCGCGCCAAAAGAGAAGGAGATGCCGGACGTTAGCTCGTGCACGTCACCTCAGCCAGGGAAGAAGAGGGCATTGAAACCGAACAAATCGGTTAACAAAAGGTCAAAGACGGAAGTCCAAAGACCTGCACTGAAAGCAACACCAAAACCCGTGTCACCAGTTTTCGTGCCACCAGCAGCTACACCAGCCGCAGAAAAGAAAGGCCCTTCTACAAGCCCCCAAGCAAACAAGCCCGCGGCTTCAATAAAAGCAGCGAGTATGCCTCCGATAATATGTTTCTCTGCAAATATTGCAGAGATAACAAGGTTCGCTAGAGCAGAGCGAATTGGGTTCACACTCAAGAACCTTAACACTAAAAAGACGGTTATAAGCACGCAGTCAAGGGAGGCCTTCGAGGCTATAAAAGCCTTCCTCAAAAGAAGGAAAATTCAAAATCATACCTTCACGCCGAGGGAGGATAGAAAGAACATGCTGGTGCTATAGGGAATGCACTTCTCGTATACACCTGAAGAAATCCACGAAGAGCTGAAGGCAGAGAAAATTCCAGTGGTGAGGGTCTCTCCCTTTAAATCCCAAAAAGCCAAAGGGAAGTCATTCAACTGCTTTGTAGTTGAAATCAGCAAAGACTTTGAGCTATCTGAAGTCTACACCAAGACGTTACTTATGAACCAAAGGGTTCACTGGGAACGGCTGCAAAACCGGGACATCGTGCAGTGCAAAAACTGCCAACGGTTCGGACACATCGCAACTAACTGCGGAATGCCATATGTCTGCATGAAATGCGACACAAGTCACCAACCTGGTGAGTGCAAGAGGAAGGAGGCCAATGGGGACGACGTTTACTGCGCTAACTGCAAAAAAACGGTCACCCGGCCAATTACAAAAAAAGGATGTCCGGTTTACAAGGCTAAAATAGCTGAAAAGGAAAGAGTCAAAAGCCAGCAAAAGGCCCAGCAAGACTTTGTTGCAAAGTCAGTCTGCACCTTCACTCGACCTGCAGTGAGTTTTGCAGCCATGGCCAAGGCAGGAGCTGGGGGCAACACGCCTAAGCCACAAACAGTCCCTAAACAACAGCAACAGCCACGAGTTGAGAAGGTGATAAGGAAAACCGTACAGCACACAACCCAGCATCAACAGAAAGCAGCCACCAATCTCGGCGACGAGGTCCAGCGTGTGTTTGGAGCAGACCTTCTAACCATAATGGCAAAGGCTCGCAAGGCGGTTCCAGCTAACTATGCTAGCATGAACGAAGTGGGAAAATCCGTGGCACTGGCCACTTTCATCTTTCAGCTATGCAGCGCATAAAAACATTGAGGATAATTGCGTATAACGTTAATTCCTTATACGCCATCCCAAGGAGGACAGCTTTTCACCTCTTTTTGAAAACCCATCAGCCCGATATCGCTCTCATAAGTGAAACCATGGTGACAAAGCGGAATAGAATAGATTTTAGCAACTTAAACACATTCAGGTCGGATAAAAAAGAAGGCAAAAGAGGCACTGCTCTCTTTGTGCGTAAAAGCATTGACGCTAGCAGCATACCAATCCAGGGACTGAAATCCTTTGAAGCCACAGGCGTAGTGATTAAAGTCAATACTCGGGAAACACTGATGGTCATCAGTATTTATAATAAGTGCAACGCCAGTAGTGCGGACACCAAGCATGACTTGCAGCTCCTCAACAACTTGCTGTCTCAGCACACCTTTGGACTCATCGGTGGAGACTTTAATGCAAGACATGAAAGATGGTCAGACAGTATTTCCAACGCCGAAGGAAATACAATAGTGGACTGGATGGACTACAATAGCGATCAACACAACCTTGTGATTATCTCGCAACCAAAACCAACATTCCCAAGGACTCCATCGTGTCTTGACTTCTACATGGTAACATCCAACTTGGTGCACATCCTCCCGGAGATAAGAAATTACGAGTGCAAGACGTTACCTGGCGACTCCGACCATGAGGCAGTACAACTGATCATTAAACTACACCAACCGATCTTTACCATTAATCCGCCTGAGGAACATTTCATAAACTACAATCAACTCAACATAGAGCGACTGCAAACAGATGTTGAAGAAAGACTCAGCATGCCAACAACTGCAAGGAATCTATTGAATGGGGAGATCGACTCAGCCATCGACAACCTGGAACTAGCAGTCAGTACAGCACTCGACCTCCAGAAAAAAACCAAAACATCGAGGGACAGATACAGTCATCTACCGCAGTTTATTCAGAACTTATATCATCACAGGCAGAGGCTTAGAAAACGATTACAAAGGATTCGTCGTAGAGACTGGAACACAAACGGTAATGACTACAGAGCCGTTCTAAGTGAATTAAATTGCACGAACGTAATGTTCAACAATGCAGTGCAGCATCACAACAACAAAAGGCTGGAAGAAAGACTTCGGAAAATTAAGCCAGGACCAGATACCTTTAAACAAATAAACCAACTAATAGGAAAGAGAGCAACGATGCCTGAATATATCGAAACAGCTCAAGGTACGGCCACAACCGCGGAAGAAAAAGCAGAAGCATTCGGTGAATTCTTCGAGACAAATTTTCAGCCTGCTCCACCCAATGATTCCATCTTTCTCTCGGAAGTCAACACGACGATCGACAGCATTGAGCGAATGACCAATGCTTCCGTAACATTCAGCGAAGAAAACCCAGCAAACGATCCCGTGGGACACAACGAACTATGCACAGCTGAAGAAATCTCCGACATAATTCAGAGTGGGCAAAACAAAAAGTCAGCGGGACCTGACAAAATTTCAAATTTTGTGCTGAAGAAAATGCCTCAAGTTGTATTAACACTGCTCACAATTATAATGAACAATTGCCTGAACAACTGCTATTTCCCAACCAAATGGAAGATTGCAAAAGTGGTGGCCATACCCAAAAAGGACAACCGCAACAGTATTGACGGATACAGGCCGGTATCACTGCTATCCAACGTGAGCAAAATCCTCGAGGAGCTCTTACTGCGGAAATTAAAGAAGTACTGCTCCACCAACCACATCATCCCGGATATACAGTTCGGGTTCCGGGAAAGATATTCAACCCTTCATCCGCTAATGAAGTTTCATCAGGATATTGTCAAATCCCTCAACAACCACCAAGACACCGTCGCATGCTTCTTAGACGTCAAGAAAGCCTTTGACACAGTTTGGATTGAGGGACTCATCCACAAGTTGAAGCAGCTAGGTTTTCCTAGAGAACTGACAAAAATAATTTACAGCTTTCTTCATTACAGGTCGTTCTTCGTCCAGGTGGAAAACAAGCAGTCAACAATGAGAAGAATAAGAGCAGGCGTCGCCCAAGGATCCAAACTGGGTCCTATTCTGTTCAACATTTATACATCTGACCAGCGGCAATTGGAAAATAACACCAATTGCTGCCTTTTTGCTGATGATTCGCTGACATATGCCAGCTCCATGTCACCAATAATTGCGGCACGTAGAGTAGAAGCCCACATTCATAGAGTCACCGAATTCTACCAGAAATGGGGAATCCACATCAACCCAGCGAAGACCGAACTCCTATGCTTTAGGAGACCGTTTAGGGGAAGAAGAAGCAGGTCAGCCACCCATTGCCGCAATATAGAAATTAGATTGCTCAACGGTATGCCACTGAGAGCCACCAGCGAAGCGAAATACCTGGGAGTCAACTTTACCGACAGACTTAAGTTCAACCACCATTCAGCGATAATGCTGAAGCGTGCAAATTTTGCATTTCATCGCGTCTATCCACTGATGCGAAAGCAAAACGGGCTCAGCCAAAATACTAAGCTGCTGCTGTACAAGCAGCTTATTAGACCAGTTGTGGCATACTGCTTCCCCATCTGGTTCACCATATCAAAAACATATATGAAAAAAACTAGCAGTTTTTGAAAGAAAAATACTGAGGATATGCACCGGTCTCAACTTTGACAGACAAAGAAGGAAACATGTGAGCAACAAGACACTCTACAAAGAAGCACAGATAGTACCCTTGGAGAGGTACTTGGTTCATTTGTCCAAGAAGCTGCTTAGCAAAGTCACGGACCACCCTAACCCACTGGTGAGAGAGCTACCACGACAGCAACAGATTACAGAGCATCGGTACCTGAGTGTGATGGCACTGGCTAATGAGGAAATATTTCCGAACATCGAAGACGAGGAAGAAATCCTCTTCTACACCCAACCAGGCGTAATGCACCATCGTGGGTAACACCCCGATGACACCCAAATAGACACAACAAAATGATCAGCGACACCGGGATTTGAACAACCCCAGGGGGAAAAAATACCAAAGAAGCAATTTATAATATAAACCAAAAATGTATATATATATAAGAAAAGTCATGCTATATCGTTGGGCCCCTATTGTTGAGCCAACACTGTATATTTAATAGCCATAGTTTATGTAAGGAAAATTTGTTTTTTTTTATTAAGTCAATTGTAAATATTAGTTCAAATAAAAAAGTTACAAGTTACAAGTTACCGTGGATATAGTTGGTTATAAGTGCATACAGCGATTACAAGAGGGAGATTCGACCAGTGGTGAAAACAAGCGATGTATTGAAAGTAAATCTGTAGCGACAATTAAAATAAATAAAGAGTAAAGTGATTGAATACTGAGTTGAAGTAAAGTTAGTGTTTGATAATAAATAAACGATTAAAATACACAAAAGACGGTTTTATTTAAACGAACCCCAGCAAGAATATTACATTATTTTAGATAAGGTTTTATTAATGTAGTGTTAGTCTATTTATGCCATAGTGGTTAAATAAACTGAACAAATGTAGTCATTGTGACCGGACATAAGAGGCTAGGGATATTGGAAGGTAAAGGTAATTTCAATGTTCCGAATGAGTGAGAGCAAAGGGAGGGGAGAGAATTAGAACAAAGAAAAAATAAGATAAACGGGTTGAGGAAAAGAAGAACAGAAAGTAGGCCAAAGAGCATTGACCGCCAAGTCACTTGCAGTTTTTTTAAAGCAAGCAAGCGGTCGATGCCCTAAGACAACATCCCCCATAGAGGCAGCAGTCTTTCGATAGTAAGACAACAGTGAGTGAAATCTCACTCGTAGGAGTTCTAACTTGTAATTGCAGGGTGAGTTGGCACTACGATTTAAAAGGCAGGTTCTTCAAATTTTTATTTTAGATACCTCGATTTCCCCAAGTCAATACCCATAGGCAGTACAACGGCACACCTGTAGGTGACATATCAGCTGTATAGAGGTAGGTAAAAGTGCTGGTAGGGAATTCGGTGTCCCCTTACATAGTTTCTTCCCTACAGACTTACTTGGGTAGTGGGTCGAGTTACCGCGGTAAAGTGGCAACCGTAACGGGCCTAGCCGGAGATACGGTATCTCATTAAAGCGGTGGAGCCGAGGTACCGAAAAAGCGGTAGTGGTACGGTTCACCATTTGGCTTTCCATACATATATACACATACAAACACACACAAAACCAAGGACGAGCCGACTCAGTTATAACAAAGGACATCGATTGGACAACACAAAGAACAAAAACTACAATAAGACAACAGCGACAAAAGAACATTCAACGGACAAGAGGAGAGCCTGGGTGCTCCACCACTACAGGGCCCCAAGGGTGTCCCTGAATCGACACACAACGCCCAGAGGCGCTTCGTGGGACGCAAAAAGTGCCAATATATATATATATATATATATATTTTTTGTGAATTAAAAGTGAATTTTTGTTTTATATAGTGTTAAGGTTAGATTAGCTTAGTTTAATTTTTTGTTAAGGTTAGGGCTTTCTGCTTTTAATTCTGTTTTGGTGCGCGATTCCAGGATAAAAGGAAACAAGGATCCTTTCTTGTGCTGCCGGCAGGACAACGGGGGATTCCCAAAAAAAAAAAAAAAAACCGTGAGTAGTGTAAATTAGCCTTAAGTTTATTTTGAATTTTCTTGATTATCAGTGTTAAGGGCAGAAGGGAGTTCGTTTTTTTAGTTTTTAGATTTTGCTGAAGTTACTATAATAAAATGGTTTGCATTGCGAAGAAATTCAGTGAGTTTAAGTAATTGCAGAGATATGCGCGACTAGTGTTTTTTTTGCTAGTGATGTGTGGGTGACGGGTCCTGCCGTCCTTCTATGGACGGACAATGACGTAACGGGACAATTACGAACGCTGACGACATGAACCGACGATAAACTTACAGCAGTGATCGGGAGGGACTTCGAGGGGCTATCTCTCGCAGAAATCGGGCCAGAGAGATAGCATTTGGTTTGCGTCACAAGACGTAAAGGGTGGGCTGGCCAACCTTTGCCATTAACATCTGGCATGTCACGGGTTCTTGACGAACCTATATCTGAGGGAGACTGTGGAAAGGAGGAGTTGCGTGTTAGGGTAAGGTAGGGTAGTTTTAAGGTAGTTTAGGGTTAGTTTTAGGGTTTATTGTAAGTGTTAGGTTAGTTTAGGTTTAGTCTAGTTTAGTTAGGTTTAGTTCGCGTTTCTTTTCCACGCTTTCTCTCAGGTTTAGGCAGAAGTCCTTGGGCATGGTTTTGCTTTCTTTTCCTTTTCTATCCTCTTTCGTCCGTCCGATGTCTGGTTAGGGTTTAGCTTTCTCTTCTCTTAGGTTTAGTTTTATCTCGGCATGATTTTTTGTTTGTTGAGTAGGTGGTGTATGGTGGGGTTGGCAAGAACCACACCGTCCGAAGAGCTGAGCCGAGCAACCACGAGCACGCCGCCGCCCTCCTCACCTGCACCGAAGTTGCCTCCGTGGCCCTACCCTTGCTCACAACAGACGAGCGGCGAGGGTGAGACCAGCGACGACAGGGACGGTGTGTCCGCCACTACAAGCTGCCCACCTTAATAACGGGCACACCAAACACAAACAACACTAACTACAACACAATACAAGCAATCATCAAAACGAAACATCAAAACCCCAAAATCTACAAGCGATGACAAATCCTTAATTCAATGAGGGGACAGGTTGTCCCAGAATCGATAAGCAACGACAAACACTTAATGCAACGCAAGGGGACGAGGTGTCCCAATACCTGCAAACACAACAACAGCAACAAACATCAAACATAAATACATTGCGAGGGGACAAGGCGTCCCAGAAACAACAGCGTAGTTACATCACACAAACACATTCAACATCTCGAACACCACCAAACACACGAAGCCATCGACATCAAACACCGTCAAACACAAACAAGACAAGCGGCAGCCCACGAATAAAGAATGCTTCGGACGGAATCCATCGATGGCCGAGAACCCACCCTAACCCTCAACTCTATGTGTAGAATGGCACGTTAAGGGCTCGTCCCCAGTCCCCAAGTCTGCGCGGAATTCTACCGGGTAGTTTAGTTTAATCGCGTAAATTCAATTTTACTCCTCGTTCTATTTTCTTCCGGTACCTTCAGGGCCCGTCCTGTAACTAGTCAGGTCACTTCTTTTCTTCTTTTACTATTGGTGGGAGGAAGCCCACTTTAGTAATTTTTAATTATTGATATTTTTTTCACTTTGTTGATTCTCCTGAATTATTAAAACAAACAGAGCGGATTGTGAGGAAAAGCCGAAGTCGGGCGAATTCGAGCCAGCGGAATGTGGGTGAATATTGAGAGCGGAATAGCAGCGGTTCAAGAGCGGTTGCTTACTTGCGCAAATGAGCGGAGTAATGCACAGCAAGCTGTTCTTGAATCCAATAGCTGAATAGCGGGGATTCACATATGTGTGAGTAAAAGGCTTGAAGCTCGACTAGGCCGAGTATTCAGCGGGAGACCACTTCTTGGTTGACCAGCAGAGTGTTGAGAAGTTTTTTGTTTTTTTTAGGAGGATCAACGAAGTTGATAGTTTTTTTTTTGAGAGTTTTCGTGGAAGAAAAGTTTAAAAAAGAAGATTCCAAGGATAAGAGAGGCAATAATTAAAATAACAAATTTAATAAATGCCTCATTTAAGCTAAAATTTGTCCCTAGTTTGTGGAAGATTGCTGATGTCCTAATGATTCCCAAACCAGGTAAACCGCCAAATGAGGTATCATCTTACAGGCCTATATCGCTATTGCCGATGATATCAAAAGTGTTTGAGAAAGTGCTCGCTAAACGCATAAATAAAATAATTGAAAGAAAAAAGCTGATTCCGAACCATCAATTTGGTTTTCGAAGGCAGCACTCTACGATACAACAGGTACACAGAATTACGGATAAGATCGAAGAAGCATTAGAAGAAAGGAAGGTCTGTTCGGCTGTATTCTTGGATGTGGCGCAGGCCTTTGATAAAGTATGGCACGAAGGACTTATCTATAAACTGAGATGTATGCTGCCAAATCAGTATGCTTCCATTCTTAAATCTTACCTAGGTGGAAGACATTTTGAAATAAAACAACAGAATACTTATTCAAAACTAAGAGAAATAAAGGCCGGCGTACCGCAAGGTAGTGTACTGGCCCCTATATTATACCTATTATATACTAGTGATATTCCGGAACTAGAAAACCACACTATGGCAACATTTGCAGATGATACTGCAATACTAGCAGAAGGGAGAACTAATGAAGAATCCACAGAAAAACTCCAAATAGGAATAAACAAAATCTGCGAATGGACTAAAAAGTGGAGAATCAAATTAAATGAGTCCAAGTCAGTCCATATTGATTTTACAAATAAAAAGGTTGAACATATACCAATCATTATCAACGAAAAAATAGTTCCATACGCTAATACTGCGAAATATTTAGGTATGACACTAGATGCTAAGCTGCGATGGAAAGAGCACATAAAAAAGAAAAAAGAGGAGTTAGAGATGAAATATAGAATATTGCACTGGCTGATAGGAAGAAACTCAACTGTATCAATTGGAAATAAAGTGCTTATATACAATCAAATTCTAAAACCAACATGGACATATGGAATCCAACTATGGGGTTGCGCCAAAAAGACAAACATAGACATAATACAACGATTCCTAAATAAGGTGCTTAGAAGTATAGTAAATGCACCTTGGTTCATAAGGAACACGGATCTTCATCGAGACTTGAAGATAGAAAGTGTAAGTTCAGAAATCCTTAAACATGCAAAAAAACACAAAGAAAAGCTAGAGGAGCATATAAACATAGATGCGAGAAAACTTTTGAATAATGAAAATCAATTACGAAGGCTCAAAAGAATAAAACCTCTCGATTTAACTTAACTTTAGAAGTATAAGAAAAAAGAAAGAAGTATACATATATAGATGCATAACATAGCACATCCGAAAAAAAAAAGATACACCAGATGGTGGATCTCATTCAAAGACGTAGATGTCAGGAAAAAATTGATTATTAGTCCAAGTGACTAGATCGCAATTAGGCTGGCTCCTCCCCGCCCTGCGATGAAAAGCTAAGATGGCGTTACCGCAGGGAAAACGGGAAGAAGGGAGAAGGGGTTAGTGGGTAAAAATCCCACACTGTTACTGAGTACGGGCTCGGTTTCGTCTTTTGAAGATTACCACCTCCCAGCGTACAAAAAAAAAAAAAAAGGATAAGAGAAGTGACTAGGACAAGGACAGGACGTAAGGACTTTGCAGAAGACTGGTAGCCGGAACGAGGCACCGAACAGGAAGAGGATAGAGCAAGGAGATATCAAGGAGAATTTCACAGATATGTTTTTTGTATCTGATTTTCTTGTTTTTTTTATAAGTTGTTATTAAGTGCGTTTTGTGTAGGTTTTCTTTTTGAAATTATTGCTGAACTCGGTAGAAGTCTGTTCCGTTTTTCTCTTTTATACTTCCCGGTGAAAGCGGGACACGCGACCCGTAGTTTATTTCGGTTAATTTGTTCGGGACTTGCCGTAGCGGGCCATTCCTACGGCGGCGGTATTTTTCTCTTGTTTTCCTGGGGATCTCTTTTCCTCTAAGAGGTTTTTTTCTGATCCCCCCGTAAATAACCTTTTGTTGTTTTTTTTCTCTCCTCTCTTTTGGTTTAATAAATCGCCGCTCATAAAGAGTATTTATAACGTGGTAGAAATTATTGCTTCATTTATTTGTTATTCTCTTTCAGCACTAGTGCGTTCCCCACCATTCCCCAAAACCACCCCAAAAGGTTTCGTAATTTCCCTCCCTTTTTCCAAAAAAATTACGTGGCGTCCAAAACCCCTTATTACTCACCCTATTTTCTTTTCTCCTCTCAGTACATCGATTCTCAAATCGAACCCACCCCAGCTGAGCGGCCGATGAGCGAACAGCACTTCACGTGCTGTGTTGTTGCACTTTTTGCATTTTCCTTTTTTTCTTTCGCCCTTTGCCTCATTTCGTTTTCCGATCACAAAAGCGATCGGTGTGTTGCTTTTTTGCGTTTGCTTTTTTTTTCCTTTAACTAAGTGTAGCAAATCGGCTACTTTTATTTTAATTGACCCGCGGTTTAATTTCCCCTCCCCCCAAAAAAGTGCAACAACACATTATAGCAGATGTTATTATATTTAGAAGCCACCAGGACAAATTAATCGGAAAAGATGTGCTATGCCACCAACAAATTAAAAGATGAAATCCATGGAAAGTGCAGCTGAAATTAAAAAATTTAAAATATTAAAAATTTTATTGAAATTATGTTTTACCAAATAATAAGTATGTAAGAATAAAGGTCCATTCACAGCTCAGCGACCTGCGACTAAAACCTTCGCGAGCGTTTAACCTAACAATTATTTTTTTTTTGATCGTGGTTGAATTTATCAAAAGAAAATAAAATATTCACCCAGATTACCGTCGGCGTTTTACGCTTTTCGACGATTGTCGTTTTATTCCTCAGATGTACCAGGAATTCATTTTCATAACTTTTTCAATGTGAAAGAGTTGTAATAGTATTCCACATGGCAAAAACAATGCTTAGTGACGTTTAACGGTCAGCAGGTCGTAGTTATGAATAAAACGACAATCGTCGAAAAGCGTGAAAGAAATGTCAAAATTTGCGAATATTCACTCGTTCATTGGCAAAAGCTTCTGTGAACACTATTGCAAAGACATAACACTGGCAGTAGCTTGATCATGTGGCTGGAAAAATTGTTCGCTCTGTTGATGATGATTTGCCTTTGACATCGGTTATCGGGAAAAAAGTACTGTGAATCAGAAGCAAAGGCAATAATAACAAAAATCTCCCCAGTTATCTGGACGCCACCACCGGCGAATAGCTGAAGCATAAACAACTGAGCTTCAAGACCCACTGAACCAAAATCTTTCTCTTTCTCTCCCTCTCTCTCTATCCACCCTTTCCAACGCCCGCACTGTGTGTAAACATGTTAAAGGTATTCATAACCCTTTGAGTACGCGCAAATTATAAAAAAAAAAAATATGTCTGTAATCTCTAGCAATTTTAATTTTTCAACATAATTGCCATTAACTTCTATCATTGTAAATAATGTTTTTTTCAATAGGTACATAACAATTTGGGTCATTCCACGAAAGATTGACCGACGTTCTTAACGACCCCCGGGGGGTTAAAATTGGTAGAATTACTAATTGGAGTGTTGGAGTGATACGAATCATAAAAATAAAAATCGTTGAAATAAAAATTATGCTGAAATTTTGAAAGTTCACGTTTTTCTGAATCCAACAAGGTACTTACTTTACTTAGATCCTTTAACATAGGGGGTCAACCACGCCTGAGCGGCCTCCAATTCATTCCTAAAGAGCTCGATTCCTCCTCAACTGTTCTGCGCCACGTTTGCCTAGGGTGGGCCGCAATTCTGCCTGTCTGGGTGAGCGGATTCCACTGCATGGCGTATTTCGCAATGGAGTTGTCTTCGCGCCGTAGGGTGTGTCCAATCCACTGCCACTTTCTCCTTTGTATAGTAATGCTTAGCCTGTTCATTGGAGATGCGGTTCGGTCAAAAAATCCTTAAGATGATCCTTAAGCATTTGTTTACGAAGACTTGCAGCTTGCGTGTGTTAATCGTGTCTACCTTCCAAGTACTGCACCCATAAAGCAGCACCGATTCTACGTTGGAGCGGGACAGTCGCGGATTGGTTCTTAAGCTGATAACATTGTTTCTCCAGATTTTGGATATCATTCCGAACGCAGCTTTAGCCTTTCCGATTCTGCTGCACGCATCCAGTTCGGTGCCAACGCGATTAGCTGAGACTACACTTGTTTGTTTATATCCTGCATCCCCTTGTGGGTCCTAGGGCCTCTACTACGCCTACGCGCCATCATGTACCTTTTCTGGCAATGTGTCTGAGTTCTCCCCAACTTTTCCCTAACTGCCGTGCCTCCTTCTCGACTGTTCTGCGCCATGTTCTCCTCGGACCGCCAGGTCTTCTGCCATCCTGAGTTAGAGTTAGACGGATCCATTGCAAAGCATGGTTCGCTACGGAACTGTCACCCTTTCGGAACGTGTGACCAATCCACTGCCACTTCCGCCGTTGGATGGTTGTGCCTATTGGTTCCTGACCCGTTCTCTCGTAAAGGTGTTCGTTAGAGATACGGTTGGGCCAGAAAATCCTTAAGATATTGCGCAGGCACCTATTAACGAACGTTTGCAGCTTTCTGGTAATATTAGTGGTCACTCTCCACGTACTGCAACCATATATCAGCACGGATTCAACGTTGGACCGTAACAGTCTTATTTTGGTGCTCAAACTGATTGCATTGCTTCGCCATATTTTGGACAACATCCCGAACGCGGACTTTGCTTTGGCGATCCTGTTGGCAATATCCAGTTCAGTTCCACCATCGGTCGAGACAATACTCACAAGATATTGGAAATCCTCTACTCTCTCTACCGGCTGTCCAGCAATGCATATTTGAGCTGATGAGTTTGTTCCAAGGCTGATAATTTTAGTTTTTGCCGTATTAATTTTCAGCTCGACGACACCTGCTTCCCTCTCCACATCTGCTGTCATTTGGTGGAGGTCCATAATTCTGTGGGAGAGTAAGCATACATCGTCTATTTATTATTAGCTTAATACAAGCTCAAAAAAAAAAAACTTAAACAATCTAAACTTACAACTAGCGGCAAAAAAACTTAGAAACTAAAACTTAAACTAACAGCATTTTGGAGAGAAGGGAGGAGGTAGAGGGCGTGAAAAGGGGTAGGTGAAACGCAAATAATTGTTTTTTTTTTTTTTTTTTTAATTAATCTCTTAAAACCATCTTAAATGCTAGGGAGGAAGAAGGTCATGAGGTCATGAGGTGTGGAGGGATTTTCTAAGGGAGGATAGACTGCAATGAAAGTCTAGGGTGTTCTGTGCGTTGTTGGCAAGACGTAACATTCTGGTGATTGGTTCGAAGTGGCCGTAGTTGGTGCGGTGGTAAGGAAGACGAAAGAGGGGTACAGTCCTAATGTTACGAGGGTTTGTGCGAAGGGAAATCATTTCTAGTAGAGCGGGGGAATCGATCGATCCGGTTAATAATTGGTGCACGAAGAGTATGTCGGCAACCTCACGACGTTTTGTAAGGGTTTGCAGGTTAATCAATTTTAGCCGATTTTCGTAGGGGGTAAGATATAGTTTTCGGCCCATGGAAGACCGCGTAAGGCAAAGCGGATAAACCTACGCTGCACAGCTTCGATTCTAAGGGAGTGGGTGTCGTGATAAGGTGACCAAACTTGGCTGGCATATTCGAGGTGGGGTCTGAAAAAGGTGATATAAAGGGATTTAGTTACGTAAGGGTTCGAGAATTCTTTAGACCAGCGTTTTATGAAACCGAGAGAAGAATTGGCCTTGTGTATAATTTGATCAAAGTGGGAACGGAAGTTTAGTTCCTTATCACAAATAATACCCAAATCGCGTATACAGGAGACTGATGGAACGGGCTTATTATTAAAGTTATATTTTCTAAGGGGAGGGGGGAGGCGTTTACGGGAGAATGTTATGGATTGACATTTGGCGACATTAAGTTCTAAGAAGTTTTTTACGCACCATGTGTGGAATGAATTTAGATCGTTTTGAAGTAACAGTGAGTCGTTGGGGGTAGATATAACCTTGATGATTTTCATGTCATTCGCGTAAATAGGCAGATATGAGTCTTCTAATATGTGACCAACATCGTTTATAGTTAAGACAAAGATCAGCGGACCAAGATGACTGCCTTGAGGAACCCCGGAAGTGGCGTCAATGGGATCGGAGATTGAAAAACGGAAGAGAACCCTGTATTGGCGATTCTCGAGGTACGATCTCAGCCATGAAATGAAAGAGGGTGGGAAACCGAGGGCATTAAGTTTAAGGTAAATAGTACGGTGACAGATTTTATCAAAGGCTTTGCTGAAGTCGGTGGTAATAACATCCACTTCATTGCCTTCCTCTAATGCTTGCAGTGTTTTGGAAACAAATTCGGTTAGGTTAGTCGTAGTGGACCTACCCTTTAAAAAACCGTGCTTTTGTGGGGTAAAAATGGATTTGCAGTGGAAATACAGTGAGTCGTATACAATGCTTTCGAAGAGCTTGGGAATAGAGGAGAGTTTGGCTATGGGTCGATAGTTCGATATGTCACTTTTACAGCCTTTTTTATGGATGGGGAAAATGAAGGAGTCCTTCCATAATAATAATAATAAAAAATAAGGGAAAACGGCTTGAGAGAGTGAGAGTCGAAAAAGAGTTGTAAGGGGCTGGCACAGGACGTTGACACATTTTTTTATGAAAATGGCAGGTAGACCATCGGGACCGGGGAAAAAATCATCCTTGAGTCTATTAATATTTTTTCGCACCATATCAGACCTAATGTCAATTGAGACTAGGGAGGTTTGTGGGCAGTTACTCAGGTAGGAGAAATAGTCAAGGTCCGGATCGTGTACATGGTCACTGTACGAAAGGGTGAAAAAGGTCGCAAAGAGGTTGGCGATTTCTTTAGGGTCAAAAGAAGATATATTAAGTAACTTTAGAGTGGAAGGGAAACCATCGGACTTCCTTTTGACATTAATAAATTGGTAAAAGCGCCTAGGATCTGTGATTAGACTTAATTGCATTCTATCAAAGTATTCGCGATAAAGGGATTCGCAGAGGTTGGAAAAACGGTAGTAAGCTTGTTGGTAGTATGAGAAATCTGAGGCAGATCTGGATTTCAAGAAAGTTTTCCATAATTTGTTTCTAACATTACGAAGAGAACGCAATTCACTATTATACCAGGGAGGGGATGACGAGCAGTTTTTTCGAGGCACATAAGGGACAGATTGGAGAAGACAGTCAAAGATTGCTGTGTAGAAGAATGCAAGAGCGATATCAATGGGGGTGTTGACGTTTAGAAAGAGGCTGAAATCTATGTTATTGACTAAGGTATTAAGTTTAACGAAGTCAGCTTTACGAAAGTTGAAGGAGAAAGAGTTTTAAAAATCAACAGTGGTGTGGTCGATTTCATACGAAAAGGCAAGAGCGAGAGGGGGGTGATAGTGGTCTAGGGTGGAGAAGATGGTTACTTGCGGTAACGAAAGAATTATGAGCGTCGGATGAAAAAATAAGATCTAACTGCCTACCTAAGTTGTTCGTTATGCCACTAATCTGAAAAAGGCCGGAGTCAAAAAGACGATCAGTCAGGAGGGTTTCCTTTTCCGAGGAGGAGTTAGTAGGAACAAAGGATGATTCGTCCTCCGATGGAGTCCATTGCAAAAGGGGAAGGTTAAAGTCCCCAACAATTATAAAATCGTCATCAAGATCAGCGATATCTAACAGAGAGTCCACTGTATCAACGGCCTGCTGGTATGCTTGGGCGGGTTGAGAAGGGCGAATATAACAGCAAACAATATATATGCTCCGTCTAGATAAAGATAGTTTAACACATACGAATTCAAATGAGGTTGTGCTAGTGAGTTTGACGAGGGTTGCATCAAGGTGATTATGAATAGCTATAAGAACACCGCGGCCGAAGGAGAGGTCTTCATTTTCCTGGCCGTCAGCGCGGAAGACTACGAAATCAGAATAATTCACTGTTAAGATAGTAGGGACAAAGAATATGAGAACCATAGGTTGAGAGGTCTTTGGCCACTGTGGAAGAGGAGATGTTAAAACTCTCATGGAAACGAGTGTATATATTTTTCAGGGCTGGGAGGCTTGGGAGGCCTTCTTTTTGGATCGAGACCATGACATTCGTCTCTGTCTTCCCGTCGATGCAGATGGAGTCAGGTTTGTCATGTAGATAGGCTAGGTAAAGGCGAACATTTTCAAAAAGCCAGTTATCACGCAGTCTAGACATGATATAGCGGCCATCGAGGTCATTGATTGTTGCCGTGGGGTTCAATGATTTAGCCGTGAGTTTGACGGTGGGAGGAAGTAGTGGATCGAAAGTAGGGGGAGATGCAGTTGAAGGCGAGTTGACCGTGGTGAAAACGTTAGGAGAGACCGTGGACTTGGTACCGGGGGAAGAAGACGATGAGGAAGGATTGAGAATGTGGGAGTAAGTGAAATTCGGGTAGACGGTGGGGGAAATTTTGTTAATGGGAGCCGGTTTTTTGTGATGAGAAGACGTTATAGGTGAAAGATCAAATGACACTCGTTTGATTATAGGGTTATTTTGAGACTGGGAGACGGTTGTAGCTGAATGGTTAAGAGTTTTCATTTGCCAATTTGGATGAGGCACGGGTGGATTATTACGAGTGGGAAGAGAAGGGAGGAGGGAAGATGGCTTTGGGTGGGTGGTGGACATATAATTTGGCTTAGAAATATGTTTAAAATTAGTCTCTTTAAAGTTAGGCTTAGAATTACAATTGGGCTTAATATTAGAACTGAACTTATCGGTCCATCGAGTCATCTTCATTTTGCCAAGAGCAAGAACATCTTTCGGGGACTTTGGGAAGAGCATCCGGGTGTTTTGGATAAGATCTTCTTGCATTTGATATTGGAGATGCGATACTGTTGTTGGAACATGTTACGCACCCGAGACTCGTCGGCAGTACGCGTAGCGCCAGTCAGGAAGTAAGAAGCTGAAAGGCCGTTTATCTCATTAGAAATAGTAAGTTTCCTGAGCCTACTGTTCCATTCAGATTGCGTCCATGTGGTCCCAAATTTCGAGATGGTGTTGGTGGTGCATGTAGAATTAGCAGTCATATCTGATGAAGGATTGCTGGATTGTGGTTGGTCCTCGCGTACGGGGGGTGGAAGGGCAATCAAAGGCGCAGGAGTTGAGGGAGATGGGATATCATTGAGGTCAATGTGTAGAAACTCTTCATGCAATGATTTGTTTTCGGAAGGGTGCGTAGCAGACTGGATGAAGTTGAGTTTAGTCGACACTAGTTTTAGTTCCTCAATGATGTCGTTCGTTGCTAACCTTGAAAGCTTCGTCGCAGTTGCTTCTTCAATTAGGGAATTCAATGCCAGATGAATTTCATCAATACATTCCGCGTGATGGGCAATGTTAGTCTCGAGCTCCTTTAACGAGGTGGTATGGCCGGAAAGTGACTCCGATATGGTTGACATATCGCCGTGTATATCTTTGAGAACAGGGCAGGCGATAGAGTTGTCGGTTTTGGTCTGCCTGCTCTTCATTTCATCGATTCCAGTGTTGGATGATTTCATGAGTGTGAGCAAGTGATCATATCTCCTTTCAATTTTTTGTGAGGATTCCTTAATCTCTTTTAAAACGGAGCAGTAATCCAAAATGTTGTTTTCGAGGGCATTGTTCAAAGAGTCACAGTTATTGGATAATATTTCCAATGTTTTGTTGATACTATGACGCAGCTCCGATTTCAGCTCAGCGACCGAGTCCGTAAGGGTACATAACTGTTCGTTATTGCATTTAATTGCAAGCATTATGTGTGCCAAAGAGATTGTTTTACATTCGTCGCAGAAGAAACAGAAAAGGCTGTTGTACTCCTGCAGATGAGCTTTGGCATTCCTCGTCAGGCCAATGCAGATAGGGTGGAAGAGTTTATTGCAACGATAACACAACTCAGTCAGGGGTCAGTAAGGAAAAAAATGCGCGATTAGGCAAAATTAGACAAAAACCGCAAGCAAGGGTGAATGAAAAGGGTCGGGCAATGGAGGAGACTAAAAAAACTTGACTTTATTCACTGGAGGTTCGAACTTGCGTAGTCAAGATGTTTCAGTTGAGATGTAAGAGTCCATCGAATTCCTCCGTTTCCCGTCGACAAAGCTGCATGAAGCACATCGCTAATCACCAATAGGAATAATATTGGTGAAAAGATACAGCCTTGTCTTACCCCACTTGGATCTCAAATTCCTCAGACAACCTTCCCCTGTGCAGAACGTGACACTTGGAGCCTTCATATGTAGCTTTGATAATAGCAATAAGTTTACCGGGAATGCCTCTCCTGCGTAAGGCACGCCAAATAAACTCCCTGTTGACACTATCGAACACCTTCTCAAAATCGTTGAACAGCAAGTGCAGTGGTGATCGATATTCAACTCACTGTTCGATGATAATCCGCAGGGTGTTGATGTGGTCGGCACAGGAGGATCCAGAGCGGAAACCTGCTTGTTCGGCATCGAGTGTGTCTTCGAGATGTTGTTTGATTCGCTTCAGGATGATTTTAGCTATTATCTTAGCTACAGCAGGCAGCACGCAGCTACCCCTCCAGTTTCCGCACTCCATTAAATTTCCTTTCTTAGGAAGCTTGACGATCATTCCCTTTTTCCACTCGTTAGGAAAGCTCTCAGCTTCCCAAGCTCTCTCTATAAGTGGAAACAGAAGCTCAGCCGATGTTGTGGGCGCTGCTTGTAAGAGCTCTGCTGGAATACCGTCAAGTCCTACCGCCTTGTTGGTTTTGAGTGCCTTGATCGCGGTAATGATCTCATCTTTACTGGGAGTCGTGGTGCGTATTCGGGAACTTCTCACCTCGGGCATCTGATTTGGGAGCATATCGCTAGCGAATACACGGTTCAAAACGGTAGCAAAATGCTCTTTCCATCTCTTGGGCTAGTCCTCATCCGAAATGAGCAAGGAGCCGTCTAGGCTTTTCACTGGGTGTTGGCTGGAGCTGCGACCACCTGTCAGCTCTTTCGTGATCCTGTAGACGGTCCTGCTGTCGCACCTCCGTGCAGCTTCTTCTGCTTCTGTAGCCAGCGCGTTGATGTAGTTGCGCTTGTCACGTCGCACGCTACGCTGAACTTCTCTCATCTTCATGCGATATAGGGACTCTAGCTCGCTTTTCCCTGCTGCTCGGGTAGCTGCAATGCAAGCTTTCAGCTGTTTTCGTTCGTCAATCCGTCTCCAGGTATCCTCGGAAAGCCACGCCCTATGTCTTCCCTGCGATCGACCGACAATTCTTTCAGCACCAGATGTAAAAATATTTTTCACAGCACACCAATGGTCTTGGATGGTTGCGGGGATTGAGCTGCTGATTGCTTCCACACCTTGCGAAAAGTGCTCCCTTAATTGTTGGCGCACTGAGGGACTACTAAGTCTATCGATGTTGAACCTGGGCATTCTTGTGTTGTCGTGGGATCTTCGAACTGCAGCAGTGCGTAGTTGGAGTGTAGCTATCATAAGATGGTGATCACGTACTATCCCCACATCTTCCCCTCGCCTGTTTCGGACGTCCAGGAGACTTCTTCTAAAGCGGCGCCTGATAGCAAAATGGTCAATTTGGTTGGAGGTTGCTTGCCTGTCATTGGAAACCCAGCTGACTTTGTGGCAGGTCTTGTGCTCAAACATGGTGCCACCTATCACAAGGCGGTTGGCATTGCAGAAATCCACAAACCTTTCGCCGTTGTCATTGCGGTTGCCTAGTCCATGATTCCCGATTACATGTTTGAGCCATTCGTTGTCGTGGCCTACCTTGGCATTCAAATCCCCTATCACTATGACAATGTCTCCATTTGGTGTTGTGTTGAAGACGGCGCTTAAGAGATTGTAGAAGTTCTCCTTTTCGTCCTCAGACGAACTATTCGTTGGGGCGTAACACTGTATGATGGTGACGCGTCGTACTCTAGTCCGGAATCTGGCCGTCAAAATCCTATCACCATGAGGCTGCCAGGAAATTAGGCCCTTGCGTGCTGTTGTTGTTAGCAGTAGCCCGACTCCATATTCCCGCAGACTTCCGGATGGTCTTCCAGAAAAGAGTAGTACAGTGTTACGCGTTGGAGACTGGTACTCGCCCGCTTCTAACCATCTTACTTCACTTACCCCCAAAATGTCCAATTGATATCGCATGAATTTGTTTTCCAATTGGATGAATCTGGCATTGTAAGGACCTTCTCTTCCCGAGTCGAGGAGCGTCTTTACATTCCAGAAACCTATCTTTGTCCGGGTACAATAGCCAAAAGTAGTCAACATGTGATCATTCCTTATCCAAGGCATAGTGTCGGTTTCTGTAGCGGGCAATATTCGGTAACGCAGGTTGCTGGCCCACGTTACCTAGCCTAGAATCAAGGCCCTAGACAACCCGTACTTACAATTTTGGCCTATACGTATAAGGGTTTATACGTATAGTTGCCTGGGGACCACCACTAGGAGGTAAAGTAAGCACTTCATCACGAACTTGATTGCTGCGCTACTGGCCCAAGCCAAGTTTTGAGCAGTCAGTAGTTTCCCGATCAATCGCAATGCAGGTCCCCGAGACTACACTTCCAAAATAAAAAGAGTTATCAACTTTCTCGAATTCCTGTCCGGCAATGTTTTCAGCGTGGGTATTAGAAGTGCTCAGGGCATTTGTTTTGGCTGTGTTTATTTTTAGCACCAGTTTGTTTGCCTCAGCTTCTAGATTTGTGGCCATCAAATGAAGATCCATTATCCGATATGAAAGTACACAAACATCGTCAGCGTAATCTAGGTGTTTAAGGTAAGATGTCATAGTCCAACGAATTCCATAATTACCTTCCGTCAAAGCTGCACGGCGTACATCGCTGATAACTACCAAGAACAATCGCGGCGACAGAATGAACCCTTGAGGTAGTCCACTTTGGACTACAAGATCCTCCGACACTTTACCACTGTGTAAGGCGTGACACTCACCGCCCTCGTATTTAGCCTTGATAATAGCTATAAGTTTTACTGGGATGCCTCTCCTGCGCAAGGCCAACCAGGTGGCATCTCGATTTAAGCTGTCGAAAGCTTTCTCGAAGTCGATAAACAGCAAATGTAGCGGAGACCTGGGGCCCTACGCTATATTTCGTTTTGAAAGTAATATTTTCCGAAAACGAATTTTTTGACTCTCTATTTCGAAAGCGGAATGAAATCTATTACTTTCGGATTTACAATTCCGAAAGTGGAATTTCGGTACCTAGCAATTTGTTTCCTAATGTCAAAAGCATTGAAGTACGGAAAATTTGTTTCTACAACAAATGTGACAACGGAACGACTTAAAACTACCTTAAAATGCAATCTTCTAACTAAAGTTTGCATACAAAACAAAAACAATTTGAGATCTTGGTAGAATTCATGTGTGCACATCCAGATTTGGCCAAAGGACAAATAAAAACTGCTGGTTCGAAGAAAACATCAAATAATTTTTGGACAAGGCTTGCGTCCGATTTAAATCTAAATCCGTTCTCCATGTTTACGGGGATTTTAATAGATATACAAAAAAAAACAACTCTCTTTTTGTTGTTCATTCCATTCCAGTGAATTTATATTGTTTTTGGTTTGTTTATAGCTTTTAAACACTAGGAACATAAATTAAAGTTAGAACTTGGAAGAAAATTGTTTTTTTATACCCGCCCCGTTTATTTTTATTAAATTGATTATAATATGCAGGCCCGTTTATTATTTATAATATGCAGGCCCATTATTGAATCTGGCGGATTGATTGCGGAGGGATCTCATTCAATCCGCACTTATTCCTCATCATTGAAAACATCGGCTAGCAAGAGAACTGTTGGAATTGATGCTCTATTTTTTAGGATGTTTGAAATAAAAAACGATTACTTATACAATATTTACTTCATGGCTTCATTACTCCAAAAAAGAAGAAAAAGAAAAAGAAGAAAGAGAGAAAAAAAAGAGGTTATATATACTATGACAGTCGGTGCTGGCAAAATAACAAAAAATCGAATATAAGTATGTATGTATTTATATGAGAATAATTCGTAAGGTGGCGCAGCAATCTTAATAAAGGAAAAAACTTGGATATGTCCAACACCCCCTTTCAAAGTTTTCAATTAATTCAATATGTACTCCATTCCGAGGGATGTGCTACAAAG
Organism: Brachypalpus laphriformis; assembly: GCA_945910035.1. NCBI lineage: Eukaryota > Metazoa > Arthropoda > Insecta > Diptera > Syrphidae > Brachypalpus > Brachypalpus laphriformis. Next base: position 123,039,165 of record OX246754.1, on the reverse strand, counting down.
ATGATGTTTGAGTCTTGGTACCGCTTTCGTAAGTATATCAGCTGGCATTTCAGCAGTCGGCATATATTTCAAAGCAATCAGTCCCTGTTTACAAATATCCCGTATGAAGTGATACCGGATATCTATATGCTTGTTCCGATTGTGAAAAGCTGGATTCGTTGCTAATTCCTGTCATTGAAGATTGTTATTGAGTCCACAGATAGGCCTAGTTCTTGAATAAGTTGCTGTAAGTGTATCACTTCCTTAGTTGCTTCTGCAAGTGCTACGTACTCAGCTTCAGTACTCGAAAGTGCCACCGTTCTTTGCTTACCCGACTCCCAACTGAAACCCGCTCCTGCAAATGAAAATGCGAATCCTGTATAAGATTTTCTATCATCCAGTGATGCCCCCAGTCTGCATCCGCATAACAAACTGGTTTTTCGCCGGATTCCCGAAATACTAGTCCGTAGTTGTATGTGCTTTTTAAAAACATTAATACGCGCTTAGCTGCACTCCAGTGTTCTGAGGAATAGCAAGTATTAAATTGGCTTAAAATGCTGACTGTATATGCAAGATCTGGTCGTGTTGAAACGGCCAAGTACATGAGAGATCCAATAAGATTTTGGTACGGTCGTACGTCCGAATTTTCTCTATCATCTGATCGTTGGAGTTTGGCATTTGCATCCAGTGGAGTTGCTTGAGGTTTACATTCTTCCATTCGCTTTAAAATTTCTAATGCATATCTTGTCTGTGATATGGATATTTGTTTAGTGTCATCACTTTGCTTAAACTCTAGTCCCAAGCAGTAATGAATTTTTCCCAGATCTTTCATTTCAAACAGCTTCATAAGTTTCCGCTTCATTTCCTTGATCTCATCTTGATTGTTAGAGGCAATAATTAAGTCATCTACGTAAATGGCAATTACAAGGGTATTTGGTCCGCTCTTTTTTACGTAGAGGCATGGATCAGATTTCGTTCTTCAAATGTAATTGAGTCAGCTCTATGTCTAATTTGTTGTACCAGTCTCTGCCTGACTGCCGTAATCCATACAGTGCTTTCTTCAACAAACATGCTTTTGGTTTCCTTTTATCCTTAAGTTTTTCTAACCATCCGTGCAATGTGTTCCTTAATTCAGTATCTTCTACAGGCCTCCGAACAATTTCTTCTAGAGTTTCTTTCAGTAATTCTAGTATTTCCATATAAACCCTCTCAGTCAGTTCTCCGTTTAGGCAAGCGGTAACTACGTCCATTTGATGTACCTCCCATTCATTTTCCACAGACATTGCCATTATTGATCGAATAGAACTAGCTCTTATTACTGGCGCAAATGTTTCGGAGTAATGAACTCCCTCTATTTGTGCAAAGCCTTTTGCAACAAGTCTGCTCTTTCTCCGCTCGATGTGACCATTTGACTTATACTTAGTGGTTAACACAAATTTACTATCAATGACATTTTCATTTAGTGGTCGATAAACAATTTCCCATGATTTATTTTTTAAATGAGCTAAATATTCATTTTGAATTGCCAATTTCCATTCCTTACCTTCATTTCTATTTAAAGCTTCTTCCACTGTTAAAGGATCTTGCGTGATGGCTAAATTTGCAGATTCATATTCCAGATCTGTTCCAGGACTTTCAGATGGATATTCCTTAGTAGCTGTTTGATGACGTCTTTGCTGGGTTTTCTTTCTTGTAGACATTCGCAGAAAGTATTTTCTTCTTGGCATTTTCCTTTCGCGCCTTCTAAAGTGAGTTTGATCAGTTTCATTTGAAGGTGTTTCATCTTCGAATGGTAGTTGCTCCTGCACGTCATGGATGATACATAATACATGATACATTTTCTTTTCTTAGTCTAATTGGTTTGGCTTAAGGCCATCTACCAGATTGACATTAAGTATTAAATAAAATTCTCCTCCTAAGTAATGTGTAAAATATGCAAACATTATATTTCAAAAATTTTCCTCCATTATACGTAATCTATAACGTAGTGCATTCGTTGTAAAGTTATACAAAACATTCCAGCCTCTATCACCGTTTAAAATACTGACCGCTTCCTCTAACTCCAGTGTTTGACATTCAAAATACTTGCATCGAAATTCCTTAAGTATGGGGCACACTGCCAGGAAATGAAAAACATCCTATCGCTCTTTCCGGTTACAGAGCTCGCATAAAATCGGTAGATCCGAGCGGTGTGGTATAAAGTTCAGGTTTATTAACTCTCCCCTTATTTTAAATATCGTGTTTATCTTTTCGGTTGTGTTTCCAGGAACGAAATACGTTCTGTCCTGCAGATGGTGAATCATTTTGCTATAATATGTTCTATATATTGATAATTGCGCCTCGCTTATAAATTTGTCGTACATTCATTGTCCAGTCTTTTTCAGCAGGATGTTGAACTTGCATTTTAAAGATGTAGATTGCTCACTAGGTTCAATCTGCAAATCCAAATCACAATCGGACGCCAGCCTATTCCATTCCTCAACACAGTTTCCCTTAGTTGATAGCATGTGGGATAGCACTAATTTTGGAATCCGTTTCTGCCCCATTGCCATAACTCTTACCACATAGTCTAAATGGAGCTTTAGAGTATTCAAAAACAGTGGTGGAATCCCAGTCTCTAGGTGCAGCATATAGGTAGGTGTACCAGTGGGCAATTTAAAGATTCGCTTGACGAAGTATCGAAGCAGTTTTTCTACGATCTCAGAGGAGCGAAAGCCCCATACTTGCGCTCCATATAATAATATTGAGGTTGCAGTCGTGTTGAATATTTTTTGCTTGGATGCGTGGGAAATGTGTTTGTTATTGAAGCAGGCACTCCAGATTGAAGAAATGGCGCGCTTGGCTTCCGTTAATTTGTTTTGTAGGTGCTTGTTCATATTCAAATTGGATGTAATCGTTACTCCGAGATACTTGTATTCACGAACAATATCTATGTCTTTTCCTTGGAACGTCCACTTTTCTAGTCGAGAGTACCTGCCCCCGCCATTCCTCATTATCATCATCTTTGACTTTGTAAGATTAACAGACAGGTTCCAGGTTTTGCAGTAATTTTCAGCCTGTTAATTATAAGCTGCATACTATCCACAGAGTCAGCGAGAAAGACGATGTCATCCGCAAACATTAGTGCCGGAATTCTTGTTCTGCTAAGTTCGATCCCTCCTCCAACTGCATCCGTAATATCATTGATATACAAAATGAATAGCAATGTACTCAGGATGCATCCCTGCTTTACACCCATTGTTGTTTCAAATTCTTCAGATATGTTGATTCCATCCCAGACACTTGCTTTGTTATTTTTGTACATAGCCCGCAATGTGTTGATTATTTTAGTTGAGATTCCAACTTTATAAAGCTTGTAAAAAAGCGCTTTTCGAGCTATGGAATCGAAAGCTGCACGGAAGTCTACAAAGAAGATATACAGCTTCTTGCGTCTTCTTTTATAGATCTGAGCTATATTGTTAAGCGTGAAAATTTGGTCTACAGTAGAGTAACCCAGCTTGGCATTCATGCAAAATTTGTTTGCCATTAACCCATTGAGTAAGCCTGTTGAAAATTACTGAGCTAAATAACTTAACCGAAGTATTCAAAAATGATATCCCTCTATAGTTTGCTGGATCATTGTAGTCGCCCTTTTTATGCAGAGGGAAAATGATAGCCTTCTCAAAGCTAGCTGGGACATGTGCACTTTCAAAAATTCGGTTGAATTCAGATACGAGGGTTTATAAGAACTCCGGTGTGCAGTTTTTGTAGAATTCAAAAGAGATGCGGTCTTCACCTGGTGCTTTGTTCTTTTTTGTTTTATCAATAGCAACTTGTACTTCTTCTGAACTGAATGGTGCATCAAGGAATTCATCAAAATAGAGAGGGGCTGCATATTGAAATGAAAGTGAGTTCTGAGATGTATTGAGAAGGTTCATGAAGTGGATTTTTAACTTCTCTGCTTGCAGACCTGGAGCGATATTGTTATTTTTTCCATTTATAAGTTTTGCTGCTTTCCAGAACTCAGCTGAAGATCTCGTTCTATTTATCAACGCAATATTTTGCTGATAGTAGGTTTCCTTTTTCGAATGACAGAGATCTTTGAAGTTTTTATTTGCTGCTCTGTAAAGAATTTTGAATGCAGCGGTGTTGTTCTTCCTCAATAACACGTCATGGTTCTTTTGATGTCCATCATGTAAGATTATTTCGAGCGTCTCCCCTTCTGGATTCAGCGCCAACTGATTACTTCTGTCTTCGTTCCCGTCTATTGCAATGTCTTTATCATTCCTTTCCTTAAAACAGTCTTCAAAATTCGAATTAGAATTAAGATCATTTGTAAATTTTACATCTCGGCTTATAATTATTTTTCTTTTAGATGGTGACCATACCCGATACGCCCGTTCCCATTCTTCAGCTGCCTTGACGTGGCGGAACGGCTTAAGAGTCAATGACCCTAAGGATCCGAAAGGACCCCAGGTGAGACATCGAACCAAAGGCTGAAGACGTCTTGACTGTGACGCAAAACCTGTTAAAAGTATGATGGAAGAAACATTCACGGTATATACTCCAGGTGGTACTCGCGCAAGCGACAATCCACCCGCGGTCTTTTCGACCCCGGCCGGGACAAAGATTCTGGAGGTCCCAACCAACATACTCAAACCCCCCGCCTCTGGCGTTGACCCGGAAGTAGTAGCGATGCTTGCTTCTGAAGAATCCTTGCGGCTCTGTCTCCGACTCGTTTGGTAGACTGGGCTGGAATGACGGAGAAAGTGGCGGAAAGGCTTCGGCTGGAACGTCTAATCTCTGTTTTAATAGTCGGGCAGCTGGTCGAAGTTGTGTTGAAGACGGTTTGACTCGGGATACCGAAAAAGGTGAACGAGCTCCTGAAACGGCGCACTCCGAAAAGCTCCTGACTAAGAGTCAGTTGAAGAGGAGACGAAGGAAGGCGGCGATGGCGCGGTGCAAAGAGGCTGCAGAGTCAGCTGAAAGCGCAAGCGCTGGTAGCAGTCATCACTCAATGGCGGCGGGAAAGAGGCCTAGGTCGACAGAAAGTACTCCAACTGGAGTCGGTCTATCCCTCGGACCCAACGCCGGCTCCCCTTCGGTTGGCTCGAACAGGTCAAGGCGGACGAAGCAAGTTTGGCCTACTTTCATCGGTGGAAGCGTGTGCGCATCTAATGCGCACCCCTCTGCTGGACACACCGGTGGCGTTATCTGCGCACAAAATCTGAGTGATGCTGGTGTTGCTATCCCTAAAGGTCCCAGCACTAGCGGACAGAAAATGGCAGACGCAGGCAAAGCCACGGGTAAGGGTGGTCGTCCCGGCGGAAGCGTGGGTGCATCAGGTGCTCGCCCTTCTACCAAGAAGCCTCGAACCGGAGGTATTACCCGCGCACAAAATCTGGGTGATGCGCGTGCTGGAACTTCTAAAACCTCTAGCACCTGCGGACAGAAATTGGCTGACGCGGATAAGACCCTCGGTAAGAAGCAATCCGGATCGAAGGAGCGAAGGGAGCAGATTCTGTATAGTGAAACTGCTTCCTCCGCTCTTACGCTACGAATCGCAAGAGCTGGCAATGATCACAAGATGACCGACGCGGAGTGCAAACACTGCGAAGATCGTCTGTGGGAGCTGGCTTCGGCAGCAAATGCCTGCATTCAAGTGGAGGGCTGTGCGTTAAAGAGCGGAACCTTCGTGGTGAAGTGCTCCTCGCAGCAAACCCTTGAATGGCTAAGCAATGCGGTGCCGAAAATACCACCCTTGGGGACCACTTCTTTTGTGGTTCTCATGCCCATCAAGAGAACGCGCGCCGTTTGCTTTATCCCGGGGAAACTCAGGAAAACGGCGGATGTGCTGACGCGTCTCCGTACCCAGAATCCTGGCCTCGACACGAGCGAATGGTTCGTCTACTCTCACGGCAAGTGCAAGAATCGGGAAAATGTGGAAGGTTCTTCGCTTGTTGTGGGTTTAGATCTTGGCTCTGTGGAGGTCCTGAAGTCTAGGTATGACATGCGTCCTTACCTGCATCTTGGAAGGATTCATTTCCGCTTAACTTCCAAATGAGTGCAAGTAATGGGCGAAAACCACCGACTATATCTATGATATTTTCGCAGATTACCCTGCATCACTCCAAGGCTGCTACCGCTCTCTTAAGTAGTAGACTTTCCGTGGTGCGTACAAAACCCCACATAACATCTATCCAGGAACCATATGTGCGGAACAAGCGCATATGTGGATTTGGTGGTGCTCGTGGAGTAACGGTGCTATGTGACGAGCGATCTGAAAGACCGAGAGCTTGTCTAATTGTGCCGAATTTCTTCTCAGTAAGCAAGCTTGGACAATTTTGTGGTCAGGACTTGGTTGCTGCAGCTGTAAGCTACGAAACAAACGGAAGTTGGAAAACTTTCGTCGTTGCGTCGGCTTATTTCCCTTATGATTCGGTAATGCCTCCACCACCGAAGGCGGTTGCCGAACTCATAAAGTATTTTGACACTCGGGAGATGGGACTAGTCATATGCTGCGATGCTAATGCTCAGAATACAGTCTGGGGCAGCAGCAAATGCAACATACGAGGAAACCATCTCCTAGACTTTATACTATCATCTGGTATGACAATAAACAATGTTGGCTCCCAGCCAACTTTTGTTACGGCAAGGAGGCAGGAGGTAATTGACTTGACTTTATCTAATAGGTACTTCAAGTCGATTACTAACTGGAGGGTACTGCCGGAAATGTCCTTATCAGATCATAGATACATCGTTTTCCAAATCGAATGCGAAGCTTTAACTTTGCATGAGAGGAGGAATCCGAGGAAAACCAACTGGGTGCGGTTTAGGAAAGAGTTAGACAGATCTGTCAAAACTCCAACTAAACTCAGAACGAAACGAAAGGTTGAGGATGCTGTTCAAAACCTGACCAGTGTCCTTACCAACTGTTTTGAACTGGCGTGTCCAATGACAAAAAACTCCTGCAGAACGCCGGTTCCCTGGTGGAGCCCGGAACTGCAGCGGCTTAGGAAAGAATCCAGAAAACTTCTGAATAGGTCACTCAAGACAAATTTAGAAGGTGACTGGGATCTCTTTAGATCGAAGCAAAAAGACTATAAGAAGTTAATTCGTTTGTCGAAAAGTGCTTCTTATAGAGATTTTTGTGAAAAGATCGAGACACTCGGTGAAACCAGTAGGTTGGTTAAAGTCCTCAAAAGAGGTAAGCCGACCAAACCGGAGTCACTCAGACGGTCTGATGGCAGGTTTACTGAGACAAAAGCGGAAACTTTTAGTCTTCTGCTGGAGACTCACTTTCCTGGCAATCGGATAATCACTAGGTCGCAGCTTGGCCCGCTTACCCAGGCTGAGCTTGATCTAAGTCAGAAAACTCGGCGCAGTTGCTATATTGCATCAGCCGTGGTAACAGATGAGGCCATCAAATATGCTGTGGCATCTTTTGATGGTTTCAAATCGCCTGGCACCGATGGAATATATCCGGCTATGCTGCAACAGGGTATAGATCAACTATTGCCAACTCTGAAAAGAATTTTCACCGCTGGCTTGGCGCTGGCATATATTCCTACACCTTGGCGGACTGTCAGAGTAGCTTTCATACCGAAAATTGGTAAGGAAGACTGTTCGCTCCCCAAGAGTTTCAGACCTATAAGTTTGACATCCTTCTTACTGAAAAGTATGGAGAGACTGGTAGAATTTCACGTGCGCAAAGTTGCTTTGAAACTGCATCCACTATCGGAGATGCAGCATGCCTACCAGCGTAGGAAATCCTGTGAGACCGCACTTCAAAATCTAGTGGCCAGAATTGAATGCGCGCTTGATAGGAGAGAATACGCGATGGGTATCTTCATCGACATTGAGGGTGCTTTTGACAATGCGACTTTTGACTGCATGTGCGACTCTGCCAGACAACACGGGGTAGATGAAACATTAGTGTTGTGGATTAAAGCAATGCTAATGAATAGAACTTTGGTAGTGGATGCGGATTGTGGCCAATATGTTATGACAGGGGTAAACAGGGGCTGTCCGCAAGGTGGCGTTCTGTCTCCATTGTTATGGTGCATGGTGGTCGACTCTCTGTTGAACACTCTAAATAGTTCTAACGTCTACGCTCAGGCATATGCGGATGATGTCGCCGTACTTTCTGTTGGGCCATGCCTGGCGACGGTCTGTGCTAACGCGCAGGCGGCGCTGGACATGATCGATGAATGGTGTACTAGGAGTGGGCTTTCGGTGAATCCTCTTAAGACTGAGGTTGTTCTTTTTACGAGAAGGAGGATTTTGACCGGTCTGACTCAGCCAGTACTAAAAGGCGTCACCATTCGCATTTCCAATGAAGCCAAATATCTGGGAGTGATTCTAGATAAGAAACTTCATTGGTCTAAACACGTCGAGTCGAAAACATCCAAGGCGCTCTCAGTCTTCTGGCAGTGTAAGGGTGCTTTTGGCAAGACTTGGGGCTTATCACCGAATAAGGTTCTCTGGATCTACACGGCTATGATAAGACCATTCCTCGCATATGCGTCGGTTGTTTGGTGGAAGGGGCTCTCGCGTAAATATGTGGTTGCTTTTTGCTCGAAACTCCAAAGAACGGCTTGTCTCGGCTGCTCAAGAGCTTTCCCGAGTACGCCTGGCTCTGCTCTAGACGCTTTGCTGAACTGACCTCCCCTTGATACTTATATCATGGGTTGCACTATCAAAGCCATCCATCGTCTTAGGCGGGGCGGTTTTTGGTATACTCCACACTGGAACTTTGATGAACTTGCTCGACACTTATCTTACGACTCCTGTCTTATGGATATGCCGTCTGATGCAATGACACCAGAACTCCAGCTGATGCGCAAATTTAGAGTCGACTTTTCTTGTGTCCAGGACTGGCTTCGGTCAGAATCTGAGCCGGGAATGGAATGTAGTCGTATTTTCACGGATGGTTCCAAAACCAGTCAAGGGTCTGGCGCTGAGGTCTTCGTGGAAGTCGACAACATTAGACTTCACTTCTCGTTAGGCAATTATGCGTCTGTTTTCCAAGCGGAAACTTATGCAATCCTAATGGCCATGAACTATGTTGTGAAGAACAGGTGGAAGGGACGTAGCATTTGTGTCTGTAGTGACAGTCAGGCTGCGCTTAAGGCCTTGCTTAACCCTTTAAGCACTTCCAAAATAGTTCGTGAAACCAAAGGCTCTTTGAACTCGGTCACAAGGCTGAATTCTCTGTCTCTTATCTGGGTCCCAGGTCACACTGGGATCTTGGGGAACGAGATCTCCGATGAGATTGCTAGACAAGGCTCAGAGGAGGCTTTCTCCGGTCCCGAACCCGCGTTGGGTCTTCCAGCGTCGTCGGTTAGGGCTTCCATTGACGATTGGGTCTCTCACGAGCACAATTGTGTGTGGCATGACTCTCCAGGTTGCAGGTTGACTAAACGCATGCTCCCGGATGTCTGTAAGAAATCAGCGGCATTCTTGCTGTCTCTCAGCAGAAAAGACTGTACACAACTTATCGGCGTCTTGACAGGCCACTTCGCTTTTGCCAAGCACCTTAACGTGTTAGGCTTAAGTGACACTACAATTTGCGACGCTTGTGGAGAAAGCGACGACACCGCGGAACATTATCTCTGTGAGTGTCCGGCCTTTGTTGGTATCAGGTGGCAGATCTTCGGTGCGGATGTGGTGAGTGCTGGTACTGTAAGCTCCTCATCACTGAAGTGCTTGCTTGGCTTTCTTCGAAAGTCAAGGAAATTCCAACAAAATGGGTAAATCAGGGTTTGCTCTCTGGCAGTACAATGGACCAGTTGTGTCTGAGTGCTCCAGTCGAGTGTTTCCTATCCCGACAAAAAAAAAAAAAAAAAAAAAAAAAATACCCGATACGCCTTTGCTTCATTTGAGTATCCTACAAAAGTGCACTCCTCCGATTTTTCATCGAACTTCCCTTTTCCGGGCTGCTTATTTAAAACAAATGCTTTAGTGCGAAATATTTTAAATGACTGAATGCAACATTAGGCATCGCGCAGCACCAATGTGCGATTTTTTCTCTCTGCTAGGCCGTTCTGCTGAGGTGAGTGAGGAACGGTCAGTCGTCTTCTAATGCCATTTTTTTTTAAGAAGTTGTTGAATTGGTGGCTGCAGTAGTCAAGGCCATTATCAGTTTGAAGGTTCTTAATTTTTCGCCCTGTGTGAGTTTCAGCAAACGCCTTAAATTCCTTAAAAGCAGACAAAATGTCACTTTTATTCTTTAGAAAATAAATTTCACACCAACGGGATTTGTCAACAATAAAACTTGCAAAATACCTAGCTCCACCAATAGAAGTTGTTCTCATCGGTCCACAAATATCACTGTGAACTATTTCTAGCAGATCAGTTGTTCGACTTTCCTCCCTTTTCGGATATGGTGATTCAGCATGCTTCGCCTTTATACATGTTTCGCACAAAAAAATGTAATTTCTTACCTTTTATTTTCAGTCCAAGGACTTTTTGTTGTTTGGACATATTCATCAGGTAGTCAATATGGTATTAATGTGACCTAATTTTTGATGCCACTCGTCGCCAAATGATTTTGTATTGGCTGCCGAGAAATTAGCAATCTCATTTCCTTTTCTTATGTAGTACAGATCACCGCGTCGCTCCGCTATGACAAGTAACTTTCCATCTGTAGCGATTATGGATGCTGTTTCTTTGTTGAACCTAACCTCACATCCCTTGTCGGCTACCTTTGCAACCGACATCAAATTGGTTCTTAAATCAGACACAAACATTACATTTTCCAACTTTATGTGCTGTGTATTTTCACCATCTGATGCAGGTATCCTGACCGAACCAATGCCATGAATTGCCGTTGTTCCCCCGTTTGCCAAGTTCAACGATTTTTCAGCCTTCCTTAGGCGATCGAAACTGAGTTCCATAGATGTCATATGCGAAGTGCAGCCACTGTCAAGGCACCAGTCATCCCTGTCGCAGACGCTGTTTCCTTCGGAATGTTTTAGTGCAAATTCAGTTCCAGATTCAAAATTATTCTCCTCCGTGCGCACTTTGGAAAATTCCGCCCACTCATATGTTTTTCGTCTATCCTGCCTGCATTCAGATGCCTTGTGGCCGATCTTTCTACAATTACGACACTTAAACTTTAATACTTTCGGATAGAACTTACTCTGCGGTTTTCGGTGGTATTCCTTGTCTTTTTCCTCCTTCCTATCGAATGGTCTTCTAACAAACATCGCATTTGTGGGCGCCGTGGCGTAAGTGGTTAGTGTGTAGGATCACTACGCATGAGGTTCCAAGTTTTTCCACGCGAGCGTCTGACAAACATCCGAGAGTATTGTTGTCACGAAAAAGCTTCTCAAATCGCCGTTCGAATTCGGCATTAAACTGTAGGTCCCTTCCATTCGTGTGAAAAATATAACGCACACAACATAAGTGGTTGCGAGAAGCTAGGCCCTGGCACGCTAAGGAGCTGTTGCGCCAAATATTTTTTTTTTTAAACATCGCATTTTGATGATTTTCTTTCTCCCTGCATTTTCGCGCATCAAATTCTTCCAAAATTTTTATCTTCAATGCCTCTGGGTTCGGTAATTCATCACGGGATTCTATCGCACATCGAAAATTGTCAAAATTTCCAGGCAGACTATAAAGGAGCATTATTGCTAAAAGGTCATCATTTACAGAAATGCCCATATCCAATCATTTGTCTACGGCATCGAAAAATTCTGCAATGTGTGTCCTGATATTTGTTCCTTCTCCCATTTTATGCAAAATTAACCTCTTCAGCAAGGTAGCTTTTCGTGCGGGTCCTTTTGACTGGTATATTTCATGGAATTTATTCCATACAGCGTTGGAGGTTAGACAGTTCTTGATTTGTTTTAACTCTGAAGGATTGATTGCCAGTATTAAGTCCGATCGTGCTTTTCTATCGCCTTCCCTCCACGTTTTTAGAGCATTTTCTGAAGCCGCGTTTCCAGCTTCAACTTTGGGCATAACTTTATCGCCACTCACGAAATCCCAGCAATCATTTTTAATTAAGAGAGCTTCAACTTGGAGTTTCCATGTATCAAAGTTTTCCTTACCGAATGGTACAATTCTCGTGGTAATGTTATTCATACCGAAGTCTTTAAAAAAATTTGTTTTCTTAAATCGGAATAAGTCTACTTATAGGTATAAGCTCCTGGGCCCATAACCTGTTGGAATTGATGCTCTATTTTTTAGGATGTTTGAAATAAAAAACAATTACTTATACAATATTTACTTCATGGCTTTATTACTCCAAAAAAGGGGAAAAAGAAAAAGAAGAAAGAGAGCAAAAAAAAAGAGGTTATATATACTATGACAGTCAGTGCTGGCAAAATAACAAAAAAACGAATATAAGTATGTATGTATTTATATGAGAATAGTTCGTAAGGTGGCGCAGCAATCTTAACAAAGGAAAAAAACTTGGATATGTCCAACAATAACGAATGTCGGTAAGGAAGTGACAAAAAGTAAGCATTATTGAAACCGCAAACGATTCGCACTCCGTACAAATTCAGACGCTTTCAATACGCATCAAAATAGCTGCGGACTACGGTAACAGTTGGTAATTTTTCTCTTCGAAATGATGAAAAGCAATAAAAAGTATGTTTTAATATATATATGAATTTAAGTTTGTGCGGACTACAAGTCATCCTTACGAAAGAAATTGGCCCATAATAAACATGAATTGAAAGCTACAGGTGGTGGGGAAAACAATAAAGTTTATTTCACTCATTTGGAGGGCGATGTAATTAAACTCATGTGCTTAAAAGACTGCATGGAGGGTTTGCTTGAGACAAAGAGTTATGGTACACCAATAAAACCCATTGCCTCTACATGTAGTATGCCACAAGATATGGATATGTCTCTTGAAAGTGAAATGAACTTGCTAACTGAAACATCTGATGACAGAAGCAATACGTCCATAGGCTTAAGAACCGTCGAGAAAAAATATCCGAATTGCTTTTCACTGTTAGAGAACAATCCGGGGAAAGAAATTCTTGTTTGAAATATGGTAAGTCTACCGGTCAATACTTAGATCGACTGAGTGACTAACAAAGAAAAGGGAGTGCAATCCATCAGTTACTGCTTGAAGAAATCAATATTTTCATTTGACAGAAAAAGGCCTGAATTCGATGTTGTTAATAATTTGTTTTTGCGGACCGATAATGTAGTTCATCTGGCGGTTTCAATAATGGGATCACAGAGAGAAAGTGAATAGGTGCGGATCGGATGAGATCCCTCAGCAATCAAACAGCCGGATTCAATAATCGGCATGATTATATTTCTTATTTGCTGGTGAATCTTTTAAGACGACATCCTGCTGGCTGACGACAGTGCTAATGGAAAAATGCCAGTGGAAAGACAGGAACTAAAGTAGTTTTGACAGGTTTTCAAGTCTGACGGGTTTTCACAAAAATATAATATTTTCGTTCAACTTGGTCATCTACCAACATTACACTTTTAACAAATTATTGAATGGCGTATGCGCCCTAGAAAAAAAAATTGTCTTAATAAAAGTATAGATTATTATAATATAACCATAATTTATTTCAATTTTTGTTTTTCAATTTATACATCTGATTTTTCATTAAGAGCAGAATACCCTACTGGAATCTTATTTAGTTCAGACTTTAAACACAGAAATTCTCTTCCTATACACATTATAGCGGATGTTGTTATATTTAGAAGCCACCGGGACAAATTAATCGGAAAAGATGTGCTATACCACCAACAAATTAAAAGATGAAATCCATGGAAAGTGCAGCTGAAATTAAAAAAATTTAAATATTAAAAATTATATTGAAATTATGTTTTACCAAATAATAAGTATGTAAGCTCAGCGACCTGCGACTAAAACGTTCGCGAGCGTTTAACCTAAAAATTCTTTTTTTTTTATCGTACCAGGAATTCATTTTCATAACTTTTTCAATGTGAAAGAGTTGTAATAGTATTCCACATGACAAAAACAATGCACTAAGCAACGTTTAACGGTCAGCAGGTCGTAGCTATGAATAAATCGACAATCGTCGAAAAGCGTAAAACGCCAACGGTAACCGGGGTGATTACCTTGTCAATGAAAGTCACCATACGTATTTATGCATTTTTCATGTTTAGGCAATTAGTTACAAAATGAATGACAACTGAAATTTGCGGATTGCCGCAACCGGATAAAAAAGTAGCTGTGAAAGAAATGTCGAAATTTGCGAATATTCGTTCGGTCGCATTCGCAGGTCGCTGAGCTGTGAATGGAACTTAACAAACGATCGCTAAGTTGGTTTAAAAAAAAACTCATTTAACTGAATATCTTAAGGGTGGCAATGGTGTAGTGGTAACGTCGTCAATTGCCACGCCAATGGTTCATGGTTCAAATCCTGATGTCAGCAAGCAATTATTTATTTCTCATGAATTATATAAAGTCAGTCCAATCATTGGCAAAAGCTTCTGTGAACACTACTGCAAAGGCATAACACTGGCAGTAGCTTGATCATGTGGCTGGAAAAATTGTTCGCTCTGTTGGTGATGATTTGCCCTTGACATCGGTTATCGGGAAAAAGGTACGGTGAATCAGAAGCAAAGGCAATAATAACAAAAATTTCCCCAGTTATCTGGACGCCACCACCGGCGAATAGCTGAAGCATAAACAGCTGAGCTTCAAGACCCAATAAACCAAAATCTTTCTCTTTCTCTCTCTCTCTCTCTATCCACCCTTTCTAACGCCCGCACTGTGTGTAAACATGTTAAGGGTATTCATAACCCTTTAAGTGCGCGCAAATTATATAAAAAAAAAATGTCTATAATCTCATAGCAATTTTAATTTTTCAACATAATTGCCATTAACTTCTATCATTATATATAATGGTTTTTTTCAATAGGTACATAACAATTTGGGTCATTCCACGAAAGATCGACCGACGTTCTTAACGACCCCCGGGAGTTACATTATCTACTTTACTATGAGTAAAGTAGAAGTGCAACCACAACCGCAAACGTTACTTATGTTATCAGCATACAGTAAGATTTCAAGCATCACACCATAAATAAACATGTTTTCGTCTATCAACTGTTACAACTGTATAAAGCTGAAGAGAGTTGGTTGATCACACGCATGTTGTTGAGCTGTTATTTTCTATATTATTTTTCTATGTTTCTCTTTTACGTTTGTTGTACGTAAAATGTACTGTAATGTTAATGTTTGATGTTATAGTAAGAATTGGAATAGTGAGAGAGTTCATATTTGGAGTTCAACGAATAAAGAACGTTAAATGAAAAAATAACTTAAAGTGTTTTATTTGGAAATATAAAGTTGAGAGTGGGAAAGATAAATTCACTGGCGCAGTCGGTTAAAACGAATAATAATAAAAATATAAAAATATATAGAGTTGAACTGAAATAATTAACTTATTTTATATACATATATAAATAAAAGTATATGCAAAAAGTGAAAACGGATAACAGTTGAACAATATACATCTATAGTTGAAGCAAAAGCAATTTGTTTGTTTGAAAATACAATATATATGCACAAATAAATAAAAAAAAAAGATTAAACGAATCCTAAACCCGACAACCATTAATTAATAGTTGTTATAAAGATATCAATAATTGTGAGTGCTTAAATACTTCTAAGCTAATTAATGATATATCTAAAAATCAAGGACAATTGAAGTTAAATGTAAATAAAAATATTAAATCTATGTAAGCATAAGTTTATTCAAAAGCAAATACTGATAGTGATAAAAACAAGTGGTTCAGCAACAAATTAGAACTTAAAAAATTAAATAAATAAAAAAAATCTCTTAGACTTAAAAATACAAAAAGTTATATTTTGGTGTAAAATATACACAAGAAAGCTCAATAAAAAGGCTACACGACCAAATATTCTTCAAGAACTTCAACTCTACAGGGATCATCGAGGAGAACCAGGTATGGCGAATTTCGATTTGTTAAGCCTCATTAACCCTAGAAAGATAATCTACGTCTGCCAGACGTATAGCGCGCAAAAAAATGTAATATCCTTTGGCAATGGAGTTTAAGTTTCTTGTTTTTATTGTTTAAATTAATTTTTATTTTTACTGAACCATAACTTCATTTCTCTTAATATGAATTTCATTAATAAATAAAACATTAATATTTTATAAAAAGCTCATGGGTTTCCATTAATACATTAAAAAAGTGCCATACGTCTCTGAGACGTATGATTATCTTTTACGTCATAAAAAATATGATTATCTTTCTAGGGTTAAGGAAGCACCTGATTTTACGGGATTACCCGAAGAATTATAGTCTAAGAGCTGGTGAACATTTTTGAAACGTCATTTTAGCACAGGAAATGAATATATTTTTTTGTTAAACTTATGCTAATGATCACAAATATCAACGTCTGGCAGCTGTCTGTTGGTGCGTTTGGGGGGGGCTGGGCCCCAAAGACTTCGAAAAAAGGGATGCGGTCACGTCATTTCAGCAAAGCTGAATTTTTGTATTTGAGTAGTTTACTTGTTTATATAACATATTTTACCACTGCCAGACATTTTGGCCGGGTCTAACATCCTGCCAGACGCAAGCGAAGTTTGAATGCCGCTACTAAAGCGATGTGCGACAAATGTATCTAATAGCCGATTTTCATCGAAACTATTGAAGCATTTGAAAACTTACTAAGTGTGTCTTATAGGAAATTAAATTCTAAATAAAATAGTATGTACACAAATTTATATATATCCAGTAGAACAGAATATATTTTAAAAAGAGTCAGTAGCCGTTATTCGAATTCAAGCAACTGAAAAAGCCAAGATTCAATGGCCTTTTTATTCATCTAGGCAGCTTCCACGTTATGATGGTTTATTTCAAAGCCATCGGAAAGTTTATAGATTCTGGATTGGCTTATGTAATGGTGGATAGTGAACTTTTAGCAAATGGTTCAGTAGCTGGATTTATAGCTGTAAAGCATTTTAACACGTGCAAGAGACTGCATCCTTTAATGACTTTGGGCTTTCAGATCCTACGTTTTGAAAGTTTTATGAAGAAAGAACAAATAGAAATTGGCGATGATATAATCAGTTATCTTAATGACTTTCAATCTAGTCCCACTATTGACCATCCTTACCTTATACAATTGTTTAGAAAATATAATGCATATCAAGAAGCAACGATTAATGGACAATTTTCCAAAACACCGCAGTTCTACATGATTTATGTAGATGATGTTAATTCTTATTTAATTTTGACACGAAGTATTTGTACTGCAACATTAAACACCTTCCTCGTTATATAATAAAAGACGTTAAAGAGAAAGGCAAAACATATTTTAAAGACAAGGACGGATACAAACGCGACAGACAAATTGTAAAAAGGACATACAAATATCAAAACCAAATTAAAAACGTAGAATTTAACCCAAAACTAACAGGTAGAGATTATTCCAACAGAAAAAAAAGGAGGTAAAAGAATAAAAAACTCTACCAAATCAAAGTCGTAAGCAAACTTATTATCATTCTTTATTTATCATGAAAACGATCTTTAATTTTTTGTTTGTTTTGTTTAACAGACTGTATAAAGCTGAAGAGAGTTGGTTGATCACACGCATGTTGTTGAGCTGTTATTTTCTATATTATTTTTCTATGTTTCTCTTTTACGTTTGTTGTACGTAAAATGTACTGTAATGTTAATGTTTGATGTTATAGTAAGAATTGGAATAGTGAGGGAGTTCATATTTGGAGTTCAACGAATAAAGAACGTTAAATGAAAAAAATAACTTAAAGTGTTTTATTTGGAAATATAAAGTTGAGAGTGGGAAAGATAAATTCACTCGGGGGGTTAAAATTGGTAGAATTACTAATTGGAGTGTTGGAGTGGTGAGAATCATAAAAATAAAAATCGTTGAAATAAAAATTATGCTGAAATTTTGAAAGTTCACGTTTTTCTGAATCCAACAAGGTTCTTACTTTACCTAGATCCTTTAACATAGGGGGTCAACAATGCCTGCGCGCCATCTTGTTCGGAGTTCTGCAACGCGTTTGAGCAGCCTCCAACTCATTCCTAAAGAGCTCGATTCCTCCTCAACTGTTCTGCGCCACGTTTGCCTAGGGTGGGCCGCAATTCTGCCTGTCTGGGTGAGCGGATTCCACTGCATGGCGTATTTCGCAATGGAGTTGTCTTCGCGCCGTAGGGTGTGTCCAATCCACTGCCACTTTCTCCTTTGTATATTAATGCTTAGCCTGTTCATTGGAGATGCGGTTCGGTCAAAAAATCCTTAAGATGATCCTTAAGCATTTGTTTACGAAGACTTGCAGCTTGCGTGTGTTAATCGTGTCTACCTTCCAAGTACTGCACCCATAAAGCAGCACCGATTCTACGTTGGAGCGGGACAGTCGCGGCTTGGTTCTTAAGCTGATAACAGTGTTTCTCCGGATTTTGGATATCATTCCGAACGCAGCTTTAGCCTTCCCGACGGCAACGCGATTAGCCGAGACTACACTTCCTAAATAAAAAGAGTTATCAACTTTCTCGAATTCCTGTCCGGCAATGTTTTCAGCATGGGTATTAGAAGTGCTCAGGGCATTTGTTTTGGCTGTGTTTATTTTTAGCACCAGTTTGTTTGCCTCAGCTTCTAGATTTGTGGCCATTAAATGAAGATCCATTATCCGATATGAAAGTACACAAACATCGTCAGCGTAATGTATGTGTTTAAGGTAAGATGTCATAGTCCAACGAATTCCATAATTGCCTTCCGTCAATGCTGCACGGCGTACATCGCTGATAACTACCAAGAACAATCGCGGCAACAGAATGAACCCTTAAGGTAGTCCACTTTGGACTTCAAAACCCTCCGACACCTTACCAATGTGTAAGACGTGACACTTACCGCCCTCATATTTAGCCTTGATAATAGATAAAAATTTTACTGGGATGCCTCTCCTGCGCAAGGCCAACCAGGTGACATCTCGATTTAAGCTGTCGAAAGCTTTCTCGAAGTCGATAAACAGCAAATGTAGCGGAGACCTGGGGCCCTACTCTATATTTCGTTTCGAAAATGATATTTTCCGAAAACGAATATTTTGACTCTCTATTTCGAAAGCGGAATGAAATCTATTACTTTCGGATATACAATTCCTAAAGTGGAATTTTGGTACCTAGCAATTCTTTTCCTAATGTCAAAAGCATTGAAGTACGGAAAATTTGTTTCTATAACAAATGTGATAACGGAACGATTTAAAACTACCTTAAAATGCAATCTTCTAACTAAAGTTTGCATACAAAACAAAAACAATTTGAGATCTTGGTAGAATTCATGTGTGCACATCCAGATTTGGCCAAAGGACAAATAAAAACTGCTGGTTCGAAGCAAACATCAGATAATTTTTGGAAAAGGCTTGCGTCCGATTTAAATCTAAATCCGTTCTCCATGTTTACGGGGATTTTAATAAATATTAAAAAAAAGAAAATACTCTTTTTTTGTTGCTCTAGTGAATTTATATTGTTTTTGGTTTGTTTATAGCTTTTAAACACTAGGAACATAAATTAAAGTTAGAACTTGAAAGAAACATTATTTTTATAGTATTATAACTTCCTCTCCACATTTTTGTTTTCCTTTTTATCCTTTTTAACTTAAAAAAAAACAATTTTCCGAATTTCCTATGTTGGAAACCCGCCCTGTTTATTTTTATTATATTGATTATAATATGCAGGCCCATTATTGAATCCGGCGGATTGATTGCGGAGGGTTCTCATTCAATTCGCACTTATTCCCCATCATTGAAAACATCGACTAGCAAGTGAACGAATGTCGGTAAGGAAGTGACTAAAAGTAAGCATTATTGAAACCGCAAACGATTTGCACTCCGTACAAATTAAAACGTTTTCAATACGTATTAAAATAGCTGCGGATTACGGTAACAGTTGGTAATTTTTCTCTTCGAAATGATGAAAAACAATAAAAAGCATGTTTTAATATACATATGACTTTAGGACTACAAGTCATCCTTACGAAAGAAATTGGCCCATAATAAACGTGAGTTGAAAGCTACAGGTGGTGGGGAAAACAATAAAGTTTATTTCACTCCTTTGGAGGATGATGTAATTAAACTCATGTACTTGAAAGACTGCATGGAGGGTTTGCTTGAGACAAAGAGTTATGGTACACCAATAAAAACCATTGCATCTACATGCAGTATTCCACAAGATCTGGATATGTCTCTTGAAAGTGAAATGAACTTGCTAACTGAAACATCTGATGACAGAAGCAATACGTCCAAAAGCTTAGGAACCGTCGAGAAAAAATATCCGAATTGCTTTTAACTGTTAGAGAACAAGCCGGGGAAAGAAATTCTTGTTTGAAATAAGTCTACCGGTCAATACTTAGATCGACTGAGTGACTACCAAAGAAAAGGGAGTGCAATCCATCAGTTACTGTTTGAAGAAATAAAAAGGCACAATGAACGCACGGAACAACTCGCAGTAGAAACAAATAATAATTAAAAAGAACATTTAACTTGAGTTATTTTCAAAATATTTCTCCTGTTTTTCATATTTTTTGAGGAATATTTTCAATTGACAGAAAAAGGCCTGAATTCGATGCTGTTAATAATTTGTTTTTGCGGACCGATAATGTAGTTCATCGGGCGGTTTCAATAATGGGATCACACAGAGAAAGTGAATAGGTGCGGATCGGATGAGATCCCTCAGCAATCAATCAGCCGGATTCAATAATCGACATGATTATATTTCTTATTTGCTGGTGAATCTTTTAAGACGACATCCTGCTGGCTGACGACAGTACTAATGGAAAAATGCCAGTGGAAAGACAGGAACTAAAGTAGTTTTGACAGGTTGTCAAGTCTGACAGATTTTCACAAAAATATAATATTTTCGTTCAACTTGGTCATCTACTAACATTGCCCTTTTAACAAATTATTGAATGACGTATGCGCCCTAGAAAAAAAAATTGTCTTAATAAAAGTATATATTACTATAATATAACCATAATTTATTTCTATTTTTTTTTTTTGTTCCAATTTATACATCTGATTTTTCATTAATAGCAGAATACCCTACTGGAATCTTATTTAATTCAGACTTTAAACACAGAAATTCTCCTCCTATACACATTATAGCAGATGTTATTATATTTAGAAGCCACCGGGACAAAGTAATTGGAAAAGATGTGAAATTGAAACTATGTTTTACCAAATAATAAGTATGTAAGAATAAAGGTTCACTCACAGCTCAGCGACCTGCGAATACCCGATTTGCGAACAAACCGTGTTACATTTAAAGCGATTTTACTTCTTCGAAAGAACGGAGCTTAATTTATCTATCGATTAATATAAAAAAAAGGTGGATTGTAATTAGTTTCTGCAAAGAAATTAAGAAATTTTTTCCGCGAATAAGCGAATGCTTTTTGCGAACTGTCAACTTTTATTCACATTCCACACATGTAGGACGCAATCCACATGCGGATTGCCGCAACCGGATAAAAAAGTAGCTGTGAAAGAAATGTCGAAATTTGCGAATATTCGCTCGGTCGCATTCGCAGGTCGCTGAGCTGTGAATGGAACTTAACAAATGATCGCTAAGTTGGTTAAAAAAAAAAAACACATTTAACTGAATATCTTAAGGGTGGCAATGGTGTAGTGGTAACGTCGTCAATTGCCACGCTTATGGTTCATAGTTCAAATCCTGATGCCACCAAGCATTTATTTATTTCTCATGAAATATATAAAGTCAGTCCGATCATTTGCAAAAGCTTCTGTGAACACTACTGCAAAGGCATAACACTGGCAGTAGCTTGATCATGTAGCTGGAAAAATTGTTCGCTCTGTTGATGATGATTTGCCCTTGACATCGGTTATCGGGAAAAAAGTATGGTGAATCAGAAGCAAAGGCAATAATAACAAAAATTTCCCCAGTTATCTGGACGCCACCCCCGGCGAATAGCTGAAGCATAAACAACTGAGGTTCAAGACCCACTACACCAAAATCTTTCTCTCTCTCTCTCTCTCTCTCTATCCATCCTTTCCAACGCCCGCACTGTGTGTAAATATGTTAAAGGTATTCATAAGCCTTTGAGTGCGCGCAAATTCAAAAAAAAAAAAATTATGTCTATAATCTCTAGCAATTTCAATTTTTTAACATAATTGCCATTAACTTCTATCATTGTCTTCTTCTTCTTCCTTTTATCAGCGAGGTTATGATCCGAAACCAAGGGATCACAACCCTCCCACTTCACCGCATTTCTACTGATCCGCCTGTGGCGTTCGCCTATTTGACCTCAGAAAATATCGGCAGGCCTGCCGATTTTGGATTACTCGGTTACTGGGGTCAATGAAATGCCGATGTCGTCGCATTTGTCTGATCCAGGCGTTTATAGACCTGCCTTTCCTACAACGCGATGTCTTTGGAACGTGCATTGATATTGCCTTTTTAACAGGGTTCAAATTATCTCTTCTTTGAACGTGGCAATACCAACTGAGCCGGTCGCGCTCTATTTTTTGTACGATGGTTTCCTTGATGTGAAAGCTTCCACGGATCTTCGAATTTCTTATTCGATCAAGCTTTGTCACTCCTGCTGTCATGGGAAGCATCTTCATCTCAGCTGCCGTTAATTTACTCTCATACTTTTTGTACATCGTCCAACATTGTGAACCGTATGTGAGCGCTGGACGTACAACTGCCATGTAGAGCCTTTCTTTCAACTTAGGGGACATTTTTCTGTCACAGAAGCTAGCGGAATTTTCTCGCCACTTAATCCACCCTACGCTTACACGATGATTGATGTCGTCATCACAAGTTGCTTTGCTATTGATCATAGATCCCAGATATTTAAACTTTTCGCACTTGGGAAGCACTGTTCCATTCAAATAAATGTCTGGAATAGGCCTGAGTGGATCAGAGAACGGCAGCACAAGTACTCTGTCTTTTTTCAACTAATGCGATACCCATTTCCCTCCAGACCGTCCTCCCACACATCAAATGCTCGTTGCAGGGATGTAGGATCCTCACTTAAGATGGCTCCATCGTCAGCAAAGAATAACTGATGTACCTTGGGGTCCATCACTTTACCTTCAAGCAGATAATCAAGGACTGTAATAAAGAGCAAAGGAGTTAAGACGCTTCCCTGATGCACCCCGTTGATTTGGAACTCTTCGGTTACTCCAGCGGGGCATCTTACTCTTGTCTTTGCTCCTTCGTACATGTCCATGATCATCTGTACATAGGTTTCTGGAACCCCTCGATGTCTTAGCGCCACCCATATCAGATCTCGTGGTTGTCTGTCGAATGCCTTTTCAAAGTCAACCAATATCATATGCAAATCCCTTAAGGAATCACGATGTTTTTCCATTATGATCCTTATACTTTGGATTGCATTTGTGGTTGATTTGCCCAAGACAAACCCGCACTGATCATTAGATAACCGTATTCTTTTTCGCAGTCGGCCACCTAATACCCGCTCAACGATCTTCATGGTGTGTGACATCAGCTTGATCGAACGGTAGTTATCACAGTTTTGCGTATCACCCTTCCCTTTGTATACAGGGAGAATGTAACTTTCCCTCCATTGATTCGGCATTGGATCACCTCTCACGAATTTGGAGATGAAAATTCTGAGCCATCTGAACCCGATGTCTCCCATCTTTTTCCAACAGATACTTCGAAAATACCTGATCTGATCGATTTTTTCGTTGTGAAAGGAATATCTACCAACCACATAAGAGTCGAAGACAGCTTTGATCTGTCGTCTGATCATTCCCCGGTTATTTTAACAATCAGCGAAAAACTAATATATAACCTAGAGCCAGCGAGATTAACTGATCGAACAACTAACTGGGAAGGCTTTAGGAACGAAATTGTAGATAATGTTGAACTGAGCGTTCCACTTACGACACCCTATGAACTTGAGGTTGAAGTTGATCGCTTCGTTGAGATCGTACAGCTCGCCTCTTGGAATAATACGCCCAATCCAAGGAAAACGCCGGACAGATACGGTTTGCGATATCCTCCGGAAATAAAAGAATTGGTCAAGGAAAAAAGAAAAGCGCGTAAAAAATGGCAACAGAGTCGTGCTCCGCAGCATAAAGCACACTTGAATCGTCTGTGCAATTTGTTGAAGAAGACTATTAAGGATTTTAAGAATCGTGCAATAGGCTCTTACCTTGAAAGTTTAACAGCGAAAAAAGATTCCAATTATTCACTTTGGAAAGCTGAAAAAGGCACCAAACGGCCCAAAATCTCCGCGCCGCCAATCAAATTAAATCAAAATGAATGGGCGAGGGAAGATAAAGAAAAAGCGGACGTCTTTGCGGCGCACCTGGAAGAAACCTTTAAACCGTACGATGGTCAAGTGGTTTACGACAACCGCAATAGGCTGGATTTACCATCTGACGATTTGACGCTCACAAGTGCAATGCTAAGGGAACTCAAACATGAGATCGAGAATCTAAAACCTAAGAAATCTCCTGGTTATGATTTGATTACCGGAGAAATTCTCAAAGTTTTACCTAGAAAAGCGTTGATTAAGCTTCTCCATATTGTAAATGCTGCACTCAGATTAAAACACGTGCCGAGCCAATGGAAAGTTGCGGAAGTCATAATGGTTTTAAAACCAGAAAAACCGCCAAATGAAGTAAAATCGTATAGACCAATTTCGCTTCTTCCAATCATATCGAAAATTTTCGAGAGGATATTATTAAGGCGTCTCCAACCGGTTATAGAAGAAAATAATCTTATCCCTGACCACCAGTTTGGGTTCAGAAGTAAGCATTCGACGATTGACCAGGTGCATAGAATTACTGACGTAATCGAAAAAGCACTTGAAGAAAAAAAGCTTTGCTCAAGCGTATTTCTTGACGTCTCGCAAGCCTTTGATAAGGTGTGGCATGATGGCTTGAAATGCAAACTACGACAAGTTCTCCCTGTATGCTTATACGATATTCTAGAATCCTATCTCGGGAATAGACTCTTTCGTGTTGGACATGGAGTCGAATACTCCGAGCTCAAGGAAATTTCGGCCGGCGTACCGCAAGGCAGCATTCTTGGGCCGCTTCTCTATTTGCTATATATACTCGTGATATACCGAACGAAGATGGCACTATCCTTGCTACGTTTGCCGATGACACCGCTATCCTAGCAGTAGGTAAAACAATCGAAGAAACGACTGCAAAACTGCAAAACGCACTGAATAATGTAAATGAATGGACGAGGGACTGGCGGATCGCCCTCAACGAATCTAAATCTGTTGACGTGAATTTCACTTACAAGAAAATTAATGACTTGCCAATTTTCCTAAACTCGGCCCGAATACGTTTTGCAAACGAGGCCAAATACCTGGCAATGACACTCGACGCAAGGCTGAAATGGAATTCGCACGTGAAAATGAAACGTAAAGAACTCGAAATCAAATATAGAGAAATGTACTGGTTACTCGGAAAACATTCCCAGCTCAGTACTGAGAACACACTGCTTTTATACAAGCAAGTGCTAAAGCCGGTGTGGACCTACGGTATACAACTTTGGGGTTGTACCAAGAAAACAAATGCAAATATTTTACAAGCTTTTCAAAATAAAGTGCTAAGAGAAATTGTCCAAGCACCGTGGTATAGTAGAAACAACGATATCCACAGGGATCTCGGAATTCCGACAATCGAAGCTGAAACTAGAAGCTTCGCGAGAAAGCATAAAAACCGCCTAATCGGACATGTCAACAATACAGTCCTACAAATTTTGGATGAGAGCAATTTATTGCGCCGATTACAAAGGACGAAACCTTTCGACTTGGCGAGATAATAAATAACCACGTCTAGATTGCGGAATATGCAGGATCCTTCAGTGGAAAGTAACCTGCCAAACGTTTTTATTTCATGATAGAAAAATTGCTTGGCCCCGTGCAGGGACGGGTTAAGAATATCACTGCAGCGCCCCCCAACAACTAGCGCTTGTCGTAAAAGGCGACTAAGGGGACAAATCAGATCTAGGCAATATAACACCCAAGTGAGCCTAGCGACACATATACTACCATAAAAACCCTCCCACAAGTGTGCATGCGAGTCCGTGGGTTGACACGACTGGAGATCACCGGTGTCATAAAAGAAAGATCAAACAATACTAAAACAGGAGCATGCACGTGTCAAACAACAAACACCATCGCAATATGGTGCAAAAATTGTATTGCAAAACTGTATCATTATGATAATACTTGCAAAAAGGAAAGGCACTACCCCGCCAGGCACTGATCCTGGACCGAGCAGAAATGTTCGGGTCAGAGCTATACGGATTCCGGGGGCTAGCAACATAATGAAAAAGTTTGGACGCAATTTAAGGGTCGCGAGTTGGAACGTTGGAAGCATGACCGGTCGAAGTTACGAGCTGGAAGAGATGATGAATAGAAGGCGGGTGGACATCTTGTGTGTCCAAGAGACGAAATGGAAAAACACCGGGAATCGGGCGCGTTTCTTGGACGTTAAGACAAAAGATTACAAGATGTTCTACTACGGAACGGAAAAGGCTAGGAACGGAATCGGTATCATCCTTGCGGCAGAGCTACTTGGAAACGTCTTGAGCATTTCGAAGTCCAGCGACCGTTTGATGTCTCTCAAACTAGTAATACAAGGAGAGGTGTGGAATATTGTCAGTGCATATGCTCCCCACAATGGGTGCAATCAGATAGATAAGGATGCATTTTGGCTAGATTTCCACAACCTCCTTAAGAACATCCCAAAGGAAGAATTTCTGTTTGTGGGAGGAGATTTGAATGGACATGTCGGGAAATCAAACGAAGACTATGAAGACTGCCATGGAGGACTAGGATATGGCACCAGGAACCTTCCTGGTGAAGACATCCTAAGCATGTGCAAATCACACGGTCTTATCGTGTTAAATACCATGTTCATCAAACAAAGCCGACACCTGATCACTTACAGCAGTGGTGGAGATGAAACTCAGATTGACTACCATTTGGTAGCCAGTTTCATGAAGCCTCGGGTAAAAGATTGCAAAGTGATCCTGGGAGAGGCAATCGCTCGTCAACACCGTCTCCTGCTAACAGAAATTTTTATGAAAACACCAAAGAAAAGCAAACAAACAAGGGTCTCTGAGAAAATCAAGTGGTACAATCTGGACAAAGAAAAAGGCGATACTTTTGTTTTCGTAATGAAAAATTACCTCTCTCACACCATCAACGGAGCTGAGGATGAAGAGTGCAGAGCACAAAATATGTGGGATTCCCTACAGCGAACTTGCTTAAAGAAGGCCAAATCACTGCTAGGAGCTTCAAAAGGCCACCATCAACATGCCAAAGAAACATGGTGGTGGAGTGATGAAGCTAAGAAAGTGATAAATGAGAAGAAAGCGGCTTTCAATGCTTGGTCAAAGTGCCCCTCTAATAATAGTGACGAAAAAGCTCGCCTCGAAATGGAATACAGATGCTGCAAGAAAAAAGCGAAGAAGAAGTGCGCTCAGCTTCAAGCAGAGAGTACGGAGGGCCTGTATCGGGAGCTGGATAAAATATTTTCCCCGGTTACTGATGCAAACCAGGCTATCCAGGAGCTGCGAAGACACAATATGAACAAGAGTGCCACTATCTTCAAAATAGCCGCCCAAAGAAGGAAGAATGCTCAGGAGATTCGTTCGCCAAAGTTCATTAGCAATGCTCATGGCCAGCTTCTTGTGGATGACGACAAAATTCTGCAGAGGTGGCGGCAGTATTGTGAAGAGCTTTTGAATGAACAGTTTCCCCGGCGATACTTTCCAAGAGCCACCCCTAACTGTGAACAAATACCCGACATTACAGTCGAAGAAGTTAGTGAGGCGGTCAAATACTCCAAAAAACGAAAAGCGGTTGGGCCAGACGAGATACCCTCTGAGTTCTGGAAAAAGATGGGAGACATCGGGTTCAGATGGCTCAGAATTCTCATCTCCAAATTCGTGAGAGGTGATCCAATGCCGAATGAATGGAGGGAAAGTTACCTTCTCCCTGTATACAAAGGGAAGGGTGATACGCGAAACTGTGATAACTACCGTTCGATCAAGCTGATGTCACACACCATGAAAATCGTTGAGCGGGTATTAGGTGGCCGACTGCGAAAAATAATACGGTTATCTGATGATCAGTGCGGGTTTGTCTCGGGTAAATCAACCACAGATGCAATCCAAAGTATAAGGATCATAATGGAAAAACATCGTGATTCCTTAAGGGATTTGCATATTGTATTGGTTGACTTTGAAAAGGCATTCGACAGACAACCAAGAGATCTGATATGGGTGGCGCTAAGACATCGAGGGGTTCCAGAAACCTATGTACAGATGATTATGGACATGTACGAAGGAGCAAAGACAAAAGTAAGATGCCCCGCTGGAGTAACCGAAGAGTTCCGAATCAAAGTCGGGGTGCACCAGGGAAGCGTTTTAAGTCCTTTGCTCTTTATTACAGTCCTTGATTATCTGCTTGAAGGTAAAGTGATGGACCCCAAGGTACATCAGTTATTCTTTGCTGACGATGGAGCCATCATAAGTGAGGATCCTACATCCCTGCAACGAGCACTTGATGTGTGGGTGGACGTTTTGGAGGGAAATGGGTATCGCATTAGTTCAAAAAAGACAGAGTACTTGTGCTGCCCGTTCTCTGATCCACTCAGGCCTATTCCAGACATTTATTTGAATGGAACAGTGCTTCCCAAGTGCGAAAAGTTCAAATATCTGGAATCTATGATCAATAGCAAAGCAACTTGTGATGACGACATCAATCATCGTGTAAGCGTAGGGTGGATGAAGTGGCGAGAAAATTCCGCTATCTTCTGTGACAGAAAAATGCCCCCTAAGTTGAAAGGAAGGCTCTATACCGCAGTTGTACGTCCAGCGCTCACATACGGTTCACAATGTTGGATGATGTACAAAAAGTATGAGAGTAAATTAACGGCAGCTGATATGACAGCAGGAGTGACCAAGCTTGATCGAATAAGAAGTTCGAAGATCCGTGGAAGCTTTCACATCAAGGAAACCATCGTACGAAAATTAGAGCGCGACCGGCTCAGCTGGCATTGCCACGTTCAAAAAAGAGATCATTTGAACCCTGTAAAAAAGGCAATATCTATGCACGTTCCAAAGACATCGCGATGTAGGAAAGGCAGGCCTATAAACGCCTGGATCAGACAAATGCGACGACATCGGCATTTCATTGGCCTCAGTAGCCGAGTGATCCAAAATCGGCAGGCCTGCCGATATTTTCTGAGGTCAAATAGGCGAACCCCACATGCGGATCAGTAGAAATGCGGTGAAGTGGGAGGGTTGTGACCCCTAGTTTTCGGATCATAACCTCGCTGATAAAAGGAAGAAGAAGAAGAAGATAGAAAAATTGCTTGATAAGTTATTACTGAGTTGCGATATCTAACAAATTTATATCGAAGGGTGGTGTTTTTTTAGTCAGTAAGAATCTGACACTACTATGAGCACGCGCTTGCTATTCTCATAGTGTCTATGAAAGAATTTTCACCTACCCTCGGGAAAAAAAATAAAAATAAAAATCTTTTTCCAGAACTCAGAGGGTATCTCGTCTGGCCGAACCGCTTTTCGTTTTTTGGAGTATTTGACCGCCTCACTAACTTCTTCGACTGTAATGTCGGGTATTTCTTCACAGTTAGGGGTGGCTCTTGGAAAATATAGCCGGGGAAACTGTTCATTTAAAAGCTCTTCACAATACTGCCGCCACCTCTGCAGAATTTTATCGTCATCCACAAGAAGCTGGCCATGAGCATTGCTAATGAACTTTGGCGAACGAATCTCTTGAGCATTCTTCCTTCTTTGGGCGGCTATTTTGAAGATAGTGGCGCTCTTGTTCATATTGTGTCTTCGCAGCTCCTGGATAGCCTGGTTTGCATCAGTAACCGGGGAAAATATTTTCTCCAGCTCCCGATACAGCCCCTCCGTACTCTCTGCTTGAAGCTGGGCGCACTTCTTCGACGCTTTTTTCTTACAGCATCTGTATTCCATTTAGAGGCGAACTTTCTCGTCACTATTATTAGAGGGGCACTTTGAGCTTTGAAAGCCGCTTTCTTCTCATTTATCACTTTCTTAGCTTCATCACTCCACCATCATGTTTCTTTGGCGTGTTGATGGTGGCCTTTTGAAGCTCCTAGCGGGGGTTTGGGCCTTCTTTAAGCAAGTTCGCTGTAGGGAATCCCACATATTTTGTGCTCTGCACTCTTCACCCTCAGCTCCGTTGATGGTGTGAGAGAGGTAATTTTTCATTACGAAAACAAGTCTCGCCTTTTTCTTTGTCCAGATTGTACCACTTGATTTTCTCAGAGACCCTTGTTTGTTTCCTTTTCTTCGGTGTTTTCATAAAAAAATTTTGTTAGCAGCAGACGGTGTTGCCGAGCGATTGCCTCTCCCAGGATCACTTTGCAATCTTTTACCCGAGGCTTCATGAAACTGGCTACCAAATGGTAGTCAATCTGAGTTCCATCTCCACCACTGCTGTAAGTGATCAGGTGTCGGCTTTGTTTGATGAACATGGTATTTAACACGATAAGAACGTGTGATTTGCACATGCTTCATGTCACATGTCTTCACCAGGAAGGTTCCTGGCGCCATATCCTAGTCCTCGATGGAAGTCTTCATAGTCTTCGTTTGATTTCCCGACATGTCCATTCAAATCTCCTCCAACAAACAGAAATTCTTCTTTTGGGATGTTCTTAAGGAGATTGTGGAAATCTAGCCAAAATGCATCTTTATCTCTCTGATTGCACCCATTGGCGGAGGGGGGGGAGGTCAACCACGCCTGTGCGCCATCTTGTTCGGAGTTCTGCAACGCGTTTGAGCGGCCTCCAACTCATTCCTAAAGAGCTCGATTCCTCCTCAACTGTTCTGCGCCACGTTTGCCTAGGGTGGGCCGCAATTCTGCCTGCCTGGGTGAGCGGATTCCACCGCATGGCGTATTTCGCAATGGAGTCGTCTTCGCGCCGTAGGGTGTGTCCAATCCACTGCCACTTTCTCCTTCGTATAGTAATGCTTAGCCTGTTCATTGGAGATGCGGTTCAGCCAAAAACTCCTTAAGATGATCCTTAAGCATTTGTTTACGAAGACTTGTAGCTTGCGTGTGTTAATCGTGTCTACCTTCCAAGTACTGCACCCATAAAGCAGCACCGATTCTACGTTGCAGCGGGACAGTCGCGGCTTGGTTCTTAAGCTGATAACATTGTTTCTCCAGATTTTGGATATCATTTCGAACGCAGCTTTAGCCTTCCCGATTCTGCTGCACACATCCAGTTCGGTGCCAACGCGATTAGCCGAGACTACACTTCCTAAATAAAGAAAGTTATCAACTTTCTCGACTTCCTGTCCGGCAATGTTTTCAGCGTGGGTACAAGAAGTTCTCAGGGCATTTGTTTTGGCTGTGTTTATTTTTAGCACCAGTTTGTCTTCCTCAGCTTCTATATTTGTGGCCATCAAATGAAGATCCATTATCCGATATGAAAGTACACAAATATCGTCAGCGTAATCTAGGTGTTTAAGGTAAGATGTCATAGTCCAACGAATTCCATAATTACCTTCCGTCAATGCTGCACGGAGTACATCGCTGATAACTACCAGGAACAATACCGGCGACAGAATGAACCCTTGGACTTCAAAATCCTCCGACACCTTACCAATGTGTAAGACGTGACACTTTAAAAAAAATTAATATTTGGCGCAGCAGCTCTTTAAGTGTCAGGGACTAGCTTCTCGCAACCAGTCATGTCGTGTCCGTTATATTTTTCACACGAATGGAAGGGACCTACAGTTTAGTGCCGTATCCGAACGGCGATTTGAGAAGCTTTTTCGTGACAACAATACTCTTGGATGTTTGTCAGACGCTCGCGAGAGGTGGGGCCGTGAAAAAAACTTTTTGGTGTTTTCTGGGATTCGAACTTGGAATCTCATGCGTAGTGATCCGACACACTAAGCACTTACGCCACGGCGACCACGAGACATGACACTTACCGCCCTCGTATTTAGCCTTGATAATAGCTATAAATTTTACTGAGATGCCTCTCCTGCGCAAGGCCAACCAGGTGGCATCTCGATTTAAGCTGTCGAAAGCTTTCTCGAAGTCGATAAACAGCAAATGTAGCGGAGACCTGGGTCCCTACTCTATATTTCGTTTCGAAAGTGAAATTTTCCGAAAACGAATATTTTGTACTCTCTAATTCGAAAGCGGAATGAAATCTAGTACTTTCGGATTTACAATTCCGAAAGTGGAATTTCGGTACCTGGCAATTAGTTTCCTATTGTCAAAAGCATTGAAGTACAGAAAATTGGTTTCTACAACAAATGTGACAACGGAACGATTTAAAACTACCTTAAAATGCAATCTTCTAACTAAAGTTTGCATACAAAACAAAAACAATTTGAGATCTTGGTAGAATTCATGTGTGCACATCCAGATTCGGCCAAACGACAAATAAAAACTGCTGGTTCGAAGCAAACATCAAATAATTTTTGGAAAAGGCTTGCGTCCGATTTAAATCCTTTGTTCCGTATAATTTTCGCTCAATCCGTTCTTCACTATTTTCTTCGTCCATCCAAAGTGCAACAGAAAACATACCCACTATTAGCTGTATGGTTATAATTTTAAAGGGGAGTACCTTTTTCGAAATAATTACCAAAAATCATCCAAATCTAATTCGGCGTAATTCCAGTTTCGGATTGAAATAATTAATGAAAAGTGACCTAATTACAGGGAGTACACTGTATCTTTCAGTTGCAATGAGAGTAGCTTTTAAAAGTGGAGGAGAATGATTAAAAAAAATAGACTGGATAATTGAGGAGTTATTGAAAACCGTTCTCCATGTTTACGGGGATTTTAATAAATATTAAAAAAAAAAATAAATACTCTTTTTTTGTTGTTCATTCCATTCCAGTGAATTTATATTGTTTTTGGTTTGTTTATAGCTTTTAAACACTAGGAACATAAATTAAAGTTAGAACTTCGAAGAAAAATTTTTTTTTATAGTATTATTAACTTCCTCTCCACATTTTTTTTTTTTCCTTTTTAACAAAAAAATTTTTTTTCCCCCAATTTCCTATGTTGGAAACCCGCCCCGTTTATTTTTATTATATTGATTATAATATTATATTTCTTACTTGCTGGTGAATCTTTTAAGACGACATCCTGCTGGCTGACGACAGTGCTAATGGAAAAATGCCGGTGGAAAGACGGGAACTAAAGTAGTTTTGACAGGTTGTCAAGTCTGACAGATTTTCACAAAAATATAATTTTTTCGGTCAATTTGGTCATCTTTTAACAAATTATTGAATGACGTATGCGCCCTACAAAAAAAAATATCTTAATAAAAGTATACATTACTATAATATAACCATTATTTATTTCTATTTTTTTATTTTTTTTTTTTTTTTCAATTTATACATCTGATTTTTCATTAAGAGCAGAATACCCTACTGGAATCTTATTTAGTTCAGACTTTAAACACAGAAATTCTCCTCCTATACACATTATAGCAGATGTTATTATATTTAGAAGCCACCAGGACAAATTAGTCGGAAAAGATGAGCTATACCACCAACAAATTAAAAGATGAAATCCATGGAAAGTGCAGCTGAAATTAAAAGTTTTAAAATATTAAAAATTATATTGAAATTATGGTTTACCAAATAATAAGTATGTAAGAATAAAGGACCATTCAGAGCTCAGCGACCTGCGAATACGCGGATTGTCGTTTTTTGAAAGTCACCATACGTATTTATGCATTTTTCACGTTTAGGCAATTAGTTACAAAATGAATGACAACTGAAATTTGCGAATTGGCGCAACCGGATAAAAAACTAGCTGTGAAAGAAATGTAAAAATTTGCGAATATTCGCTCGTTCGCATTCGCAGGTCGCTGAGCTGTGAATGGAACTTAACAATTAATGATCGGTAGGTAGGTAGGTATAATATGAATATCTATTTAAATTTTTCAACATAATTGCCATTAACTTCTATCATCGTATATAATGGTTTTTTCAATAAGTACATAACAATTTGGGTCATTCCACGAAAGATCAATTGACGTTCTTAATGACCCCCGGGGGCTTAAAATTGGTATTTTTACTAATTGGAGTGTTGGAGTGGTACGAATCATAAAAATAAAAATTATGCTGAAATCTTGAAAGTTCACGTTTTTCTGAATCCAACAAGGTACCTACTTTACTTAGAACCCTTAACATAGGGGGTCTACCACGCTTGCGCGCCATCTTGTTAAGAGTTCTGCAACGCGTTTGAGGGGCCTCCAACTCATTCCTAAAGAGCTCGATTCCTCCTCAACTGTTCTGCGGCACGTTTGCCTAGGGTGGGCCGCTATTCTGCCTGCCTGGGTGAGCGGATTCGACTGCATGGCGTATTTCGCAATGGAGTTGTTTTCGCGCCTTAGGGTGTTGTGCCCCAGTTTTGGCACCAGCGCGTGTCTCCGTTTGTTCAACCTGCAAAGTCGTTGCACTATGTCGAAACAATATTGCTGTGCACTAATTTACGGATATTGTCGTTAAATCAAAGCCAATGCCCTGGCAATGTTATCGCTCGCTGCAATAACATTGTTTCACTTACGCAGCAATACTGTTCAGTTTCGCAACGGCAGGTCAACCAACGGAGAATCGCTGATCTCGCGTCCCGACCTACCTCAAGTTTCGACTAGAACGAAAGGCCAATGTCGAGTCGTAATTTGAACACGGAACGGTGCGGTCGTTTTTCTTTGTTTGTGTTTCTTTTCTTAAGCTTTTCACTCCGCAAGACGTAACAGGGTGTGTCCAACCCACTGCCTTTCTCCTTCGTATAGTAATGCTTAGCCCGTTCTCATATAAAACTGTTCATTGGAGATACGGTTCGGCCAAAAAATCCTTAAGATGATCCTTAAACATTTGTTTACGAAGACTTGCAGCTTGCGTGTGTTAATCGTGTCTACCTTCCAAGTACTGCACCCATAAAGCAGCACCGATTCTACGTTGCAGCGGGACAGTCGCGGCTTGGTTCTTAAGCTGATAACATTGTTTCTCCAGATTTTGTATATCATTCCGAACGCAGCTTTAGCCTTCCCGATTCTGCTGCACACATCCAGTTCGGTGCCAACGCGATTAGCCGAGACTACACTTCCTAAATAAAGAAAGTTATCAACTTTCTCGACTTCCTGTCCGGCAATGTTTTCAGCGTGGGTATTAGAAGTGCTCAGGGCATTTGTTTTGGCTGTGTTTATTTTTCGCACCAGTTTGTTTGCCTCAGCTTCTAGATGTGTGGCCATCAAATGAAGATCCATTATCCGATATAAAAGTAAATAAACATCGTCGGCGTAATCTTGGTGTTTAAGGTAAGATGCCATAGTCCAACGAATTCCATAATTACCTTTCGTCAATGCTGCACGGAGTACATCGCTGATAACTACCAAGAACAATAGCGGCAACAGAATGAACCCTTGAGGTAGTCTTTGGACTTCAAAATCGTCCGACACCTTACCACTGTGTAAGACGTGACACTTACCGCCCTCGTATTTAGCCTTGATAATAGCTATAAGTTTTATTGGGATGCCTCTCCTGCGCAAGGCCAACCAGGTAGCATCTCGATTTAAACTGTCGAAAGCTTTCTCGAAGTCGATAAACAGCAAATGTAGCGGAGACCTGGAGCCCTACTCTATATTTCGTTTCGAAAGTGAAGTTTTGGAAAACGAATATTTTGTACTCTCTATTTCGAAAACGGAATGAAATCTAGTACTTTCGGATTTACAATTCCGAAAGTGGAATTTCGGTACCTGGCAATTCGTTTCCTATTGTCAAAAGCATTGAAGTACGGAAAATTTGTTTCTACAACAAATGTGACAACGGAACGATTTAAAACTACCTTAACATGCAATCTTCTAACTAAAGTTTGCATACAAAACAAAAACAATTTGAGATCTTGGTAGAATTCATGTGTGCACATCCAGATTCGGCCAAACGACAAATAAAAACTACTGGTTCGAAGCAAACATCAAATAATTTTTGGAAAAGGCTTGCGTCCAATTTAAATGTAGAAGGGCCACCAATGCGGGATCCAGTTGCTTCGTTCTCATTATTCTTCACTATTTTCTTCGTCCATCCAAAGTGCAACAGAATACATTTTCTTTTTTTATATTAAATTCTTACTT
The DNA here is from genome assembly GCA_945910035.1 of Brachypalpus laphriformis. Lineage (NCBI taxonomy): Eukaryota > Metazoa > Arthropoda > Insecta > Diptera > Syrphidae > Brachypalpus > Brachypalpus laphriformis. The sequence continues at coordinate 123,003,073 of OX246754.1, read as the reverse complement.
TAAAAATCGCAATCTTTCCTTTTTCGACTTCCACCTACCTATATGTATTTGCATTTGTTTTAGTTTGTTTATTTGACAGATCTCAAAAGAAATAAATCGAGACTCGACAAAAAAAAAATTCTTAAGTGCAAAAAGCGTCTAGTGGTATTTTTGTCATTTCGAAAGTGTTGCAGAGTACCAATTCAAAAGCGAATTTGGGGACCTGCAATGCGATTGATCGGGAAACTACTGACTGCTCAAAACTTGGCTTGAGCCAGTAGCGCAACAATCAAGTTCGTGATGAAGTGCTTGCTTTACCTCCTAGTGGTGGTCCCCGGGCAACTATACGTATAAACCCTAGGGCCTTGATTCTAGGCTAGGTAACGTGGGCCAGCAACCTGCGTTACCGAATATTGCCCGCTACAGAAACCGACACTATGCCTCGGATAAGGAATGATCACATGTTGACTACTTTTGGCTATTATACCCGGACAAAGATAGGTTTCTGAAATGTGAAGACGCTCCTCGACTCGGGAAGAGAAGGTCCTTACAATGTCAGATTTCTCCAATTGGAAAACGAATTCATGCGATATAAACTGGACATTTTGGGGGTAAGTGAAGTAAGATGGTTAGACGCGGGCGAGTACCAGTCTCCAACGCGTAACACTGTACTACTCTATTCTGGAAGACCATCCGGAAGTCCGGGGGAATATGGAGTCGGACTACTGCTAACAACAACAGCACGCAAGGGCCTAATATCCTGGCAGCCTCATGGTGATAGGATTTTGACGGCCAGATTCCGGACTAGAGTACGACGCGTCACCATCATACAGTGTTACGCCCCAACGAATAGTTCGTCTGAGGACGAAAAGGAGAGCTTCTACAATCTCTTAAGCGCCGTCTTCAACACAACACCAAATGGAGACATTGTCATAGTGATGGGGGATTTGAATGCCAAGGTAGGCAACGACAACGAACCGCAATGACAACGGCGAAAGGTTTGTGGATTTCTGCAATGCCAACCGCCTTGTGATAGGTGGCACCATGTTTGAGCACAAGACCTGCCACAAAGTCAGTCCAATGACAGGCAAGCAACCTTCAACCAAATTGACCATTTTGCTATCAGCCGCCGCTTTAGAAGTAGTCTCCTGGACGTCCGAAACAGGCGAGGGGCAGATGTGGGGATAGTACGTGATCACCATCTTATGATAGCTACTCTCCAACTACGCACTGCTGCAGTTCGAAGATCCCACGACAACACAAGAATGCCCAGGTTTAACATCGATAGACTTAGTGATCCCTCAGTGCGCCAACAATTAAGGGAGCACTTTTCGCAAGGTGTGGAAGCAATCAGCAGCTCAATGCCCGCAACCATCCAAGATCATTGGTGTGCTATGAAAAATGTTTTTACATCTGGTGCTGAAAGAATTGTCGGTCGATCGTAGGGAAGACATAGGGCGTGGCTTTCCGAGGATACCTGGAGACGGACTGACGAACGAAAACAGCTGAAAGCTCGCATTGCAGCTACTTCAGCAGCAGGGAGAAGCGAGCTAGAGTCCCTATATCGCATGAAGATGAGAGAAGTTCAGCGTAGCGTGCGACGTGACAAGCGCAACTACATCAAGGCGCTGGCTACAGAAGCAGAAGAAGCTGCACGGAGGTGCGACAGCAGAACCGTCTACAGAATCACAAAAGAGCTGACAGGTGGTCGCAGCTCCAGCCAACACCCAGTGAAAAGCCTAGACGGCTCCTTGCTCATTTCGGATGAGGACCAGCTCAAGAGATGGAAAGAGCATTTTGCTACCGTTTTGAACCGTGTATTCGCTAGCGATATGCTCCCAAATCAGACTGAGATGCCCGAGGTGAGAAGTTCCCGAATACGCACCACGACTCCCAGTAAAGATGAGATCATTACCGCGATCAAGGCACTCAAAACCAACAAGGCGGTAGGACTTGACGGTATTCCAGCAGAGCTTTTACGAGCAGCGCCAACAACATCGGCTGAGCTTCTGCTTCCACTTATAGAGAGAGCTTGGGAAGATGAGAGCTTTCCTAACGAGTGGAAAAAGGGAATGATCGTCAAGCTTCCTAGGAAAGGAAATTTAATGGAGTCCGGAAACTGGAGGGGTATCTGCGTGCTGCCTGGTGTAGCTAAGATAATAGCTAAAATCATCCTTGAGCGAATCAAACAACATCTCGAAGACACACTCGATGCCGAACAAGCAGGTTTCCGCTCTGGATCCTCCTGTGACGACCACATCAACACCTTACGGATTATCATCGAAGTGTGTTGAATATCGATCGCCACTGCACCTGCTGTTCATCGATTTTGAGAAGGCATTCGATAGTGTCAACAGGGAGTTTATTTGGCGTGCCTTACGCAGGAGAGGTATTCCCGATAAACTAATTGCTATTATCAAAGCTACATATGAAGGCTACAAATGTCACGTTCTGCACAGGGGAAGGTTGTCTGAGGAATTTGAGATCCAAAGTGGGGTAAGACAAGGCTGTATCCTTTCACCAATATTATTCCTATTGGTGATTAGCGATGTGCTTCATGCAGCTTTGTCGACGGGAAACGGAGGAATTCGATGGACTCTTACATCTCAACTGAAACATCTTGACTACGCAGACGATGTATGCTTACTCTCCCACAGAATTATGGACCTCCACCAAATGACAGCAGATGTGGAGAGGGAGGCAGGTGTCGTCGGGCTGAAAATTAATACGGCAAAAACTAAAATTATCAGCCTTGGAACAAACTCATCGGCTCAAATATGCATTGCTGGACAACCGGTAGAGAGAGTAGAGGATTTCCAGTATCTTGGGAGTATTGTCTCGACCGATGGTGGAACCGAACTGGATATAGCCAACAGGATCGCCAAAGCAAAGTCCGCGTTCGGGATGTTGTCCAAAATATGGCGAAGCAATGCAATCAGTTTGAGCACCAAAATAAGACTGTTCCGCTCCAACGTTGAATCCGTGCTGCTATATGGTTGCAGCACGTGGAGAGTGACCACTGCTATCACAAGAAAGCTGCAAACGTTCGCTAATAGGTGCCAGCGCAATATCTTACGGATTTTCTGGCCCAATCGTATCTCTAACGAACACCTTTACGAGAAAACGGGTCAGGAACCAATAGGCACAACTATCCAACGGCGGAAGTGGCAGTGGATTGGTCACACGTTCCGAAAGGGTGACAGCTCCATAGCGAACCATGCTATGCAATGGAACCCTCTAACTCAGGATGGCAGAAGACCTGGCGGTCCGAGGTGAACATGGCGCAGAACAGTCGAGAAGGAGACACGGCAGTTAGGGAAAAGTTGGGGAGAACTCAGACACATTGCCAGAAACCGCACACGATGGCGCGTAGGCGTAGTAGAGGCCCTAGGACGGGGATACAGGACATAAGTAAAAGTAAGTAATTCAAAAGCGAAACGAAAAGCAATTTCGAATAGGATTGACTTTGGGAACGAAATAAAGAGTAGGGCCCCTGTACTCAACGCACTGTATCCGTAAGGTGTTTATGTGGTCGATGCAGGAGGATCCATCACGAAAGCTAACATGTTCGACGTCGAGAGTTGAATATAAATGCTTTTTGATTCGTTCCAAAATTATTCTAGCTGTTATTTTGGCTACGGTTGGAAGAACGCATTCCGTCAAGTTTCCCTTTTTCGCAAGTTTTATGATCATCCCCCTTTTCCACTCCTGCGGAAATTGTTCACTGTCCCAGGCTCTCGTCGACAAAAAATTTCCATCCATTGACTCGTACTTCGAGGACGAAAGCAAACATTTTCCACGGAAGACGAAATAATCGGTGAGTGGGTTTAGTATCTTATTAGTATATGTATAATTGTTACTAATATGTTTTTAATTACGGCAATACAACACAACAGCAGGATTTTGCACACATTTCATCCCCAGTCGTCGTCATTGTCGTCGCCAAAGTTCATCCAACTCGTACTTGGACGACGAAGTTCTTCACTCGCTCTGATATTACATATTTGTACGCCATGAGGAAGCCTTTAGTAGGCGAAGCAAGGCGAAGCAAGGCGAGCACGGATTAAGCTAGTAGTAAATAAAGTAATCACTAGTCTAGAAAATGAGGGCTACAAAGTCGTATCGTACGCTGACGACAATGATATAGCCATTTCAGCTCCCCGGCGCCCTAAGAGACACAAATGTGATACACACAACTGATAGTTTCGGACTTAACGTCAACTCGTCCAAAACTTAGCTTCACTTACTATCTTTGATAGTAAACTTAACTGGAAACAGAACATTCAAAACTGTGCCAGAAAGGCCGAAATAGCCATCCACACGTACAAAACGGCTTTAGGTCCTAAATGAGGACTACAACCTAGAATAATCCACTGGTTGTATCTGGCAGAGTTTAGGCCTGTTTTGATCTATGGTGTTCTTGATTGGTGACCTGCACTAAAATCATTGTACGTATACAAAGGTCAACATGCATGTGCCGTCACCTTAGAGACTGTACTACGCATACTTCCCGTTAGTATCTTTGGGGAACTAGTAGCCTCTTAAGCAGCCTTAAGACTTAGTGCAGTGCAAATATATTGTATTATATTGCACCTTGGGTGTGTGAATCGTGTGTTGCGCATTATTAGTAATAATACGGTGTCGCATTACATCTTGGGAATTGTTGAATTCACGATTCCCAAATTCACCCCGAACTGTAGCGCCACCTAAGTAAGTAAGTAAGATGATATGAATCCTTGCTACCAATCGAGCTTTACCTTTTATAACTTATTTCCAGAATATTTCATTTGTCCGCTCAATCCATTTTTCACTATTTTCACCGTCCATCCATTGTGAAACCGAATCCATTTTCTTTTTTACATTAAATTCTTTCTTTGAAAATCACAATTTTACCTTTTCCGACTTTCACCTACCTATTTGTTTTGGTTTGTTTCTTTGACAGATCCTAAAAGAAATAAATCGAGACTCGACGAAAACAAATCCTTAAGTGCAAAAAGCATATAGTAGTATTTTTACATTTCGAAAGCGAAACGAAAAGCAATTTCGAATAGAATTGACTTTCGGAACGAAATACAGAGTAGATCGCGTAGTTGTCTGTCGAATGCCTTTTCAAAATCAACCAATACAATATGCAAATCCTTTAAGGAATCACGATGTTTTTCCATTACGATCCTTATAATTCGTATTGCATCTATGGTTGATTTACCCGCGACCTTTACTTCGATCACAGGAACTTTAAATAAAGTATTTTATAACGTTTAAAGTAGTGTTTTATTTAATGATGGCGCTACAGTCCGAGGTGGACCTGGGCCTCAACCAACAAACCTCTCCAGCCAGCACGGTTACGAGCCAGATGCCTCCAGTTGCGCACGCCAAGTTGGTTGAGGTCCCCCTCCACTTGTTTGCGCCACCTACCGCGAGGTCGTCCTCTAGTGCGTCGTCCATCCGGGGTGGATTCGAAGACTTTCTTAGCGGCAACGTTGGGCTCCATCCGCTCTAAATGACCCAGCCATCTTAGCCCGTGTATGTGAACTCTTCTGGGTAAGTCGATGTCCTTGTACAGGCCGTATAGTTCGGCATTGTAACTTCTCCTCCACTCACCGTCTATGCAGACGGGACCAAAGATCGCTCGAAGAACTTTTCTCTCGAAATAACCAAGGGCATCCTCATCCGGTTTTGTTAAAGCCCATGCCTCTTCGCCATATAGCAGGACTGGGATGATTAGTGTCTTATAAAGAGTTACCTTAGTAGTTTGAGATAGGGCTTTGCTACTCATTTGCCATTTTAGCTCATAGAAACAACGATTGGCAAGAGTAATTCTTCGTGTGATCTCCCTACTGATGTCATTTGCGGAGTTTACCATAGAGCCTAGGTAGACAAAATCCTTTATTACCTCAAAATTATATCTGCCTATTGTGGCGTTCTATCCAAGACGCCGATGTTGGGTGTCCTTTTTTGTAGACAGCATATATTTTGTTCTGCTTTCATTGTCCGCTAGACCCATCTTTGCTGCCCGATCTCCATACTCGTAAATGCCCCATTGATGGCCCGCTGAGTTCTTCCGATTATATCAATGTCATCGGCATAAGCGAGTTGTTATACAGACTTGTAAAAGATTGTACTTCCGGTGTTGGCTTGTGAGTTTCGATTCTATTCTGGCTTTGAAACCCTGGCATGTTCTTTTTACCCTTTGGTAACATTTTAGAACATCATTCCTGCAATAAAGTCATTCAATCTCCCCGATCAAGCGCTTCTCATGCTTTTCTTCTTTCTGAGAAGTCGTTCCTCTTTTCTCCTGCGCACGTAGAGTTCGTAAGCAGCTCTAGTCCTTCTATGCAGCGCCGCTTTGTACGCCTCTTGTTTAGCTGCATGTGCTTGCCGCCATTCCTCATCAAACCAGGGGTTTCGTTGTGGTGGCCGAGAGAAACCCAGTACATTAGAGGCGGCATCTCTGATGCCTTTTTGGCAACGCTGCCACTGGTCTTCCGCATTTGCTGCTGGCGACATATAACTTAGATTAAGATCAAAAGAAACTCGATCGGCAAAGGTTCTGGCGGTTTCTTGAGATTGTAGCCGCCCGACGTCAAATTTTCTCACAGTATTTCCTTGATTTAGCTCCCTTCTGGATATCCGCATCCGTACCTTGGCTACAATTAGGTAGTGATCCGAGTCCAGGTTGGCTCCTCGGAAAGTCCGGACACCCAGAATACTGCGAAAGTGCCTTGCGTCGATCGCAATGTGATCGATTTGGTTGACAGTTTTTCGATCAAAGGAGAGCCATGTTCCCTTGTGAATATCGAGACGTGGGAACCGCATACTAGCTACGACAAAGTTTCGTCCCGCCGCAAAGTCGACTTGCCGGAGTCCGTTGTCGGATGTGATGTCGCGCAGGCTGTGCTTTCCGACCACGCTACTAAAGACGTCCTCTCTTCCTAGCTTTGCGTTAAAATCACTTAAGATCATTTTAACATCGTGGCTAGGGCACTGCTCATACGTCTTGGCCAAGAGTTGGTAGAAGTCAACCTTGGCCGCGTCGCCCATCTTATCGTGAGGGGCGTGAGCGCATATTAGGCTAATGTTGGCAAATTTGGCCTTGATACGGAGTTATGAGACACTCGTTCACATGCCGAAAACTCAAGAATTCTTGCCTAAGTCTGCCTCCAATGACAAATCCGCACCCGAACAGACGCTGTCATTGTTGTCTGTAGCAATCGCCGCAGTAGATGTCGCAATTTTGCATCCTCCTTTTGGCCGACCCATCCCATGGCACTTCTTGGATGGCGGTAATGTCTGCATTGAAACACTTCCGCTGCACGTGGTTTGTAGAGGGACCTAACATTCCAAGTGCAGACACGAAGATCGTTGTCCTTTTTACGTTTGCTTGGGTCGTCAACAGTAAAATCATCCGTATCCGAGGCTGTTGGTTGCTTCATAACCTAAGGTTTGTAATGTAAATTCTTCAGGTGCCATGAAATAAAGTCTAATGCAATTTTGAAAGTGCCACTTTATATATTAACCAAAATAGACCAATGTGGGCGCCGTGGCGTAAGTGGTTAGTGTGTCGGATCACTACGCATGAGGTTCCAAGTTCGAATCCCAGAAAATACCAAAAAGTTTTTTCACGCGAGCGTCTGACAAACATCCGAGAGTATTGTTGTCACGAAAAAGCTTCTCAAATTGCCGTTCGGATTCGGCATTAAACTGTAGGTCCCTTCCACTCGTGTGAAAAATATAACGCACACAACATGAATGGTTGCGAGAAGCTAGGCCCTGTCCGAAACAGGCGAGGGGCAGATGTGGGCATAGTACGAAATCACCATCTTATGATAGCTACTTTCCAACTATGTACGCACTGCTGAAGTTCGAAGATCCCACGACAACACAAGAAGGCCCAGGTTTAACATCGATAGACTTAGTGATCCCTCAGTGCACCAACAAATAAGGGAGCACTTTTCGCAAGGTGTGGAAGCAATCAGCAGCTCACTGCCCGCAACCATCCAAGACCACTGGTGTGTTATGAAAAATGTTTTTCCATCTGGAGCTGAAGAATTGTCGGTCGATCGTATGGAAGACATAGGGCGTCACTTTCCGAGGATACCTGGAGATGGATGGACGAACGAAAACAGCTGAAAGCTCGCATTGCAGCTACTTCAGCAGCAGGGAGAAGCGAGCTAGAGTCCCTATATCGCATAAAGATGAGAGAAGTTCAGCGTAGCGTGCGACGTGACAAGAGCAGAAGAAGCTACACGGAGGTACGACAGCAGGACCGTCTACAGAATGAGCCAGCGAAAAGCCTAGACGGCTCCTTGCTCATTTCGGATGAGGACCAGCTCAAGAGATAGAAAGAGCATTTTGCTACCGTTTTGAACCGCGTATTCGCTAGCGATATACTCCCAAATCAGACTGAGATGCCCGAGGTGAGAAGTTCCCGAATACGCACCACGACTCCCAGTAATGGTGAGATCACTACCGCGATCAAGGCACTCAAAACCAACAAGGCGGTAGGACTTGACGGTATTCCAGCAGAGCTTTTACGAGCAGCGCCAACAACATCGGCTGAGTTTCTGCTTCCACTTATAGAGAGAGCTTGGGAAGCTGAGAGCTTTCCTAACGAGAAAAAAGGAATGACCGTCAAGCTTTCTAAGAAAGGGAATTTAATGTAGTGCGGAAACTGGAGGGGTAGCTGCGTGCTGCCTGCTGTAGCTAAGATAATAGCTAAAATCACCCTGGAGCGAATCAAACAACATCTCGAAGACACTCGATGCCGAACAAGCAGGTTTCCGCTCTGGATCCTCCTGTGTCGACCACATCAACACCCTGCGGATTAGTGCGTTGAACATCAATCGCCACTCCACTTGCTGTTTATCGATTTTGAGAAAGTGTTCGATAGTGTCAACAGGGAGTTATTCCCGATAAACTAATTGCTATTATCAAAGCTACATATGAAGGCCCCAAATGTCAGGTTCTGCACAGAGGAAGGTTGTCTGAGGAATTTGAGATCCAAAGTGGGGTAAGACAAGGCTGTATCCTTTCAGCAATATTGTTCCTATTAGTGATTAGCGATGTTCTTCATGCAGCTTTGTCGACGGGAAACGGAGGAATTCGATGGAGTCTTACATCTCAATTGAAACATCTTGACTACGTTTACGAAGTATGCTTACTCTCCCACAGAATTATGGACCTCCACCGGACCTCCACTGGACAGCATATGTGGAGAGAGAGACAGGCGTCGCGTCGTCGAGCTGAAAATTAATACGGCAAAAACTAAAATTATCAGCCTTGGAACAAACTCATCGACTCAAATATGCTTTGCTGGACAACCGGTAGAGAGAGTAGATGATTTCCAGTATCTTGGGAGTATTGTCTCGACCGATGGTGGAACCGAATTGGATATAGCCAACAGGTTGTCCAAAATATGGCGAATCAGTTTGAACACCAAGATATGACTGTTCCGCTCCAACGTTAAATCGATGCTGTTATATGGGTGCAGAGTGACCACTACTATCACCAGATAGCTGCAAACGTTCGTTAATAGGTGCCTGCGCAATATCTCAAGGATTTTCTGGCCCAAATGTATCTCTAACGAACACCTTTACGAGAAAACGGGTCAGGAACCAATTGTTGTATCTGGGGATACAACGACGAAAAATAAAAGGTAAAAGCGTAGAGTGCGCGATGGACTCATCAACCAGACTGCCTCATTCGTCGTTTTCGCTTTTCCTCCATGCCTCTGCTTTCTTACGTTGTGACCTCTCCACTATGGGAACTATCACACTTAGGTGGCCCACATGTTTTTTTTTTTTTTTTTTTTTTTTTCCGAGGGTAGGTGAAAATCTTCAAGAAGACACTATGAGGATCGACAGCGCGTGCTCATAGTAGTGTGGGATTCTTACCCACTAAAAAACCTCCCTTCAAAACAGACTTGTTTTCATTTTTTTACTACAACTAAGTATTCGACTTATCAAGTAGTTTTCATTTCACGAAATAATGACGTTTTGCAGGTGCCTTCCCATTAGAAGTTCCTGCTAGTTCCGCAGTTTGGACGCGGTTACTTATTGCGCTAAGTCTAAAGGTTTGGTTCTTAGTAGACGGCGTAGTAAATTTCTTTCATCCAAAACTTGGAGGACTGTAATATTTACGTGACTTTCTAGTCGACTTTTATGCTTTCTCGCGTAGTTTTTGATTTCGTCTTCTATAGTTTTAATGCCAAGATCTCTGTGGATATCGCTTTCTGATATACCACGGCGCATTAATAATACCTCTTAGTACTTTGTTCTCAAAAGTTTGTAAAATTTGTATATTAGTTATTTTGGTACAACCCCAGAGTTGTATACCATATGTCCATACGGGCTTTAGCACTTGCTTATATAAAAGCAGTTTGTTCTCTATATTAAGCTTGGAATATTTTCCAAGTAACCAATACATTTCTCTATATTTATTATCTAGTTCTTTGCGTTTTTTCTTAACGTGCGTTTTCCATTTCAGCTTTGCATCAAGTGTCATTCCAAGATACTTAGCCTTACATGAACAGATTTGGTCTCGTTAAGCGCGATTCGCCAAACCTTTGTCCATTCATTTACTCTATCCAAAGCTTCTTGCAGTTTTTCTGTAGTATCTTCGACCGTTTTACCTACTGCCAAGATAGCAGTGTCGTCGGCAAATGTAGCTAGCTCAGTGCCTTCTACTTGCGGTATATCACGGGTGTATAATAGATACAAGACTGGGCCAAGGACGCTTCCTTGCGGCACCCCAGCCATTATCTCCCTGAAATCCGAATATTCGTTTCCACATTTGACGCGGAATAGTCTATTCGTAAGGTAGTTCTTCAAAATATTATATAGGTGCTCTGGCAGAACTTGTCGTAATTTAAACTTTAAGCCTTCATGCCAGACCTTGTCAAAGGCTTGAGAGACGTCAAGGAATACGCTTGAACAAATCCTTTTTTCTTCAAGAGATTTTTCGATTACATGAGTTATTCTATGCACTTGTTCAACTGTAGAATGCTTACTTCTGGATCCGAATTGATGATCCGGAATGAGATGCCTCTCTTCTATAACCGGCTGTATTCGCCTAATCAAAATTCTCTCGAACACTTTGGATATGATTGAAAGAAGCGAAATCGGTCTATAAGACGTTTTTTCATTCGGCGGTTTTCCGGGCTTAAGGACCATTATGACTTCGGCCACTTTCCATTGACTGGGGACATATTCTAGTCTAAGCGCGGCGTTTATAATGAACAGAAGCTTCATTAGACCTTTTCTCGGAAGTGCTTTAAGAACCTCTCCCGTGATTAGGTCGTATCCAGGAGCCTTCTTAGGTTTAAGTTTCTTTATTTCTTCCTTAAGTTCGGTTAGTGTTGCATTTCTTATTATACTATTGTCAATATACGACGTATTTATATTTTGAATAAGAGCCTGTCCATCAAGCGGTTTGAAAGTTTCTTCCAGGTGGGCGGCAAAAACTTGCGCTTTCTCTTTATCATGCCTGGCCCATTCGACTTGATTTTTCCTAATTGGGGCGGCTTGAATTTGAGGTTTTTTAATACCTTTTATAGCTTTCCAAAGCGAATAATTAGAATCTTTTTCTGCTGTTAAGCTTTCTAGGTGAGTTTGCATTTCATTATTCTTAAGGTCTTTAATAGATCTTTTTAATAAGTTACACAAACGGTTAAGATGTGCTTTATGTTGCGGAGCCCGAGTTTGTTGCCATTTTTTGCGCGCTTTCCTCTTCTCCTTAATCATCTCTTTTATATCCTGCGGATAATTTTGAATGTAGCTGGCCGGCGTTTTCTTAGGTTTCGGAGTATTCTTCCACGCGGCATTCTGTAGGATTTCGACGAAGCGATCAACTTCAGCTTCAAGTTCATAGGGCGTTTTAAGTGATACCCTCAGCTCAGTATTTGATTCAATATCTTTTTTGAAGCCATCCCAATTCGTTTTCGCGCTGGTTAATCTCGCCGGACCTACTTTTTTAATCAGAGCTTCGCTTATCGTCATAATGATTGGAGAATGATCAGAGGAGAGATCAAAGCTTTCTTCAACTTTTATACAGTTTCCAGATATTCCTTTAACAATAAAGAAATCGATCAGATCTGGTATCTTATTTCTATCAGTCGGCTAATATGTTGGTTTACCCGTCGAGTGAAAATCACAACTGTATTGCATACCCGCATTATAAAGCTTTCTACCTCTCTGAGGCGTACCTTGAACCCCAGAAGGGGTGTTTCGCGTTGAAATCGCCACCAATAATAAAATTTGGTTTAAGGAAATCGAAGATGTTTGTGAAATCACTTTCTTCAAGTTTACATCGCAGTGGACAATATATAGACGAAATGTTGAAAGCAAAATATCTATTTCTAACGCGTACCGTGCTTACTTGCATTGCTTCTAATTCAATCTTTACTTCCGCTGAGTGTTCGATACATTCTTTTATAAACAAAGATGATCCGCCTCTGGCTCTTTCCGATGGGTGGAAGGCGTGATACACGCTATATCCCCTTATCTTAACATTCGATTGCTTTGTCAGATGAGTTTCACAGACCAAGCATATATCAATGTCTTTTTCTCGTATAAGTATTTCTAACTCGTCGAGTCGTCGTATGAGCCCGTTGGCGTTCCATGTAAGAATTTTAAGCGTTTCTTTCATATACTGGTTGAAGTGCGCGTGTTATGAATGTTGTTTTCTAGTGCAACTAGTCTCTCGAAAATAAGTTTGTTTGTTGTGCATTGCTCTTCAAGTTTCGCAAGAATTAGGGAAAAAACATGGGATACATGATCTTCTGAACTACCTCTATCACTATTTTTCAATGTCGCAACTTGAGAAGGAATCTTTACATCAAAGTTAGGACGGTTTCTTGCTTTGATCTCCCGTGAGTTGTCGGTCGTGTACGTACCCTTAACTGTCTTCGCCGCTTGAGCATACGACTGCACACCAATATTCGGAGATTTTGCTTCTGTTACCTTATCTCTATTACTTTCGGATTTTTTATCATTAACCGATCTTAAGTTAATATTGACGGACTTACTATCTTTCGCTGCTTTTTTCGTAGCTATTTTGGGTCTGTTCTTGATTGGTTTCATATTCGGACGCATAGAATTTTTTAGCGTATCGCGGCGTTTTTGAAGCTCTTTCGCCACTTCGCAACCTCGATAGTTCGCAGGATGTTTTCCTTTGCAATTTATACAAGTGGCTGGGGTTTGCTTGTTTAGGTGACACTCTTCCGAGAGATGCTTACCTGCGCATTTATCGCATCGGGGCTCTTTCTGGCAGTAAGTCTGCGTATGATTGAAGCCTTGACAGCGCTTACACTGCGGGATCGATCTAGAGGTCTTACGCATGGGTTCGATTTTAACCACGATGTTTAGAATAGTCTTGATACCATATATAATATCTTTATTTTCGTCTTTATCAAAACTAAGCATGAATAGTGGAAGTCCGCGCTTTACCAATTTTTCATGATCTCCCTCTGACTGTTGCTTCTCCTTCTTGATAATATTGACTGCATCAAGAATTTTAAAGCCTTTGCCTTGAAGGTCGTTCATTACATCTTCTTTAGTGCACGAGGGGTGGAGACCCCTTGCTACAACACGCAGTGGTCTTTCTAACTTATTTTCATAAGTATACCACAATAGCATATCACGTTACAATGTCGATCGCTGGTTGCACTGCAAGACATATGACACATGGAAATGGTCATTCGGAATTGGACTCACGGCACACGGTCACTCGATCGAGTGCGGTGTCGTTTCATGGTGGGAATGAGGGTCGTGTGTGGCCTCTCGTTTGGGCGCACAACAGTCCTCCCCCTTAAGATACGAAAGGCACACGAGGTATGAGTAAGATCTTTCTGCATTACGGTATGTAGGAAAGCGACGAACGATAAGTGGAGCAGACTGGAAAGGAATGAATTTTTTATTATTTTTTTTTTTGTTCTGCTTACGGCTATGTTTACACTATGTTTCTGATTTACTTAAATTGTTAGATTAACATTCGCATTTTTGATAGGTTTAGATAGATACAGTTTTTTTTTATTATTATTATTATTATAATTTATTAGCAAGTAATTAAAATTACATGTTAATATAAACAAAATGAGCCTAGCTGCGGAGACTATTGGCTCTATGATAGTCTAGTATTATACAATTATATTAGCATTTATTAGGAAATTATTGATTTGGTAGATATTAACAGGATTGGGATTCTTAAGTATTTCAAAAATTGATGTATCCTTAAAAATATTCTTAATTATAGTGCTTAGTGCAGTTTACTAGTATATGGGGTATATCTATGGTAACGTAACATGAGGGGCAAACTGGGGGGTTGTTTTTGTTGAGCAGTTTTTTTTTTTTTTGTTTTTTTGTTTTCGATTACATTTGTTTTTTAGACTGGTTTTTCAAAGGTTTACATTAGCTAGTTATTTGGACTTTCTGGCGTTACATTATTGTTCGTTGCTACTCTGTTTATTGACAGTTTTATTTTTACAAATTTTCGTATTAACATTACTAGGATTGAAATTATAATTACTGATACAAAGATTGTTGTGTTTGTTACATTCTTCTTCTTCTTCCTTTTATCAGCGAGGTTATGATCCGAAAACAAGGGATCACAACCCTCCCACTTCACCGCATTTCTACTGATCCGCCTGTGGGGTTCGCCTATTTGACTTCAGAAAATATCGACAGGCCCGCCGATTTCGGATCACTCGGTTACTGAGGCCAATGAAATGCCGATGTCGTCGCATTTGTCTGATCCAGGCGTTTATAGGCCTGCCTTTCCTACATCGCGATGTCTGTGTTTGTTACATTGAATACGTTATTATTATCTACCATTACATACGCTTTCTTTTTTGTATTACATCTTTTATATTTATGCTGTATTTGCTTAGGTCTAAGTCTTCTATGTGTATGGTTTGTGGTGGAATTTGGGAAAGGTTTGTAGGGATATCGAGTGTTTCCGTTGGCAACAGGTCTTCGAACTGATACATAGTCGGGGTGGAATCGTAGATTTCGTTCGATGCTTGCAAGAACACTTCTTCTGTCATTGCTTTGCAATATTGATTTATTGTTACAATTCCGCTATCAGATAGTTTTAGGGTTTGTGGCGTCTTGCCGCATAGAATTTTTACATTTGAGGATTTCGGGAAGACGTAAAGCCATAAATTTTTGTTTACTAAATTAAACCAGATTTCGTGACTAAGTTGGAATATCTTAGTCTCGCAAGATTTTGGACTTGTATTTCCCGAAATTAATTGAACAAGACAGTTATTGGTGTTGTAGTTATGGATCACGAAATTTTGTTGGCACAAGAAGTGGTTCGTCTCTAACAATCGTTTGTTGCTACCAGTTCGCTATTTACTGTCACAAATTTGTGAATGTTTGGTTTTAGCTTGACTGGACGCTAACGAGAGGTATGCTGACTTGGATCATAAGGTTGTTGCCTACGTATATGGGTGTAGTTGTCGCTATTAGGTTTATTGTGGGTAAATTTAGTCTAGAGATTTTTTGTGGAAACCTTATTTTATTTGGGAGGTCTAACTGAATTTTTTCTAGGGTTGAAATGAATCTGTTCGAGTTTAGAAATCGGCTGCTCATTTTTCCTAACTTGGCTTCCTGAATAATGTTTAATAACTCGGACTGTTTTTCTTTAATTTTTGAAGCGCACATAGTTACTATATTGGTTATATCGTTGAAATTGTGTAGTGTTTTTTCGAAGTTGGTTAGATTCGTTAGCTTCATCGTATTTTTGTTTATTTCTTCAGCAATGGTGTTGAAATTCTTGTTCATGTGGTTTGTTGATTCGTTTAATGAATCTATCATGTTGGAAATGATGGTTAACTGGTTATCTGACAGGTGATATGAGTTCTCTTGTTTTTCTGCGAGCTCTTGTAACGCGTTGTCTATTTTGATGGCGTCCTGTGCGTCCATGGTTCCAAATAAGAATTTTTGGACATAGCCTATACCATTGAATAATCTTTGTTTTGTTAGTATATTATCTAATAGTATGTTGTTTTGTTGAATTTGTCCTAAAGAGTTTTGCAAAATCTTCAGTGTTACCCTGCAGTGGTCTAGGGGATATTCCTTGATTGTAGTTGTGCAGAGATCAGATAGTTTTTGTATGTTTTGTTCTAAACTTGCAGCATTGTTCTTCAACACTGAGTTATTGAAACTGAACAAAAATGTCTATTTGGTAAATGATTTCTCTAAAGTTCTTATGGGTTCTAGGTAGACTCCTGTTGTGTTTATTGTTTGGTGCTGTATTGCTTGTATAGTGAAGCTTTGTAATATGATGATGAGTGCTATATGGCTGGAATAAGGTAATAATGAACGAGAGAAAAAAAAAAGATTATTATCATTGTAATTTTCCTTTCTAGTCATTTGGTGAGTTTCTGTGTATGTATGGTTTAATGAGGTTATTATGTACATTTTTTTCTCTTCTACTATTCTTATTTTTTAGTTCTGTGGGGACATAATTTCTACTATGTCATATGGTCCTTCGTAAATTGGAGTTAGCTTCTTGCTTGACCTGTTTTTTTATTTCGAGTAGTATCTTGTCACCTACACTGTAGCTAGCTTGCTTACAATTGTGGTCGTAGTATAATTTTGATCTTTCCTTCGCAATTCTCTGATTAATACGTATGAGTTTGTATCCTGTTTGTAATTTTGCTTTAAGTTCGGCTACATAGTCGTCGTAATTGTACACTGGTTGTAACGTTCTGTTTAGAACTGAAGGGATTGGTGCTTTTAAACCAAAGAGTGCTTCGTATGGGCTATAATTAGTACCCGTATGTGGTGTAGTATTGTAACAAAATGTAGCATAATTAATGTAATTATCGCAATTGTTTTGGTCTTCACTTGCATAGTTTCTTAGGTAGTCACCTAGAGTTCGATGTGATCTCTCGAGTGCACCATTTGACTGCGGATGATATGGACTTGTTTGTATCTTCTGTATCTTTAGCAAATTGCAGGTCTTTTTAAATAGTTCGCTAGTGAAGTTTGTTCCTTGGTCGGTTAATATTGTTTGTGGTATCCCGAAAGTGCATATTACTTTCTTTACCATGGCTTCAGCCACTGTTCTTGCTTCTTGATTTGGAATGGCTATGGCTTGTACGAATTTTGTGAGATCGTCTTGAAATGTGAGAATATACACTTTGATTTCTGTTGTTTTCATCCGTGACAAGGCGTCTGCATTGGTGTTTAGATGCCCAGCTTTGTACGAAACCGTAAAGTCGTATTCTTCGAGCTTAATACGCCAACGCAATATTCTTGAAGAAGGATCTTTCAGGTTGAACATCCATACCAACGGCTTGTGATCGGTTATGACTTCAAAATGTCGGCCGTATACATATGGTTGGAAATGCGTCACTGCCCAGACTACTGCAAGAGCTTCTTTTTCGATAGTAGAATAATTTCTTTCTGCTGCGTTGAGTATTCTACTGGCGAATGCTATTGGTAAATCGTTTTCTTCTCGGTCTTTTTGTGAAATTACTGCGCATATTTTTTTTTTCTTTTTTTTTTTTATAATTTGCCCGCACTCAAAGGGTTATGAATACCTTTAACATGTTTACACACAGTGCGGGCGTTGGAAAGGATGGATAGAAGAGAGAGAAAGATTTTTGGTGTAGTGGTTCTTGAAGCTCAGTTGTTTATGCTTCAGCTATTCTCCGGGGGTGGCGTTCAGATAACTGGGAGATTTTTGTTATTATTGTCATTGCTTCTGATTCACAGTACTTTTTTCACGCCTCATTACTGGCGTCAGTAATAAGGTAGAAAGTTTTATTGAAATTTGGGTACTGCAGGATGGGGGATTTAGTAATGGCTTGTTTAATATGTTTAAACGATTCGTCGCAAAATGCATCGCATTTAAACGGAACGTCTTTGCACAGGAGTTTGTTCAAAGGATTTGCTAATTTCGAATAGTTTTTTATGAATTTTCTGTAATACCCTGTCAGGCCTAGAAAGGATTTGATATCCTTTTGAGTGGTAGGTCTTTCTATGTTCTGGATGGCTGACACCTTCTCGAGGTCTGGTTTAACTCCTGATTCTGAG
The DNA here is from genome assembly GCA_945910035.1 of Brachypalpus laphriformis. Lineage (NCBI taxonomy): Eukaryota > Metazoa > Arthropoda > Insecta > Diptera > Syrphidae > Brachypalpus > Brachypalpus laphriformis. The sequence goes on along the minus strand of OX246754.1, from coordinate 122,985,050 downwards.
ATAATGTGTCCTAGGTTCATGACTTCTGTTTCCAGAAATTTACACTTGTCTAACTGTATTTTTAGATTGTAAGCGTCCAAAGCTTGAAATACTTCAGTTAACTTTTTGTTGTGATCATCTAAATTTTTGGCATAAATCATAATGTCATCTAAATATACCAGGCATTTTATGCATTGTAACCCAGTAAGAACTTTGTTCATTAGTCTCTGAAAAGTAGGAGGGGCATTTCGCAGACCGAATGGCATTCGGTTGAACTCGAAATGTCCGTTAAGTGTACTGAAAGCTGTTTTTTCCTTGTCTTTTTCAGACACTTCGATTTGGTGAAATCCACTGGCTAAGTCTAACGTTGTAAAGTATTTCGAATCACCTAGCTGCCCAAGGATATCTTCGATATTTGGTATAGGGTAAGCGTATGCGATCGTGACTTCGTTCAATTTTCTGTAGTCCACGACTACCCTCCATTTCTGTTTCCCTTTCTTTGGAACGACTAATAGAGGAGCATTCCATGGACTTGAACTTGGTCTTATTTTTTCGTCTTGTAACATTTTATTTAACTGATTTTTTTCCTGTGTGTGTATTTGAGCTATCCGGTATGGTCGAATGTTGACGGGTGCTGTATTAGAGTTTGTTTTTATCTGGTGTGCGATTCCAGATGTTGATGATAGTATATCTCCTTCGAGGAAAAACAAATGGTTGTACTTTTTTCCTCACTGTTTAAATGGTCTAGCTTGAGCTGATTTCGATTTTTTTCTAGTCTCTCATCTACCATTGGTTCTATGTTTAGCGAGCTTACCTTGTATACATTATTGTAATCATTTATATCTTCAAAATCTAGATTCAAGTTCTGTAAGATTGCGTCTTAGTTATTAGCATTTAGTATTGATATGTATACGAAACCGTTTAAGGGTTTAGTGATGGCTGAAGATGTATATACGTGTGGTGCTATTTCTTTAGAAAACTGTAATTGTCTTGAGTGTTCGTGAATTGGTCCAAATTTTATTAGTTTTTCAGACCTTCTGGGTATAATTATTGGCTTTTGTTCACACCTGAAGTCTGTTGAATATCTTTTCCTTTGAAGTGGTATATGAAAATATGATCTTTATAATCTAGTATTGCGTTGTAGGTTTTGAAAAAATCTTCTCCATGAATACCGTCTTGTGTTATTGGGAATGTCAGGTACTATATTGAATAGATGCTTGATATAATGCCCTTCTTTTATTTCTATGTTCATTGGAGTTGTACCAAGTATTGCAGTAGGTGTGCTGCTGATACCTGTTAGTTTCGTTATGGTTTCTGTGTCTACCCATAAGTCTCTATTTAGTTTATTTAATTTGATCAGGCTTATACTTGCGCATACTTGGAGCATCACGTTATGCCTATCATTGGTTTCTTTTGAAGTTATCTTGATTTCGCTCTTGACGTTAGAGAACCTATTTATGGATGCGATGTTAGAAATATGTTTAGGATTATTGGTATCTTCGATTTTAGGTTTGTTAGGCGCTCTGTAGATGTAGCTCTGTTCATTCTTCCAGTTTTTCTTAAGTATTCACTGAGGTTCTGTATTTGATTGGGATTTCGATTTTTGATGTGAGTTTGATTTAACTTTGAATTTAGATTTTGGATATCGCTTTGTATTTTGTTTGTTGAGTTCATAGATTTACAGGATTGAGACATTTTGTCGCGATTTAGTGAGTTTTGTATTGAGTTTTGATGTATTTTATCTGAAATTAGTGATTTTGACTTATGATTTTGTGTTATATAGGCTCGAATCTGATTTTTGATATTATTATCCCGATTTATTAGATTTTGATTTTGGGTTTTATTATCCCGACTTAGTAGATTTTGATTTTGGATTTTATTACCCCGATTTAGTACATTTTGATTTTGATTTTGGGTTTTATTATACCGATTTAGTAGATTTTGATTTTGAGTTTTGTTATCCCGATTTAGTAGATTTTGATTTTTGATTTGATTCTGCCTTTTATTTTCATAACTTGATGATTGCTTGTTTATGCACTTTGATTTACGTTCTTCACCTGACTCCGCGTGCTGGACGTGCCAGGTCGCGAAGAGTTTCCCTGACTGAATAAACGTTCGCTACTAGAGTTTCTATTATTATTATTAAAAATCCTTTTTCGACACTCTTCTATTATATGTACAGGCCTTTTGCAGTATCTACATAAAATGGTACTTTGTACAGTATTTATATTGGTCTTGCTTAGGAAAGGCTGACCATTAGCGTGAAATGCTCTGGGGTTGGCGTGATTTGTGAATCTCGAGGCGTCGAGATTAGGATTTTGTTGCCTGCGACACTCACTAGTGTTTTGAGTCTTTGTATTACAGTTGCGGCAGTATTTACTTAGGTTGTTTGTGTATTGTCTACTTGTGGAAGCGAGAAGAAAACTTCTTCCATTGCTATTGACCGCTTCATCCAGATCTTTGCATCTAGCGCTTTTCACTAGAAGCTTAATCTGTGGTATGAGTCCATTACAGAAGCTGTTAAGGATCATGCTGCTATTTAGTGATCGGATTTCCTTATTGGCAGCTTCATCCGTGCGCTTCGCCTTTGCATTATTTAGTTCATCAAAAAATGCATTGGCTCTCTCCGTGAAGGAACTAACCGACTCATTATAGCCCTGCCTAAGCTGAAAAATATCTGATCTACAGATCTGGTTTTCCTAAAGTCCTAAAGCTTTTGAAAATGGCTTCTTTTAGTGCCGGCCAGTCATTATAATCGTTATATTTCATTATAACGTTATATGCTCGCCCGGTTAATTTTGACTTTACTATGTCGACGAGTTCGGCCTTATCTGTCTCCGTGGTGGCTTTCCTCGATTGGAGGTTAACCAGTTGGATGAACCTGTCCAGATTGCGGGCAGGACCATCAAACTCTGGTATGAGTTTTATGGCTTGCGCGGTACTGAAAGATATTTTTGCAGGTTGCTGTAACGATGCGGGACTACCTGACGGGACTGAATCAGAGACGCTACCTTTGTCGTTAACGATTTGCTGTAACGATGCGGGACTACCTGACGGGACTGAATCAGAGACGCTATCTTTGTCCTTAACGATTTGCTGTAACGATGCGGAACTACCTGAAGGAACTGAATCAGAGACGCTACCTTTGTCGTTAAGGGATGAAACGTCAAAAACACCGACTCGGATGTTGGATTCAAGAACTTTAGCCTTTTCTTACAATGGTTTTTCTCGAGGTGGGGAATGTTCAACAGTCATTGGTGATTGAGTGAATTTAGACGAAGAATCTGAATCTTCACTTTCAGATGCTCTGGGAACCCTTCTATTTCTCAGTGAAATATTCAGGTTCAAATTAGACGTCTGTTACGCCAATCAGAAAAAAGGTTATGGGAAGGTGGATGTAAGGTGGATTGATAAATATGATAAATAGTTGATTTTTAAACAGTAAAAGAAATTAAAGATTTTCATAGCTTAGTTTCTAACACGGTTTTGATTTATAATATATGGATGTTTTATTAGCGCGTTTATTTATTTTTTTTGTATTTACAATTTTTTTTAAAAACAAACATTTTAAACAAAAAAAAATTCTTAATTGTTTTGGGACTCTAGGCAGATGCTTTACGATAGAGCATCCCACCGCTGCCACCAAATGTTGTATCTGGGGATACAACGACTAAAAATAAAAGGTAAAAACGTAGAGTGCACGATGGACTCATCAACCAGATTGCCTCATTCGTCTTCTTCTTCTTCTTCCTTTTATCAGCGAGGTTATGATCCGAAAACAAGGGATCACAACCCTCCCACTTCACCGCATTTCTACTGATCCGCCTGTGGGGTTCGCCTATTTGACTTCAGAAAATATCGACAGGCCCGCCGATTTCGGATCACTCGGTTACTGAGGCCAATGAAATGCCGATGTCGTCGCATTTGTCTGATCCAGGCGTTTATAGGCCTGCCTTTCCTACATCGCGATGTCTTTGGAACGTGCATAGATATTGCCTTTTTAACAGGGTTCAAATGATCTCTTCTTTGAACGTGGCAATACCAGCTGAGCCGCTCGCGCGTACGATGGTTTCCTTGATGTGAAAGCTTCCACGGATCTTCGAATTTCTTATTCGATCAAGCTTTGTCACTCCTGCTGTCATGGGAAGCATCTTCATCTCAGCTGCCGTTAATTTACTCTCATACTTTTTGTACATCGTCCAACATTGTGAACCGTATGTGAGCGCTGGACGCACAACTGCGGTGTAGAGCCTTTCTTTCAACTTAGGGGGCATTTTTCTGTCACAGAAGATAGCGGAGTTTTCTCGCCACTTCATCCACCCTACGCTTACACGATGATTGATGTCGTCATCACAACTTGCTTTGCTATTGATCATAGATCCCAGATATTTGAACTGTTCGCACTTGGGAAGCACTGTTTCATTCAAACAAATGTCTGGAATAGGCCTGAGTGGATCAGAGAACGGGCAGCACAAGTACTCTGTCTTTTTTCAACTAATGCGATACCCATTTCCCTCCAAAACGTCCACCCACACATCAAGTGCTCGTTGCAGGGATGTAGGATCCTCACTTATGATGGCTCCATCGTCAGCAAAGAATAACTGATGTACCTTGGGATCCATCACTTTACCTTCAAGCAGATAATCAAGGACTGTAATAAAGAGCAAAGGACTTAAAACGCTTCCCTGGTGCACCCCGACTCAGATTGCCTCATTCGTCGTTTTCGCTTTTCCTCCATGCCTCTGCTTTCTTACGTTGTGACCTCTCCACTATGGGAACTATCACACTTAGGTGGCCCACATGTGTCATTTTCCAATATCGACCTCTCTGGATGGCATAAAGGGAAGTAATCCACTTAAGTGGCCCACATGCGTCGTCTTGCATTATGTCATTACGACAGTGCCGGTCGCATTGCTGGTGTTATTGTGTTTTATTATGTCACACAATAGCATATCACGTTACAATGTCGATCGCTGGTTGCACTGCAAGACTTATGACACATGGAAATGGTCATTCGGAATTGGACTCACGGCACACGGTCACTCGATCGAGTGCGGTGTCGTTTCATGGTGGGAATGAGGGTCGTGTGTGGCCTCTCCTTTGGGCGCACAACACAATAGGGACAACCATCCAACGGCGGAAGTGGCAGTGGATTGGCCACACGTTCCGAAAAGGTGACAGTTCCATAGCGAACCATGCTATGCAATGGAACCCTTTAACTCAGGATGGCAGAAGACCCGGCGGTCTGAGGAGAACATGGCGCAAAACAGTCGAGAAGGAGGCACGGCAGTTGGGGAGAACTCAAGACACATTGCCAGAAACCGGTCACGATGGCGCGTAGGCGTAGTAGAGGCCCTAGGACCCACAAGGGGACATAAAAAGAAGATCCAGACAGTACTGTATCTATACCCACTCCTACTCTCATAATGAAGCTGCCAATATTCCGATGCATACATAACATACCCTATTATATAGATTAAATTTCTCTTTATCTCTCTGTCAATTTTTATCGTTATCTTGCATTTTACATCTTCTCTTTGTTATTAACCCTAGAAAGATAATCATATTTTTTATGACGTAAAAGATAATCATACGTCTCAGAGACGTATGGCACTTTTTTAATGTATTAATGGAAACCCATGAGCTTTTTATAAAATATTAATGTTTTATTTATTAATGAAATTCATATTAAGAGAAATGAAGTTATGGTTCAGTAAAAATAAAAATTAATTTAAACAATAAAAACAAGAAACTTAAACTCCATTGCCAAAGGATATTACATTTTTTTGCGCGCTATACGTCTGGCAGACGTAGATTATCTTTCTAGGGTTAAGACACTCATGTAAAGTAATTACATTTCTCGTCCATTTGGAATTTGATCAGCGTCGAAGACGGTAAGAAAACGTTAGCTCTCTGTTCTTACTGGGAACTACTTGTTCATTCGTAGGAGTTTTTCTGTGCTATTTCGGACTTCGTACTTTATTATCGTACGGCTTGTGGCGTAAGTCACTGCTCACTTAGACCAACACGGATCCATTGGGTCTATTTTATTTGTTTACCCTGAGAACCTGCAAATAAAACTGTTCAATTTATACCCACCTAGATAATGCTATGAATATCAGAGGGTCCATCACCTCGGAAAGGTAAACCGCTGGGTTAAAAGCACCTAGATAGGGATATGAATCTCAGAATGCCTTTCAGCTAAAAATGGCGTAAGTCTCCCAGCTCAGTGAAGAAGCAACTAACAAGTCATTCGCACTGCAGGTGACGAACAGACTCAATCTCTTCCTCGTCTCTGCAGCTTCTGCAGGGGCGTTATTTTGTATTGCGTTTCTATAGCAAATGTATACAAACTCAATTTCCAAGTAATTTAAGTGACGTTTGATAGATGTTTTGACAATCTAACTTTCGGAAATGTTTGATTTTGAGTTGGAAGCACTTACACCCAAGCCGAAAACCATACAAAATACCAATTCATTTTAGAATCGGATTACATTTCCGAATGGCAATCTGAATCCGAAAGCAGTACAAAATAAGACCCCAGGAGTCGTTGTGGTACGCCGATACGCTCTACATGAACCCCAATGGAGGTGTCCCAGGATTATGTCATAGGCTTATTTTACCATTAGTTTATTTTTTGCAGGTTCGATCTAGGGTTGACCCTTTTTTTTGGCAACTCTCGGATGTTTTTAAACCCAAAGTTTTCGATTTCTAAAAAAGCGCACTGGAGCTGACATACGGACATTTTGTCAAATGCAAATCTGTTTTTCGCTCTCAACTCAATTTCCATGTTTGCATCGTTGGTCAATTGGATACCAAATAAAATTAAGTTAGGCTGTTATGGATACGTAACTCCTCCCCCCCTGGAGTGGAGTGTCGGCCAAAGGAACTGTATTCCTGCAGTTTCGGTGGCAGGAGCGATGACTTTAGTAGGTACGGGTTCTGCTGTTTGTTGAACTATCGGGAGGCTGAATGATGTTTTTGATGTTTGATGCTGTTTCACTAGGTATATCAGGATGATGATAAAAATGAGGCTGAAGATTGCTACGGTGTTGATAATCAATATGTTGTTTCGGGTGGTTTTTGTAAGTAGTGTGTTGATGAGCTTTGTGTTTTCAAACTGGTAGGTTGGGTGTCACCAGTATCGATGATGCGTTGATCTGGCTGAATAATGACGGAAAAATGTGGATGTCTTCGCAGTAGGTTTTTTCGCTGCTTTCATACAGAATTTGATTCATCTCGATCTCGCAATTTTCAAAGTGAATGAGGTGTGTTCCTTTTAGTTTTTGACGGTTAGGTTCACAAGTTGTCTGGGTTACTGTTTCTGGAATGTTGATTACTAATATGTAGTTATGTTCCGGCTGCCATATCTCGACTCTGTCTGGTTCTTCACTTAAGTTGCAATCCGCTGGTAGGTTGTTTAGTAGCTTGGCTATGCAGGTATCATTAGTGTTCCTTCTGTATTTCTGGCATCTCTGCAGTAGTATGTTCCCTCGATTTGTTGGCATTTTTCGTCAAAGTAATGTATATTTTTGGGATTGGACATAATATAGGGTTTAGTGATTATCGTTTTAGTATTGTTAATGGGTAGTGGAATAATATGAAAAAATGAAAATGCTTCTGGAGAGATTTGTGGGATTTTGATATTGAATAAATAAAATGTTAAATGAATGTTAGTGTCGTTATTATAGGCTTGAAGATCAAGTAGTTCGTGAATACGTTCTTCTGATTTGATCTCTATATATTTTCAAAAAATTCATGTATTGCATTAAGTTCTTCGCAATTTAAAATTTGTTTGGATATAACATTGAGTCTAGCGAGTACAACAGCTTCTGCTATGTTTGATAAGTGACTATTCAGCAAGTCAATGTTGTAGTTGATTTTATTGAGGTATTGCGTATTGCAACCTCGTCGGATTTGATTCTATTGTTAATTTCTTTTCTCGAATACATTAAGTAACCTTGAATAATTTCTTGTTGTCTGTTTATATGGTCAGTAATGTTACTAAATCTCTGAGTCATTTGATGGTTAATTTGAGTGAGTTTATTTGCTTCGCCCGTCACTATTGATTGGCCTTGTGTCAATTATTTAATTTGTTCGTTTATGCGTATAGCATCGTCTGGGTCCATGTTGCCTGTTATGCCTTTAATTACTGATCCTAGTCCGTTGATAAGTCCTCTTTTCTTTCTTAATTTTGGCATGAGTGACTTTAATTTTGCTTTAAGTTCGATAACTTCAATATTTAAGATAGTCAATGAGTCTTTGAAGTCGGGTATATTGTTAAGTGTTGATAGTGAACTTGTAATGTTATCTGTTTCTTTGATAGGTTTCTAATTTTACTATATGTATCAGGTTGTTAAAGTCGCTTATGATTCTGCCTACTCCTAGTCTCATAGGAAGTATTCCCATGTTATTATTAAGGTTTTGCATCTCCATCTTCTGCACTGTCGTCAAAGTCGTTATCGTTAGTAATCTGAAATTTACGTTTTCTTTTTATTTTTGATTTGTGAAGTTTTTTATTATCTCTAGTAATAATTGTAACTTTTCTGCTAGGTGTAAGTTTGTTTCGCCTAAATTCTTTTCTTAATATAATTGAGTTTCCCTTACATATTTTAGGATCTTCTCTATTTGCGTTTAACTTGTTTATATTTTTAGATACTCATTTTTTTACTTGTGCCTTTATAGATGGGTATAACTTTTCTTGGAATTCATTTAATTTCTTAATATATTCGTGTTCATTGTTAAATTGAACGTCTTTATTAAACCTATAAGTTCTGCCGTAAAATAGTTCGTAAGGGATCAATTTCGTCGCAGAATGTATGGCGTTATTGCAAGTGATTATTGTTTAGCTTAATATGTCGTCATGGTCTCTTTCTTTTTGCTTGTTGTATATTATTCTATAGATTTCAGTAAGTGTTGAGTGCATGCGTTCTACAGGCGAATTACTACTTGTCTGTTGGAACGATGTAGTGTGCAGGTCGATATTACATTGTTTACAAAAGTATTTAAACATAATTGCTGTAAATTCTGATCCTTGGTCAGAGGTGAATTCCTTTGGTATGCCGTGTAAGCTCATGAAATGTTTCATGGATTGGATAATATTGAGACTGTTCTGTACTGGAAGTGTATATGCTGCTGCAAATTTGGTAAACTTATCTATAATTGTTAGTATCTTTTTATGTTACAGATATCGACATGGATTTTGTCTAAAGGTTTCTGTGGGGTTACTGGTGTTTCATATTTTACCTTTGGAGGATTTCTGTCATATTTCATTAACTGACAGTTATCACAGTTATTGATAATTTTTACGATTTTTGTCTTCATATAGGGGAAAAAGTATGTTCTTTTAAGGTGTAAAAGCGTCTCGTTAATACCTCTATGGTTATTATTGTTATTTTGTCTTGTTCGTCATTTTCCGTTACGTCTGTTAATATCTCAGTACAGCGGATTAGCTTAAAAATGTTACTATTTGAAAAATATTTTGAATAAACATTCTGACCAAGTTTAAATGTGTCGTTATCTGTGTAAGGGGTGCAACATTTGTTTGAGGCTAGGAATCGTTTGAAAATATCAGTGATATTTTCTTCGGAAAAGTGTTATTTGCATATCGTCCGTCTTTGTTTATTTTTGAATAGCATTTTGAGTGTCAATGGTCTGTCTGTATCATTTTTCTTGAGGATTAACTGAATATTACACCGGAAGACAGTCTCTGTCCATAACGAGATTGCAATATACACAGATGGTTCTAAGACCAGTGAGGGCACGGGGTCAGGTATTTACTCGAGAGATACGAACCTACAGGTGGCCCTGAGACTTCCGGACACATGCAGTGTTTTCCAAGCAGAGGTTCTAGCTGTACTTAAAGCTACGGAATTTCTTGAGATGGGATCACAATGCACAATGCTTAGGGCATTATGTACGCAGAACCGAGTCAGATTATGTTGGGTACCTGGACACTGCGATATCGAACGAGCAAGCCGACGCGCTGGCTAAAAGAGGAGCGGGGCTCCCACGTAGCGATATAATTGGTAGTATTAAACCACCAGGGTGCGTGGCTAAGGGAATTATTCGGGATAAAATCATTGACACGGCTAATCTAAGATGGTCACAGGGTGTCTAAGGCCTTGTGGCCTGTGTTAGATCGCAGAAAATCTGGGGAGATAATTAAGTTAGATAGATCGAGGCTAAAAACAGCGATAGGAATACTCTCTGGCCACTGCCTCATAAGGAGGCATGCCATGAGACTAGGGTTATCCGATACGGATGTTTGTAGGTACTGCGATGACCTACAATACATGTCTCAGAGGATATAACTCATATACTCTGTGAATGTCAAGGAATTGCCAGGATAAGGCTAAAGTACATTGGTAGATACTTCTTCGATAACTTGGAGGAGGTGAGGTCCTTGAACCATAACAAGGATCTCTTAAAATTTTGTAGGGAGATTAATTGCTTGGGGGAATGGGTTTAGGTCTTCTGCCGTGAAGGTTTCCTAGGGATCGCGATGGGCCCACTTTGGTGCCTAGTGTTTTATGATAACCTCATAACCCTATCTAACCTAACCTAACCTAACTGAATATTAAATTCGTTCAAGGGGCTTTCAGAAATATATATATGGCCGTCTAGATTTTCACCGGCTGAATGTATCGTGGAACAGTTTGAACTAGGGTTAAGGTTTGCGGGTTCGGTATGTGTTGTTTCAGTAGCATGTATTTCGATTTTAGTGTTGGAGGATTGTGTTCTAAATCGACTTAGGGCGTCTGCGTTCAAGTTTAATACCCCTTTTTTATAGACTATCTCGTAATCAAATTCCTCGAGTTTCAAACGCCATCTAACCAATTTAGAGTTAGGGTATTTCAAGCTCATAAGCCACTGCAGTGGTTACTATGTGTCCGAGGAAAGCTACTTCTTTATGCAGAAATTCAGCTTTGTCTAATTGAATTTTGAAATTTGCTTCGCGTAATCTATCAAAAACTTTCTTTAAATTTTCAGCATGTTCCTGAAGGGATGTGGAAAAAATTATTATGTCGTCTAGGTATACTAGACAGATTTTGCCCTGAAGATCTTTTAAAACATTATCCATGATTCTTTGAAAAGTCAATGGAGCATTTTTCAGGCCGAAGGGCATTCGGACATACTCATAGTGCTAGTCCGCCTTCTACAGTAAATGCTGTTTTTCGATGTCCATTGGATTCATCTTAATCTAGTGGAATCCACTAGCGAGATCGAGTCTCGTGAAGTATATATGTACTTCTGGCGAGTTTATCTAGAACGTCATTTATATTGGGTAGAGGATATTTCTCGCTAACTGTTTTTTTCATTTAGTTTGCGATAATCAATTACAAGTCGCCACTTTATTTTCCCGCTGGCGTCCATTTTTTTGGGACTATCCAGATTGGTGAACTCCAAGGTGAGTAGCTTGGCCTTATTACACCTTGTTTTAACATTTGCTTTATCTGTGATTGAACTTCTTCTTTGTGGATATGGGGGTATCTATAATATTTTGAAAATATTGGAATATCGTCCTTGGTTTTAATGCTGTGCTTTATTTTATTGGTGAAGTTTAAATTGTGTTCTCTTTGAAGAATATGTCTTCATATGTTCGGCATAATCTGTAAATAACTTTTTGCTCTTCACCGTTAAGGTGAGGCGTTCGAATGAGATTTATAATACCGTCAGGTGATATGGAGTTTGCGTTAGGGCAATTGCTATCTATTCCAAAGTTGTTTAGTTCGCAGAAGTCTTTACTGATTTGGCTGACCTTAAGCGGTTGTTCTAGAAAAAGAGGTGAGGGGCTTGAATTGTATGTGTTGATTACTATTAAATTGGTGTACCATCTATTTGCTTTATATACTATATTCCTTCTGGAATATATAATTCAGGTGAGATATGTGTTGTGCTAATAAGGATATCTCCTTCTTGCACATCGACTGCCAGATTTACTATTGTTTTTGAGTTTGCCGAAAGAATATATATTTGGGACATCAAATTAGGCTTTAATTCTAGAGATATTACAGAATTTTGGGTAATTAAATGTTTGTTAGCTAAATCAACTTTCGCTCCTAATGAAATAAGTGCGAGTCCTAGCAACCCATCGAAGTATCCGTGGAAGCGGAACACTAAGGATCTGGTTTTCCCAGGCTGATTGAATTCTACAAACTTGGGCAAACGAACTTCCTTATTTATTTGGTGGGTTTTTAGTATAGTTTTTATAGTTGTGGGTTCGATGAAGACGATATCGTCGGGATATGCAAACTCGGGGTTAATAAAAGAGGTTGAGGCTCCAGTGTCGATTAGGAATTTTAATGGACGCCCAAAGGGAGAAGAAGTGTTTATATATGGAAGGACAGTGCCATGTTTATTGATGTCTATGTATCCGATTGGTCTGTCGGGGCAGGTGTGTAAAAATTGTCTTCGTCTAATTCGCGCATTACGTTTAGTAAGTCAAGATCGCGTTGATTGAAATCGTCGTAATTATAATAAGAATCTAGCTGTTGATAATTGTTTGTTCTTATTTGGTGGCCTATGTTGTCTCCGGAATTGTCTGTATTATGTGGGGTGTCTACGTTATGTAGTTCCTGGTTATTAGCTTTCAGGCGCCAGTTTTGTCTAAAATTAGTGGATACTTGCTGGCTTCTTTAAGTGTGTCTGGTATTTCCAGACTCAACTTCCATTGGTTCTACTGGTGGTAAACTTCTTTGTTGAGTTTGAGGAAACTGTTGCTGTTGCTGAATATAATGTGGTGGTCGCTGCTGTTGGAACTGTTGTCGCTGTTGAAATTGTGGCTGGAATACCTGCTGTTCTTGTGGGAAACGCTGTTGGAAGAATGGTTGCTGCTGCTCAAGTTTTTCCTTGAAGTGTGGTCCTGGTTGATTGGTTAAGTATCCGTTATGTGGTTGGTTAGAACGATATTGTTATCGCTTTTGTGGTATGGAGAGCTGTGCGCTTGAATGTGGTTGTTCTGTTGATTTTCTGTAGGTCATTTTTTCAGATGACGAATCTGATTTTGAATAAAAGATATTTTACTCTTTTATGCAAAATGCAGAAGCTTTGGGTAATGAGGATGGTTTCATTGCACGGATAGCTGAGCCTAAAGGTTCGCGTAATCGGACCAATAATTTATTTAAACACATTTCCTCATAAAGGTCACTGTTTGTCTTAATAAAAAAAAAAAAAAAAAAAAAACTTGACTTGAACATGGTTACTGATTTTCGCGAAAATTTCTATAACTTTACTATAGAATCGCTCTACGCTACCTTGGTTTTGCCTTAGACCGTGAAGGTCTCTAATAAGAGAGGTTTCGTTCTTCTTATCCGAATAATGCAGTGCAAGGTTGGCTCTTATGGAGGTCCAGATCAGTGGTGTTCCATACATATTTAATATTTCTTTGGCAGAGCCAATAATTTTGTTACGAATTGCTAGCAGCAAAATTGTGCCATCCACATTCTGGAGAAGACTCAATATCTGTGTATAAATTCGAAAGGAAGCCGAGGATTACCATCGAATTTTGGAAAATCCTTAATAGCATCTGGCACTCTTAATGGCTGAAACATGACTACCTGAGCATTTTGTTGTAGAACTGGGAGTTGTTGTTCTTGATCTCGTGGTGCTTGAAGTGGCTCCATCTGAGCGGCAAATTGTTGAAGAGGTTGAACGTGTGGTTCTTGATTTGAAGTCATTCTATTGTTACTAACATCACTTATTGTACTGTTTTCGTTTCCTATTCTTATATTATGAAATAAGTTACTAAGGTCGGCTAAATAGTTATCTGTTTTTTTTTTATTATAATGTCACTTAATGTACTTATTTCTAATTTACTTATTCCACCACTATTACCCTTTGATTGATTATTTGAATCGTCGCTTATCTGCGCTTCCACAATTGTATCGTAATCTAATTCTTCTTCAGAACTTTGGGTTAAATTTCCAAATTTAAATCTACTAAATCTACTGGAAGCTTGCGAATGAATGGAATGGAACTCTCCTTGGTCTAGCCTTTTTTTTATCATACATGGGGTTTGGACAGAGATATATACTATATAGTTACTTTGACTTACATGCATGAGCGAGATGATGATGAGATGATGCTGATGAGCGTTGTCTTCATGGTGGAGTTTTTCCCGTTGACTGGTCCTTGAACTGATGTGTTGAAACACTCCAAGATTTGCTTCACTTGACAGAGATTTTGAGTTCACTTATTTATTTTTTCGATAATCCGCCGAAAATTTTTCCGATAAACCGTCGAATTTTATTTGATAACTGTCGAGAATGTTACTCGATAAACCGTCGAATTTTATTCGAAGCTAATCTTGTGTTCTTTTTTTTTTTGTATGCACAACGTTTACTTCACTGAGTTCGCTTACCGTTTGTAAGCATGCAAAAAAAAAAAAATTATCCGTACACGACTGCGCCAGTTAAAGGCCCGACCGAGAGGTTTGCCAAAAAAAAAAAAAAAAAACAACATTTAATTTGGGCAGCGTAACGCTGTTTTTTGACTTTATTCACAAGAATTCGACTTAGGATTATTTTATATTGCGTTTTATGCCTTATTTTATGCTTACTTTACAATATTTGGAATAATTCTACTATGGGAAAGTGCATTGACTGAACAAAGTGTAATCAGATATTTATTTTATGCTTACTTTACATTAATTAAAGACAAATTCTATGGGAACGTGCAGTGAAATTAGATAATGATAAGTGCAAGATAATTTAAATATAATAAATGCAAAAAAATGAAAAGGCAATTTCTATGTGTGCAAATGTAAGTAATGCAAGGTAAACAATAATAATAATAATATATAAGTTAGGCTGTTATGGATATGTTCGAAATATAAAATATATATAAATATACAGGGTGTCGCAGTTAAGCAGTATAATCCTTTAAGAGGAGATACCTGAAGTTCCGCCGAACAAAAAATTGTATGGCAGGGGGGTCTATTCTCACCACATTTCAAGTTATAGCCCATCAAAATGGGTAACCTCTTATTTGGAGGTGTAACCACTTTAAACGCTATAACTTCTAAACTATTATAGGTACAAAAATTGTTTTATACATTTTGGAAAGACAATTTAGTAGTGCATCCAAGTTTCAAACACGATGGGTACAGCTGTGCAGGTATAAAAAAGTTATGGCTTCTTAAACCCAAAATAATGAAAATAATCAAAATTTTTATTTAAATTTTTTATTTTTTTTTTATGAAATGTTTATCTCTAGAAATTTCCTTAAAATTATGTTAAGCAACTTTTTTACGTTAGACAAAAATGGTCAAAAAGAAGTGTAGGTACCTACTGAATTAGTCTTAAAACAGAACAGTTTGTGGAATGTGAATAGCAATTGTTCAAAGTGCCTTCCTTCCATTTGAATACACTTTCGGGCGCGTTTAAGCATTTCGGATGGCAGATTAACGAGCAGCAAACTTCTTTTCATCTCTTCTAAAACGTCACTAATTTTTCTTGGAGCTCTTGCAGACTCGACATTTCGCTAAAATAAACTTTTTGTTTCATAGCACCCTAGAAGAAGAAATCCATGGGTGGTAGATCAGAAGATTTGGGTGGCCAAGGGTTGGGGCCAAATCGACAAATCCACTGTTCGTTAAAAGTATGGTTGAGGAACGAAGTTACTCCGCTGCTACTTTGACAAGGTGCTCCATCTTGTTGAAAGAACATAGCCCTTCTCTAAACAAGAGGAACATCTTCAAGGAGCTCCCGCAAACGTTTTCCAAGAAATTCCAGTTAGTAATGGGAATTAACTCCTCGTGGAAGAACGTTTTCTATTAATCCACCCCAAACATTTACGCTAAACCTTCTTTAAAATTAGCAACACATTTTGAAGAAGTTGTTCACAATAATTAAATTCCCACCTTTGAAAGGATGTTGTTCGTATTAAATGGGGATTTGAGTCTGACCAATGGTGCAAATTATGGTGGTCTGTTACCCCATCTCTTGTGAATTGCGCTTCGTCAATCCACAGAATGTTATTGAGGAAGTGCCCGTTTTCTGCTTGTTGCGCAGTAGCCATTGGCGAAATTCCACTCTTCTTTGCGCATCTCCTGGTAGTAAATCCTCTACCGGTGTTAAATGGAAAGGGTGTAATCTATTACTCTGTAGAGTTCTGCGAATGCTTGTTCTGGGAAGTTCCAACTGCACAGCTAGTCAGCGGACGCTGACTGAAGGCTGAACTTCCACAGCACGCAAAATCCCACTCTCAACTTCTGCCGCCCCTGCGTCTGAATGTCGTTCCTTTTATTTGGTGCAGCTGACCCATTATCAACAAGGCGCTGATACGCATCATCCAACGTCCGACTACATGGTGATCTATGATTTGGGTATCGTCGTTGGTACTCCAATCTTGCCAATGAAGCGTTTCCATTGCAGAAACGTTTCCGTTTACAAACACTATTTCCGCGTATTCACGTTTTGAATACATTTTGTGGGGATCAGCTGTTACCTTACAGAGCAAAATGTCGATTGTAAATCAGTTGAAACAAAATTAAGGTACATTTGCAAATCTGTGATAATCCTTTGTTAAGCTTTTTTTTCCTATTCGACAATTAACTTTAACTGCATTGCTGATAGGTAACATACGTTAGTTTGTTATTCTCACTTAATTTTGTTTGACCATTTTTGTCTGACAAAAAATGGCTTTATGCATTTTAAATGAAAAAATGGCACAACAAATTTTCATTATTTTGAGTTTAAAGAGCCATAACTTTTTTATACCTGCACAGCTGTACCCAACTGTGTTTTTGAAACTTATATGCGCTACTAAATTGTCTTTCCAAAATGTATAAAACTATTTTTGTTCCTATAATAGTTTAGAATTTATAGCGTTTAAAGTGGTTACACATCCAAATAAGAGGTCACCAACTTTGATGGGCTATAACTTGAAATGTGGTGAGAATAGAATAGAATACACCGACATACATATAATGAACATTTAGAATAAGAACGTGCATGAACATATTCTTTCTCTTTCTCTGAGACAAGCCTGGCGTTAATCTTTTTTTGGAGATGCTAGGGACCTATACTCAGTATTGATCAAAAAATGTATCATAACAAAATGGACAATCATACTGCAGATGATTTAATTGGTAATACTCAAGTTTTCTAAACAATTTTTAAAACTAGTCACTACGGATTGCTTTTTGTGTATTTTCCACGATAGATGGATCCAGTGATGGCAGCGATTTTGTAGACTCTGGATACGAATATGTGACTTCTGATTCAAATACATATGAACATTTTCTTGATTTAATCTCGAAGATTACTGATAAAGCTCTCCTAGGAACGTTAGGAATTGTAGCTGAATCAATCACTGCGACCACAGCTAGTGGGCGGGGAAGCGCGAATCAAGCCAAGAAAACGTGTAAGGAACAGTTATAACTGGAAACGTATAACTAATGTGGTGGTCAAAATCGAAACATTAAACCCTCCTTGCTGTGCCAATACATGTGGGATTGGGCCAGACAGACGGCAGATACCCTACGAACTACACATAACGAACTATGTACATAACGCACACACCTACTCACAGTATACATAATACGACAGGAAGAACAGCTAACGATTAACAAACGGACTACAACAACACACGATACAATAGAGAACAAAGAGAACGAACAAAGAGAACGAACAAAGAAACGAAACTGTACACGATCAGACCAGCTAACGACCAACACACACATACAAGACATAACAGATACCCTAGACGAGAGAAGCTACCCATTCTTTCAGTATTCAGGAGTAGTCATCAAACACTTTAAGAGGGAGCATGAAGCAGTGGTAGCGTAAAGGAAGCGAATACAATAAATTATAACGTTAAGAATAAAAGTGTGTTTTCTTATCAATCCTACATACATACAGCTGTGTTCGATAAAATAGCAGTGCTTGTTTTAAATCTCCGAGTTCTATCTTAGAAGCCGTATTAACCTTGCTATTGGCAATCCTTATTTCACAAAATGTTTTGCTTGTTCAAAATAACGAACTAGCGAAAAAATTGTAAAATTTGACATCACTCTTCGGATGTACAAAACGATCGAACCTTTAAACATCAAAATCAGCTGTTCCTCAAAATAGCAGTGTCGTAAGATCCTCGTTGAATTCAAACATCAAGTTTAAATTTTTTAATATTCCGCTTTTATTTAATTAAAGGTAAGATCATTCGTTATATAATTTTTAAATAATAAGAAAAAATACATTGTTTAAGTTGCAAAAATGGGTCGAGGAAAACACTGTTCGGAGGAAAAGAGAAATTTAATTAAAAACCTACAAATATATTCAGGACGAGTTAGGTTGTTCACCAAAAATGATTCGAAATGCTATTACGTGGCAAAGAAAGCAGGAAAAAAGGGGAAAACGGCGAAAAACAACTGCTTGGGAAGATGTCCAAATTATTAGAACAGCAAAACGGGATCCTTTTATCTCATCACGGAAGATTAAGGAGGATCTAAATCTGTAGATTAATGCTGTAACGGTAAGAAAGAGACTTCTAGAGGCCAAATTGAAAGCAAAAAGTCCGAGAAAAGTCCCCCTTCTGACGAAGAAGCATAGAGTTCAGCGGATGCAATTCGCCCGAGAACGCAGCCAATGGCCACTGTCAAAATGGAGAAATATTCTCTGGACAGATGAGTCAAAAATTGATATATTTGGCTCTAGTGGAACCAGGAAATATGTCAGAAGACTGCCTAATACAGAATACCATATCGAACACACAAAAATGGCGCTTTTCTATTTCTTATTTGTCTTTTTTTTTAAATGAATTACAATGTTATATAATTTCTTTTTTAAATCTTGGGTAAATTACCAAACTAAAAAAAAATACTTTGTAAATAAATTAATGAAGTACACTTTTAAAACGCATTAATTTTTGTTATTTGTTGAAGCACTGCTATTTTATTGAACACAGCTGTATGTAGTTTCGCATCCGGAAATTTTTGTTTAAGAAATTTATCATGAATTTCTTCTTAGCAAGCATTCGTATTTACCCTGCGACCAAGACTTCGGCCTTATAGAGAAACAAAAAAAAATATTCAAAGAAATGTATGTTTCCAGAGGACTGAAAGAAAAACCGCTTTCAAATCATAAAAATGACTGCGAATGATTTTATTTCAACCAAGTCTCTGAAGAAGAACATAACAAAGAGAAAAATATCTCTTTCTCGACAAAAAGTTGAGTGGCTGAAAATTCAGTGGTTTAATTTCAAAAAAAGTAGCTCATTTTCATTTTTTTTTAATATTGCAACACTCTTGAGGTTCCATTTGACGAAGTAAATGTCTAAAAAAGGCTAACGCGAAGTTTTATTGAACTGGATTCGTTAGAACCGCCAACAATTACCCATGAAAAGAAAACAGACATATTGGAATTGTCGCACTTTGGGCATCAACGCTCTTACAACGACTTAAATACGTCAGCGACAGCTCTAGATGAAATAGTAAAAGATATTTCTGAATCTGAAGATGAGATACAATAAAATAAATTTAAGAAAACGTTCCGATTTGGCCTAATTTTATAATTTAAATTAATGTTTGGATTTGTATAAAAGCAGAACTGGCGTAAGCCACATAAAAATTTAGAGAATGAATGTGGTTCCTTCAAATGATAGCAGTTAAACAAAATTGAAGAAAAAAAAAAAAAAAACATACAAACATATACAGTCATCCACAAGTCTGCGTACAGCGACGAAACTTTGGAAAACAGAGGCGTTGTGGCCAAATAGTAAATAATATATCTTTCAAATTGCAATATTTCAGTAAAAGAGCATTAAACCCATTCATTTTGAACAATATTTTCATATTTTTTTTTATTTTCTTAAGAAAAAATTAACAAAAACAAAAAAAAGTCATTAAATAGATTCCACAAAAGTTTGCGTACAGCACTGAAATAAAATGGAAAACATTAGTTCAATTGAATAAAAAGTAATTATTTCTTTTTACTTTTATGGTTAATATTTTGTCGGATATCCTTTCTTCTTAATTACCTCCTTCAAACGGTTTTGCATAGAAGAAACTAGTTTTTCTGTACACGAACTAGTAATATTTCTCCATTCTGCTAGTAAGGCTTCCTTAAGTTGCATTTTATTCCGAATCTCACGCGTTCGGATCCTGCGTTCTAATTCATCCCACAGGTGCTCAACGGCTTGAGGTCTGGACTCTGCGGGGGCGTTCGGAGCATGTGGGCCACGTTGAACAAAAGTCACATACGCACATTACGGCCGTATGTTTTGGGTCATTATCTTGCTGGAAGTAAAAATCATCCGAGACTCCCAGTATTTCAGCACTGTCTCTTAAATTTCTTTTGAGGATATCAATGTAGTTGAACTGGTCCATGATTCCTTCGATTATTTCCAACTTTCCGACCCCCGATGCAGACATACAGCCCCATACCATCAAACCTCCACCTCCATGTTTCACTGTCTTGACGGTATACTTGGGATTTAGTGCATTGTTTTAACGTCGCCAGACTCTCAAGCGGCCACCCGAACCAAAAATTTTATATTTCGACTCGTCCGAAAATATAACCTTGCGCCAGAAGTCTGGAAATTTGTTCACGTATTCCTTTGCGAACATGAGACGTTTCTGACGGTTAATTTTATTCACAAAAGGTTTTTTTCTGGGTGTGCACGACTTAAATCCCATATCGACGATGACCCTTCGTACTGTTTCTGGATGCACGGTGGTGTTATTGTGAATTTCGAGATGCGAACTTATCTTTTGAGCGCTTATGAAGGGCTCCTGCTCCACAATCCGCTTGATCGCCCGCTTATCCCTCAGAGTTAGCTTCGGTGGTCTCCCAGATCTTGGCTTTGACTCAATTTCACCTTTATCCCTAAAGCGACTTATTGTTCTCTGGATCGTTGACCGGGGTCTTGAAGTTATTTCAGATATTTGAGAGTACGACTTTTGCTGCTGTATGTATAAATTCAAAATCAACTGTCTTTCAGACACACTTAATTCTTTTTTTACCATTTTCTGAATTAATTTTAGCCGAATTTCAAAGAAAACTATTCTCTCTACAAGCACTACAAGCAGACAACCACGCAACTTATTCATATCCTGCAAAAAGAAATGTCCCGTTACTTAAACGGAATTCTGGGAAGGAAAATCTGTAGCTGTACGCAAACTTTTGTGGAATGAATTTAATGACTTTTTTTGTTTTTGTTAACTTTTTCTTAAGAAAGTAAAAAAATATATATAAATATTGTTCAAAATGAATGGATTTAATGCTCTTTTACTGAAATATTGCAATTTGAAAGATACATTATTTACTATTTGGACACAACGCCTCTGTTTTCCAAAGTTTCATCGCTGTACGCAGACTTTTGTGGATAACTGTATATGTATGTATATATATATATATATATATATATATATATATATATATATATATATATATATATATATAATACTAACTATATATTATGTATATATATATATACATACATATATATATATACATATATATATATACATAATATATAGTTAGTATTAAAAAAAGTTTTTCTAAATCCATCAATTACTGCAATATAACATCACTTTTGCTCTCACAGCCTCATATGTAAGTTTTGTGCAATATAGCCATATAAAAATTCGATACGAATCAAAATATAAACAAGTATTCTCCATCTATTATATTTTAATCTACTTTTAGTGAAATTTGTGATTTTAATTCGGTTTTGTGATATTGGAATTGATTTGAATGCATATCAGGATTTTTCTTTTATGTTGGTCATATTTTGCTTTGTCATATATATGAACGAAAATTAACTGACTAAACCATTTTCCATATAAATTGGTGACATGGAATATTTTTTTGCCGAGCAGGTGAAAAATCTTCTAAAGACACCATAAGGCCCCACCGCGCGTGCTTATGGTAGTGTGAGATTTTTACTCACTAAAAAAAATACCTTTTCAAAATTAATACTACAACTAAGCCGACGCCTATCCAGCAGTTTAATTTTCGCTTACGAGACACGTGATTTTTGGAAAAGATGTTCGTATGAAATTAAAAAGAGATGTAGCACTTTAGACACGTTAAATTCCAATGAAACTTCCTGTCTTTTTCGCGACCGGCATATACTATGACGCGAGGTCAAAGGGTTTTGTCCTTTGCAAACCACGAATTGAATTGTTCGCGACAAGTAGTTGAATGACGGTACGTTTACAATGGCCGTGAAAACGATCTTTGTATTTACGCGCAAATTTTGTTATCTCTTCGACGACGGTGCGTTAACGATCGTTCTAAGAACTTTGTTTGTGGGTGGCCTACGCTTTCCGGAAAAGGGAGCGCAAATATTTTGTTTGCCTCTTCGCACCTTTACATATTTTAGTGAAAAATTTGTAATTTTTTGGCATTTCTGGTAAAGTAATATCTTAGCCTCCAAACTTTATACGCTTACCTAAAGTCTAAACACAGCCTTGCCCTTTTCACAACTCGCCATAAAAGCAATGCAGAGAATAGAGAGTTCATCACGAACATGAGTGAAACACAACGTCCATGAAATTCAGAGACCCGGATAACCTGAGTAAGAAAGGTTTGTAGATATGTTCATTAAAAATTAAGTTAGTCCTTACATTATACTGAAATAATGCAGCAATGGCGCAGTTCCCCCCGAAAACAGATCTGACTAAAAGCATGAGCACTCCGAGCAGAAAGTACGAAGAAAATTGCATTGATAGGATCTGCCAAAGAAGTAACACATAATCCCATTGAATAATTCTAAACCGTCCATATTTCATAGGATTAATATCTAAATTCACACTATGTTATTTAAATAAACAGATCCAAACACGTGAAATAAGCTCTTGTAATTCAAATACAATTCCACAGAAATTAATGAGGAAGGAAATACAAAACTTTCCAGAGGCCTACAAGAAAAAAACTCTTGTTTATATTCTATAGTGCGTTCCAAATTGGTATTTATCTAATACGTTTAGATTTGAACCCATGTGATGTTCTCTATCGCATATTATCTGTGGCAAAAGGTAATTATAGGTTTGTTCGCGTTCACTCCCAAAACAGCTGATTTTCAAGATAGTTTACGAATTTTTACTAAATCTTGTTCGAGTACAGAGAAATTTCTTAGCGTTTCCCAGAAAAAAGAGCTCACGAGAGAGAAAAAAATTTCCCCATGCAACGAATTTTACACCACTATCGTGGAATCCGCCGGGGGGAATTATTCGCCGAAAAAATTTTTTCGACATCGTCAAATCCGCAAAGTAAACAGTTCCCCGTGTGGGTAATGTAAATGGGCCATCGCACACTTAAACCGCGTTTATGGGAGAGGGAGGTGAAGTTTTAAGTAAGAAATAAAATGAAATGGAATGAAACAGAGCAAAATCTTCAACCAGTTATGAGGCGGTTTGACTGGCTGAACACAATGCATGCCGCGGCCGCGCCGCGGTAGCGTAGTAGGTAGAGCTGTCGAATGGTGTGGCGCTGCACTCACAAAATTCGCCCACAATGGTGTAGCGCGTAGTAACGTCAAATAATGCCAGCTGATTAAAATTGTGTTTTTCTTTTTGAGTGTTATTGAGATTTGATTATTTTTGTGAGATTATTGTGCTATAATAATACAATAAAAATAATAAGAAATGGATAAATTTATTTTCCTTTCACTAGCAAAATAATTTTTTCCACGGCGTGCTCTTCCATTTTGACTGTAACGAATATTTCAAATTTATTGCGCTACTGCTGAACTCAGTTCAAGAATCCACCACGAAAACATCGTATAGAAAACCAAAACAGTGCCCCGTGCAGGGACGGGTTAAGAATATCACTGCAGCGCACCCCCAACAACTAGCGCTTGTCGTAAAAGGCGACTAAGGGGACAAATCAGATCTAGGCAATATAACACCCAAGTGAGCCTAGCGACACATATACTACCATAAAAACCCTCCCACAAGTGTGCATGCGAGTCCGTGGGTTGACACGACTGGAGATCACCGGTGTCATAAAAGAAAGATCAAACAATACTAAAACAGGAGCATGCACGTGTCAAACAACAAACACCATCGCAATATGGTGCAAAAATTGTATTGCAAAACTGTATCATTATGATAATACTTGCAAAAAGGAAAGGCACTACCCCGCCAGGCACTGATCCTGGACCGAGCAGAAATGTTCGGGTCAGAGCTATACGGATTCCGGGGGCTAGCAACATAATGAAACAGTTTGGACGCAATTTAAGGGTCGCGAGTTGGAACGTTGGAAGCATGACCGGTCGAAGTTACGAGCTGGAAGAGATGATGAATAGAAGGCGGGTGGACATCTTGTGTGTCCAAGAGACGAAATGGAAAAACACCGGGAATCGGGCGCGTTTCTTGGACGTTAGGACAAAAGATTACAAGATGTTCTACTACGGAACGGACAAGGCTAGGAACGGAATCGGTATCATCCTTGCGGCAGAGCTACTTGGAAACGTCTTGAGCATTTCGAAGTCCAGCGACCGTTTGATGTCTCTCAAACTAGTAATACAAGGAGAGGTGTGGAATATTGTCAGTGCATATGCTCCCCACGATGGGTACAATCAGAGAGATAAAGATGCATTTTGGCTAGATTTCCACAATCTCCTTAAGGACATCCCAAAGGAAGAATTTCTGTTTGTTGGAGGAGATTTGAATGGACATGTCGGGAAATCAAACGAAGACTATGAAGACTGCCATGGAGGACTAGGATATGGCACCAGGAACCTTCCTGGTGAAGACATCCTAAGCATGTGCAAATCACACGGTCTTATCGTGTTAAATACCATGTTCATCAAACAAAGCCGACACCTGATCACTTACAGCAGTGGTGGAGATGAAACTCAGATTGACTACCATTTGGTAGGCAGTTTCATGAAGCCTCGGGTAAAAGATTGCAAAGTGATCCTGGGAGAGGCAATCGCTCGACAACACCGTCTCCTGCTAACAGAAATTTTTATGAAAACACCAAAGAAAAGCAAACAAACAAGGGTCTCTGAGAAAATCAAGTGGTACAATCTGGACAAAGAAAAAGGCGAGGCTTTTGTTTTCGTAATGAAGAATTACCTCTCTCACACCATCAACGGAGCTGAGGATGAAGAGTGCAGAGCACAAAATATGTGGGATTCCCTACAGCGAACTTGCTTAAAGAAGGCCAAATCACTGCTAGGAGCTTCAAAAGGCCACCATCAACACGCCAAAGAAACATGGTGGTGGAGTGATGAAGCTAAGATGCTGATAAATGAGAAGAAAGTGGCTTTCAAAGCTTGGTCAAAGTGCCCCTCTAATAATAGTGACGAAAAAGCTCGCCTCGAAATGGAATACAGATGCTGCAAGAAAAAAGCGAAGAAGAAGTGCGCTCAGCTTCAAGCAGAGAGTACGGAGGGCCTGTATCGGGAGCTGGAGAAAATATTTTCCCCGGTTGCTGATGCAAACCAGGCTATCCAGGAGCTGCGAAGACACAATATGAACAAGAGTGCCACTATCTTCAAAATAGCCGCCCAAAGATGGAAGAATGCTCAGGAGATTCGTTCGCCAAAGTTCAATAGCAATGCTCATGGCCAGCTTCTTGTGGATGACGACAAAATTCTGCAGAGGTGGCGGCAGTATTGTGAAGAGCTTTTGAATGAACAGTTTCCCCGGCTATACTTTCCAAGAGCCACCTCTAACTGTGAAGAAATACCCGACATTACAGTCGAAGAAGTTAGTGAGGCGGTCAAATACTCCAAAAAACGAAAAGCGATTGGGCCAGACGAAATACCCTCTGAGTTCTGGAAAAAGATGGGAGATATCGGGTTCAGATGGCTCAGAATTCTCATCTCCAAATTCGTGAGAGGTGATCCAATGCCGAGTGAATGGAGGGAAAGTTACCTTCTCCCTGTATACAAAGGGAAGGGTGATACGCGAAACTGTGATAACTACCGTTCAATCAAGCTGATGTCACACACCATGAAGATCGTTGAGCGGGTATTAGGTAGCCGACTGCGAAAAATAATACGGCTATCTGATGATCAGTGCGGGTTTGTCTCGGGTAAATCAACCACAGATGCAATCCAAAGTATAAGGATCATAATGGAAAAACATCGTGATTCCTTAACCCTAGAAAGATAATCATATTTTTTATGACGTAAAAGATAATCATACGTCTTAAAGACGTATGGCACTTTGTTAGTGTATTAAATGAAACCCATGAACTTTTTATAAAATATTAATGTTTTATTTATTAATGTAGTTCATATTAAGAGAAATGAAGCAATGATTCAGTAAACCCGATGCGGTTTTACAGTTAAAAGGATATTACATTTTTTTTCGCGCCATACGTCTGGCAGACGTAGATTATCTTTCTAGGGTTAAGGGATTTGCATATTGTATTGGTTGACTTTGAAAAGGCATTCGACAGACAACCACGAGATCTGATATGGGTGGCGCTAAGACATCGAGGAGTTCCAGAAACCTATGTACAGATGATTATGGACATGTACGAAGGAGCAAAGACAAAAGTAAGATGCCCCGCTGGAGTAACCGAAGAGTTCCCAATCAAAGTCGGGGTACACCAGGGAAGCGTTTTAAGTCCTTTGCTCTTTATTACAGTCCTTGATTATCTGCTTGAAGGTAAAGTGATGGACCCCAAGGTACATCAGTTATTCTTTGCTGACGATGGAGCCATCATAAGTGAGGATCCTACATCCCTGCAACGAGCACTTGATGTGTGGGTGGACGTTTTGGAGGGAAATGGGTATCGCATTAGTTCAAAAAAGACAGAGTACTTGTGCTGCCCGTTCTCTGATCCACTCAGGCCTATTCCAGACATTTATTTGAATGGAACAGTGCTTCCCAAGTGCGAAAAGTTCAAATATCTGGGATCTATGATCAATAGCAAAGCAACTTGTGATGACGACATCAATCATCGTGTAAGCGTAGGGTGGATGAAGTGGCGAGAAAATTCCGCTATCTTCTGTGACAGAAAAATGCCCCCTAAGTTGAAAGGAAGGCTCTACACCGCAGTTGTACGTCCAGCGCTCACATACGGTTCACAATGTTGGACGATGTACAAAAAGTATGAGAGTAAATTAACGGCAGCTGAGATGAAGATGCTTCGCATGACAGCAGGAGTGACAAAGCTTGATCGAATAAGAAGTTCGAAGATCCGTGGAAGCTTTCACATCAAGGAAACCATCGTACAAAAAATAGAGCGTGACCGGCTCAGTTGGTATTGCCACGTTCAAAGAAGAGATCATTTGAACCCTGTTAAAAAGGCAATATCAATGCACGTTCCAAAGACATCGCGATGTAGGAAAGGCAGGCCTATAAACGCCTGGATCAGACAAATGCGACGACATCGGCATTTCATTGGCCTCAGTAACCGAGTGATCCAAAATCGGCAGGCCTGCCGATATTTTCTGAGGTCAAATAGGCGAACCCCACATGCGGATCAGTAGAAATGCGGTGAAGTGGGAGGGTTGTGATCCCTTGTTTTCGGATCATAGCCTCGCTGATAAAAGGAAGAAGAAGAAGAAAACCAAAACAGTCTTCAACAGTCGCCAATTTCTCTATCTGTCACTTGTGGCGCTGCACAAGTTAAAAGTAAACCAACTTCGTACTACACCACTGCTACCGCCACGCCGCAGCTACCTCATTGTGGGCGCTCTAGTGAGTTCCCATATATTTTAACTCTGTGACAGATCGTACTACGCTACCGCGGCGCGGCCGCGGCATGCATTGTGTTCAGCCAGTAACATCGGGGTAAACCAATACCCAATTCTTAATTCTTAATTTCAAGATGGAAAAAAATTAATATTTCACACCACTACAATGAAAGTCGGTTTATGTATACACAATTTTACCGCGGCGTTATTCAGCCAGTGTGCGATTGAAGTAAAAGATACTCCGGTGTTACCCCGGGGTAACATTACTCCAGTGTGCGATGGCGCAATCAGTTCCACTGTATCGTGGAAAACGTCTGAATCCGATTTTTCCCCAACAAAATGACATTTTTCATCCGCATCAAAATCATTACGGATTTCTGGCTTGGCTACTGCACGTCGTCTTCTATATTTGCAAAAATGTAAGTGAAATTAAAAAAACAAACAATTTTCGTTTACATATAAATTACAGGAACAAAACTACAACTGCTTTATTAGTCCGAAAATTTTGGATAAATCTATGCAATGTTGAACTTTATTAAAATCAAAAATAAATAAAAAATATTGTTCTGGAAACATGCATTTCATCTAGAAGCTCCATCAAATCATCCACTGTTGCTCTTAACCTCCGTCGTACTTTTCTCTAGGAAGACCGCTCATCTTCCTCTTCTGCTTCCAAAACCAGAGCTATCCTGTCAATTTGAGTGCTTTATTTTTTATTCTTATCACTTTTTAAAGAAACTTTCGTTTTATGAAACGAGTGTAGCTACACAATTTTTTATTGACAAATGAAAAACAGCTGTGTTTGACAGTGAAACTACCTTTCCCGAAATGCCTGTCGATAAGGAGACATTGGCTGCATTCATGTGTACACAACAGTTGTAATTTTTCAACTGAATGGCACCGCTCACTCAATATGTTGACTGAGCGGTCGCCATTTTATGTATCGAAAAAATTTTTACGCTACTTTTACTCAACTTGTTTTTCCGCGGCAATTTTGTGCTTGACTTATCGACGTAGAGGTGAAAACTTAAAAATGAGTGCCGCTATCACATAGACTGCACCGACAAAAGTAGCAATCCATTCATTGAAATGTAGCGATGATTTTACAACTGTTGCGTACACGTGAATGCAGCCATTCTCGGCGGATTCCACGACAGCGCTGCCACTTTTACTACAAAGCTAGCAGATCTACCAGGTTTTCAGTCTTGCTACTACCTACTAGCTTTGTCCAAAATTCTACTAGCTTTTTACCTTATCTTCAAACTTCAATTTCATTAAATATTGAATTTACAATTCAATTGCTCGTTCACATATGGAGGTTTCTTTAAAACATTTATGAGTGCCATGAGTACTTTGGCACTACTTATATCGGTTTATTATTGGTCGGGTCGCTCCATTTTCCAAATGTTTCGCTACTCTCAAAAGTCAAAAAAATCTTGAGTTTTGCCTTTTTTTGTATTAGTTCCTTGATTTGCATCATGAAAATTGCTTTAAAGAAAATTAAGAATGAACGCTTATGGTTAACCTCTATTGCCTTCCGCATAGCAGCGCTTCAGCTGCCCAAAAATTTTCAAATTTGAACATAATTAAAATTTCTTTAAGAAATACTTAGTCTTTGTACAAAGACTGTTGAAAATATTTTCCTTTGTAAAGAACTTTTAAAAGGCAATCCAATGTTTGAACCATCGCATCGGATGAATTTATTAATTTTGCTAGAAGATTTAAGCTTATTAATCGAAAACTCCACAAAGCATAAATTATTTATTTTTGTTCATTGTATATGTAGTGTCCTCCCAAAGCCTTCTTCTTCTTCCTATTTCGGCGAGGTTATGATCCGAAAACTAGAGATCATCACCCTCCCACTTTGCTACATTTCCTGTGGGGTTTGCCTATTTGACATCAGAAAATATCGGCAGGACTCCCGATTTTTGATCACGTGGTTACTGGGGCCAATCAAATGCTGGCGTCGTTGTATTTGTGCGATCCAGGCTTTTATATGTTAGGCCCGGCTCTCCTGCCTCGCGATGTCTTTGGAACGTTCATTTATGTTGCCTTTTTAACAGGGTTCAAATAATCTCTTCTTTGAGCGTGGTAATACCAACTGAGCCGGTCGCGCTCTATTTTTCTTAAGATGGTCCTCTTCTGTTACTCCAGCGGGACATTTTACTCTTGTCTTTGCTCCTTCGTACATATCCATGATCATCTGTACATAGTGTCGTCGCAAAGCCTAATTTATTTATTTTTGTTCATTGTTTATTTTTATTTATGGAGATGTTAAAAGTCTAATTTACTTATCTTTGTTTGTTGTTCATTACATTTATTTTATTATTTATTTTTGCTAATGTCACTTTAAGTGCTAATGGTTCATCGTTCAAATCCTGATGTCAGCAAGCATTTATTTATTTCTTATGAAAAATTTAAAAAGTCAGTCCGATCAATTGCGAAAGCGAATGAAAGTGAACACTACTAAGAAGGCATAACACTGGCAGTAGCTTGGTCATATGGCTGGAAAAATTGTTCACTCTGTTGATGATGATTTGCTATGACATCAGTTATCGGAAAAAAAATACTGTGAATCGGAAGCAAAAGACACAAAATACGCGCACCGCCCCCGGAGTTTCTCTAAAGCATAAACAACTGAGCTTCAAAAACCACCACACCAAAATCTTTCTCTCTCTCTATTTATTCTTTCCAATGCCCGCACTATGTGTAAACATGTTAAGGGTATTCATAACTCCTTGAGTGCTCGCAAATTATAAAAAAAGTGCAAATTTTAATAAATAATTGAATGTAACTGTTGTGCTACCTTTTGGTTGAATCTACTAGCTTTTTCTTAGGGATCTGCTACAATACGCTATGTGTCTAGTAGCAGCACTGTTCCACGATAGCAGTAGAAAGTGAAAGGGTATCGAATAAGTGAAGTGAAACTCAATTCCGACGGATTCCACGATAGGGGTGTTAGCCTAAGAAATTTCTTTGGGAAGATTTGTGAAATCTGTCGAATCACTGTATATCGGATTTTTTGTTGGTTTGTTCTTTCTCTTTCTTTCACGTATGGGTTCGACGTTAAAAAAGTGTGCAACTTTTGAAGTTTAACGCGTTCGTTTATATTTTCGTAATTCTTCCCAGTGCTGCCAGACTTTTTTCAAGAAAAATACCACATGATGGATGAAATTTTACTATTTTAAAAATTTCCCACACAAGTACAAAATGGGTTTCAAAGTCATAAGAGGACCACAAAAGAACGAAATGGAATAAAAGCACGAAACGGAATAAAAGTAAAACCGCAAAGCTAACGAAGCAAGACCAAACATTTTTTTCAACACTTATTATATAAAAAAAAAAAAGCTGATAAGTAATCACCCTTATTTCGAGTGGCGTTTACAACGATGTAAAACACGCCAATTTGAATTTACCATTACGAGTGGCGTTTTTGCGTCGTTGAGCGTCATGTGGAACCCATTAGTGTACGAAGAACGTCATGTGAGAAATTTCATTGTCATTCTTTATGGCATTGAACGCAACAAAACGACAGGGAAAACGACGGTATTTGTCGTCAACAAATTAGTGATCGCCAAGTAGAAACATCGACTGAAAATGTATGTTTTCTTAAATTTTTAATTGATTCAAATAACTGAATTGAATTATCTTACCTTCTGGGTTCAAAATAGCGCCCCAGAAGCAAATTAAGACTTTGGCGTAGTTGATGAGTTGGCTAATGCCAACAACACGCGATGTTCCAAAGCGGTCGTCCATCTAAGTACTACCCATATCCAATGCTGCTTGATTTCGATGATCGAACGAGAACCAATATTCCCAGCAGTTTTATTTTCGCTTACGAGACACGTGATTTTTGGAAAAAAGATGTTCGTGTGAAGTTAGAAGAAATGTAGCACTTTAGACAGGTTAAATTCCAATGAAAGTTCCTGTCTTTTTCGCGACCGGCATATACTATGACGCGAAGTCAAAAGGTTTTGTCCTTTGCAGGCGACGAATTGAATTATTCGCGTCAAGTAATTGAATGACGGTACATTTACAATGGCCGTGAACACAATCTTTGTGTTTACGCGCAAATTTTGTTATCTCTTCGACGACGCTGAGAATTCCCAGATCTCGATGAATATCTTCGTTACGTACATACCACGGTGCGCTAACGATCGTTCTAAGAACTTTATTTTCGAAAGTCTGTATGATGTTTCTATTGCTTTTCTTGGTACAACCCCATAGTTGAATATCATACGTCCACACAGGCTTTAGAACTTGCTTATATATAAGCAGTTTGTTATGTAGGCTCAACTTCGAATGTTTTCCGAGTAGCCAGTACATTTGTCGGTATTTGTTTTCTAGCTCGTCGCGTTTCTTTTTTACGTTTGATTTCCATTTGAGCTTAACATCTAGAGTCATTCCTAGATATTTTGCTTCGTTTGCGTACGGTACTTGAGCCGAGTTAAGATATAGAGGTAATCTATCCACTTTTTTATAGCTAAAGTTGACGTGAGTAGATTTGCTTTCGATCAGCACAATACGCTAAGAATTCGTCAAAGCGTGGACTTTATTAATAGCATGTTGCAGCTTTCCAGCTGCTGCTTCAATAGTTTCGCCAGTGCTCAATATCGCCGTATCGTCCGCATACATGGCGACGACGCAGTTTCTTTCCTGCGGATGTCACGCGTGTGGAGTACATATATTAGCGGAGCAAGGACACTTCCTTGTGGAACTCCGGCCGTAATCTCCTTAAAGTCAGAGTAATCATTTCCGTGCTTAACACGAAAGAGTCTCTCGGTGAAGTACGATCGTAAGATTTGAAAGAGTTGCCGTGGCAGTAGTCGTTGCAATTTATACCTCAAGCCTTCGCGCCAAACCTTATCGAAAGCTTGTGAGACGTCAAGAAATACAACAAATCTTTTTTTCTTCGAGAGCTTTCTCAATCACGTCAGCTATTTTCTGGACAGGAATGAGACGTCTTTCGTCGATTACGGGCTGTAGACGTTTGGAAAGTAGTTTTTCAAATATTTTTGAGATAACTGGCAATAGGGAAATATGACGATATGATTTCTTCTTCTTTAGCAGTTTGCCTGGGGGCAAATCACGCTACTTTTCAGACGATCATCGTTTGAACGATAGCAACCGACGAATGGAAAAAATTGTTGCATATTACAGCGGTTAATATTTCCCTTCTACTGTTGGTTGCGCATTGTTGGCTGTATAACGCCTAAATGTATGTTTGAACTATAGCGAAAACCGCAATCGTCAAAAGTTTACATGCATTTAGGCGTTATACAGCCTCTACCAACTGTGGTAGAGAAATGTTTACTCCTACAATAGGCAACAATTTCTTTCATCAGTCGATTACTATCGTCCGAACGATAATCATCTGAAAAGTTACGTGATTTGCCCCCTGGTTTCAGGGCCATTATAATCTCGGCGACTTTCCATTGTCTCGGAACGTAGAGCAATCTGAACGAAATATAAATATCAAACGAAATAGAGCAGTTTGATAAGAGCTTTATTCGGCAATTCTTTGACTACCTGCGCCGTTATCAAGTTGTAACCCGGAGCTTCTTTCGTCTTTAGATTTTTAATCACTTTCCTCACTTCAATCAATGCAACTTTTTTTTACTTTAAAGTTGTCAGATGTCGTGACTTGCGAGTCGGGCGTTAACGAAGGGCCGTCGAACGGCTTAAATGTTTCTTCTAAGTGCAAAGCAAAAAGTTCTGCCTTTTCTTTGTCGCTCTTGGCCCAGTTTCTATCGTTTCTCCGAATTGGTGGCGCTTGCATTAGAGATTTCCGGATGCCTTTTAGCACTTTCCAAAGCGAATAATTTGATTGTCTTTCACCGGAGAGATTTTCAAGGTATGGCGCTATCTTTTTGCTTTTAACTTCGCGAATACTATCTCTAAGGTGATTGCATAGTCGGTTAAAGACCGTTTTATGCTGCGGTGCACGAGTGATTTGCCATTTCTTTCGTGCTTTTCGTGTCTCCCTCACCAGTTCAACTATTTCTCTGGGATACTTTTCGTTGCGGTTGATCTTATCGCTTCTAGAAGGAGTGTTTCTCTATGCCGCTCTTTGGATTGTTTCCACGAAACGATCAGCTTCGTCCTCTTCTTCACAAGGTGTTTTAAGTGATACATTTAAGGCGGTATTTGTTTCGCAATCATGTCTAAAACCCTCTCAGATTCTTCTATTGCTAGTAAGTCTTGGAGGTCCTTTTTTATTGATCAGCACTTGTCCAAGTAATAAAATTACCGGCGAGTGGTCAGAAGAGAGATCAAACACAAGGCACGAAAGTAGTCATCTTTTCCTAGTGAGCATCGCTGCGGACAGTAAACAGATGCTATATTGTAGCTCAGGTGTCTATTTTTAACCCTTACCGCGCACAACTGAAGTTTTTCCACCTCTATGCTTATATCGACCGAATGTTCTACCTGGCGTTTTTTAGATGGTCTTCGTTTAAGTATCCAATCCGTGTCGCGAGCGAGTTCTTCTTCGTCCGTACTGTAGTGCTGGCTACCCGGAGAAGGCTCACTATGAGTAAACGTCTGCGTTTTTGAAGACTCGTTATGAAGCAAAGGTACTTTATTCTCTGATTCAAGTTTCTCAACTTTGCTTTTGAGCTCCTGACACAATAGCTCCATTTCGTCGAGCCTCTTATGGAGCACGGCGTTGATGATTTGTTTAACAGTACCAGGACTTTGCCGTATGTAACTTTAAATGGTCTGTTTCGTCACAGAAATAAACACGACATATTTTTTGCCCGATCTTATTTTACAAATACTGTTAAGCAAACTATCATTCAAACTATTCCTTTTTATTTTTTACATCTGCTACAATGGAAAAAATCCTTTCCGCTTCAGCATTTGAATGCGGCAACGTTAAACAAACCTTAGCGATTTTTCCTAAACTTGGAATTAGTGGTTCGTCTTCATAATTTTTCATTCGTCCAATTTCCAACTACATTTCATCGATATTCATGCTTTTAAGCGATGATTTTTGTTCGTCGGTAAGGGTAATTGCTAGATTTCGCCATTCGTCTTCTAATGCATTTTTTTTTAATAGAATCTACTTTACGCGCAATGTTCGATAAGCTTTTTGATACACTTATCTTTATATCAAAAGCTATGCCGGGTCTTAGGAATTCCTTTTCCATGATGGATTCATCCCTCAATGATAAGCGCTTTACCATTTCACTCACCACAGTCATATAGAAGTTGAAGCCACTGGTTTAACTCCATCAATGCCCTGGTTACTTAAATTTATTACAACATTTTCATTGCATATGTATCATATTTGGTTTTTCCAAGATTTGAAGCTGTGATCCTCATGGAAGCAAGAAATAAATCGGACTTCAGAAAATTTCGAGCTATCTTAAGAATTAAAAATTTGTTTTTCTGCGCAATATAGTGAATTAAAACCTGATTGATTTGAAATAATGCGTTGAATTAATTCATAAACTTCAGCACATATTTTAAAAAAGTAAAGTATGCTCTATTTTTTTCTTTTTCTAGTTCTTCTAAAATTAAGTCGGCTTTTTTCCCTTTGTCTTTAAACGAAGCTAATCTAAAAAAAACTGCGCAAAACATTCCAGTTTTCTAAAATTCGATCTACACAATAGGCGTTTTTCTTTCTTAGTTCAGAACTGAGCATGAGTTGTCAAAAAAAATGTTGTGTTTGTTTTTCAGCTCAGACACATTAGAGCTCTGAATTCATTTTTCTTTTTTCGTTCAGAGTATGCTCAGAGCGCACTCTATGAGCTCTGAATAATTTGACCGAGCGTTCAAAGCACAATCCTGAGCACAGCCATAAGGGGCGTTCACATTGTCAAACATGTTTGACAAGCGCAGCATGATTGCCTTGATTTTGATAATGTGAAGGCTCCATCCAGCGGCTTGTCAAGCATGCTTGATGGATTTCAAAATGTTTTGATATTTTCCTGGCATGACAAGCAAATTTGAGAGTGTGAACGCTTGCTTGTCATGCCGGGAAGAAATTTCATTTGCAAGAAACTTTCAACCAGTGCGCATCGTACCTATAAATATGGGTGTGATCGGAAATTGCCATTTTTTGAGAGAATTTTTTAAAATGTATCAAAGCTTTCCAGAGACATGGCAAATAAAAAGCGAAGGTTATAAAAACAAAATAAAAATAAATAAAGCATATGAAATTCTTTTGGAAAAATTAAAAGAAATAGAACCATTTGCAACGGTGGACCGAATGGAAAAATCCAACACATTTTTAGGTGCAATAAAAATAGGTCCATAAAATGGACTGTAGACAAAATGCTCAAGAAAAACTCACGAAATTGTGCACAAAACCCCTTCTACCTTCCTAAAAAAAAAGGCAAAGGGATTTCTTAGAGCCTAGCTACATTATCATGGGTCGTATCGCACGAGACGGGTAGACTTTATATGGGTAAAAAGAGGCGGTCATTAAAATAAAGGACATATCTGAAATGACGGGAACGGAAATATGCACCACTTAGAGCTTTATGCAATTTACTAATTACTTTAGGAAAAACCATATAAAACCTAATTGCAGACCGGAAAAGAAAGAGGGATACATATGCATAAAAAAGGGAGAAGTCAATCTTAATTCGTCCAGTAATTAAAAGAAGAACAATCTGGTCACTTTTTTAGCCATTCCTTTGTCCAAATTCGCTTCCTTTTATTTGTTTTCCTTTTTTCTTCTTCTTTTTCTTTATCTTCTAAAATTGCATCGATTACTAGAGCTGCGATTACAACACCCGCCATGGTTGAAATTCTAATTACAACTGATGTTTGACAGCATGTTTGACAAATGTGAACGCTAATGGCTTCCATCCATCAAACATTCATCATGCCGTGCTTGTCAAACATGTTTGAGAATGTGAACGCCCCTATTGTTCATATTTGACAGGAGAGGACAAAGAAAAAAATATTGTAAAACAATTGAAATGGCGGACGAAATTTGTCGTTCTGTTGCAGAAATTAAATATAACATAAAAAATAACTGTCAATAGATATTGTACTCATATTTTGACAGCGCAACCTATAATTTCTAATCAAATGGCCTCAGAGTGCTCAAGTGTGTTTCGTAAACAAATCAGAGCGCTCTGAGCACGCTCGGTTCAGAGTACGTTCAGAGCACGCTCGATGTGCTCGAGCTCGAGCTCGAAAAAAGAAAAACGCCTGATGTTATGTAATGATAGCCAACGAGTACTTGCCGGTTTTAACATTTTTTTTCATGCAACCCCAAAATGCGTTTGAGTTTCGTTTAATATAGCTGAACTTTAGCACTCTTAGACACATACGACGACATTCCACTTATCATTCTTCGCATTCTTTTAGGATTTCTTTGCATGCGTAACTTGCTACTAAAGCGGAGGAATGGCATATGCAGTTCATTAAAAATATATCTGCGCAACATTGCTTTAACTTCGTAACAAAGGAATTGTGCTTACCGATCATTACAGAGGCATTATCACACGCTACACTTGTAATATTTTCAAAGGTATTCCTTTCTCGATCATCATTTTCTGAAAGGCCTGGAATAATGTCTCCGCACTGCAATCACGGCTATCCAATGTTATTAACTCCAACAGCCTTGTCACAACATAGATTCTTTTTATCTGTTATGTCAGTGCTCTCATCCACTAAAGTCGAAACTCGGTTTTCTTTCAAAATAGAAACTAGGTCATTTTCTTCAAGTGGTGCAATCACTTTACTTTACTAGGGCCTTGTACGCACTGCGACCTATAAGATCTATTGTGCCAGCGCGATCTTTAGCTGAGAACTTGGTTAAGGCTCTTGATAAACCTCAACAAAGCTCCAGGCTCAATGTACCAGAAGTCAGAGCCCTTTCGAGATGGAGAAGTCTTTTTCTTGCGGCCATAGGGCATTCACAAAGAATATGTTCTGCCGTCTCTTTTTGCTCTCCACATAGCCGGCATTCGTATGTATCTGCTATTCCTATCTTGTGCAGATGGTACCTAAGTGGGCAATGACCAGTCAAGTAGCCTGTTAAGGTTCTTAGGTCTGCTTTTCTAAGCTCGAGTAGCTTTTTAGCCTTGCAGCGTGAGATAAATGAACTTCTTTGCCTGTCTTAGGCCCTTGAGTTTGGCCCAGTACTCTGCATGATGATCATCTTCCTATTTCTTTATTTTAATGTTTGCGCTACTCCGCGTGACTCCAAAATAGGATTCAGGATCGACTACTGGGCGACTAGCGCCTCTTCTCCCAAGGCAGTCCGCCCGTTCATTGCCCTCGAAGGCTTCGGGTCCTGGTATTGGTTGGTTGGTTGGTTGGTTGCCAGGCCACAGTTACTGTGTTTTTCGATGCGAGATCTTCGAGTAGGTTTAGACAGTCCCATACAAGTTTTGATCCTACCGTGTACGATTTCGGAGCCAT
This sequence comes from Brachypalpus laphriformis, assembly GCA_945910035.1. Classification (NCBI taxonomy): domain Eukaryota; kingdom Metazoa; phylum Arthropoda; class Insecta; order Diptera; family Syrphidae; genus Brachypalpus; species Brachypalpus laphriformis. The sequence goes on along the minus strand of OX246754.1, from coordinate 122,947,079 downwards.
AAGTGCTGCTTGGCTGTCCGAGAGGATATAGATACGAGTACCCTCGACCCTTCTTCGCAGACATTCTCGTACACAGAGGTTGATTGCATGGACTTCCGCCCGAAATATTGTTGGTGATTTCCCAAGCGCTACCGCACGTTGGAACCTGGGTCCATAAACCCCTGCGCCAGTGCTACCATTTTCTAATTTGGAACCATCTGTGTACCAAGTTTGAGAGTTTGGTAAGACTACAAGTCCTTCATTCCTCTATGTATGGCGGTCACCTATGACCACATTGAATTTCCTGAAGAACCGGTATATCTTGAGCATATCTGGGATTTTGAGAATAGGGTAATTTTGAATATACTCTAGAATCTTCAAATGGTCTGTAAAATTGCCGATTTTAGGGTCCGAGATCTTGGGTAGCCTAAGAGCACTCAGCATAGCTTCCTTTTGTGCTGCAAGGTGCAACGGTGTGAGGCTAAGCATTGCTGCCGTGGGGCACGTTCTCATTGCTCCTGTGATACTCAGAGAGGCTAGACGATGGATTTTATTCAACTGTTCCTGAGTCTTGGCCTGTAAGGTTTTTGGCCACCAAGCCAACGATGCATGGGTTTGATAATGGCAATGTACGTCCAATATATTATCTTGGGTTTTAGCCCTTAAGATTTACCATGTAGGTGCTGGCACAAAAATATTTCTATTGTCGCTTTCTCGGTAACCTTGCTCAGGTGTGAATTCCAGGCGAGCGTATTGTCAAGTGTTTGAGTCGGGTTGCTAAAGTGCACACTGAGAGTATCCTTGAGTGATATGTGTTGTGTGGGGTATTCTCACCGACGGTTATGTGTGAGATATCTCTAGATATGTACCGCGACGAATATCTAGACTTCGGAAGGAAAAATAGAAAGACCAACTTGTCTGTTTGACGTTATAAATTGGAGTGTATTTTACTGTACTTTGATGTGTTTGACAATTCAAAAATGATATTGTTAGATTCTATGTTTTTGACATTTAAGAAAGTTAACCTTTATTTTAGATTAGCAAAAATATAATTGAATGTAATAGAATTTAAATTTAACTCCAATAAAATTAGCAAAAACAATTAAAACGGATTAAAAATGATTATTTTTAATAAAGCTCAAAACATTCTCCCGTCCCGTGAACTATGTTCGCAATTTCTTCATCTTCTTTTTGCCGAACTGGGTGATTATCTTCCGACGCATCCCTTGTCGAGTTATCTGGTTCACTTTTTGCATGTCCTTATTCTCACATGAAAGTAGAAAACAAATGCATTAATAAAAGGGACAACACATGCGTAATTCTACGACAACACGATCATTAGAGAATTGACACTAAAAGTGACCCTGTCTGTCTCTGTTCAGCTGCAGATGATATATGGATACGGATTCTACCCTCGGTTGCTTTCTTACTACAGTAGCCGTAATTCGTGCTTACGCTGCTGTTGTTGCTGTCTGTACGTGTCGCGAATGTGCGTAGTCGACGGTGGTGCTTTGTTTATTTTATTTTATTGTGTTTTTCAGGTATTTTATTGGATTCGTTTAATGTGCAATGATTGCACCGACGCGGGATAAGTGATTCTTAATTGCAAAAAATGAATTTCCCTCCAAGTGTTTATTGTTGTGATTTTCATTCATAATTTCGGTGTAAAGTTAGAGACGTGCATGTAATTTCTCTTTATAGTGATGTGCAGGGGTATAGGTAATCGATTGTTCCGATTTTCGAATTGCGTTCGATAAGTTTTTATTTATTTTTTTTTTATTTTTATTATTATTTAATTATATTATCATTTTAAATGAGATTATAAGTTTAGGGTTGAGTTCAGTTAAGTATTTAGTGTTAAGTGTGGTTTTAGAAATTAAGTGTAGTGTAGAGTATGTTTTACTTTTAAGGAGTTAGTGTAGTGTAGAGTGTGTGTGTTCCAATGATTGTGTAAAGGATGAGTGTAGTGTGAGTGAGTTGTTGATATCGCCTAGAGTGTGTGTGTGAAAGCGAATGAGTGGGAGAGTGAATGAGTTTGCGAGTGGACTGTATGCAATGATTGGAAATTAAGTGTAGTGTAGAGTGTATGTATAGGCTTAGTGTCGTTATACAAGCATTTTATCACTATGGGTATCGTTAGAGGGAAGAGGGCATATTTTGGTCATCGGTCTTTTTACTATTCCATTTTGCGTTTTTAAGGTGACGACGCGGGTGAGGTTGTCCTTTTCTAAGTGTTTCTGGGTGATGCGCGCTAAGCTCCATTTCGTTGGTGGCAGTCGTTCGTCCTTTATGAGCACTAAATCTCCTACTTCGGGTTGTGCCTCAATTTTCAACCATTTCGGCCTATGTTGAAGTTGTGCGTGATATTCGGAGCTCCACTGCTTCCAAAAGACTTGATAGAGAGTTTGAATTCGTTGCCACCGTTCCAGACAGCTGATTTTCTTTTCGGTCTGATCCGGATGATGTACTCCGATGAGAGGATGGCCAATTAGAAAATGACCTGGTGCGAGCGTTGCGAAGTCGTCTGGGTTGTCGGTCAGCGGACAAAGGGGGCGTGAATTTAAACACGCCTCTATTTGAGCCAGCCAGGTGGTAAGCTCTTCAAAGGTGAAGGTTTCATTTCCGATAATTCGCTTGAGGTGGTACTTGATGGATTTGACTCCTGCCTCCCATAATCCTCCAAAGTGGGGAGAAGCAGGTGGGATGAAGTTCCATTTTGTCCCATCGTTGGCAAGCGATGCTGTGACTTCCTTCCAATCCTGTTGTGCCGCTTTGAGTAATCGCTTGAGTTCAGCCTCGGCGCCCACAAAGTTCTTGCCGCAATCGCTGAAAACCTGAGAAGGAACCCCCCTCCTTGCTGTAAATTGTCGAAAAGCTGCTAAGAAAGTTTGAGTGGTCATATCACTGACCAACTCGATATGGATTGCCTTAGTCGCCAGGCATACTAAGATGGCAAAGTAAGACTTAAATGTCTTGAACCCCCTACCTTTCCAGGCCTTTACGTCGATAGGCCCGGCGTAGTCGATGCCAGTCTGACTAAATGCTCGCGAGATACAGACGCGTGGAGCTGGCAAGTTGCCCATCAGCTGTTGTATTGGTTTTGCCCTGTAGCGAAAACAAATAGTGCAGTCGTGAATGCATTTCTTCACGCTATTCTTTATATTTAAAATCCAATATTTGCTTCGGAGATATGATACCATCTGCTGAATTCCGCCATGATATTTGATATTTATTGGATAAGGTATAATTTCACATTAAGATTAATCTTATATTCTGTGATTGGCTTAAGAAAAACAATTTAAGATACATACAATAATCGGTATTTACTTATAAATGAATTTCAGTTTCGAGTTTGCAAATTTTAGAAGAGGAAAATTAGATTAAAATTATCGTTTAAGTTCTTAGGCCGGTATTCACCGACCAATCTTAAACTAAGAGCTTCGTAAACCTATTCACCAACCAATAATAGTGCAGATTTATTAGCGCTCATAAGACTTATGAGTGGTCCCATCCACTCTTAAGTTAAGAGGGTTCATAACTTAGGAACTTCGAAAATTTTCGAAATCAGCTGTGAACTGTCACTCAGACCAAACAAAGGACAAGCTGCATTGGCGAAATGCAAAAGAAAAAATGCCGACGAATTTAATGCCTCCAGCATTTCCGTCAAAAGAACTGCCAACCAAATAAAATATAAAATGTGCCGTGATTAATTCTGACTAAAATCAGGAAAATACAATGTTTTTTTTTTATTGGCATTTCTCTCAGTTCGAAAGAGAGTTCGGAAACTCATTTCACAACGGGTTTGGAAATCGGAAAATTAATTTTTCGCATATTCGAATTAGCACAGATACAAACCTATAAGTGCTTCATAAAATTAAAATGGATTTAAGAGCGCTTGATAATTACCGGCCTAAGTTTACAATATTTAATGCTGAAAAATTTAGCAAGTCTTATCATCTAATCTTATGCAATCCTAGCGAAGTATTTAAAAAGATCAATTTTAAATGTGTTTGCGTTTGTGATTCTCCTAAGGTGTGCGGGTAATGAGTTCCACTGGCGTGTGGCATGGACAAAAAATGTACGTTCGGATTGTAAACAGGTAAACCTCGGTTGTATTAAAACGGTTGTTCTTTGGGAGTGAGAACGATTAAGCCTGTTGTACAAATAGTCAGGTTGATGTGATTGCATGATGCCATAAAGTAATATAAGTGATCTAAATGTAACTAGATCATTAAATCTCAAGCCTGTTATTTGCCTGGTGAAAGCAGATATATGGTCGAAATATTTTTTATTAAATACATATCGAGCTAGATTATTGTAAATTAAGTTCAGTTTCCCCTTAGTGTTGTAATCAACACTACAAAACACTTCACAGCAGTACGTGAGGATAGGCAAGAGTAAAGATTTTACGAGTAGCGTTTTGGTAGCAGTTGGAATAGATCTTTGAGTACGCCAAAGCAATCGAAGACCATTATAGACTTTTCCAACTGTTGTTGCTATGTGATCTGTCTAGGTTAGATTTTCATTAAAGACGAGACTCAAGTTTTTTGCAGTATGGACGTATTTTATTGCTGATATTCCTAGTATTAGGGGTGGAAAGCTGGAGGTGTCTAAGCGATGATTGTATATGCATAATGTTTTTGACTTCCCAGGATTTAAGGACAGGTTGTGCTTAAGTGCCCGCTGTTGAATAACTTTTAAATCCTCATTAATTTCACCTAATGCACTTGCAATATTAGTCAACGGGCAACTCCGGTATAACTGGACATCATCAGCGAACATGTGAACTGAGCAATGTCTGACCAATCTAGGAAGTTTATTCACATACAAGGAGAACAATAGTGGGCCAAGGACAGAACCCTGGGGTACACCTGCTGTTATCTTAAGAAATGAAGACAATCTATCGCCCACTGCCACACATTGCTGACGGCCAGTTAAGTAGGAGTACAATAGTCTTACTGCAGATTTAGAGAGTCCAAAGTTATTTGACAGCTTTTTGCAGAGTACAAGGTGGTCTACAGTGTCAAATGCTTTAGATAAATCAAGCAGTGTTAAAAATGTACAACATCTATTATCCATAGCTTTACGAATGTCATCGATAACAAGCTACAAGGCAGTTTTGCAACTTCTTTTCGAACGATAACCAGACTGGGCGGAGTTTAAAAGATTGTTCGTAGAAAGGTACCCTTGTAGTTGCTTAAGCATGGCTTTTTCGAACACTTTCGATAAGAACGGCTAGATGGATATAGGTCGGTATTCTGTGTTTACCCCATTTTGAGATTCTGGTATTGGAAGCATTTTGGCTTTTTTCCATAAAAGAGGGTACTCGCAAGTAGTAAGTATGTTGTTGAATATATAGGTGAGGTATTTCAAAATACTCGGAAGGAGAAGCTTCAAAAACTTAGGGTTTATGTCATCCAATCCTGTAGCATTTGACTTGACAGATAGAATTGCCTCAACTATGTCTTCATCCGTTAAATTTTCGAATCTAAGGTTTTGTTCATTATCATCATCATCTGTTCCTATTTGCCAAGATACTTGAGATTCAGAGTTAGAAAATTTCGTTAATGGTACTCCAACAGAGACAAACTGCGTGTTAAGCATATCGCAATCTACATCGCCAGCTACTTCGTTTTGCTGTTTCCCATTACCTAGATTACGTAACTTTTTCCAAATATCTTTCCCGGACTGATTGCTAGGGCAGAGAAAAGTCTCGTAGTAGGCTTGCTTCGCATTTTGGATACGAAAAACAACCAAATCACGTAATGATCGATATATTTCATAAAGCTCCTGTAGTTTATAACGTTTCCAATGAGTATATGCGCAATCCCGTTGTTGGATTAAATTAAGAATTTGATTGCTAAACCAAGGAGGAGTACTAGATTTTATAATTTTTGATTTTAACGGAACGTATTGATCGAAGAGCATTTTTATGTTGTGTTGCAAAAAAGATACTTGTTGCTCAACCGAAGACATAAAGTAAATTTGCTCCCAATCGACATTACCAATGTCGGTTACTAAATTTTCGTAGTCTATATTTTTGAAATTTCTAAAAATAATTATATTCTGTTCTTCACCTTTTGGTATGTCATACTTCAAAAATATAAGATCATGCTTTGAAAAACCTGGGGCTGATAACTGATTGTAGAATACGGCTTTACCGATATCACCTACAAAGAAAACATCTAGAAGAGTTTCAGCTTCTTTTGTGAAGTGAGTTGGTGTCCGCAAATTTACTGGTCGTAAACTTAGACTCCTGAAACTATCAACTAACTTAGCTGAAGTGGCGGTACTAAGCAAATCACAGTTGAGGTCGCCACATATGATGACATTGGAGACAGAACATGAAATTTCCTCTAAAATGTTTATTATCGGCGCAGCGTCAATGTTTTTGTTCGGCCTATAGATAACTCCAAGGAGTAATCGTTCTAAACTAAGGTGAAGTTTTAAGAACAAATACTCTGACGTACTATACATGTTCGATTTACATTCAAATTCGCAAGATATATCACTGCGCACGTATATATCACTACGCCCCCTCTTTCACGACCAATTCTATCAGCACGGAAAAGCCTATATCCGTCAACCTCGTAGGCACTATTAGTAATTACGGGACAGAACCATGATTCAGAAACACAAATTACATCAACCTGGGAATTTATAAACAACAGACGAAATTCATCCAATTTAGGTGCCAGACTTTGAGCATTTATATGGCAAATATTTAAGCCTTTTTTCTGCAAACTTAAAATTTGTATCATTTGATATAAATGACTACCAATATCACCGCCAGAAAACCAATTGCTATGAAGAACACCTGGTAGCATCGATTGAGTAATTGAAAAGAATAAACATAAACAGAGAGACACAAGCGCAAACAATAACAAAAAAACTTACAGGGGAGAACAAACAAATTTGACTAGTGTAATAAATTAGGAGAGCAATTTTAATGACAAGAACAGAGATGACGGTATCTATTGTAAAATAAATTTAAAGCAGCAAGCGGTTTACTCGTTATGTGTTGGTTGTAGCAGTTCCTCTCAATGTAGCAGTTCCTCTCAGTTGATGTCTCTCGGCAGCAGCATTCAAACTGTCAACATCTTCTATTACCACGCTCTCACTATCATTGCTGAATTTGACGAGCACAGATCCGGATTTCGTATAAACAGTTGACAGCTTGCCTTCCTTTTTCATACGTGTCGCAAGCTGAAGAAGAGAACGATTTTTTGGTGTTAAGCTCTCATTCACAAACACCGTCTTCCTGGATACAGCAACAGCATTAAAACCAAAATCGCTTAACATCAGCTGGCGTTTTGTTTTTTTCCTGAAGTTAGAGAGCGCCTTCAGCGTTTTGTTCCTCTCACCAGCATTGGCGAATTGCAGAATGACAGCCGGCTCATCACTTCTGTTGCGCGGTTTCGTGCGAAAAGAATTCTTTAAGATAGGTGGTGTTATTTTAATTTTCTCGCAGAGTGTGTTGAATACGTTGGCTAAGTTTTCTTTAGGCATTTGTGGGATACCGAAAACAACAGCATCTGCGATGAACTCTTTGCGTTCCAGCATATCACAACGCTTCCGTAGCTCTGAGAGCTCCCCCGTTAATCTGCTATTGACAACATGTTCGACGTCATTGACTCGCTGAGATAGATCGGAGAAGGCGGAATTAATATTATTGACGCATTCGACCAATTTTTGCTCTAGGTTTAGGATCTTGAACAGCAATTCATTGCAGGTGTCTGTCAGCTTGCTCTTAAAGGATGCGATTATGTCGTCAGTATGCTTTTTTAGCTCATCATGAAACGATTGTTCAGTCAGTTCTTTAAGGGTAGGCGAAGATGGCAGGTTTTTTGGGGAATTCAGCTGGGTTGGAGCGGACGGAAGTTTTGGCTTGATGGGTTTACTCTGCTTCTTGCCAACCTTTGTACCATCGGAGGTTGAGTTTGTAGCGTGCGAACCCGTTAGTGTCGAAGTTGAAGGTTGGTTTGGAGCAGTGTTTGACCCGGATCTGGTAGCAATCGACGACATCATACGCGGTTTGAATAAATATATATGTATAAACACGGCAGACAGCAAGCAAATAAAATAGAAAACAGTATTTTTTATTTTTTTTTGCTAGGTTTTTAGCTATTAGTTGGTTATTTGCAGATGTTTTTTTTTGCATTACTATATTCGCGCACTGTATCTGTAAGCTACGCGTTTAAGTTAGGTTGACAAGCTTAGATTACTTTTGCCGGAGAAGGCTTAAAATACGTCTATTCACACTCGAACATCACTGCGACTCGATGCGAATCTCGTAGCAAAAGTTTTGAAAAGTGATGTGTAGGGTTGAGTATAATTGGATGTCGCTGATCGTAAGACATCTCAGAATGTTGCAATCTACCTCCTACTCGAAGAATGCCTTCCCTGTCTACAAAAGGATTGAGAGAGATGAACATTTTACCTTTTGAACCACCCCTTATCGCTGCAATTTCCTTTCGAAACATCTGATGTTGAACTACCTTTACCTCTTTCAGTGTAGCTGCTTGAATCTCCTCGGGTGATAACGCCGTAAGTTCCCGATCATGAGGTAGTTTTCGTAGATTGTTAACGAATCTCGTACACCAAGCAATGATCCTTACCAATTTCAAAAGATTAGAGTAATAGAGGCTAATCAAAGTGTTGATGACATTATCGGCTACGATTGCGCAAAGACATTTCACCTGTCGAACTTCCTCAGCGGTCTCCTGTTTTGAAGGTTGCCATGGAATGATGAACTCCCATTCCTTTCCGAGAAATTCTGGGCCATTCCACCAGAGTTGGTTTCCTTCCAGGCTTGAGGGAAGAAGTCCGCGCGACAACAAATCCGCAGGGTTATGTTTGGTGGTAACGTGTTTCCAAATGCTGCAATTGGTGAGTCGCTGAATCTCTGCTACCCTATTAGCAACAAAAGTCTAACATTTATGTGGGATTGGGCCAGACTGACATACGATACCCTACGGACAATGTACGACAAACTACATAACGAACGCATATACTCTCCATTTACATAAAGGACATAACAGTAGCATCGTACGACGCCAAGCTGAAATAAAGAACGAACGGAGATAACTAACGTCACACACAAGACGGACGAAGACAGACCAAAGAAAACAAACAAAAAGAGAGGCAGTCACCAAACTACCACCAACCTCATCGGAGGTACTAACTTTTCATTCAATAAAATAAGAATTATAACGTATTGTATTTGACCGAGTGTTTTATTTCATTTAAACAAAAGTGAAGACTATAATTGGGGGCTCAACCGGGATGGATTATTGAAGCCAAATAAAAAAATCTAATTGATCACAGTGAAAGTGAATAAAAAAAAAAAAAGGCAACAACAAAAAAGCGAACAGAATTTTCATCCCTAAGTAAGGAACGGGTTGTGAGTTGAAGAATATTGCGCGGCGCGCGTCACTAAACTCACCGCAGCAGTAAGAGGGTTGAAACTTATCTGTTTCGCCGTTGTATGCTATGAAGTGTCGTGTCCAGACACGTCTAGAAAAGGGGCAGCTGTAAAAGTAGCAGTAGAAGCGGTGGAATTTCGGCAAACAAGACAAGAAAAGTGCAGTGGTGGAAGTAGCGGTGGCAGCTGTTGAATTTCGGCAACCAAGCCAAGTACAGTGCAACGGTGAAGTAGCGGTGCAAGCAGCAGAACTTAAAAAAAAAACCAGAGAAGTAGTAGTAGTTTACATTTATTAGTATTCGGTCATTAAACCACTATCATATTATTATGGCAATCATTTAAGTTTTTATGTATTTGTAATTTTCTTTGCTGCTGTCTATCTCATTCAATTAAATTACACTTTTATCAAGTAAGATAGATAGGGAAACGATACTGGCTCTGACTGTAGACGGACTTAAGGAGAAACTGACCCAACTAAATTTACAGACGAACGGACTGAAGAACGTTTTACAGGAAAGGCTTCTAGAACACTTCGGCTTGTCGTACGACGTTGAAGAAGAAAACGATGATGAGTTCGCTGAAGCCGAAACCTCAAGGTCCACTCTAGATGCGCCCGTCGGACGGACGACATTCACGCTGCGAGACATAGAAGACTCTATGACACCATTTGATGGAACCGGTAGCCTGGATGTCAACGTGTGGATCCAGGAATTCGAAGAAACTGCGCATACAGTCAGCTGGGGCAGCCTTCAGAAGTACATATACGCAAAACAGTTGCTTAGAGGAGCCGCCAAGCTATTCCTCCGTAGTCAGGCAGATGTGCACAACTGGGTAAGTTTGAAAGCAGCGCTGGTTAACGAGTTTGGAACTAAATTTTCATCAGCTGAAGTGCACCGTATACTGAGAGCCCGGCGTAAGAAGTCGACAGAAACGCTTAACGAGTACCTTTACTGCCTAATGGAAATAGGAAAGATGATAACATTAGATGAAGAAAGCATAATCGACTATGTCACAGAAGGAGTACCAGACTCCCGACAAAACAAATCTATCTTGTACCAAGCCAAATCGATAAGCGATCTTAAGAGTCGGCTAAAAGTGTATGAAAGGGTACGGGGTCCAGAGCAGAGTTTTCCGCAGACCAGAGGGAATAGTCGGACAGCCATCGCCGATAGTCGAGCAGTAGTGAAGACGGAGAAGAGGGAACGAGGATGCTTTAAATGTGGAGATGTAACACACATGGACAGAGACTGTAGGTCGCATTCCTTCAAATGCTTCAGGTGTGGTCAACCGGGTCATCGAGCATCTGAGTGTAAAGCTGAGATACCAAGGACGCAGCAATCAAGGAGAGCGGATAGCAGTAACGTTCACACTGCATCAACGGGTGATGCAACTGACTCATTTCCGGTAGCTAGGGTGTGTTTGGCTATTGGTACCAATAGGGTATTTAAAGATATCTCTGTAGGTGGTGTTTTATTATCCGCGTTGCTTGATACAGGTAGCGACTTATATTTTCTACGGTATGACGTATTAGTAAGGATGAACTTTACAGAATTAAATAGCCAGAAAAAATCATTACTAGGCATTGGGCAACAGAAGATCACAACAATGGGCAACTTCTGGGCGGAGATAGTAGTGGACGGGATCAAGTTGAACGTCAATTTTCACGTAGTAAGAGAAAGAGATATCCAATATTCCGCAGTAATTGGCAATGATATCCTCGCTGAGGCGGATTTGATAATTACGGCCGAAGGGGCGGAGTTCAAACACAAGCAGGAAAGAAGCAACTCCAGTACCGACAATGCAGCACGGATTGACGAAGGTCAGTTAAGAGACGTAAATGGTGAGGTAGCAGACGCAAAGGGCGTTGGATCGCACAAAAGCAGAGGGTACGCAGACGGTTGGGGGGAAGTTGACCGCGAACTGGAAGTACGAGGCAGTGAAGTCGATCGGTTGGCTGGGAGCCATGAGTACACAGCTAGGTGGGACCTGGATGTAGGAGAGTTTACGAATGAGCTGGAATACATATGTCGGGCTGCAGAAGAGGGTGTGTTTGAAAGGGAGACAGACTTAGACTTAAAACATTTAGAGGAAAACTGTCGGGCAAAGTTGTTGAAGATAATAGGAGATTACTTCCCAGTCGGGAATGAGGAACCACCAATTACGATGAAGCTGGTGCTGAGAGATAAAATCCCAATCTTCCAAGGACCTAGGCGGATGGCCTACACGGATCAGAATGTTGTGCGAAAGCAAGTGGATGAGTGGTTAGCAGAAAAGATCATTCAACCAAGCAGATCGATCGTTCTGGTCTCAAAGAAGGATGGGACTAAAAGACTTTGTTGTGACTACAGGAGACTCAACGAGAAGATCATTAGGGACAATTTTCCAATGGTCATAATGGATGAAGTTATCGAGCGACTACAAGGAGCAAAAGTTTATACTACGTTGGATCTCCAGAACGGTTTCTTTCACGTCCCAATGGATCCAGAGTCGCGAAAGTACACGGCATTCGTCACACAAGATGCACAATATGAGTTTCTGTACGTGCCTTTCGGTATCTCGAACTCCCCAGCCGTCTTTGGCAGATACATTCACGCGATATTTCGGACATTAATCCAGGCAGGTGTAATAGTCGTCTACATGGACGATCTGGTAATTCCATCGAGGGATGAAGAGGAGGGTGTAGAGAAACTAACAAAGGTTCTTGCAGTAGCTGCGGCATACGGATTGCGAATCAAGTGGAGAAAGTGCCAGTTCCTCAAGAGAAGAATCGCATTTTTGGGATACGTCATTCAGGATAATGCCATCAAGCCATCCGACGAAAAGACCAGGGCCGTAAAGGAGTACCCAGTACCAGTAAACGAAAAAGCACTTCAAAGGTTTTTAGGGCTTGCGTCGTATTTTAGACGGTTCGTAGAAGGATACGCGATAATAGCTAAACCATTATCAGACCTGTTGCGTAAGGACAAAAGGTTCGAATGAGGAAACGAGCAAATGTTGGCTTTTGAACAGCTCAAAACAGCACTCATCAAAGCGCCTGTCCTCAAGTTGTTCAACCCCAAAGCATCTACAGAAATCCATACAGATGCCTGTAAATTCGGATATGGAGCGGTTTTGTTGCAGATGGACCCAGAAGATAGGCAGTATCATCCGATCCAGTATATGAGCCGCGAGACCACTCCCGTAGAGGAAAGTTATCACTCGTATGAGTTGGAGGTGCTGGCTATACAGGCTCTGAAGAAATGGAGAATCTACGTGGTGGGAACAAAGGTCAAGATCGTTACCGACTGCAACGCGTTCACAATGACGATGAAAAAGAATGATGTCCAATTGAGAGTCGCCAGGTGGGCAATGTTCCTTCAAGAATTCCACTATGTCATCGAGCATCGTTCAGGGTCCAAAATGAGACACGTGGATGCGCTGAGCTGAGTTTCATGTTTACTAGTGGAAGATTCGTTGAGCCATCGCATTCGAGAAGCGCAATTAAGGGACGATTGGATTCGAGCAGTGAGAAAAATCCTCGAGAGGGAAGAGTACGAAGATTTTTTCATTAAAAGAGGAATACTTTACAAAGATCCGGTAAAGGAAATGATGGTGATACCCACAGTAATGGAGCAGGAGATAATTAGCGTCGCCCACCAGCAAGGACACTTTTCCGTCAAGAAAACGCAGGACCTGGTAGAAAAGACGTTTTTTATCCCTGGTTTGGCTGCAAAGGTAGCGAACATAGTGCGAGGATGCGTTAAATGCATCATAGCAAAGTCGAAGAGTGGCAAGAAGGAAGGCTATCTGAAGCCCATCGACAAAGAAGATAAGCCTTTAGGGACATACCATATAGACCACGTCGGGCCAATGGAACCAACGCACAAACAGTATAACCATATACTAGTCGTCGTAGACGCGTTCTCCAAATTTGTATGGCTCTATCCTACAAGGAGCACTGGAACGAGCGAGGTCGTAGATCGGCTTAGAAGGCAGTCTATTGTTTTTGGTAACCCACGAAGGATAATATCGGATAGAGGAACAGCCTTCACATCTACAGCATTCGAGGAGTATTGCAGGGAAGAAAACATGGAGCATCTGCTGATTGCAACAGGAGTACCGCGCGGGAACGGTCAAGTGGAAAGGATCCATAGAATAATCGTGCCAATGCTCTCCAAAGCTTGCGCCGATAATTCCAAAAACTGGTACAAGCACATAGATCGTGTTCAGCAAGCACTGAACAATACGCCACCCAGAAGTACAAAGTTTTGTCCATTCAGGATACTTACAGGACTCGAGATGCGTACTGCCGAATATCCGGATCTTCGGGAATTACTGGATGAAGAACAGATAGATGAGCTGGATGTGGAAAGGTCTACGATGCGGGAGGAAGTCCGTGAAAATATCGCTAAAATCCATGGGGAGAATAAGAGGTCATTTAACAAGAAGAGGGCACCGGAGCCAAGTTATCAGCTAAACGAGCTAGTAGCCATTAAGCGAACGCAGTTTGGAAGCGGTATGAAGCTGAGACCCAAATTCTTCGGGCCGTACAAGGTGATAAAAATACTCAATCATGGAAGGTATGACGTGCAGAAGGTGGGGGACCATGAAGGGCCAGGAACTACAACGACGATAGCCGAGTATATGAAGAGGTGGAACAACTGAATTCCTCATTCGGGGCGAATGAAACGTCAGGACAGCCGAATGTGGGATTGGGCCAGACTGACATACGATACCCTACGAACAATGTACGACAAACTACATAACGAACGCATATACTCTCCATTTACATAAAGGACATAACAGTAACATCGTACGACGCCAAGCTGAAACAAAGAACGAACGGAGATAACTAACGTCACACACAAGACGGACGAAGACAGACAAAAGAAAACAAACAAAAAGAGAGGCAGTCACCAAACTACCACCAACCTCATCGGAGGTATTAACTTTTCATTCAATAAAATAAGAGTTATAACGTATTGTATTTGATCGAGTGTTTTATTTCATTTAAACAGAAGTGAAGACTACATTTAGATGGTGGTGCATTGATCCAGGCCAAAGTTATCTCTGAGTCCGACCACGCGAATGTCTTGACCTCCTCCCAGCGCAATGTCTTCGATGTGTAGTGTAAGAGTGAAGCCAACATAACTGCTGCACAAAGCTCTAAAGCTCTGAGTCACCGTCTTCAGAGGAGCCACTTTGGTTTTGGAGATCAGTAAATGAGTGTGAATGTTGTTGTCTTCATCTAAACTCCGCACGTAAATTGCAGCACCATACGCTTTTTCCGACGCGTCACTAAAGCCATGAAGTTCCAGGTTCCGTTGTTTGCTTTGTGTGAGGATCCACCGTGGCAACCGAAGCATCTCGATCAGGGAAAGTTCCTTTCGAAGGGCTTCCCATTCTTCTTGAAGCTCAACAGGAATCGGTTGGTCCCAGGACACTCCGCGCCACCAAAGTTGCTGCATCATCATTTTTGCCTTGACAATGCACGGTGAAATCCAACCAAGGGGATCGAAAAGTTTTGCGATCGTGGAAAGCATTGATCATTTTGTGACTTCCGAGGTATCTACTTGCAGGTTTTGAAAGGAAAAGCAATCACCAAGTGGAAACCATCCGACCCCTAAAACCTTAATGTGCTCTGTCGAATCAAAAGGAAGTACAAAACCTAACTCTCATTGATCTAGTGGAATATCCTGAAAAAACTCCTCAGTGTTGCTCGTCCACTTTCGAATGTTAAAGCCTGCAGGGGATAACAAATGTCTGACATCATCTCTTCTCTTCAAAAGTTCCTCCAACGAATCGGCTCCTGTGATGACACCATCGACGTACGTGTCTTCTCGAATAATCCTGGATCCACTGGATCTAGCTTTTCTCCGTCTGCTAGCTGGTTAAGCGTTCGAATAGCAAGGTGAGGAGCGCTGGCAGTGCCGAAAGTTACGGTTTGTAGGCGGTATACCTTCACAGGCTCATGGATTTCATCACGCCAGTTGATGAGCTGGTAGTATGAGTCGCTGTGATTCATGCGGATTTGCCTGTATATCTTTTCGATGTCGGCTATAAAGGTATACCTATACGTCCTCCATCTCAGCAGAATATCCGTAATATTATTTTGAGTCTTAGGTCCTATCATCAAATGGTTGTTCAACGAAGTTCCATCCGAAGTCTTTGCAGCGGCATTGAAAACGACTCGAAGCTTGGTGGTAGTGCTTGCTTCCTTAACTACTGCATGATGCTGAACGAAGTAATGGAATGGAGTCTTGAGAACTTCGTCGGATTCGACATCGACTTCTACCATCTGATGAAGTTCCAGGTATTCTTATATACTTTTTTTATATTCTTTGTGTAGTGTTGGGTTGTTTGCGAAACGTCGCTCCAGCTGATGAAACCTACGCAAGGCGCTTTCCTTCGAGGATCCAAGCCCAGGTTTACATCCTTCCTTAAACGGTAACGACACTTCGTAGCGTCCATTCGCTAACCGTTTCGTCGTTTCCACGAAATATCTCTCGCAGGCTAGATTTTCTTCCGTTTCTTGGACCTGAAAGGGAAGCTCTTCCATCTCCCAAAATTTTCGGAGCTGGGTATCGATGTCCAAAACCTGAAGAAAACTTTTTACGGTGTTTGTAGATTGCACAGGCACCTTCCCCAGCAAAATCCATCCCAATCGAGCTTTTTGGGCAATGGAAGACACAGGATCGTCTCCTCTTACTACATCCGGAAGTAAAATTTCCGAAAATATGTCGGTTCCTAGAAGCAAGTCGATCGGTGCGGGCTTGTAGTAAGAGGAATCAGCCAAGGTTAACTCCTTAATGTGACTCCACTGCTTAGGCGACAACTCATTGGATGGCAGTAACCCAGTTAATGTTTTGAAAACAAACGCCCTCAACTTTGTTTCGTAGGAAGAGTGAAGGGACCCCAGCGTCAAACCCACAAAGCTGTGACACGACCCATTCCTAACTTTGCCTAGACCAGACACTTCGATGAAGGTACGACGCTTCTTCAGGCCTAATGTTTGAGCTGCTGCCTCGGTTACGAACGTTGCTTCAGAACCTGGATCTACTAAACAAACCTTGCATCCAAATTGCTCCTTCTGCTTAGGCCTGATATGGAACGTGTTTACCTTTGATGATCCATTCTTCTGGCTGCTGCTCTAACTCAGAAAACTCTATGAAAGTGGGTAAATCCTTTTTTACCCCCAGCTTTTCCTCCCACAGTTGCTGTGTTACTGCGGGAAGCTTCTGCAACATCGTGTAAATAAGGATAGAGTCCCAATGCTCAACCGGAAGCCCTATATTCTGAAGAGAATGCCGACACTCTGTAGAGGTATCGAGAACCTTCTTTATGCCAAGGGAACTTTCCTTAGTAATTACTCCTTGTCCAAAGAACAGTTTCAACTGCGCGTTTACAAGGATGCGCTTATGGTCATACCGAGAAGTAAGGATCAACCAAGCCCTATCATAATTTCCCTGAACGATACCTAAATGCTGTATTAAACGGTCAGCCTCACCCGTTACGCTGGATTTCAAAAAGTGGAGTTTTTGGATCTCCGACAGGGACGCGTTATCGTGGATGAGTGAAACAAAAATATCGTGGAAAGACCTCCACTCCTCATAACTACCAGCAAATGTAGGCAATTTCACCACAGGTAACTTTAAATCCCGAATTCCCATATTTAAATTTATTGGCACAGAACTCACCGGATCTCCTGTTTCGATTTCAGCTGCCTGTGTTAATGCCGGTGACGGTGCCCCTGCTGGTTTCGGTTTTGTAGCCACTTTTGGTGGCGGTGGTGGTGCTGGTATGGGTACTGGTGTCGGTGCCAACTTGTCCAAGGAGTCAGTCATTGCAGTCCGATAATCCAGGTACAGATCCTTAATCTGATCAAACAATTTTTCACACTCCTCCTGGCCTTCAGGGTCCTTTGATGAAACTACGTCCTTGTTGTAGTCGCAGCTGACTTTAAAATTATTTTCCAGTATGGAAACTCTGGCTTTGAGGTAATTTTTGCTTCTATCCGCTTCCGATCTTTTTCTAAAATTCACAAAATCCTTTTGAATTTGCGATAGAGCGTTTTTCAATAGTTTTTCCATTGCGCTCATTGTATCGCAGAGGAAAAAAATCCAGGAAAGAAAACGAAAAAAATATTTAAAACACACACTCTACTCACTTTTCCTTTTTTTATTTTATTTTAGCGCTCCGTTGTGTATCCTGATACGGTGCACGGACTGGGTTGCTGTATGCAGTGAACGGTCCCACGTTGCGGTAATACTTGCAGTACACCGGGCAGTTGCAGTATAATATACTGTATAATGAAACTGTCCCCCGATGCGGTTGTACTTACAGCAGTAAACCGGATAATTGCTGTATACCGTACCGTATTGCGAAAGGGTTACACGATGCGGTTCCAATTAACAGTACACGGGCAGTTGCGGTATTACGTACCGTATTGAATTTATAGCGGAACAGGAATAAGTCTACTAGCGGCGCGGGATACCGTTCTGCACTTTGCCTTTGTCTAAAGGTTTGTTAAGAGTCACGAAAATGTCACGAAATTAGCAAATGTAAAACAAATATGCACTTTAGCTTATAAACACAACAAATAAATGCACTTTATCTTTTCCGGATGGCAAACGACTAACAAAGGCCTCGTAGGGGCAGCATCTCCCGATATGTGCTGGTCCGCTAAGTAACGAGTAGGAGCCACTGCAGCCGAAAACCTAGCAGCTCTGTTAGTAAGCCCTACTCCCACCTCCTCGTGGTGTCATCTGGGAATTTCTTCGGAAATTGCTAACGGGAGAGGACGAATGGCGAGCTTCCTGCGCCAAAAAACAGGATAAGTGTCGGTTGGTCTGTGGCCCAGCGAGCCGCAACCGTAAAACAAACTATTGCTCCGAAACGCAAACAATCGCCTCGGATAAGGACGGATAATTTGTTGACGACCTTTGGCTATCAGACACGGACAACGATCGGATTCTGGAACGCTAAGACCCTCCTGGACTCACTCAAGGAAGGGCCTTATAACGCCAGATTCCTCCAATTGGAGCGCGAATTCGCACGGTATAAAATCGACATCTTAGGGCTGAGCGAGATAAGATGGTACGATGCTGGGGAATACATCTCCCCAACAATAAGCACTGTGATGCTCTACTCTGGTAAACCAGCTGGAAGTGCACGGAGTTCTGGCGTAGGACTCATGCTAACTCCAGCAGCACGTAGTAGCCTCATATCCTGGAAACCCCATAGTGACCGGATATTGACGGCTAGGTTCCAGAGTAGAGTTAGAAAAATTACCATCATACAGTGTTATGCTCCGACTCTAGACGCGACTGAGGATGAAAAGGATAATTTTTATAGCTACTTAGGCGCCGCCTACAACCAAACGCCTAATGGGGACGTCGTAATGGTAATGGGAGATCTCAATGCCAAGGTGGGTAGCGACAACACCATGCTTAAGCACGTGATGGGAGTTCACGGCGTGGGAGACCGTAATTACAATGGTGAGCGGTTTGTGGACTTCTGCAATACCAACCGCCTAGTCATCGGAGGTACGCTGTTTAAGCATAACACCTGCCATAAAATCAGTTGGGTCTCTACTGATAGGCAACGAACATCCAACCAGATCGACCACATTGCGATCAGTCGCCGCTTTAGAAATTGTCTCCTGGACGTCCGAAACAGACGTGGAGCTGACGTCGGACAAGAACGAGATCACCATCTTATGGTAGCTCATTTACGCCTTCGTACTGCATCCGTCAACAGCAACCGCTCAAACCTACTTAACATCACCAGGTTTAATATCGACAGGCTCAAGGTTTCCCAAGTGCGCCAACAGTTCAGGGACCATCTTGCCTTAGAAGCAGAAGCAATCAGCAGCATGGAGAACATGGATGGCCACTGGAGTGCTGTGAAATATGCTTTTGCGACTGGGGCACGCACGTATGTCGGGAAAAAGCAGAAACACCACCGCACATGGCTTTCTACAGACACCTGGAGACGGATCGATGAGCGTACAACAATCAAGGCTCGGATTGCAGCGGCCTCAGCAGTAGAGAGAACCGAGCGAAGAAGCCCAATACCGTGCGAAGAAGAAAGAAGTGCAGCGTAGTGTGAGACGTGACAAACGTCAATATGTCAACTCACTGGCCTCAAGGGCTGAAGAAGCAGCGAGTAGCTGCGACAGTAGGACTGTTAACAATATCACTAAGGAGCTCATTGGTGGTCGAAACTCCAAACAACACCCAGTGAAGAGTCTGGACAGTAATCTTCTGATTTCGGATGAGGATCAGCTCACTAGATGGAGAGAACATTTTGCTACAGTGCTAAATCACTTAGACGACGGCGGTATGATCTTGAATTCGAATGAGCAGTTCGAAGCAACAAATTCCCGAATTCGCACCGTACCTCCCAGTAAAACTGAAATAATAACAGCAATCAAGTCCCTCAAGAAGAACAAAGCGGTGGGTATTGATGGCATCCCTGCCGAGCTATTTCAAGCGGCGACAAATACATCGGCAGATTTGCTGCATCCGCTAATACGGAGAGCTTGATATAGTGAACAATTTCCACAGGAGTGGAAAAGGGGGATGATCATTAAGCTTCCAAAGAAGGGCAACTTGATGGAGTGCGGTAACTGGAGAGGTATATGTGTTCTTCCAGCTGTAGCTAAAATAATATCTAGAATAATTATAGAACGAATTAAAGAACATTTAGATTCAACTCTCGATGTCGAACAGGCAGGCTTTCGCGCTGGATCCTCCTGCATCGACCACATAAACACCTTACGGATCATAATCGAACAATGCGTTGGGTATAGGTCTCCGCTTTATTTACTGTTTATCGACTTCGAGAAAGCTTTCGACAGCTTGAATCGAGATGCTATCTGG
The DNA here is from genome assembly GCA_945910035.1 of Brachypalpus laphriformis. Lineage (NCBI taxonomy): Eukaryota > Metazoa > Arthropoda > Insecta > Diptera > Syrphidae > Brachypalpus > Brachypalpus laphriformis. The sequence goes on along the minus strand of OX246754.1, from coordinate 122,926,814 downwards.
TTGGCCTTGCGCAGGAGAGGCATTCCAGAAAAGCTCATAGCTATTACCAAGGCTACATATGAGGGCGGCAAGTGTCACGTCGTGCACAATGGTAAGGTGTCGGAGGATTTTGAAGTCCAAAGTGGAGTACGTCAAGGGCGCATACTGTCCCCACTATTGTTCTTGGTGGTTGTCAGCGATGTACTCCGTGCAGCATTGACGGAAGCTAATTCTGGAATTCGTTGGACGATGACATCTTACCTTAAACACCTAGATTACGCTGACGATGTTTGTCTACTTTCACATCGGATAATGGATCTTCATCTGATGGCCCAAAATCTAGAAGCTGAGGCAAACAAAGTGGGGCTAAAAATAAACACAGCCAAAACAAAAGCCTTGAGTACTTCCAATACCCGCGCTCAACTTAACATTGCCGGAAAGCAAGTCGAGAAAGTTGATAACTTTCTATATTTAGGAAGTGTCGTCTCGGCTAATCGCGGTGGCACCGAACTGGATGTGTGCAGCAGAATCGGGAAGGCTAAAGCTGCTTTCGGAATGCTGTCGAAAATCTGGAGAAGCAATGTTATTAGCTTAAGAACCAAGCTACGACTGTTCCGCTCCAACGTAGAATCAGTGCTGCTTTATGGGTGCAGTACTTGGAAGGTGGACACCATTAACACACGCAAGCTACAAGTCTTCGTAAACAAATGCTTAAGAATCATCTTAAGGATTTTTTGGCCGAACCGCATCTCCAACGAACAACTTTATCTGAGAACGGGGCAAGAACCTATAAGCATTACTATACGAAGAAGAAAGTGGCAATGGATCGGACATACCCTACGGCGCGAAGACAACTCCATTGCGAAATACGCCATGCAGTGGAATCCGCTCACCCAGGTAGGCAGAATAGCGGGACGCCCTAGGCAAACGTGGCGCAGAACAGTTGAGGAGGAATCGAGCTCTTTAGGAATGAGTTGGAGGCAGCTCAAACGCGTTGCAGAAATCCGAACACGATGGCGCGCAGGCGTGGTTGACGCCCTATGCCCCCCGAGGGGTTAAAGGATATAAGTAAGTAAGTATCTTTTCTAGCCCACTAAAACAATTCGATTCGATTGTTTAGGCTCGAATGGACCAAATGTTTGAGTCGGGTTGCTAAAGTGCACACTGAGAGTATCTTTGGGTGATATGTGTTGTGTGGGGTATTCTCACCGACGGATATGTGTGAGATATCTCTAGATATGTACCGCGACGAATATCTAGACTTCGGAAGGAAAAATAGAAAGACCAACTTGTCTGTTTGACGTTATAAATTAGAGTGTATTTTATTGTACTTTGATATGTTTGACAATTCAAAAATGATATTGTTAGATTCTATGTTTTTGACATTTAAGAAAGTTAACCTTTATTTTAGATTAGCAAAAATATAATTGAATGTAATAGAATTTGAATTTAACTCCAATAAAATTATTTAGCAAAAACAATTAAAACGGATTAAAAATGATTATTTTTAATAAAGCTCAAAACACAAGTGTAACACCTTGGTATCTCGCTTCCTTGGATATGTCGATTGGGACGTTTTCTAGTGTAATTTGTTTAAGGGTATGGTTTCTGCTCCTGGAAAAGGGTTCTTCGGGGATGGTAAGTCCCTTTGTCCTGCACCAATCCGAAGTTAAATTGAGGGCACCTTGCATTAGTTGAGAAATTATGTCCTCAAATTTGCTTCTGACGCTGATGACAATGTCGTCTGCATATCCTTGTACCTTCTAATCCGATTTTTCAAGTAGCTCTATGAGCTCGTCAATAACTAAGGTCCAGAGCAGAGGAGAGAGGACCTCTCTCTGCGGGCAACTTCTGACAGCTGTTATAGTTTTATGCGAGCCTCCGCACTCGATTCTTATTTTCCTTCTACTGTAATATCGATACAGCACCGTACTTTCGCTTTATAAACTGGAGATGAGTACGTACCCGAGAATAATATGGTAAAATGAAACAAATCGTTTTTATTCGAACACTAATTTTATTACCAACTCTAGGGCCCGCCGTCTCAATGCATTGGCTGCGACCGCTAGAGTGGAGTTGCAAATCTATTCTGTCTTTATTCTACCATCCTCCGCCTTATATAGTATCGAATCCATCCCTAACATCCACATAAAATATTCGGTACCACGTATCCCGCCGTAAATGACCTACCCATGCTGTTATATTGAGAAAACCCACCAGGGTTTTTCTAGCATGTGGCGCCATGACCGTCATAAACCATTTCCTGTGATCATGTACCATCGGCGATCCGTTCTTATGTTTATTACTTGAGCGATTTAAGCGATTAGGCTTAATATTTGCTATGCGATAGTTAAGGGATGGAAGTCGATATAAGTATATGGTTATTGTGATATTTTATATGGGACGCATGTAGTGAGTCACTACATCCCGCTACCCTTAGGTTAGGTTAGGTTAGGTTGAAGTGGCTGCTAGTAGAGAATCGCCAACACACTTAGACCAAAAATAGGTCCAATGTGATACCACATGGATCATGGAAGAAAGTTTGTCCTACCTACTCGTTAAACCATTTTGAGCCACTTATGAAGCGTAGGAGGCTATTAATATCAATGTTTTTCAGGTCGCCTATATTGTTGTAATAGGGGGCTTATAGGTGAAGCTTTCTTCTACGGGAGAGAGCTGGGCAGAAACAAAGAAGGTGAGGAATAGTTTCTTCCTCTTCTTCATCCATGCAGCTTCTACAAAAGTCGTTCGCAAGAACGCCTAGCCTTGCAGCATGCTTGCCTATTAGACAGTTTCCAGTGATGACACGTATTATAGCGCCGATATGCACTCTATTGAGAGAGATTAAATTCTTAAAACGTTTTAGATCCAGCTTCGGCCAAATTTGTTTTGTCGCTAGACATGTGGGTCCACTTGTCCACCTAAGATTCGTACTCTCGTTAGCATCCAGCTTAAATTTGAGTTTGCAAGTAGCGATTGTAGGAATGTTCCTATGCCCCGGCACCCAACACAAGTGAATACTGAACTGCTCAGACATCTCCACGAGAGACGATCGGCAGTCTAGAGCTACTAAGGAATTTATAGAGGTCGATTCCAAGGATTTGATTGCTGCTTGGGTGTCTGAAAAGATGCGGATATTTCTAGCAGATATCACGTTTTTCTTAAGCCAAGATAAGACTTCTTTAATCGGCAAAATTTCCGCCTGGAACACGCTACAATGATTTGGAAGACGGAATGAGAGCTTAAGATCAAGCTTGTCAGAGAAGACACCTCCAACAACTCCGTCCTTGGATTTTCAGCCATCAGTGAAGAAGCGGATTGACCCATCTTCTAAAAATGCATCATCATTCTAGAGTGATCTGGAGGGGATGGTGACGAGGAAGTTCTTGTCAAAGAATTTGAATTTATTCCAAATGGAAGCGTGGCCGAATTCTTTTCTTGACCACTGTTGGGTAGTTTCGAGGCGAACGGCTGAATTCGCTGCCATTCGCTCCGCCTATGCACAGGTAAGCTGTGCGCTGGACCTTACTTAGATAATCACGATTTATAGCTTTTTCTAAGGTCGTCCACCAGACAATCACCCCGTATGTGAGTATCGGTCTAATGACCGAGATGTGGAGTGCCTCTACTGACAGACCTTCTGGTAGACGTCCCACCCAGTTTAGAGTTGATAATCCGACCATTAAGCAGTAGATTAATTAGTTCGCAAAGTGAGGTGTCGACCTTCAGCTCTGATAGTGCATCTGCTATCGTTGATACATTGACATTGTTGAAAGCGCCTCCTATATCCAGAAAAGCAACCATTGTATAGTCCTTATGGAACAGGGAATATTCTATTTTACGCACCAGTGAGTGTAATGCCGTCTCCACTGATTTTCCTTTGCAATATGCATGCTGGGCCGCCGACAGTATTTTCTTATCAATACTGTTGCGTAAATGGATATCAATCAATCGTTCTAATGTTTTTAAGAGGAATGATGATAGACTTATAGGTCTGAAATCTCTTGGATTTATGTGAGAGCATTCATCGCTTTGGGTATGAAGACAACTTTAACTTCTCTCCATATTTTTGGGATATATACCAAGTCTAGACAACTTTTAAAAATTGTCTCAAGCATTGGCAGGATTATATCCGATTACTTCTGCAACTCGGCAGGTATTATGCCGTCTGGTCCCGCGGATTTATATGGTTTGAAGCTATGCAGTGCCCACTAAAGCTTGCTCTGTGTAATCAGTTCTGAGGAGTTTGTTTTCTGTGCAGATGGTTTGCTGAAAACCATATTGCTAACAACTTGGGAACTGCCTGGGAAATGAGTGTCAAGCAGTAAATTTAGTGAATTTTCGCTTGAAGTCGTCCAAGACCCATCAATTTTCTTAAGGTAACTACTTTTGGCATTATTGAAAAGTTTTCTACAATTATTTCTTTAAGGACCTAACCCTGCAATCCACCAATGTGGCCTCTTCTTGCCCCTGGGTTGAACCAAGGGGCAGGAAGAAGTCATTGCTATATTTAAGGCTGAGGTTAAGTCCTCAACCACGCGATCAAGTTCTTGGGGGTTGCAGGGGGGATTAAGGTGATCTGAGGTAACGAAATTGCTTAAAGTTGACCTATACTTGAGCCAATCAGTTTTGCGGTAGCCTAAAAACTGGCGGGTTAATAGAATCTACATATAGAGAGAATTTCCCGTCAACCCGATCAGAATGAAGTGAGGATAGCGATATCTAAACTCAAATCCAACAAAGCTACTGGAGCCGACGGCCTTGCCGCTGGACTTTTCAAGGCAGGAGGAGATGAGTTGGTAAGGAGCATTCACCAGCTCATCTGTGAAATCTGGTCGGACGAAAGTATGCCCAATGAATGGAACCTCAGCATCATTTGCCCGATCCTGAAGAAAGGAGACCCTCTGAACTGCGCCAATTACAGAGGTATTAATCTCCTCAACATCGCTTATAAGATCCTGTCTGCCGTATTATGTGAACGCCTAAAACCGATCGTCAACAACCTGATATGTCCTTATCAGTGTGGTTTCAGACCGGGAAAGTCCACCATTGACCAAATATTCACACTACAGCAGATCTTGGAAAAAACCCATGAATATAAAATCGATACGCACCACCTCTTCATCGATTTCAAAGTTGCCTATGACAGCGTGTATAGAGACGAGTTATACAGAGCCATGCCTAGTCTTGGCATCGCTGCCAAGCTCGTCCGTTTGTGCAGAATGGCGATGGAGAACTCTCGCTGCTCCATCAAATTCGGTAAGAACATCACCGAACCGTTCGATGTCAGGAAAGGTCTTAGACAAGGTGACGCGCTATCATGCGATCTCTTTAACATAGTACTTGAGAGAATTGTACGAAACTCACAAGCCAACACCGGAGGTACAATCTTTTACAAGTCTGTACAACTACTTGCTTATGCCGATGACATTGACATAATCGGAAGAACTCAGCGGGCAGTCATTGGGGCATTTGGGAGTATTGAGATCGAGGCAGCAAAGATGGGTCTAGCGGTCAATGAAAGTAAAACAAAATATATGCTGTCTACAAAAAAGACACCCAACAACGGCGTCTTGGACAGAACGCCACAATAGACAGATATAATTTTGAGATAGTAAAGGATTTTGTCTACCTAGGCTCTATGGTGAACTCCGCAAATGACATCAGTAGGGAGATCACATGAAGAATTACTCTTGCCAATCGTTGTTTCTATGAGCTAAAACGGCAATTGAGTAGCAAAGTCCTATCTCGAACTACTAAGGTAACTCTTTATAAGATTCTAATCATCCCAGTCCTGCTGTATGGCGAAGAGGCATGGGCTTTGACAAAACCGGATGAGGATGCCCTTGGTTATTTCGAGAGAAAAGTTATTCGAGCGATCTTTGGTCCCGTCTGCATAGACGGTGAGTGGAGGAGAAGGTACAATGCCGAGCTATACGGCCTGTACAAGGACATCGACTTAGCCAGAAGAGTTCACATACAGCGACTAAGATGGCTGGGTCATTTAGAGCGGATGGAGCCCAACGTTCCCGCTAAGAAAGTTTTCGAATCCACCCCGGATGGACGACGCAGTAGAGGACGACCTCGCGGTAGGTGGCGCAAACAAGTGGAGGGGGACCTCAACCAACTTGGCGTGCGCAACTGGAGGCATCTGGCTCGTAATCGTGCTAGCTGGAGAGGTTTGTTGGTTGAGGCCCAGGTCCACCCCGGACCGTAGCGCCATCTAAGTAAGTAAGTATAGAAAGAATTGGAGATACCTGTGATCTGAGAAAGATGGTTCGCTTGACACCTTCCAATTCTTGATGCGTTGGACGATACCGTCGGAGGTAAGGGTGATGTCCAATACTTCTTGCCTGTTTCTGGTGACGAAAGTGGGCTCGTTACCTATTTTGCGCAAAATAAGGTTTGTACTTAAAATGAAATCAAAAAGGAGCTCACCTCTTTTGTTGATATCGGAACTGCCCCATACAGTATGATGAGCGTTAGCCTCACATCCTATAGACCAGTCTTTGCCTCCCCCTATCCGCGATCAGTCTTTCCAGGTTATCCCCACAAAGAGAGTCCATATTGTCGTGGGCGAGATACGCCGACACCAAAAAGTAGGAGCCACTGGGTGTATCTATTTTCGCTGCGGTTGTATCTCGATCGCTGTAATTAGGGAGTAAATTTACATTTAGGTTACTTCTTACCAGTATACACGCTCTGGGTTTACCTTCGTCGCGCACATACAAGGTGTAGTAGTTAGGAGTCTTGAGTCCACATATCGAATTGTCCACAACCCAAGGTTCCTGGACCAAGACTATATCTTCCGTGTCCTTTGAAAGACGGAGAAGAAGGCCGGCAGAAGCCGTAATGGAGTGGTGGAGGTTAATCTGAACTAACTGCAGCATTAGCGCCACAATCAGGCAGAGGAACCCTTCAGGACTTTCAAGTCTGAGGACGATTTTAACAATTCGTCCTCACCCAAAAGCAATGGATGTAGTATTTAAAAATTTTCATCCGTCTCCATGTCAGACAATTTGTCTTCATCGACAAAAGACGGTTTAATAGGGAGCGACGCTTGAGAGTCATCACTATCCAAGGAAGGGAAAGTGGGATAGACTTGGGTTCGTTAGTTGCAGGAGTGGGGTCCGAGGGATGAGGGGGCAATTTGCCCAAATCAGACTCTTCGTCCTTTTTGTAGAACTTGGTGGTAATAGGGTCGAAGCAGTAGTAGAGGACACCACCAGTTTTCGCCAGAAGAGCAAGAGATTCCTTATTGATGACAATAAGTGCACCTCTGTACAGACCTCTTGGCTCGTCCAGCTTAGCGACTTTCCAGTTGTGCGTCGGAAGTTCAGGATTGCTGACTTGCAGGATTCGAAGGATCGTATCCGGGTTGGAGGGTTCGGCTGGGATCCAGGTGCGAGTTCTCGGTCTACTCGGGATATCTTCCCTCGCAACAACCTAGAGCTTAGCACCTGGCCATACCTCCCCTAATTTGCCTATAGCAAGTTTATATAGGTCGTATACCTCTGATCTTATGTTATGTACCCTTACGGACTCGGTCGCTGAGCTGAAATCGGAGCTGCGTCATGGTATCGACAAAACATTGGAAATATTATCCAATAACTGTGACTCTTTGAACAATGCCCTCGAAAACAACGTTTCGGATTACTGCTCCGTTTTAAAAGAGATTAAGGAATCCTCACAAAAAATTGAAAGGAGATATGAGCACTTGCTCACACTCATGAAATCATCCAACGCTGGAATCGATGAAATGAAGAGCAGGCAGACCAAAACCGACAACATAAAATGCTCTATCGCCTCCCCTGTTCTCAAGGATATACACGGCGATATGTCAACCATATCGGAGTCACTTTCCGGCCATACCACCTCATTAAAGGAGCTCGAGACTAACATTGCCCATCACGCGGAATGTATTGATGAAATTCATCTGGCATTGAATTCCCTAATTGAAGAAGCAACTGCGACGAAGCTTTCAAGGTTAGCAACGAACGACATCATTGAGGAACTAAAACTAGTGTCGACTAAACTCAACTTCATCCAGTCTGCTACGCACCCTTCCGAAAACAAATCATTACATGAAGAGTTTCTACACATTGACCTCAATGAAATCCCATCTCCCTCAACTCCTGCGCCTTTGATTGCCCTTCCACCCCCCGTACGCGAAGACCAACCACAATCCAGCAATCCTTCATCAGATATGACTGCTAATTCTACATGCACCACCAACACCATATCGAAATTTGGGACCACATGGACGCAATCTGAATGGAACAGTAGGCTCAGGAAACTTACTATTTCTAATGAGATAAACGGCCTTTCAGCTTCTTACTTCCTGACTGGCGCTACGCGTACTGCCGACGAGTCTCGGGTGCGTAACATGTTCCAACAACAGTATCGCATCTCCAATATCAAATGCAAGAAGATCTTATCCAAAACACCCGGATGCTTCAAGATTGACCTTCCCGCGAAATATAGCTGGCTCTTCCCAAAGTCCCCGAAAGATGTTCTTGCTCTTGGCAAAATGAAGATGACTCGATGGACCGATAAGTTAAGTTATAATATTAAGCCCAATTGTAATTCTAAGCCTAACTTTAAAGAGACTAATTTTAAACATATTTCTAAGCCAAATTATATGTCCACCACCCACCCAAAGCCATCTTCCCTCCTCCCTTCTCTTCCCACTCGTAATGATCCACCCGTGCCTCATCCAAATTGGCAAATGAAAACTCTTAACCATTCAGCTACAACCGTCTCCCAGTCTCAAAATAACCCTATAATCAAACGAGTGTCATTTGATCTTTCACCTATAACGTCTTCTCATCACAAAAAACCGGCTCCCATTAACAAAATTTCCCCCACCGTCTACCCGAATTTCGCTTACTCCCACATTCTCAATCCTTCCTCATCGTCTTCTACCCCCGGTACCAAGCCCACGGTCTCTCCTAACGTTTTCACCACGGTCAACTCGCCTTCAACTGCATCTCCCCCTACTTTCGATCCACTACTTCCTCCCACCGTCAAACTCACGGCTAAATTATTGAACCCCACGGCAACAATCAATGACCTCGATGGCCGCTATATCATGTCTAGACTACGTGATAACCGGCTTTTTGAAAATGTTCGCCTTTACATAGCCTATCTACATGACAAACCTGACTCCATCTGCATCGACGGGAAGACAAAGACGAATGTCATGGTCTCGATCCAAAAAGAAGGCCTCCCAACTGACCCTACAGCCCTGAAAAATATATACACTCGTTTCCATGAGAGTTTTAACATCTCCTCTTCCACAGTGGCCAAAGACCTCTCAACCTATGGTTCTCATATTCTTTGTCCCTACTATCTTAACAGTGAATTATTCTGATTTCGTAGTCTTCCGCGCTGACGGCCAGGAAAATGAAGACCTCTCCTTCGGCCGCGGTGTTCTTATAGCTATTCATAATCACCTTGATGCAACCCTCGTCAAACTCACTAACACAACCTCATTTGAATTCGTATGTGTTAAACTATCTATATCTAGACGGAGCATATATATTGTTTGCTGTTATATTCGCCCTTCTCAACCCGCCCAAGCATACCAGCAGGCCGTTGATACAGTGGACTCTCTGTTAGATATCGCTGATCTTGATGACGATTTTATAATTGTTGGCGACTTTAACCTTCCCCTTTTGCAATGGACTCCATCGGAGGACGAATCATCCTTTGTTCCTACTAACTCCTCCTCGGAAAAGGAAACCCTCCTGACTGATCGTCTTTTTGACTCCGGCCTTTTTCAGATTAGTGGCATAACGAACAACTTAGGTAGGCAGTTAGATCTTATTTTTTCATCCGACGCTCATAATTCTTTCGTTACCGCAAGTAACCATCTTCTCTCCACCCTAGACCACTATCACCCCCCTCTCGCTCTTGCCTTTTCGTATGAAATCGACCACACCACTGTTGATTTTTAAAACTCTTTCTCCTTCAACTTTCGTAAAGCTGACTTCGTTAAACTTAATACCTTAGTCAATAACATAGATTTCAGCCTCTTTCTAAACGTCAACACCCCCATTGATATCGCTCTTGCATTCTTCTACACAGCAATCTTTGACTGTCTTCTCCAATCTGTCCCTTATGTGCCTCGAAAAAACTGCTCGTCATCCCCTCCCTGGTATAATAGTGAATTGCGTTCTCTTCGTAATGTTAGAAACAAATTATGGAAAACTTTCTTGAAATCCAAATCTGCCTCAGATTTCTCATACTACCAACAAGCTTACTACCGTTTTTCCAACCTCTGCGAATCCCTTTATCGCGAATACCTTGATAGAATGCAATTAAGTCTAATCACAGACCCTAGGCGCTTTTGCCAATTTATTAATGTCAAAAGGAAGTCCGATGGTTTCCCTTCCACTCTAAAGTTACTTAATACATCTTCTGTTGACCCTAAAGAAATCGCCAACCTCTTTGCGACCTTTTTCTCCCTTTCGTACAGTGACCATGTACACGATCCGGACCTTGACTATTTCTCCTACCTGAGTAACTGCCCACAAACCTCCCTAGTCTCAATTGACATTAGGTCTGATATGGTGCGAGAAAATAATAACAGACTCAAGGATGACTTTTCCCCCGGTCCCGATGGTCTACCTGCCATTTTCATAAAAAAATGTGTCAACGTCCTGTGCCAGCCCCTTACAACTCTTTTTCGACTCTCACTCTCTCAAGCCGTTTTCCCTAAATTATGGAAGGACTCCTTCATTTTCCCCATCCATAAAAAAGGCTGTAAAAGTGACATATCGAACTATCGACCCATAGCCAAACTCTCCTCTATCCCCAAGCTCTTCGACAGCATTGTATACGACTCACTGTATTTCCACTGCAAATCCATTTTTACCCCACAACAGCACGGTTTTTTAAAGGGTAGGTCCACTACGACTAACCTAACCGAATTTGTTTCCAAAACACTGCAAGCATTAGAGGAAGGCAATGAAGTGGACGTTATTACCACCGACTTCAGCAAAGCCTTTGATAAAATCTGTCACCGTACTATTTACCTTAAACTTAATGCCCTCGATTTCCCACCCTCTTTCATTTCATGGCTGAGATCGTACCTCGAGAATCGCCAATACAGGGTTCTCTTCCGTTTTTCAATCTCCGATCCCATTGACGCCACTTCCGGGGTTCCTCAAGGCAGTCATCTTGGTCCGCTTATCTTTGTCTTAACTATAAATGATGTTGGTCACATATTAAAAGACTCAGATCTGTCTATTTACGCGGATGACATGAAAATCATCAAGGTTATATCTACCCCCAACGACTCACTGTTACTTCAAAACGATCTAAATTCATTCCACACATGGTGCGTAAAAAACTTCTTAGAACTTAATGTCGCCAAATGTCAATCCATAACATTCTCCCGTAAACGCCTCCCCCCTCCCCTTAGAAGATATAACTTTAATAATAAGCTCGTTCCATCAGTCTCCTGTATACGCGATTTGGGTATTATTTGTGATAAGGAACTAAACTTCCGTTCCCACATTGATCAAATTATACACAAGGCCAATTCTTCTCTCGGTTTCATAAAACGCTGGTTTAAAAAATTCTCGAACCCTTACGTAACTAAATCCCTTTATATCACCTTTGTCAGACCCCACCTCGAATATGCCAGCCAAGTTTGGTCACCTTATCACGACACCCACTCCCTTAGAATCGAAGCTGTGCCGCGTAGGTTTATTCGCGGTCTCCCATGGGCCGAAAACTATATCTTACCCCCCTACGAAAATCGGCTAAAATTGATTAACCTGCAAACCCTTACAAAACGTCGTGAGGTTGCCGACATACTCTTCGTGCACCAATTATTAACTGGATCGATCGATTCCCCCGCTCTACTAGAAATGATTTCCCTTCGCACAAACCCTCGTAACCTTAGGACTGTACCCCTCTTTCGTCTTCCTTACCACCGCACCAACTACGGCCACTTCGAACCAATCACCAGAATGTTACGTCTTGCCAACAACGCACAGAACATCCTAGACTTTCATTGCAGTCTATCCTCCCTTAGAAAATCCCTCCACACCTCTTGACCTCATGACCTTCTTCCTCCCTAGCATTTAAGATAGTTTTTAAGAGATTAATTAAAAAAAAAAAAAAAAAATTAATTGCGTTTCACCTACCCCTTTTCACGCCCTCTACCTCCTCCCTTCTCTCCAAAATGCTGTAAGTTTAAGTTTTAGTTTCTAAGTTTTTTTGCCGCTAGTTGTAAGTTTAGATTTTTAAGTTTTTTTTGAGCTTGTATTAAGCTAATAATAAATAAATAAATAAATCTTCGCATGAGTTACATACATCAGCAGCCTACAGCCGACCAAGACCGGAAATGGAAGTAACTTCGGTATCTGCCTATTTTTAATGGAACACCTGGGACATTGCCATCGTTTATATCATCGGTGGAGAGAGCGTTAGCGGAGCATAACCAAGATCAATTACAAGAAGTCTATAAAGTCATATATAACGAAAAAATCATTGGTCCAGCGAAAAATTACCTGGAAACATCGCCGCCGTTGACTTGGACAGATTGTAAAAACAAGCTGAAACTACACTACAGATCAACAAAAGACCAAGGACAAATCATGCAGGAAATCTACATTTTAAAAGTGTAGTGTTAATAATTTAAGTAGTTTTCTGATCTTAAAAATAAAAGAAATTACAGCAGGGGCTTTAGCAGCCGAATTGTACGATAAATTCTGTCTAGCAGAAATTCGACCAATACTTAATAAATATGTTGGTCAAGATAATTTTAATTTGAAAGAACTAAAATCAAATAAACCTTCTAGAGAATATAAACAATTTGCTTCCAGGCCAACACAAATTAATTTTTCACCACACACAAATTATCACACTAATCACAATAACAATCATATTAATTATCAACAAAATAATTCGAATAACAGTAGTAACTCAAGACAAACTTGGAGAGTTTTCAATAATAATAATTATAATACAAGTCGACAGTCCAGAAATAATAGAAATTTTAGCTATAATTCATCGAGAGCAATGGAAGTTGACACCGTTAGTAATAAGGACGAGGTTAATTTAATTTCCCAGAATGAGTTTTTTATAAACTAGCCTCGGAAATAAACAAAATTTTTATTAATCTAACTTTTAGTGAAGAAAAGTATGTTGCTATGGTAGATACAGGTTCTACAGTTAGTCTATTAAATTCAAACAAAGTTGCAAAAAGTATGTACGAAAGTATAGGAGGGGAAGTAGCACTAACAACAATAGAAGGACAAGTAACTAAAAGTATGGAATATGTTAAATCTAAATTTCCAGTTGAATTTGGTCAGACGCAAAATGCTAGAATTAAGTGGGTAAAAATTAAATTAGAAAAACCATACGATTTTTTGCTTGGAATGGATTGGATAGATAAAAACGTTAGAACCATAGATATTGAAAATCAGGAAATTGTATTACGCAATGATATAAGGATACCATTTCTAAATAAAATAGTTCAGAATGAAGTTAATACATTAGAAATATGTGCACTTGAAAATGTAACACTTAACCACTTAAATGACGAGGAAAAACATGGTTTAATCAAGTTGTTAGAAAAGTACAAGAAACTATTTTACAAAGAAGGGGACAAGCTAACTAGCACTACAAGTATTGTACATGAAATTCGAGCTACGACAAGTAAGCAGATCAATTCCAAATTATATAGGTATCCACCTCAGCATGGTGAAGAAGTTAAGAAACAAATGAAAGATATGGAAGCTCAAGGTATAATCAGAAAAAGCAAGAGCAGGTACAGTTCACCTATTATAGTAATCCCAAAGAAAAAATATAATTCAGGTGTACAAAAATTTCGAATTGTGGTAGATTACAGATGACTAAACCAAGTGACAATTGACGACAAGTATCCACTTCCCAATATGGACAGTATATTGGACAAGTTGGGGAAGTCTCAATATTTTATGTCATTAGATTTAGCAAAGGGGTATCACCAGATTTTGGTAGCCGAAAAAGATATTGAGAAAACGGCATTTGTTACACCATCTGGATTGTATGAATATGTGCGGATGCCATTCGGATTAAAGAATGCTCCGGCAACATTTCAACGCCTCATTAATGAAATATTAAGGGATTATATAAATAAGATATGCGTAGTATATTTAGATGGCATTCTAATTTTTTCAACCACATTAGAAGAGCATTTAAATTCAATGCAATTAATGTTCAAAAAATTAAGCGAGCATAACTTGAAGATACAACCTGATAAATGCTGTTTTATAAAAAAGGAAACCCATTTTCTAGGGCACATTCTTACTAAAAATTCAGATAAAATAGAAAATATAATGCGAATTGAATTACCTAAAACAGAAAAGCAACTCAAAAGTTTCTTAGGGATGACAGGTTTTTATAGAAAATTCATCAGAAACTATGCTAAAGTAGCACAACCACTAATAAAATATTTAAAAAATGATGTAAAAATTAATATCAATGATCCTCAGTACATCGAAGCCTTTGAAAAACTCAAATTTTTTTTGTCCTCTCATCCTGTTTTAAGGTATCCAAATTATGAAAAAGAATTTGTGGCTACAACGGATGCTAGTGATCATGCAATTGGAGCAGTTCTTTCAGAAGACGGTCATCCGATATGTTGTGTATCCAGAACGTTAAACAATCACGAGAAAAATTATAGCGTAACAGATAAAGAGTTTTTAGCTATAGTTTTTTCGGTAAATTATTTTTGACCTTATTTGTACGGAAGAATGTTTAAGATTGTCACTGACCATGTACCAATAAAATATTTAAATTCGGAGTATAAAGGGAAAGAATATTCGCCAAGAAAACAAAGGTGGGTTCTAAAGTTGTAAGAATATAATTATGAGATTAAGTATCTTAAGGGCAAGGAAAATAAAGTAGCCGATTGTCTAAGTAGGTTAGAAAATAGTCCACAAAAAAATAAAAGGAACAGCAGTGAATCCAATATGGACCTGTCTGACACAATACATTCCGAAGAGGAACAATTACAAAACCATATACATATAAGAGAAGAGATAGTAAATAAATACAAAACACAGATAATTCTAACTTATAGTCCAACTAGGGAGATAGAAATAGTACATAAAAGAAAAATTATTTAGATCAATCCACAAAGTGAAGAAATAACAATTAAAGAAGTATTAATGAGAAATGTTACCTCGGGACATATAGGGATTTATTCAGAAGTAGATGATAGAGAATATAACAAAGTACAGCAATGCATAATGGAACTTTTCTCGGGCAATTTAAGAAGTAAGTTTTGGAAAGTAACGAAAAGAGCACAAGAAATAGAAAATGAAGAAGAGTGTCACAAACAAATATCACTGTATCATACTAATGAATCACTACACAGCGGTATCAATGAAACCTATCAGACACTTAAAGATAAAATATATTATCCAAAGTTACAGGAACATATACAACTTATTATTAATAATTGTAAAAAGTGTCAGGGAATAAAGTATGACAGAAATCTAATAAAACCATGGTTTAACACTACCGAAACACCAAATCGGAGAAATGAAATTATCCATATAGACATTTTCCATTACAAAAAACAAAGTTTTGTTACCATTATCGATAAATTAACTAAATTCGCTGTTGCATATTTAATTAATGACAGAAACTGGATTAAAAAGATAATATAGCAATCTTTTTAATCCAGAATGCTACCTAGCCACTTTTGATACACCAAGAGAAATTATTATGGATAATGAGTTTAAATCGGAACAAGTTGTTAAATATTTACAGGAAAAAGGAATTGAAATACATTCGACGAAGCCCAATAGTCATACTGGGAATTCTGATGTCGAAAGACTACATTCTACTTTAATAGAAAAGATTCAAGCAATAGAAGAAGACATATCAGTAGAACAAAAGATACATAAAGCAGTAGGAAATTACAATGATTGGTATCATTCAACAATTGAAATGACCGCAAGACAAGCTAGAAATATTTCAGATACAGCAGCATTAGTAGAAAAGATAAGAGAGAAAAAAATGAATTATATACAAAGACTCAATAAGGATAGAGAAAATTATTTTGAGCACAGAAATGAAGGATATGTTAAAAATTATAAAAGAGTAAGACATAAAGATGAACCACATTTTAGAAAATTTCAATTAAAGAACGTCCATGTATCCAATATTAAAAGACTTCCTAAATTTTCAGATCATAATAATAATCCTAGTGATGAGGATAACCGCAGTCCAAGGACTTCTACAGGTATATCCAATACGAGAAGAGAACTACTAAGAGAACTGAAACTAAGAGTTAAGGAAGTAGAGATAGCAAATGATACAGATACCATATTACACATAATAAATCCACCCGAAATGATGCAAATTTTAGATCAGTTAGAATTCAACATAGCACATTTGAAATTAGAAGACTCAGTGTCATTCTACTCAGAAATTAATTTAGTAAGAAGTAAACTAAGAACAATAAGTAAAGCTAATAGACAAAAGCGGGGCTTGTTAAATATTGTAGGCAGAGCTCAAGGTTGGCTATTCGGAACAATGGACGATTCCGATAGACAAGAAATAATGGATCACTTACAGGTCATGGATACTAATAATCAAAGGGCTATAGAAAATCTTAATAAGCAAATAAAAATAAACGACCATTATAATAAAACATTATATGATTTAAGAACACTGATAGAGAATGATAGGACAAACATTTTAGAATCATACAACTTTACAAACGGTATAGTTAAGGAATTAAATTACAAAGTGTTATTTTTAGAACAAGAGACCAAATTAAGATATCTTGGAAATAAAGTCAACCAAATACTCGATAATATTATAGCAACTAAAAATAGCCTTAAATATCCAAGTATGTTAACGATGCAAGAATTAGACTCTTATAAAGTAGATTTCCATAAGATAAGACTTTCAAAAGCTGGAGTAATGGATTGAAAAGATGATTGTTTAATATTTGCAATAAAAATACCAGTAAATTATATAGTTACAGAATTACAATTGATTAAACCCATTCCAAATCGAAATGGCTTACAAATTGATAGTGAAGATGAAACAATAGTTGAAATAAATAGCAAAATATATAAAAACAATGACAAAGCTATGTTAAAAGACTTGGAATATAATACAAATTGCATTGTAAAGAAAACATGTTCACTAGTATATCATAATGTAACTAGCATAGAAGAACTAGATGATGAATCTGTTTTGTTAATTAATATATTGGGTCTATAACTTAATTCGTGCGGTTTGCTAACAGATGGCGTAACTTGTATTATTCCATTGGGACATGCGTTGGAAAGCTACTGTCATTGTACGTCATTTCAGTATATGTCATTCATTTGAAGCGTAAACAACAATAATTTTTTTCACTCAAATATGTCGAACTTTGTGCCTGAAAAAGTGTTGTTGCGGGGAGTTCTTCTTCATTACTTTAATATGAAGAAAACTGCTGCCGAAAGTCATCGTAGTTTGGTGGAAGTTTATGGTGAACATGCGCTAGCTGAGCGAACGTGCCAAAAGTGGTTTGCACGATTTAAAAGTGGTGATTTTGGCTTGGAAGACGATGAACGTCCTGGGCAGCCAAAAAAGTTTGAAAATGAAGAACTGGAAGCATTACTCTATGAAGATTGTAATAATCGCAATAATTATGGCAATAGTAATTTTCTTATTTGTATCTTGGAAAACTAATAAAGATAAGATCAGCATTGTTAATAACTTGAAGCCGGAGGCTTCTGACTCAAAGCGAGGGGGAGTTACATACATCAGCAGCCTACAGCCGACCAACACCGGAAATGCTGACGAACGTAGTAATGACCTGCCAACAGCGTATAAAATAAAAGCAAAGCCAAAACCGCTAGCATGGTGATTTGCTGAACTACAACGTCGGTCATTCACATGAACTGATTTCCGTTCATGCTGAAATTGCTGATTGTCATTATTTTGTTAAGATGGGTCATAAGTTAGAAAGTAAGAATTGAATGAATGAGCTTTCTTTCAACCGTTGGTAAATAAAGTTGCTCGTAATTCAAGCTCGATGTTCTTCAATTGTTTCGATTATTTCAATTTTTATCTCATGCGATTAATTTAACATGGCCCTGGTACCATCCGCCATCGCAGCATCTAGGAGGAGGACTTGGATTCTCCTTCATTATGTCCAGGAACACTGAAAGTATCCGTGAAGGAACCAACTTCCTTTTGTCTATGAACGCCAGCACTAATTTGTCCTTAAGGACATCGCTGTAGGACTTCGATATAACGTTGGATGGCCTGGAAGAGGTACTGGTTTTGTGTACCTTGGGTCTTTTCGGGTCCAACACGGAGTCGTTAAGCCTGTTAAGCGGGAGCAAGGGTACGCCTTGGTCCCGAGGAGTCCTTATTGGCACGTCGGGGGTACTGGTACCTTGAGGCTCCATGCGACTATTGGAAGTAGTTGGACCATGTGTAGCCACAGTCTTTCCACTAACCAATTCCACAGGGGCTTTACCGGTAGACAGCTTGAGCGCCGTACTACCGTCCAGTTTGAGAGGAGAACCGGTCTTTTGAATATTTTTTAATAGTTCCCTACAGGAACGAGGGTGAGTATTAGTACCCTGGGGCTCCATGCGGCTATTGGTAGTAGTCGGACCATGTGAAGCCACAGTCTTCCCACTAGCCAACTCTTCAGGGACTTTACCGGTAGGCAGCTTGAGCGCCGTGCTACCGTCTGGTTTAAAAGGGGGACCGGTCTTAGTAGTTGTTTTTTGTTTTGTTTTTTTTTTTTTTTTAGTTCATATTTGTTCCCACGAGTAGCGGAGAAAGGGATGTCAGTCTGTGCAGAGATCCGCAATACACAGATAAGGCTAGCTAATCCGGAGGTCGCCAGGTATCCGAATACTCCGTTCGCGACTGAGCTATTTTTGGGATGGGCTCCCAACCAGGTTGATCCTCGGCACGGATCGTATGACACCTTAATCCAGCCCACCGGAGGGAAGAAGGGGAAAGGAAGGGTTGGGGGCGACTGCATCTTGGTTTCAAATCTCATCTAGGGAATAAATCCAGAGAGCCTTTGACCTCTACTAGGCCCTTACACCACGACGAGGTGTGCAGTCACGTAAGGGAGATCCCGCTCCCCTTGAAAGGAGAAAATTAGTGGGTTAATTTTCTGAGCGCGAAGGCAGGATAGGCAGGACAAAGTTAATTTTACATGTTACATTGATCTTATCGGGTAATGTTTTTTTAGTATTTTTCAAATTTATGTTCTATAGTTCTTAGTTCTAGTACAATACATATATACTTTTTTTATAATGTTTTTTTTTTTTTTTATATAAAATTTGGTAAAATAATTTCTAAACTAATGTTTTTGTAATGTAATTTTGTAAATAAAATGATTTTTTTTTGTAAAATAATTTCTTATACATATTAAGGTTCTATTGTTGTAGTATAATATATGTATATGTATATTAGTTTTTGATTTATTTTTTTTTGTAATATAATATTAATTTATTAGTTGGTAAAATAACTTCTTAGATTTTGCTTTACAAAATATATAAATGTAAATAATATATATAAATGTAATAATAATAATTTTTCATTTTTTTTAAGTTGATTAAAATTACTATAATTTTTTATTGTAAAAATGTTTAATGTATAAATGTTTTTTGTTTTGCTAGAAATTATCTTCATTTGTTATAAAAAGTTTTTATTTATTTGTAATATACGACTTTCTTTTTTGTTTAAAATATAATAATAATCATTTTTTCTCTTGGGTCTAGTAAAAGGGTTTTTTTTATATATGGTATATCATTTTCACATTTATTTATTGCAACAAAAGTTTTGTAAATTGGATATGATTTTGGGGATTAGTGTCAGGAACGTGTTATTTGGTAATTTGTAACTAGAAGTAGTTTTAGTGTCTGGTAAGTTTGCATTGATGGTTATTATTTCGTTGCTCTTTGTATTTTTGTCTGCTGTTCGCTTTTTATTTCTAGATGTTATTAGGATTTTATATTCGTTATTGCTATTTATTTTAACACGACTGATCCGATTCGATCGACCCGTCCAACTTGGTTTCATAATGTTCATTTTTAAATGAAATGTCCATCATTTGTTAACTTCGGAATTTTAAAGTATTTATTTTATTTTTTATTGCTCAGTCTTACCTATTGCTGAGTCTTCTTGATTCTAAAGTATTTATTTTATTTTTTGTTTGCTCAGTCTTACCTATTACTGAGTCTTTTTGATTTTTTAAAGTATTTTTTTTTTTGTTTTTTATTTGCTCAGTCTTACCTACTGCTGAGTCTTTTTAATTTTGCTCAGTCTTACCTACTGCTGAGTCTTCTGATTGTAAAGTATTTATTTAATTTTTTATTGCTCAGTCTTACCTATTGCTCAGTCTTTTTTTGATAACCAGGGTTATGCACTAGGTTACCTTGACTAGTCTGTTCGGAAACAGTAGTTTCTTTTTATAATTCCTTCACTAAACCGATGTTTGTGTATACTGGAGAGTCGAATTGCATAGTTGCTAAGTCTGTTTCCCCCGAATTAAGAGTTTTGAGATACTCAGTATCGGATTTGGGAAAGGGATCCTTTTGCGCAACTGCTAAGGCGTTATTTTCAGGATTTTAAAGCTTCGCACTTCCCCTGAGCTGCATCCCGGTAGTAGAATTATCATTGAAAAAGGGGTAACTCTTCAGGTTGCTTTTGCTCATAACTACTTAAGTATGTCAGGAAATCATTGCCAATGATTTCATCAAAGTTAAAATGAAAATTCCTATCAAGTGCGTGAAAGGGATGAGGTATTTTGGGAATGAGGAATGATATAACACTTTTTTTTGCATAAAAAAATAATTAGTTCCTGACCCTTTATTGCATACTATCATAAGTTTAATATTACTTTAAAAAAGATAATATTCTTAGAAATACATTCTGTTTTTTTTTTCTTGTTGTTGTTACTGATGTGATGATGATGATGTTGCCACTGATGTTTTTGTTGTTGTTGACTTGACAGGCAGTCTTCGCGCCCTATAGATGGTTATTATGGCCTGGTCTTTTAACTGCTCAAATTTTGCCTCCGGCGTCCTCTACGGAATTCTCCAGGTCTTATTTTCTTTAGACTTTTTTTTTCACTTTCTTTTACCATTTTTTACTAAATTTTGTTTTTTTTTTTTTAATATTTTTATTATTTGTTTTTTATTCACTTTTCACTTTTCACTTTTTCTGTTTTTTCACTTTTTTCTTTTTTACTTTTTTTCAGAAATTTTTTTTTCCTAAAACTGTGGTGTGCACCAGGTACACATTGTTGAGAAAAATTATTATATTATGTACTTTTGATTTATTTATTTATTTTTTTTTTTATTTCACTAATATCTCTGGTGTTCTAGCCCCAGGTAGTTGAGATAATCTTTCATTTATCTCACTATCCCATTTTTTCGATTGGTTGGTAGTTAGGTCCCTTTTTGTATGGGATTCCACCGGTGCCACCATGTAATATCAATACCGCACCGTGCTTTCCCTTTATAAACGGGAGAAGAATACGTATCGGAGAATTATATTGTAAAATAAAACAAATTGTTTTCATTCTACCACTAATTTTATTACCAACTCTAGGGCCCGCTGTCTCAATGCGTTGGCTGCGACCACTGGAGTGGAGTTGCAAATCTATTCTTGCTTTATTCTACCATCCTCCGCCTTATATAGTATCGATTCCATCCCTAAGATCCACATAAAACATTCAGTACCACCTTCGATTTTTACGTATGGCGTACCTGATCATAAACGTATCCCGTCGTAAATGACCTACCCATGCTGTTGTATTGAGAAAACCCATCAGGGGTTTTCTAGCATGTGGTGGCATGACCGTCATAAACCACTTCCTGTGATCATGTACCGTCAGCGATCCGTTCTTATGTTTATTGCTTGAGCGATTTAAGCGATTAGGCTTAATATTTGCTATGCGATAGTTAAGGGATGGAAGTCGATATAGGTATATGGTTATTGTGATATTTTATATGGAACGCATGTAGTGAGTGACTACACTACATAACATGGTTAGGATCCAGTTCATGATCAGAGGAGCGATATTTTTCCTGATCATAGCCTTTTTGATAGCCTCATGGGAGTGTTGTCAAATGCTCCCTGTATATCTATGATTAAAAATGATGAAATGATTTTACAATCAATAGCGTTAAGCTTTGAATGGCTGTTTCAGTAGACTTCCCAGGTCGATAAGTACGATGTCTTCACGTTGGAAGGAGGAAATGGACTGCTTTATTTTACATATCTTTTCTTCCATCTAAATTTATATTTCATGACTTAAACTAATCTACACTATATGGTGTTGGGCAAGGTTACGACACCCATCTCAAAATGAAAAATAAAAAAAAAAATATTAATTTACAATTTTAAATAAATTCCTTACATCACATTTTCTATCTATTAAATATCTGTCACTGTAAAACTTCTACATGGGATTTATTATCTTTTATTTTGTAAATATAATGTTTTTAGTTTGTTTAAACATGATATAAAACTAGTTGTTACTCTTTATAATTAATGCGTTGTAAACGTCGCAAATTTCTATCTGTCTTATTTGACCGCGTATCTGCAACACCCATCTGCTCATTCCCCCCAATATCCGCTCAGGTTATCGGCTCGGAAACAGTCTCGATTGGCGCACTTGTTACTACTGGATCACTGTCGTTGCCGATGTGTTGATAATGGCACAATTCTCATTGACTGATGCCACCATTGTATTTTGGTCATTGTTTCACGAACCGCGAATAATTTGATTCAGATGTCTTTTAATTACCTTATTATTTGGAGCTATTCGTTCTTTAACCGAAGCTTTTTGCCAACTAACTTTGTTCGGATTCGAATAATCTCGAATAAAAACATTTTCACCGTTTTTGAAATCCATATTTCTTGAAGCTTTAAGATTTTTAATATTCGATAACAGACTATCAACAATTTTGTCTTTTACCAACGGCGGTCTAAGCACGCTGAAACCATTTCTTAGTTCCCTCCCGAAAAGCAACTTTGCCAGTAGTTGCAATGCTTAGTGCAGCGGTAATCAAAGAGAAATGTACTTATAACATTATCCAAGTTTCTGTCACACTGTTCTTCTAAATTACCTAAAATTGAGTTTTTGAAAGTCCTTACGAAATTTTCCGCCTGGCCATTGGTCGCGGGATGGCCCGGGGCTGTCAAACTATGTTTAATATTATTCTTTGCTAAGAATTGTTGAAACTCTAGTGACGTAAACTGGCGCCTATTGTCACTTACCAGTGTATCAATCAAACCAAATCTATGGAATATTTTTCCCAATTTAGCAATAGTGAAACTAACGCTTTAGTCTTAACTATGCTTAAATGAGAGTGATGTAACTCTGCCAAAATCAATTTACGTAATTTACTAGGAATAACTACCCTATAGCCCCATACGATACACCCGTACTCAACTGAAAGCTCTTTTTCCTAGAGCGAAATGGATTGAAATCACAACCTTCCAAATCCTCTACTTTTCCCATGTGAATTGCCTCACTTAATCTCGATAAAATAGGGTTGCGCCTAGTTTCCTTAGCTATGATTTCAAAATTTATATTGAACTCGTTATTATTTTCGATTTAATTAACGTAACTGAACTCCTTGTCCCCTCCCACTAATTTTTGTTGTGGTAATCGAAACAAATGATCCGCTGAATTTGCTGATCCCTTAACATAACGCATTGTATAGTTAAAGCCCGACAAAATGAATGCCCATCTTTGCATTCGCGCCGCTGCCATTACGGGCAAGCCTTTCCCCTCCCCAAAGATAGCTTAAAGCGGCTTGTGATCCGACACTAAAATGAAATAGTTACCCAATAAATATTGCCTGAGTTTTGTCCCGCTTAAAGTAATCGCCAATGCTTCTTTCTGAATAGTGCTATAGTTTCTCTCAGCCTGTGTAAGTGCGCGTGAAACAAACGCAATAGGCTTTTGAGAACCATCTTTGCCCAAATGTGACAAAATGCCTGCTACTGCCACATTCGACGGGTCGGTTGCTAACACTATTGGTTGCTTGGGATCAAAATGCGCCAAACCTTGGTTCGATATTACCGTTTTGTCCACTTAAATTTAACGTCCTTCCTTAGTCTTATGAGCAAAATAACGAATGAATTTAGGATTATATGTCATCACTTCCACAAAAGCTCTTAGTTCCGATACATTTTGTGGTACGGGCGCCTCTACAATTGCTGACACTCTGTCTTTATTCTTGCTCAGCCCATGTCGGTCAATGCTAAAACCTAAATAAGAAACCTTATTCTTAAAAAATTCGTACTTGCTAGCATTGAGACGAAGTCCCACTGATTCTAGCTTTGCTAACACTAATTCTAACGCTTTAACATGATCCTGAAAATTAGCTCCTGTTACTATAATATCGTCCAAATAATTTATGACATTGGGAATACCTCGTAAAACGGTCTCTATGGTTGTTCGTAACAGAACCAAGGAAACCACACACTTCTAATAAACGGCAAACCAATGATAGCAAAAACTCTGTAAAATTAACGTTTTATAAAATAAAACCACATTCGTTCACGTTATAACAGATCTTAGTTCTTTGATTTATTACGTCCTTATATATATACATTGCCCTTTGTGAAGCAAAATACATAAGGTACAATTTGACATTTATGTTTTTGATATTTTGACATTATATGTGGGCGTTGATGACAGGTGTGTTTGTTTAGATGAATATGAACATCCTTCAGCACCGAACAATGGTTTTCTGAAAAATTGCTGCTGCGGGCTTCACACCAAATGGCAAACGCGTCATTTTGAAGATACCCATATGAGTACTCCTAGCACACAACAACTGTGATGGCTCGTCTAGAAGTAACTGATTGTAAGCATTGGATAAATCTAATTTTGAAACTCGTCAATACGAGGTAAGGGGTATTTCACATCCACTAAATATTTATTAATAGTGGATTTATAATCCCCACAAATACTAAGCTCTCCATTAGGCTTAACTATGGGCACCAACTGTGTACCCTGTGTAAATGGAATAATTTCCATCATTATTAGAATCATTTAAGCTAGGATAAACATAATTACATTTTGATACGTCTACCGCATTTATCTGTTTGCTAATACACACGCTAGCCAAGTATCCGATTCTATTGCATTTATGGCATTTGCTGTTTTTATATTTGCATTTCTCGTTCACATGATTCTTCCATCCGCAATGTGCACGTCTCTTTCTCGCCTTGTCGCTATTGTTCTTGTTGCTCCCCGATGAATGCATGCTGATATCTGGCGACCCTTCACTGCTATAATTGTTGTTGTTTTGAAATCCACGTCGCCGTCTTTTTTGCAGGTAGTTAACCTCACTTTCTTGATCGACATTTTGTGTCTGGATCTTCGCTTCTACAGTTAGTGCTTTTTTAATGCCTCCGCCAACGTTAGGTCCACCTCTTCCTCGCACCAGGGCTGTAAAAGAATGCAATCATTGCGGAATGCATTCACTGAAGTCATACTGAGAATTCACGTGGATTTGTTTCAATTCAATGACTTCAACTTAGAAAAAGTAAATCACCATTCATTTTGAAGTCATGATTTAGCAATCATTTTCTGCAATCATAATTTTGAAGTCAAAATGAATGCAATCATTTTGAATGCTTTGCACTCATTGAAGTCACCTTGAAGTCACTAGCATTCATTGCATTCACTTGAAGTCATTGAAGTCTTTGAAGTCTTTGAAGTCATCTGAAGTCATTGAAGTCTTTGAAGTCATTGAAGTCATCTGAAGTCATTGAAGTCTTTGAAGTCATTGAAGTCATCTGAAGTCATTGAAGTCTTTGAAGTCATTGAAGTCATCTGAAGTCGTTGAAGTCTTTGAAATCATTGAAGTCATCTGAAGTCATTGAAGTCTTTTAATTCGTTGAAGTCATTTAAGTTATTTAATCTGTTCTCATGAAATGCATTAATCAAGAATTATAATGAATAAAACAAAAATTAAAATTGTATTCATGTATGTATATTACATCTTTTCTATCAAAGAAATTATTTCATAACCAAAATAAAAACTTATAGCTTACAACTGTGTGTATATATATGTACATATGAATATATGTACACCAATAACCATAACGGGAACACGAATAAGAGGTACAAAATAAAATAATTACATCGCAGATATGAAACATAAAAGTAACAAAAATACACTTTTCCATTATTACGACATAAGAAACAAAAAAAAATAAAATAAAATAAGATAACTATTTTTGTCAAATTTTAATATACTATGCAGTTTAAAATAGATACAGTTTTCTGTATCTAATAAAACTTAGAATATTAAGAATGAAAATTGTTGATATTGTTAACTTTCAAGAGCAGCAATTTCTCGAAATTGCTGTCTGAAAGAGATCCACGTCGCGGTATATTCATTAAACCAGCAAATGAAAATAAACGCTCTACAGCAGCTGACGATGGTAAAGGTGTATTGTACCTCAGATACGCTTTTTTAATCGTAGGGTATTGAGTGAGCATCTCAGTGGAGGTGGATGGATTGGCGAGATATGCAAAGTACTCATTCTCAGCCGAGTGATTCGCAGTACTGCATGTTTGCAAAGACTCATCTGAAAAGATATAATGAGAATGCCATACTTCAATATAATGTTTTTATTAAATGTATTGAGTACTTTCTACCTGTGAAAGAGAAGTCAAAAAAAGTGCAGTCAGTAACTACGTCTTGCTGATTATTTTTTCGCGGTGCATCTGAGTTGATGCTGCACTCATCTTGTATCATATTTTTCACCAATTTGCTTATTTCTGTAAGCTTTCCGTCATTATAGCAAGAGTTAAGTGCAGATATCCATTTTAGCTTTACAGATGGGCAGAGAACAGATGCGACAATAGCATTATTGACTTCCGGCTATAAATCAAAGTAAGGCTGAAATCTTTTTATTAGAGCGTCTTCTAGTAATTTAACTATATCCAAGGAAAGCGCTTTAAGGGGTTTATGGAGGTGAAACTTTCGGTATTTATTCTTGCCTGTAGCCAAAGTGGGAAGTAAGTAGCCATAAACCATCCCACTTTCTCGCTGCAAAAAATCCAGAGCTTCAGCAATTGGTCTTAATAAGTTAACATAATCATGAAGGTAGTCCATATCACTTTCGAAAAATTTCTGCACTTCCAGTCTTATGCACAATATATTTATGTTGTCCTTATAAGCAATTATATCCTTAATGGAATCATAAAGTGAGTTCCATCTTGTTATAACTGGATACTTAAGTTGTGAACCCAAAACAGCAATAATTTGCTCCGAACTCTTTGGCCTGTTTACTTTGCACCACAAGTTTGTGCACTTTTGAATTATCTTTTATAAAGGAATTGTATTGTATTGGAGTTCAAATAGTTTTAATGTAAGTAACGGTAGGTACTACATAGATTTGTAGAATAAATAACCTCATAGTTCCAATAGAAAGAAAATATAATAATTGCAATTTGAACGAGTTTTAACACGTAGCTTGTAACATTAAGCCCACCACTGCCGATAACAGACTTCCCAGAAACTGGTGGCTGTAGATGTCATCTATTATGTGCATAAGAAACTTTGAGTAAAGAAACTATCTAATACAAAAAATAAGTCAGTACTATGAGATTATTTCCTATAAGCCTTTAGTACCTACTTAGTGCTAACATCACACTAGACATCGTACTTACATTCTTATGCTTCTCGTAGTTAGAAGGGTTTTCCTTTAAAATACGCATAACATCCGTTGACCCAAGCAAATTTAGAGTGTGTGTTGCGCATTTAATATGCTTTGGCAGGCAGTTTTCGAAAAGGTTGTTTTGGAATTCTATATCTTCGTTGTCTGAAGATTCTCCATCCTCTGTACTCACATCATTGTACGGGTAGTTTTTAAGGGATTTGTTAATTCCAAATTCTTTAAAAGCTTTCAAAAAATTTGCCCCATTGTCCGTAACTGTTGCAACGACGTTGTTGCAATTTAAACCGAATTCCGTATGAATTAGCAGGATCATATCATTTACACGGTCATATGTATGGCAACCATAAAAGCGCTTACATGCCAATGCAATTGACTTCCTTTGGTAGAATTCGTCTAACCAATGGCACGTATATCCAAAAAAACTGCGATGTTTTGTCGACCATACATCAGCAGTGGTGCAAAAATGTTTGTTATTTGATATTAGGTGTCTTATTCGATCAATCATTGCCGAAAATGTTTCGTCTATAGTCTTCAATGCCGTTGGTCTGCTCATTACTTTAAGTTCGGCATTGGCAAACCGAATTAGGTTCCTGAATGAAGGATCCTCAACAATTGATATTGGGAGCATATTGTTTGCAATAAACTGAATGGTAAGGCTTTGAAACTGATTCTGCCTAGATTTCATCGACTTCAAGTTAATGGTCTTATTTTTTTCATACTCCAGAAACTCTTCAGGGTGTTTTTGACGCAAATGCCTGATGAAATTAGATGTTACCTGCTTCGATCCCTGCAACCTTGAGTGGCAAACACAACACTCAACCAAAACCCCATTTCTTTTGCGGTGAAATTCTGTGGCGCACAACTAAACGTAAGAAAAATAATAGTATAAAAAAAATATTTGGAGTACGAATGCGGTTAAATAGAGGGCTGCAAAAGAGAGCTGAACCTTATTACACTAACGGAATGCTACCTTCTTCTTATTTATAGATTTAATTTATTTATTTACTTCTTTAATATCAATCGTCTTAGTATAATACGTCTATAGCACATATAGAGAAATTTAATTTAAAGATAATGGTCATGTATTTTTTGTATATGTATACATTCATGATTATCTATGTGTATATATTTAACTATTTGTATTTATTTATTTGTCTATTTATTTATACATATATTTATTCCCATATTTATTTATCTATTTATTTTATTTATTTATTAAAATAATTTATTTATTTAATTCATTTATTATTTTATTTATTTAAAACATGTACAGATAGGTACATAGATGAAGAAGTAAATAAATAAATATGTATAAAAGTCTATATTTAGTATTCTATATTTAGTTATATTAATTACTTATTTATTTATTGATTATTACATATTTACTACTTCTTTTTTTTTGTCTTTAAATTAAAGTTTTTATCAAGTTTTTCCTTCAATTTTTCTTTTTCAATTATTTTGTTCATCTGAGTATAGTATTTCAGTAGTAAGAACATAAGTGACAGATCTCTGTATGCAAAATGTGTGGTAGCAACTAATATTATATTTTATCTCGAAATTAATAAACTGTCTATCTATCTTATTACTTAAATTTTACAAATAAGTACTCCTTAGCAAAGTCATCAATATTCTCACGACAACTTATCTCGGAATGAATTCTCCAAGATAAGAAGATCTTTTACCTTAAAACCGTGTGCTCAAAAACTAAAGTTTCGAGTCGGCAAATTATTTTATTGGATCAAAATATAAGATTTCGAGTTGATAGATGGAAAAAGACGCACGATTCGTACAGTTGACCACAGCAGTGAAAATATTGATATGATCAAATCGATGGTACTGTTGGAGAAACCGATAGTTTCAAAGAACCTAGAGCCCCATATATATATTAACATTATTTTGCCGCTGATCAATTCCTAATTTCAATTTGATTATTGCTTATTCTAAGTGCATATGATATTCATATGGGGTTTTTAATATGGTCATTTTTACTAAAGCTTAAAGAAATAAGTTGCTTGATATATTGGGTTACTTTGTATAAAGAAATTAAGCGATCAATATCTCAAATTCGAAAATGTCCATCAAAATAAAGCTTGCTTTGCAATACGGTTAAATATATAAAATTCACAAGAGCACCAACCTGTTTAACGATTCTGAAAAATCTTCCTCCAAATATTAAGTTGCCATCGTAAATATCTTGGTCTGATTTAGCCACCTTTAGGTCCGAAAATAGTTCCATGGGTTGTTGGTTGAATCATCTATAATATTTGCTGACCCAGTTCTTAGCCTTTTTATTTCGGGTGAATCGTCATCATCAATATAAGAATGCGTTCTCTTGTTTTTCGAACTAAGAACCTGCAAATTTCCAGATGACCCTGAACTGGTGGACTGTTCACTTATATCAACTGCCACTGATAGCAGCGATGGGGTTATTCTAAGCCGCTTTTTCTCCGTGGCTGCTACTTTATCCAAGGCTGGGTATGGTCTTTTGCAATTTTTTGAAGTTTTCGGTGAGAAATTTGGATCAGCATCGTAGTCTTCTGACGAAAAATCTCCAGAGTCCATTTTTCACAATCTATTAAGAAATTCACTCCGATTACACTATTACTCTCACTACAAGTGCGCTTACGATTCCGATAACATTACCAAATAGTCTAATGCACTATCGGTAATTACCAAAACTAAGAACAGTTTGGCTGACTTTGACTCGTTAAAATAAAGTGCACGGCTGGGTCGCATGTACTTGTACATAAATATGTACGTATGTGACCAAATCGGTAAAATACATTTAATAACAATAATAAACATTGCTTAAATTTTGATGTACTTACATACGTATAATCCACACATATGTTTTTAGCAGGCTGGTTCATAAGTAAAGTACCATTACACTAATTGTTTGACAAAAACGTAGTGCGTAGATGGAAATACACACTATATAAATTAATAAATATAAAAGTAGAATTTTAATTACTTACATTATCAAGTTGTTGAAAAATCTTCACGAATCCACTACGTGCCCTGTAGGTATAGGTGTAAACAAGACAATGTATACTAACTGTATAGTGTGATTCCTTTTGGTTAATGCTTCTTGACCAAAACAAAACATTCAATGAGTAACTACTGTTACTTACAATTATAATGCAAGTTGTCCGAAATAACTAAATTGCCATCCAAAATAAGTAGATTGTCTTTGAACGCAACCAAAAACCTAAGCTCAGTTTCCTCAGTCTGGCTGCTGCCATTGAGCGCCGCCATTTTTTTATTGAGCTAATTACAAACCGTTGAAACCATTTTTACATACATACCGAATATTCACTGTTACCGTCACCCTTTGTCCGACTACGATAAGGAGCAGACGTAGTATATTTTAAGAGAAAATTTGACTGTAATTTTAAGCACCCGAAAGTGGGTTAATAAAAGTGTAAAAGTAAAGTTATAAGCTAAAAATCAGTTTTTCATTTCTTGGTCACAAAAAGTAGTGACATTTCTTAAAATTACATTTGAGTGATTCGAATATACATATACATATGCCGATCATCCATTCTCCAATCAACCGAGGCGAACAAAGAGAAAACATGTCTCAAAACAGTGACCGGATTCCTGAAGGAGCGCATGGGCAACTAGATGCGCAGATACAACTACGGCAGATACGTCCTGATGAACAACAAAGACGTCGGCGTGCAGCAGAGTGCGTCATATGCGAGCAGCCATACAACGGGGACATGGTCTACTGTGACGGGGTATGTAAAAAATGGTTTCATTTTGTATGTGTAAATTTAAGTAGTAGTCAGGCTGGGGTCTTGAGTAAATGGTTTTGCGACGATTGTTCCATTGGGAATGCGAGGAAGGTTGACGTTCTTCATAGAGAATTGATGACGCAATACGAGGTTGTCCAAAAATACATTAGGTCGAACAAAAGAAAGACAGTGGTTCAGGCTGCCTTTAATAAATGGGAAAGCATAAAGCAGAAGTATATTGCTTTGACTGGGGGTTTCGTCGATGCTGAAGGAGTTTCGCTTCCAGTACCAGATTTACGTGGATTGATAGCAGCAGTTCCAGATATACCCGGTGATGAATCAGACAGAATGTCGTGTACATCAAAATGCAGTTATACGTCGCAAAGAATTGTGAAAATGCGTGTATTGGACCAGCAGCGTGCGTTATTGAAGGAACAGCGGATGAACATGGAAAAGGAGCAGGAACTTCTACAACGACAAGAAGAGTTAGCGGACGAAATTTCGGAGAACGATGTCAAATTCGAAGTTAATGATAAATTTGATAAAGTCACAAAGTGCTTCGACGGCATCTCTCTGAATCCTCAAGCGCGTGAGTTCACTCCGCAAGTGAAAATAGCAAAGCAGCCAAGTTTTTCCATGCCAGGACCAGCCACGAACTTCGAATACTTACCTCCGTTCAGCCAAAGACAAATAGCGGCCAGGAAGATCTACAAGGCACTTCCAGCATTTACCGCTGAACCCGAAGAATGGCCGTTATTTAAAAGAATGTTTGAGCAATCGACACAAGAATGTGGTTTTTCAAATGAGGAAAACTTAATGCGACTCCAACAATCTCTCAAAGGAAAAGCACGATCTGAAGTATCAAGTCAATTATCTGAACCGGACTGTGTACCCGACATTATTGAATGCTTAAAAATGGCATTTGGACAGCCAACAATGATTCTAAATACACAAATTGACAAAATAAGCAAACTTCCACCTTTGAAGGGAGATAAGCTGGAGTCAGTGATTTCATTTTCGACAGCAGTAACAAACCTGAATGCAGTAATGAAGGCATCAGGATTGGAGAGTCAGTATGAGAACCCTTTGTTACTTAAGGAGCTGCTGAAAAAGTTTAACAATGATTTGAAAATGAAATGGGCTTCGTACGCTTATGAAAATAATGTGTCAGGAGTTTTAGCGTTTGGTTCTTGGCTGAAATTAGAAGCAAGAAAGGTATACACAGTGTTACCTTCTATTTCGTCAGACAAAGTTGATAAATCTTCCCGAAAAGAAAGCCGAGTCAATGTGCACTTAGAGAATAAATCGACTACTGCATGTATAGTTTGCGCAAAGGCGTGTAAATCTGTAGAGACTTGTGAAGCTTTCAAAAAGTTGTCTTCCGCTAATAGGTGGGAAAAAATGAAAGAGTTGAGGCTATGCCGTCAGTGTTTAACTGCCCATCGGATGAAATATCCATTTGTATGTAAGAAGGCAGTTAAATGTAATGCCAGCGGTTGTAGTCGTAAACACCACCCACTTATGCACTAGGATGAAAGCTCACTCAACAACTTACCAGTAGCGAAAACTCTACAGAACAGTCATGCCAGATTGGATGATGAATTCCAATTCCAATACATGCCAGTAGTACTGCGAAATGGAAGTAAAAGGCTAGAAGTAATGGCATTCCTAGATGGTGGATCTAGCGGCACACGTATTGAAGAGGAGGTGGCTGAGCAACTAGGACTAACAGGGCCCAAGGTTGTCCTGAATTTAAAATGGACAGCAAATGTGCGACGACAAGAAGAGTCACAAAAGGTATCAGTATTGATTTCGGGTATGCATGAGGGTGCTAGGGAATATGCAATTCCAGAAGCTCATACAATTAAGGAACTAAGTTTGCCAAAACAAACGTTAAATTACGAAGAGCTTGCTAAAAAATACAGCCATATTCGGGGTTTGCCAGTGCGTTCATACTCATCAATACAACCTAGAATAATGATTGGACTCAGCGACTGGCACCTAGCAGTTCCTAGCAGGACAAGATTGGGTGGTCGAAGCGATCCCGTAGCGACAAAGTGCAAATTGGGATGGTCAGTGTTTGGGTCAAAACGCTCATCAGATTATGAGAGTATCAACTATCACATCGAAGAACAACGCGAGCCTGATGATGAGGACCTTCACCAAATGATGAAACAGTTTTACTCTATTGAGAGTTTGGGGGTCAAAATTCCGAAAGATGACTTGTCTTCCAAAGAAGAACGGCGAGCGAAATCAATAATGGAAGAGACTACCAAACCAGTAGGTCAACAATATGAAACTGGTTTATTGTGGCGATATGATGAAGCAGATCTACCGGATAGTCTATTTATGGCGAAGCACAGACTGAGGACGCTTAATCGACGGTTGGAGAAAAATCCAGAATTAAGAACAAATATGCAGAATCAAATTGCTGCTTATCTTGCTAAAGGATACATACATACGCGTTTGGTATCTTCCCTTGTTTCCAGTCATAAATCCAAACAAGCCGGAGAGAGTGAGGGTTGTATGGGACGCGGCAGCAAAGGTTAATGGTGTTTCTTTAAATTCATTTCTGTTAAAGGGGCATGATCAGCTTTCATCGTTGCTTGGTATTCTTCTTCGATTTTGGGAAAATGCTATTGCCATAAGTGGAGATATTTCCGAAATGTTCCACCAAGTCAAATTAAGAAGTGAAGACCAACAAGCATGTAGATTCCTATGGAACGATCGAGAACATGAGGAGCCAAGCGTATATGTTACCCAGGTCATGACATTTGGCGCAACTTGTTCGCCGAGTAGCGCTCAATATGTAAAAAATCTGAACGCCAAACGTTTTACGAGTGAATATCCTAGGACGGTAAAAGCAATTGTGGATAATCATTACGTCGATGATTTACTCGATAGCGTTGGCACAATTGAAGAGGCAATCACACTCGCTGAACAGATTAGGCGGATTCACTCGGCTGGAGGGTTCCATATACATAAATGGAAATCTAATTCTCGTGAAGTGTTGTCGGCACTACAATGTACACTTAGGAAATTGGTTGAGCTAGTTAATCTTAACAAAGAGGTTGAACAAAACGCAGAGAAGGTTTTGGGAATGTGGTGGGATACACAAACAGACTCACTCACATTTTCACTAAAATTTAACAAAGGGAGCAAGAGTGTTTTAACTGGCCAAAGTAAACCAACAAAGCGGGAAGTTCTACGAGTACTTATGTCAATTTTTGATCCTCTAGGTTTAATCGGGCATTTTACAAGTTATTTGAAAATCTTGATGCAGGAGATATGGCGTTCGAAGGTAAATTGGGACGACGAGATTGAGGATGAGCAACATGTGAAGTGGTTGATCTGGCTCAAAGAGCTTCATGGAGTCGAAAACGTATGTAATCCCAGATGCTACACAACGAAATCATCAATATTGAATGCATCAAATCTACAACTTCATATATTTGTCGACGCGAGTAAAGACAGCAGCGCAGCAGTTGCATATTTGAGAATACAGTCTGAGGGAAACATATCTTGTGCGTTGTTAGGTTCCAGAACGAAAGTTGCACCGATTAAACTTATATCGATTCCGAGGTTGGAGCTTATTGCGGCATTAATAGGGGCCAGACTTGCGGAGAGTATTCGACGTTCATTAAGCAACTCTATAACCAAAATCTTTTACTGGTCCGACTCGGTGACTGTTCTAAGGTGTTTGAGATCAGATGCAAAGGCAGCCAAAGGACAATTTGTCGCATTCAGAATTGCTGAAATACAAGAAACTAGTAACATTGGTAATTGGAGATATGTACCTTCATACATGAATGCCGCTGACGATGCTACTAAGTGGAAGAAAGGACCTTCGCTCAACATGGACGATCGTTGGTTTACGGCACCAACATTTCTGTACGACGATGAGGCTGATTGGCCAGAAGACATCTCACTGCAATGCAATCAGGATCCTGAAGTCATTGAGGCAGTTCATCCAATTTATGAACCAGTTATTCCATTCAACAAATTTGAGAGTTGGCTCAAATTGGTAAGAGTGACAGCTTTCGTGTGTAGATTTATTAATGTTCTAACAAAAAAGCAAAATAAGGTTGAGCATAATAAATTTCTCCTGTCACACGAATATAAGAGTGCTGAGATCCTTTTATTTAAATCAATTCAGTGTCAAGAATACGCGGATGTAATCAAAAACTTAAAGCAACAACAACAACAACACGACAATCCACCTGTAACTTATGAGCCAAGACGTCGCACCAACCACATACATTCGCTAAAACCATACCTAGAAGAAGACGGGGTGTTGAGGTCCATGAGCAGAATTGATAAGACGAACTGCGTTAGTATAACAACAAGGCGCCCAGTAATTCTGTCACAACATCACCATGGAACAATGCTGTTGGTACGTGATTATCATGAAAGGTTTCGTCATATAAATCATGAAACGGTAGTGAATGAGGTTAGAAAAAAGTTCTATATTCCCAGGCTGCGACAACTTCTGAAGCGCATAAGAACTAATTGTAACTGTTGCAAGATATTAAGAGCCAAGGCAGCAAATCCAGAAATGACAGAATTACCAGCTGTACGCATTACGCCGTATACACCTCCCTTTACCTATACAGCGGTGGATTATGGTGGACCATTCGAGGTGGTTAATGGACGCAAGAGAGAAAAACGATGGATTTGCCTGTTCACATGTCTGGTAGTACGAGCTGTTCACATTGAGATTGCTTATAGCTGCAGTACCGACTCTTTCATCCTATGCTTTCGGAATTTTTTAAGCCGTAGAGGACTTGTAAGAAAAATGTTTAGTGATCGAGGTACGAACTTCATCGGAGCAGAAAAACTTTTAAAAGAAAATCTGAAACAAGTAGATTCACGTTTAATAGCTTCAAAGTTTGTCAGATCAAACTTCGAGTGGTATTTTCATCCGCCTGGGTCACCACATATGAACGGATGCGTCGAACGTTTAATTAAATCAGTGAAAGTTGCTCTGTATGCTGTGAGCGACATCACCACCTACAAACCGAACGATGAGCTGTATCGAAGTTACTTGATGGAAGTTGAGGATATGATAAACTCGAGACCATTAACATACCTTCCATTGGACAGCGAGGAATCCGAAGCATTGACACCAAATCATTTTTTGCGGCAACTGGCAGGAGGATCTTCACCTACACTCCTCGAAGATATTAAGGATGATGTTAAGCTGTACAAGACAAATGCCCTTATGTCCCAGCTTTACGCAAAGCACTATTGGAAGCGATGGATTAGAGAGTACTTGCCGACGTTGACAAGGAGGGAAAAATGGAACCAAGTTGTTAAACCCTTAAAGGACGGAGATATCGTTTTAGTCATCGACGAAAGATCTCCACGCAATCGATGGCAAAAGGGTAAAGTTCTGAAAGTTAACATGTCGAAAGATGGTCAAGTCAGGAGCGCAACAGTCAAAACTGTGGACGGTATTTATGAAAGACCAGCTGTTAAACTAGCCAAGTTGGACGTCAATCAGGAGGTACATTTGTGCGGAGCTCGAGACCAATGTACCGAGGGGGAGAATGTCCGAAATAACTAAATTGCCATCCAAAATAAGTAGATTGTCTTTGAACGCAACCAAAAACCTAAGCTCAGTTTCCTCAGTCTGGCTGCTGCCATTGAGCGCTGCCGATTAAGGTTTTTATTTAGTGTTTTGTTCTATATACAAATTGACTTAGAACTAGACTTATAACTAATAAATTAAATGTTGGCTCAACAATAGGGGCCCAACGTATTTCAAATGATATCTGTATTAAAATTTTTTACAAAAATATTATTATTGTCTTACTTAATCTAATACATGTGTTTTATTAAATACAAAATATATTTTTACTTGAATGTGTGTTAAAAATGAAAAAGGGGGTTGTATCCGACTATCCTCGGTAGTGCTGGTTGTCTGCACGTTGGTAAAACGGCGTTTCGTCGTTGTAAATGATATAATTAAAACGTCCATCGATGATCGCTCGTACGCTTAGGTAACGGTGGCTTGGCTCGATCTGTTGCTGGATGAATTCTTGGATCCCGTCATTTGGATGGTCAGCAAGGTTTTGCAGTATTTTTCTTGATAGCTGCATCATATGCTCGTCGATTGCGCCCACACCAGCGCTCTCGTAGAGCATCTTCTTTGAATAGTACTTCAGTGTGACTGGATTTCGCCACAGTCCTGTACATATTCGAAGGACCTTCCTTTCGAAAACTTGGATCTTCTTCATCGTCGTTGGTGATATCGTGAACCAAATGGGACAGCAATATGTGATGACTGGTCGTATCAACTGCTTGTATATAAGGAGCTTGGTCGCTTTACTTAGACCATTTCGCCTTCGCAGCAGTGGGTGCACTAGGTGGAGTGCGAAGTTGGCTCTTCTTAGGATAATTTCAGCATGAGGATTAAATTTAAACCTCTCACTGAAATTTATTCCTAGATACCTGGCTGTCGTCTTAGTTGGCACTTCGGTGCTGTCAGGAAGTGTGATCCTGATGTTACGGCACAGAGTTGCGAACGCACGGCGTCCTCTTGTGGCTGTTGTTGGTGGCCTAAAACAAATTAGCTCAGTTTTGTTGCTGTTGATCTTCAGTCCCCATTTGAGATAGTACTCCCAAAGTGTCCTAATGTGTGCTTCAACTCTTCGGGCTGCTATCTCTGGAGAGAGAGAGATTGCATACGTTAACGAGTCATCTGCATAGAGCAAAGTCCTGGTTCTTGTTGATGTGCTTGGCTGGTCAGCAGTGAAAATGTTGAACAGCATCGGGCCAAGCCTTGATCCCTGCGGCACTCCGGCGTTGGTCCTCTTTATTGCTGACCTTGCGTTGTCAATCTGCACGAAAAAATATCTATGTGTTAAGAAGTTATAAATTATTCTTACCAAGTAATTTGGGAATCCTAAATTTATGATCTTGAACGTTAGACCCTTCGTCCAGACGCTGTCAAAGGCCTTTTCAATATCCAGAAGGCATGCTACTGTAGTCTCCTTCTTGTTGAGTCCGCGGGTGACGTCGCTGTGTAGCCTAAGCAGAGGGTGCACGGTGGAATGTCTCGCCCGAAAACCATACTGGTTGTTGGGGACTATCCCACGCTCCGTGCAGAAATGGTTAATTCTCCGCAAGATTACCGACTCTAGAATTTTGCTTACGCAGCACAGTAGGGCAATGGGCCGGTATCCGTTTACATTTGAGCGGTCGGTTTTCTTTGGCACCGGAACCACTTTCGCAACCTTCCATTTTGACGGGAAGTAGCCGTTGTTAATACAGTTATTGAAAATAACCGTCAGCAGGACAATGGCCAAACTTGGCAACTTTTTGATTAAAAAGTTGGAAATTTGGTCAATTCCCGCCGATTTTTTGGCATTTCCGCTTTCAACTATATCCACCACTTCCTCAGTGGTGGTGAAGCTTCCGTCGCTGGTTGGGTCATTCGCCGGGTTGTCCTCGCTAAATGTTGTGATCTGTGTACCGGGTTCAGTTGCCTCGCAGACTTGTGCTTCGACTTCCTCCAAGAAATCAGGCAGATGAACAGGTGGGCGGTCGACGAAGTTTCCCTCGAAGTAGGTTGCAAAAGCTTCGGCTTTCTCGGCCGGTGTTGTTGCAGTTACCTGGCCGTGGCTGATATTCTCCGGTAAGGAATGTACTCTTCCTACCAGAGAATTTATTTTCCTGAAGGCATCAGGCCCAGGCTTGATGTCTTCGAGTCGCTTGCTGAACTCCTTGTCTTGGTAGTCCTTGACCGCCCGGATGAACATCGTATTGGTGCACTGTAGCTGGGAAGATACACTGCGATATTCATCGTTGACTCTATTCAGTGTCCGCCGCATGATCCTCTGGAGCCTTTTACGGAGCCGCTGCCTATGGGCGTAAATAGCCTGGATGTGTCGCGGCAGGTTCTCGTACCTGTCTCGACTGGTTTTGGGTGTCTTCTGCCTTTCCAACGCATTGCTAATGACGGATTGAAAACGGTTGATGTTTTCATCGATCTCTGCATTGCTCAGGTTTCTTGTGGTTGGCGCTTGAGGGAGCTCCGCCTCGATTTCCGATTTAAGTCGTACCCAGTTCAATCGGTTAAACCTGATGTGGAACTCGGGTGTAGGGTGCTCGGTCAAGATACGCCTCATCAGGCGAACTTTGAGTTCCACTGCCAGATGATCAGAATCACTCGGGTGCGCAAGGCACGAATAATTCTGAAATTCCGGCAGTATGTTGACGAAATTGGATGTCGCCAGAAAAAAGTCCAGCGTTGATGGTGTACCTGGGAATGTTCTTTGTCCTTGTGATACAACAACAAAGGAATGCAGGTGACTGTTTCCATTTAGCCAGTTGACAATTGCTAGTCCCTGTGATGAACACTCACTGTCTTGCCAAAGTGTGTGCCTAGCATTGAAGTCACCTCCGGCAAGGCAGTATGTGTGTTGATTGGCGATGTTGGTGATACTTGTGAGGTCTCGGTGGATGTTCTCCCTCGTTGCCCCACAGTGGTTGTATACCGAGACTACCAGTAGAGTCTCAAATTCGGAGACCCTGATGCTGACCGCTGTTGCTTCCATTGATGTTAATCCATGTATTATAACTTCTTCAGCCTTGAAGAAGTTGCGTAAGAGGATTGCCGTTCCTCTCCCTCCTGTTACTTTGTCAACTCTGTATACTCGGTAGCCGGGAATATTGATCCTATTCCTTGCCGTGACCATAGTCTCCTGCAATAGGAGAATGTCAGGACGTTTCGCCTTAACGAACAAGTTCAAGGCAATACGTTTAGCAACCGAGTACACAGAGTTGACGTTGTATGAAAAAACACTTATTGTATTTATTGTGAACATAGTTCACAAATAAGTGCTCCCAGGATAGCTGTCTTGGCCTTATCGTCCAGTAAGGCATAGTTTTTGGGCACAACCTTGCGTGCTTTTTGAACCAAAGTCAGGAGATCTGTTCCAAAAAGTCGCTCGGTGTCCGCAAAAATGTTGTGTGAGCTAGGTGCACACGTGGGTTTCTGGGCCCTTGTTGGCGTTGCTGTGGGTTTTGGTGGGGCTGTAACGAATTTTGATGGCACCGCTTGTTTCGCCGCAATTGTTTTAGGTGGCTGCTGCTTTGTAGTTGCAACTTTCTGCTTTACCGAAGTCCTCAGAGCGACGACATCGGCGAAACTTAAGCCAGTTTCGATGGCTTTCGTGGCTGAAATTTGGGCGAATTTATGTTGCTCCTGTTTCTTGAGAGCAGACTTGGCTTTGCTCGCCAGCTTCTCCCTATACTTAGGGCAACCTTTGTAGTTTGCTGGGTGACCGGTCTTCTGGCAGTTTGCGCAGAAAACCTCTTCGTCCTTGGTGTCAACTTTGGACCTCTTGCATTCACCCGGCCCATGCTTGCTGTTGCACTTAACGCATATATACGGCATGCCGCAGTTACTTGCCACATGACCGAACTTCTGGCAGTTCTTGCACTGCGTAATTCCACTACTTTTAAAACGCTCCCAATGAACCTTTTGGTTCATTAGCAGAGTCCTCTTGTAGATTGCTGACAGGTCGGTGCCGTTTGGAACCTGCACCACGAAGTTGTTAAACTTCCGATCGGTCCTGTTGGTCTTATAAGGGCTGACCTCAACCGCTGGGATACCAGCTTGGCACAGCTCCTCTTTTATTTCAGCTACCTCGTAGCTGTGGTGGATCCCTTTCAAGACAAGAAGGGTCTTCCTGTCCTCCTTTGGGGTGTATGTGTTATACCCCGTTTTTCTTGCTGCTAAAAATTCTCTTATTTTTTGATGATGGTCCTTCGTCTTGGTGGTGACGACTGACTTGGTGGAGTTGATGTTGTGTATTCTCAACTCCATTTTTGCTTCCTTTGAGAAGCGGCTTAGCTCAGCTACGTTCAGGTTGTAGCAAACTATTGGGGGCATAACTGTACCCTTGATTGAGGATGCGGCCACCGGATGTGATGTTGCCGGAGCAGCTGTCACTGTAGATGACGTCGATGGAGTCGATGGAGTCGATGGAGGCGATGGTGGTCGTGGTGTTGGTGTTACCTTAGGCAGTTTAGCCTTAGCTTTGGGCAAGGAAGAAGTCGACGAATCTGACTTCTTCCTTTTCTTGTTTGTTACGACGCTGAAGCCGTTTTCTTCCGGAGCGCATTCCTCCTCGTCAGTCAAGCTTACGACTTCGTGATCGCTTCCACTTTCGTTTCCGCTCTCATCTAAGTCGTCTCCGACCTCCATCTCTACCTCTTCGTCGGACGAGCTGTCGATGCATGGCTGATCCGGATCGAAATTGGTATCTTCTACCATCTCGTAGAGGTCATTGGAGTTGGCCATCATCTCATGTATATGAGATATGACCTTCCTTCCATGGGTAGCAGCCTTCTGAGAGATCAGCTCGACGATCTCGTCCCATGCTGATGAAGCTACTTGCTTCAATTTTTGTTTTTTACCCATCCGAATTGGGTTTAGTTCCTGGAATTTATTAATGAACGATAATTAAATTTTAATTATGTATATATGAATGAAATCTTATGGATGTGCACTATTTTCATAAAAACGGTAACACAATAATAAAAGAATAAAGTATTATAACTGAATTAAGGCTGGGGTTTTTCCACTACTAAAACACTCATTAGAGATTTTATTGCAGTGATAAAAACAAGCAAAACGGGTTTCGCGTAATTAATTTTCACTAAATAATGCAAGTATTCTGCGCGAGCTGCACAACCGTATTGCTCCGTGGATGGTTCGCTAATGATGGGGATTGAGCGCTGCCATTTTTTTATTGAGCTAATAACAAACCGTTGAAACCATTTTTACATACATACCGAATATTCACTGTTACCGTCACCTTTTGTCCGACTACGATAAGGAGCAGACGTAGTTTATTTTAAGAGAAAATTTGACTGTAATTTTAAGCACCCGAAAGTGGGTTAATAAAAGTGTAAAAGTAAAGTTATAAGCTAAAAATCAGTTTTTCATTTCTTGGTCACAAAAAGTAGTGACACAAGTACTGCAAATAATATTGCCTAAAGCGATGAACAACAAGAATATATGGTTTACTTATTCATTTATATATGTACCTAAAGGGATTCTGTGGTCCAAATCAAATATGTACAGTACATACATTGAATTAAATTATTTTTGTTGTATATATTTATGTCTGAACTTTGTTATTTGTTTTACACGAAGATGTGGAGACAATGTGTTATCATTTTTATTGTTATTTATTTTCTTTTTTAATTTATGTATGAATAAGTGGTAATTAATTTTTAATTTTTTTATTTTTATATATTTATTCTTCTGGTAGACGACACTAAAAACCAGATTAAATAACTTAAATGACTTCAACGAATTAAAAGACTTCAATGACTTCAGATGACTTCAATGATTTCAAAGACTTCAATGACTTCAGATGACTTCAATGACTTCAAAGACTTCAATGACTTCAGATGACTTCAATGACTTCAAAGACTTCAATGACTTCAGATGACTTCAATGACTTCAAAGTCTTCAATGACTTCAGATGACTTCAAAGACTTCAAAGCCTTCAATGACTTCAAGTGAATGCAATGAATGCTAGTGACTTCAAGGTGACTTCAATGAGTGCAAAGCATTCAAAATGATTGCATTCATTTTGACTTCAAAATTATGATTGCAGAAAATGATTGCTAAATCATGACTTCAAAATGAATGGTGATTTACTTTTTCTAAGTTGAAGTCATTATTGAAGTCATTGAATTGAAACAAATTCACGTGAAGTCAAATGAGTTAAATGGCAAAATGATTGCATTCTTTTACAGCTCTGCCTCGCACAAACATTCGTAAATTTTGCCGTCGAAACCGGTAACAAATTTGTTCAATACAAACGCATCCAAACCTGCACTCCATTGCCTACTTTTTTGAAGCGGGCATACCACATGGAAACCGATTCACTCTCTGATTTCCTTGCATCGAAAAATTTTCGTCGCTCCCGGAAAATTATAATTGGAGGTGAATAATGTCGTTCCAGTAGCTGGCATAGTTTCTCATATTTTTTTGACGCTGGCAAAGCCTGATCGCACAACCCTCGCAACAAACCATATGCTTCCAGATCTACTGATTTCAACAGAACGGAAGTTTTTATCCGATAGTCTTCACATGAAGCCTCCACCAAATGTGAATCCAACAATTCTGTCCCATCACGCCACTTGTCCACTCCTGGCCTGAACTCACGTACTCCAGTAGCCATAAATAGTGTTGTGAACGCACTTTCGTTGTGTGCCATCGTTGTGCTATTTTGTACTCTCACGATTTCCTCTGTGTCCTCGTTATCTTCAGCGTTCTTGATGTGTTTATTGTTCTCCTTTGACATAATTTTGGAAACTCCAATTTTTTTGTTCTTCTTTTTTTTACTCCTCGTCGCCAATACGATGTCCTCGCGTTACTTACTTACTTAGGTGGCGCTAGAGTTCGGGGTAAACCTGGGCCTCTCCATTTAGCTCGGTTTTTAGCTAATTGCCTCCGGTTGCGCACTCCAAGTTGGTCGAGGTCCCC
Organism: Brachypalpus laphriformis; assembly: GCA_945910035.1. Taxonomy (NCBI): domain Eukaryota; kingdom Metazoa; phylum Arthropoda; class Insecta; order Diptera; family Syrphidae; genus Brachypalpus; species Brachypalpus laphriformis. The sequence goes on along the minus strand of OX246754.1, from coordinate 122,882,882 downwards.
TTGAACTTGTGCGTGCCACCTACGGCGATGATTCCCTCTACTGCGTCGTCCCTCGGGGTTAGGTTCGAAGACTCTGCGCGCCGGAGCGTTGGTGTCCATTCGCTCTACATGCCCTAGCCATCTCAGACGTCCAATACGTAGTTTTTTGACTAGGACGATGTCGCTGTACAGCTCGTATAGTTCGTTATTGAATCTTCTCCTCCAAAACCCGTCAACGCAAACGGGACCGAAAATTTTACGAAGAATTTTTCTCTCGAAGCGACCAAGGATATCCTCATCCTCTTTTAATAAAGTCCATGTTTCAGCGCCGTAAAGCAGGACTGGGATGATCAGCGTCTTATACAGAGTCTCCTTAGTTGTTCAAGATAGGACTTTGCTGTTGAATTGCCTAATAAGCCAAAAAAAAAACAGCGATTGCCAAGATTTATTCTTCATTTGATTTCTGCGCTGTTATTGTTTTTAGAGTTTATACCAGAGCCAAGGTAGACAAAGTCCCTTACTACCTTGAAGTTATAGCTGCCCATTGTGACGTTCTGTCCAATTCGTCGGTGTCGGTAGTCCCTTCTTGTTGTCAGCATATACTTGGTTTTGCCCTCGTTTATCTTTAGGAAGAGGTTTTGTAAAAACATCTGCTGCTTGTTGATTTGTCGGAGCATATTCAATTTCAAAACAGCCCTCCTTGTACTTCTCTCGAATGTAGTGAACTCGAACATCTATGTGCTTGGTCCTGGTGTGGTATTCTGGATTTTTGCTAGCTTGATGGCCCCTTGGTTGTCTATATAGCAAGGTAGCAAGTCTCAAAGAAACAGTGTGAGCCACATCAGCTCTTTGACTGTCTCTGATGCGGCTACATATTCACCCTCTGTGGTTAATACAGCAGTACATTGCTGTCGTCTTGAAGACCATGATACTGGAGAACCACCAAAAAGTATTACATTACCGCTTGTCGATCTTCGTGTTTCGAAATCGCCAGCATAGTCGGCATCGCTGTAGCGAGATAAAGAAAGAACATTATTGCGTTTGAAAAATATACCATAATTTGTGGTGCCTTTCAGGTATCTAAAGATGCGTTTAACTGCTTTAATGTGTTGATCATTGGATTTTCCAAGTGTCTGCATACATATCCAACAGCGTAAGCTATGTCTGGTCTAGTTGCTAGCATCAAGTACATGATACTTCCAACTGCCTCACGATAAGGAAAACTGGTACTTGTTGACGAATTCTTGACAGCACTGGTGAATTTGGAACTTGCGTCACATGGCGTTGATACAGGACAGAGGGATCGCATATCCCAAATTTTCGTAATAGTCGTTCAACATAGCAAGACTGACTAACATAGATCGACCCATCTAAGTTTCGATATATCTGGAGTCCCAAGTACATACCGGCGTCGCTTATTTTTACTTCGAAATGTTTTTGTAATGGACTTATTATTTTAATTGCTTCATCCATTTCGCTGGCGGCGATTAGTCCTTCGTCAATGTAAAGCCCAACAAGAATTTTTAGTGAGTTCTGATTCAAACAGAACACGCATGGATCCGCTTTGCACGTCTGAAAATTCAAGCTGAGAAGAAGTTCCGTGAACTTGGAGTTCCAGCATTTTCAAGCTTGCTTTAGTCCGTAAAAGCTCTTGTGCAATCTGCAAACTCGACCCGATTTATCATCATAGCCAGGGGGTTGAGCCATGTAAATCTCTTCTTGCAGGTCGCCATTGAGGAAAGCGGTTTTTACGTCAAACTGTTTGAGTTTCAGATTTTTCTGTGCAGCTACGGCTAAGATACCTCGAATAGATGTGAACTTTGCAACTGGACTGAAGGTCTCCTCATAGTCCACACCATACTGTTGGTTGAAGCCTTTGGCTACGAGGCGGGTTTGAAACGTGCAATCTAATTCTGTGGAGAAAGCTTGGTTTTAAATACCCATTTGCATCCAATTACCTGCTTATTTGGTAGCAAATTTACTAGATCCCACGTTCTGTTTTTCTGGTGTGACTGGATCTCTTCTTCCATTGCTGCAAGCCATTTTCCAGCATTTTCAGACCCCAGAACTTCCTCGTAAGTTTTTGGCTCGTCACTACTGGTAATGAAAGCGTAACCTAACATGGCATTGGCAAACATATTAGATCTTGCACTTGAAGCTACTGGTTGACTGCGGAGTTTCATATGGAACTTCACTGGTTGAGTGTCGACTTCTGGTGTTACATTGTCGTCTGAATCTGCATCTTCTTCTTTCTCCTCTTTAAACGATTCCCTCTGATTTTCTCTTTGCTGTCCTTCTGCCTCAACTAGTGATGGCGCCGTGCTTTTAAATTGGACACACGATTCTTCTTTAAATACAACATCTCTGAATACTTCTATCTTGTTCGATTCCTTGAACCATATGCGAAAACTTTTGGTATGTTCTCCGTATCCAACGAAAAAGCCTGGTCTGGCCTTTTTGTCACACTTCTGTCGTTTTTCTTTAGGTATGTGTGCATAGGCCTCACTTCCAAATATTTTCAGATTATCTACAGACGGTGTCTCTTGATGCCACAACTCAAAGGGACTTTTTCCTTTGACAGGACTTGGGCCAAAGCGATTTATGACGAACACAGTAGTATTTACTGCTTCTGCCCAAAGTTTGATCGGTAGATCTTTCGAATGAATCAAGGTTCGGGCGATTTCCGTGATATATCGCATATCTCTCTCTGCCCTTCCATTTTGTTCTGGGCTATAAGGAAGAGATGTTTGGTGACGGATCCCATTGGCCTCCAGAAACGATTCCACCTGTCTGTTTATGTATTCGCTACCGTTGTCTGATCTGAGAGTCCGAATGACGCAATTGGTGTCACTTTTGACTTTTCGTAAGAACTTCTCAATCAAATTAGGAACTTCGGATTTACTTTTGATGAAATATACAGTTCTGAAATGAGAACTTAATAAGAACTTTAATAACAAGAAGTACCTCGAACCACCAATTGAACTCTCCTGCATTGGGCCGCAGACATCAGTGTGGATTGATTCGGCCACTTGTTGTGCTTTCGTGTTGCTGTTGAAGAACGATAGCCGGTGCATTTTTCCTAAAGCACAGGCGTCACAAAAGAAATCTTGGTTATCATTAAATTGTAATTTTTGTTTGTGTAAAATAGTTCTCGTTTGCTTGATACATAAATGGCCAAGACGCTGATGCCATGTTTCGACACTTTCAGGGGTTAATGATAAATTTGCGGATCCACTTGGTAAAATGACCTGAAAATGCATTTTGTACAATCGATTAAAACGCGTACCCGTTGCAATGACAGCTCCATTTCATGAAATTTCACAAGAACTCATATCAGAAAACAACCGGTACTTTTTGTCCAATGCACTTCCACATGAAAACAAATTAACCTTAATATCTGGAACAAATTTATTAAGCGTTTGGTATTCCAATTTGCTTTATCGAATGCCAGAATAAGTATTGTTCCTTTGTCATACGCCATGATTTGCTGGCCATTCCCAATAGTGATAGGCATTGGAACCTCCAAATCCGAGTATTCGCTGAACCAATCGCGACGGAACGTCATGTGCTCACTCGCACCTGAGTCCAAGAAGCAGTCATCATCACAATAGCTTCCCTTTTCAGCTTTCATTCGCAAAATTTAATCGGTTTTTTGTTTTTGCTTTATTAGGACAGTTTTTCTTCCAGTGGCCATATTGATTGCATTGAAAACATTTTCCAGGCTTCTTTTGTCTTTGGTGTTGATAGTGTTGGTTATGCTTTCCAAAATATTTCTTATGTTTTTGACTTATTAGAGCACTGCCTTCTAATGAGCTGGAAGAGGAAGGTTCCTGGGTGTTTAAACGTGTTTCTTCCATTATCAGTCTAGAGGTCAGGTTTCCGATTGTCTGCTGTTTCTCTGCAGTTGACTCCCACGCGCTGAAAAAGTGCGCGAACTGCTTTGGTAACGTCATCAATATCTTAGTCGTCAGCATAGAATTGGAGACTGTTTCCCCCGCTTCTCTCAATCGCTGCGGGAGACATTCGAGCTTAATTATGTGTGTTGCTACGTCATCATGCGAATTTTTTACATAACCGTAGAAGCATTGCTGTAACATATTGATGCTGGTAGCGGTTGTATGTTCGTACACTGACAAAAGATTGTACGTAGTTTCTTGGGCAGTAGCACAATTGATAATGTGAATGAGCGCTTGCCCCCTACAGTCGTTGCAATTATTTTTTGGGCCTTTATATCTCGTTGCAACCATTCCTTTAGAGCTCTGTCATGTTTGCCCGGTTTGGGATCAACTCCCGAAACTACTCCAAATAATTCAGCTGCGTTCAACAGGATTTTCACCTGAAATTTCCACGTTGCCCACTGATCGGCACATAGCAACTTTTCGATCTTAACTGACTCACTATCCATATTCCTACCTTTAAACTACGCACCAGATCAGAATCGTGAATCCGAAATAAAATTGTTAAATTTTAATTCTCACGAAATTTACTTGCGATCGAATAGAAATAAAATGAGTTGCTTAAAAACGGTCTGGGCCTATAACCTGTTAAGTTATGCTGGAAAGAACTAAACCCGCTAACTGTTACAACTGAACTGAACATTTTATTAGGCTTTGTGTAGATTTGTACATAGGAAAGGTATGATTGACTTTGTGTGTAAAGTTAATATTTATAATATTATGTATATGATATATATGTATATGATGTAAAGTCTATTTTAGTATAATTATATAATGCATGAGATGTAATTTCGACAATACAATCCAACAAATATAGAACTTGTGGTAAACGTAAACATTGCCTTTATGCCCTTTTCTCACAGCACAGTACTAAAATACAATACTTTTATATTTTCAATTTTAGATTTACGTTTGGTATTCTAATAAAAAAATTAAAAAAAATTAAAGTCAATATTTTTCAAAAAACATGAATTTGCCACATTGACCCTATTCAGTCTGCAGAAGTACGAGGTTTCAATTTTCATCTCTACGGGTTTCTGTACGCGTATTGCTTCTCTGACACGTTCTTTTTACCTTTTGGTAAAACTTCCGTTCATTGTTCCTGGAGTATAAACTCTCGATAATCTCGAACGCGCGCTTCTCATGATCTTTCTTCTTCTTTTGGAGAAGCCGATGTTCTTCCCGTCTCTTTCGCTCGTAGAGCTTACGAGCAGCTCTCGTCTTCCTTTGCAGCGCCGCTTTGTATGCCTCTTGTTTTGCTGGCATGCACTACGGTTTGACCATGTTTTCACATTGGAAGTAGGAAATGGACTGCTTCATTTTACATATGTTTTCTTATATCTAAATTTACATTTCATGGCTTAAATTAATCTGCACCAGATGGTGTTGGGCAAGGCTACGACACCGAGATGGTGCAATACCACAATAAGCAAACTGGTTTGCATGCAGAAGATCATGTATAAGGAATTTTTCCCTTATATGATGATCGACAATTTTCTCCATCGTTTTTAAGAGAAAGGAACTGAGGCTAATGAGTCGAAAGGATTTAGGCGATTGCTCCGCCCACTTCGCCGCCTTTGGGATGAAGACCACCTTAACCTCCTTCCAACTTTTTGATAGGTAGCCTAGTGTAAGGCTGGATCTGAAAATTCTTATAAGGGTCGAATTAACAGGTTTGCTCCTTGTTGTAGTAGGCAGGGAAATATACCATCTACACTTGTTGGCGGCAAAGATTTTGTCAGATAGGCTATACTCTCGTGTAGAAGCAATTAGAACGTTGTTCCTCCGGTGTTCTGGAGAGATAGCGCAATCGGATATACATCCTGGAAAGTGGGTATCAAGTAAGGCTTGTCAGGTTTCCTCCGGATTGCTGGTGCATTCCCCATCTTGTTTCTTTACGGAGCCAAGATGTTTGAAGTGACTCTGGGCTAGGGCCTCTTGAAGGCGAGCCGTAGCAGGGAAGCTTTCAATACGTTCGCAGTGAGTTCTCCAAGATTCGCGTTTAGATTTTCTAAGTTCTTTGTTATAACTTGTTAGAGTTTCCTTTTAAAGGCACCAATCGCCATTGATTTGAGCTCTATTGAAAAGCTTCCTAGTTTCACGCCTAAGTGACTCAAGACGCTTTTTCCACCAGGGGGCAACGCGGTTGGTGTTTTTCTGTGTTTCGGCACAACTGCCTTCGAAAGCGATGGAAATGGTTTTCGAAGGTGTTCTGCTTCGAATTCCAACTCTGGAATGGTATGTATAAAATTCGAAGCACGATTTAGTTCTGCCTCGAGGATAAGCCGATAGGAATCCCAATTAGTGTGCCTCGGGTTCCTGTAATTTAGCGTGTCATTCATTGAGATCCCTATATCGAATCTAATGTGGTTATCGTCCGACATGGAGACTTCGTCAGACACGTACCAGTTTATGATGAAATTGCATATAAAAGGACAATTACTTTTTTAATGATTTGCGTACACTTAAGAGGTGAACAGAATGGTGCATCTGCGTCTGAGTCTTGCATCGCTGTCACAATTTGCCACCCTGTTTGCGGCTAGGGCAAACACAATGAAAGCGACTGTCAAATTTGCATCTTGTGTTTTTACTTCTTAAAAATATATATATACATTGTTAAAAAAATTATTATTTGTTATCGACGATCAAAAAGAAGTTGCTTTTATCATGTGTGTTCTGTACATGTGTTACTTAGCACTTAAAATAGTAAAGAAAAGGAAACGCAGATGGTGGGTTCGTCCCCTTAATAAGGAAAGAAAAAAAGACGATTTTTTGAAACAACTTTCAAATACCTCAAAGAGCACGACGAGGACCTTTTGTACTGTGGGTGCGATAAATTCCAAAGAATTTCATTTGCGCGTACAATCTCCACAAATTTTTCGACTTCCATTTTGCGTAAACAATAGCTTTTGTATACAAAAACATAAACGCCAAATTTGAACAAAATTCAACTTCACGATGTACGACCCAGACGCAGACGCACATTGTGTTGCTGCTTACGGCTTTCCATACATTTAATATTTTGACAGAATCAGACATCTGCGTCTGCACCATTCTGTTCACATCTACTTGGGTCTACCTAAAGTTAGTTTGCTTGCAATTTCAGAATCTGGAAAAACATTCCTTAGTAAGGAAGTCATATGATCAACCACTTGGATTGCAACATCGTGTTGTTACACCAAATTGTTGATTTCACAAAAACAGAATTAAATGTATTGCATATCAAATATACATATGTACATATATTACCATGTTATGAGGAGAATCACAAATATGCATACTACTCGTTCGGTATTACTAGAAAAATTACTCTCAGAATAAAATCATACGGTGTTGTGTACCGTGCGTACATGAAACTTATAATTTTGTATTCCCTTACATGTATTAGTAATTGTCACACAACAATAGTAGATCGCCACGCATACAATCACCAAATACGCGAGATCGGTGAAATTACTCCTTTCAAGTTATGGGCTGAATTCATTACTGACTGTTGTGTAATAATTTCACATTTGTCCCTCGCGGCCATTTTGATGGCGAATTAGTTCAGACCGTATCCAACAGTCGCCGTGCCGGACGCAGCCAGACGAGTCACCGAAAAAGAAGGAACCTTACGAGTATAATGCCATCTATCATGGTTCATCGTTTATAATATCTTACAGAGAATAAACGCACGAACGTGCAAGCACACAATTGCACAATTGGCGTTTTGTTCAGGGGACGAAGCCCGGGCGGGCGACACCGCAGCCAGCGAAGTCTTAATAGCGCAGGAGTATTGTCGCAGAGTCGCCATTTACCGCAGCCAGCGAAGTTTCAATTGCGCTGGAGTATTGCCGCCGCAGAGTCGTCATTCATCGCAGCCAGGAAGTCCCAATCAGCAAGCAACCAACCCTTGCGCAGGAGTATTGCCGCCGCAGAGTCTTCATTCGTCGCTACCAACCAGGTAAGTGCGAATCGCACTTAACGAGACCAAATCTGTTCATGTAAATTTTACTTATAAGAAAATAAATAATTTGCCAATCTTTTCAAACTCGGTTCAAATTCCGTTTGCAAACGAGGCTAAGTATCTTGGAATGACACTTGATGCAAAGCTGAAATGGAAAACGCACGTTAAGAAAAAACGCAAAGAACTAGATAATAAATATACAGAAATGTATTGGTTACTTGGAAAATATTCCAAGCTTAATATATATATATAGAGAACAAACTGCTTTTATATCAGCAAGTGCTAAAGCCCGTATGGACATATGGTATACAACTCTGGGGTTGTACCAAAATAACTAATATTAAAATTTTACAAACTTTTCAAAACAAAGTGCTAAGAGGTATTGTTAATGCGCCATGGTATATCAGAAATAGCGATTCCATAGAGATCTTGGCATTGAAACTATAGAAGACGAAATTCAAACCTACGCGAGAAAGCATTAAAGTCGACTAGAAAGTCACGTAAATATTATAGTCCTCCAAGTTTTGGAAGAAAGAAATTTACTGCGCCGTCTGCAAAGAACCAAACCTTTAGACTTAGCGCGATAAGTAACCGCGTCTAAACTGCGGAGCTGGCAAGAACTTCTAATGGGAAGGTCCCTGCAGAACGTCCTTATTACGTGAAATGAAAACTACTTGATAAGTCGAATACTTAGTTGTAGTAAAAATGAAAAAAAAAATAAAAAAATATTCCCAATTTGCCGCCATCGGGAGAAGTCAGTATTTCTTCTTCAATAAAGCCGCCATAGCCTAGCCCCATTTGTTAATTACTCTTAATTCCCCGCCATCGGGAGAAGTCAATATTTTTCCTTTGTTAAAGCCGCCATTGCCTAACACCATTGGTTAACTACTCATTATACGCCGCCATTGGGAGAAGTCAATACTTTTTCGTCTGCTAAAGCCGCCATTGCCTAATACTACTGGTTAACAACTGCAAATTCGCCGCCATCGGGAGAAGTCAATACTTTTCCTTTGTTAAAGCCGCAATTGCCTAACACCATTCGTTAACTGCCCCTAATCTGCTGCCATCGGAAGAAGTCAATATTTTTCTTGGCGATTAAGACCATTATCGACTAACCGCGTTGTTTAACGAGTCCAATCCGCCGTCATCGGGATAAATCAGTATTTTTCCTTTAATAACTCCTTCCGCGGGAAAAAATTTATTTCATTATTTTTTGACGGCTAATCTCCCTCACCGTCATCGACGATAATTCGAATAGAGGCATACATCACACTTGATGCCGAATCTGCAACGATCACCCAATCCAACTCGAGAAAGAGTGACCAGAAGTAAAAAGAGAAAAACCGGATGCTCAGAAGGGGAGGTCGAAGAAACTGTAATGAAGACAAGGGAAGGTGAAGTAGCCATATTGCACCAGGAGTTGCAGAAATTACGCATACAAATGGAAGCGATCACAATGTGCTGTAACGGAGAGACAGGAACGCCAACGACTCGAGACGCTGCTTATGGGGCAACAGCCAGTGTCAACAACGTCCATCGTTACCCCGTCAACCTCAACAGATGTAGCCACGACAGTTGCTCCCAACCGCCGTCTCTACGAACGTGCTGTTCCCAAGCACCAGTGCATCTTCGGCAATGACAGGGTCAGTCGCTGCCCAATGCTTCTATGAGGACCTCAATTCGAACGTTTCTTCCTCCGCTAAACAGCATGCAGACTTTTGAAGAGCAGCGCTTCATACCTTAGTCAGTTTTCCTGCAAACCCCTCCGACTCAACAGCTATCCTCATTCTTTGTTGGACATGTAAGTCATCGCAAGCCGCACGATCTTCCGGAGTTCCGTGGAAGACCAAAAGAATGGCCGATGTTTTGTATTGCCTTCTTGGGATCGACAAAAATGTTCAGCTATAGCAGAGTGGAGAACATGTTTTGGCTAGAGAAGTGTATCAAGGATGAAGCGAGAGATGTCGTCGAATCTTTACTGATATATCCCGACAATGTCAACCAAGTAATGTCAACATTAAAATTCCGTTTCGGACGTCCTCAAAGCTTTGTCCAGAGTCAGCTAATGAAGGTGAGGGAAACTGCAGCAATACCAGAGCACAAGCTCGAGCTCATTATACATTACATTATACATTAGCGGATCCTGCGTTTTTAGATGAACTCGTTGGGAAGCTACCAATGAGCAAGAAATTGGAATGGGCCCAGACGTACTATATGTGCGTTCAGCCATATGCGACTGTCAATCATTTTAACGACTGGTTGAGTAGAATGGCCCTTTTTATCTGCATTATCTCCGCAACTTCAGTATCTTCATCAGCTCCGGGTAGAGCAGAACATGGATCGAAACCAAAAAGCATCCTGTATACAAAAATTGCACCTCCAACCAACGCAACGCCTGCCAAATCTCGGTACTGCAAAGCCGAAAAGCATCCAGTCGTTGAGGGCAAAAGCTTTAAGACCATCGATCTTCCAGCCAAATGGACTTTCGTGAAGCGGAATTGACTTTGTTTTAGCTGTTTGAAGCGTGGTCACAGCATAAACGTTTGCAGAACGCGAAAGCCATGCGGAGTCGAGAACTGCAGTAAGATGCACCATCGATCACTTCACGAAACGGAGGTAGCGAACCAGTCAACATCGGCCAACTTCAGCAACAAAATCGGAGAGGTTCAACGACCGATTTTAAATTGCAACGTTGATGGAGCATCGAAGATTCTTTTTCGGGTCTTGCCAGTTAGAGTCTTTAATGGCAAAACGGAACTGCGGACGTATGCTTTGTATGACGAAGGCTCATCCGTAACCATCATGAGCGATGATTTGGCTAAGCGTTTACGACTCGAAGGACCTGAACCTGCGATGGCTGGGACGGAAGACGCTTGCAAAGAAATCATTCACAGTTGACTTTCTCATAAGCTCTGATCAAAAGGATGCTAAGCAAAACCGGATGTGTAATGTACAGACAGTGGAGGATTTGTGCTTGCCCACTCAGACTTTTGCCGCCTCGGAGGTCGTCACTTAATCGTTCTGGAATTCCTCTTGACGACTATGTTAATGCCAAACCAGGGATTCTTATCGGACTTAACAACGGTCATCTTGGGGCACCGTTGGAGGCGGTTAGATGGGATGGAGATGGACCAATCGTAGCTGAGTCGTTTATGGAAAGACAACACTTGCAGCTGATGAAGATGCCGTTCTATTCAGCTGTCAGTCAATCGAAGAAGATCATCGAGTAGATACCATTGTTGATGATTACTTCCGAATTGAAAACATTGGTGTTAAGAAACCAAGGCAGAAGTTGACATCCGAAGCGGACAAGAGGGCCCTACACACCTTAACGACTACAACCGTACGACTGGGAGAGCGATACTGTGTGGGTCTACTGTGGAGGAAGAACAGCCCGTCGCAGCCAGCGACAAATAGTCCCGCAGCCAGCGGATATTTAGCCCGTCGCAGCCAGCGACAAATCACCCCGCAGCCAGCCGATATTTGCCCGTCGCAGTCAGCGACAAATCCCTCCGTAGCCAGCGGATATATTGCCCGTCGTAGCCAGCGGCATTTCGCCCTCCAGTCAGCGTCGAATTGTCTCGCAGCCAACGGATATTTGCCAGTCACAGTCAGCGACAAATTGCCCTTCGTAGTCAGCTACATTTTACCCTCCAGCCAGCGTCGAATTGTCTCGCAACCAGCGAGTATTGCCCATCGCTTCCTAGGATGGACCAGTTGCAGCCAGCGACAAATGGCTCGTCGTAGCCAGCCAGGAGAGCCCTCGAGTTAAGCAGTGGTGATGGGTTCCGTCAAAGCAAAATCTAGCAAACGAAGCTGCAAGCGTGAAATATCCGCCTCAATTCCAAGCGGATAATAAGTGGGTGAAAGGCCCTACCTTTCTGGAATTGGTTGAAGTGGAATGGCCAAGATTTCCTGATGACATTTTTACACATGAGTGCCAAGTTGAACTCGAGCCAAGATATGTGCTGAAGAAGCAGGCTTAGGGAAATTTTTAAACATTGTTTAAGGTCATGTCACGTACCAGTGGCATGGAGGGAAGTGCGGGTTATATTCATACCTAAAGCAGGTAAACCAAGCCACACTTCAGCGAAAGACTACCGACCCATAAGTCTCTCGTCATTCCTCCTCAAGACACTTGAAAGACTTCTTGATATTCACATCAGAAGTAAGTGTTGCAACGGGATTCTATGCAAATCGGTGGAAACAGCTTTACACGACGTAGTAGGGAAGATAGAGACTAGCCTTCACCATAAGGAATTTGCACTAGCAGCCTTCCTAGATATAGAAGGTGCGTTCAATAACGTAGACGGAAGGGTCATCAAGGCCCTGGAAACAATGAACGTCGAGCATAGCATTACCAATTGGGTCTGCAATATGCTCGGCACTAGAAACATTAACTCCACTATCGGGAACAGTTCAATAAGAAAATCCGTTACCAGGGGGATTCCCCAGGGAGGCGTTATCTCACCCCTCCTCTGGGTTCTAGTCATCGATAGGATACTTAAAGAACTAAGCAACACAGGCATAAGCGTCACTGCTTACGCAGGCGACGTGGTGATTTTAGTTCAAGGCAAGTTTCTTGACACATTAAGTGAAATTATGGAATCAGCTCTTAATAGTCTAGAAAAATGGGCTAGAGGGTGTGGACTACACGTCAACCCGGATAAAACCGAATTGGTACTCTTCAGCAAAAAATACAAGATACCACCCTTCAAACTACCTAACCCAGGGGTGGAGCTTTCCCTTTCGGATCGCGCTAGATATCTTGGGATAATGCTGGATAGGAAACTAAATTGGAAACTTAACATACAGGAAAGAGCCCGCAAAGCTTATAATGCTCTTTTCATCTGTAAGCGGACCGCGGGGAAAAAATGGGGCCTGAAGCCCGCAATGATGCACTGGCTATACATCATTATAGTCAGACCCATCCTCACGTATGGGGCTCTTGTGTGGTGGAAGGCAACGAATACAAATAACACACGGGATATGTTGGCCATGGTACAAAGAACAGCTTGCATTGCCATCACGGGTGCTCTACACACAACACCTACGGCGGCACTCGAGATCTTCCTGTATCTTTTACCATTAGACCTACAAATTAAATTTCAGGCGGGCAATAGTGCGCTTCGGCTCACTAACGTTGGTCTCTTCAGGACTAATAACATAGGACACAGCTCCATTCTCAAGGAATCTTTTCCCGGAATCCCTGACGAATCGGACGATATACTTGGCACCTTAGACTTCGACACACCATACGAAGTACTGTATCCAATTAGAGAGGACTGGCGAAGGAAGACAGTCTCTGTCCATAACGAGATTGCAATATACACAGATCGTTCTAAGATCAATGAGGGCACGGGGTCAGGTATTTACTCGAGAGATACGAACCTGCAGGTGGCCTTGAGACTTCCAGACACATGCAGTGTTTTCCAAGCAGAGGTTCTAGCTGTACTTAAAGCTGCGGAATTACTTGAGATGGGATCAATATCCGATAAGAATATCGCCATCTACATTGACAGTCAGGCTACGCTAAAGGCGCTAGAGTCTTACGTCACCAAATCTGAGATAATCAGGAATTGCCGCACAATGCTTAGGGCATTATGTACGCAGAACCGAGTCAGATTTTTTTGGGTACCTGGACACTGCGATATTGAAGGCAACGAGCAGGCCAACGCGCTGGCTAAAAGAGGAGCGGGGCTCCCACGTAGCGAAATAATTGATAGTATTAAGCCACCAGTGTGCGTGGCCAAGGGAATTATTCGGGATAAAATCATTGACACGGTTAATCTAAGATGGTCAAACTTAGATGGTCACAGGGTGTCTAAGGCCTTGTGGCCTGTGCTAGATCGCAGAAAATCTGGGGAGATAATCAAGTTAGATAGATCGAGGCTAAGAACAGTGATAGGAATACTCTCTGGCCACTGTCTCCTAAGGAGGCATGCCATGAGACTAGGGTTATCCGATACGGATGTTTGTAGGTACTGCGACGACCTACATGTCTCAGAGGATATAACTCATATACTCTGTGAATGTCAAGGAATTGCCAGGACAAGGCTAAAACACCTTGGAAGATACTTCTTCGATAACCTTGAAGAGGTGAGGTCCCTAAACCATAACAAGGATCTTTTCAGATTCTGTAGGGAGATTAATTGCTTGGGAGAATGGGTTTAGGTCTTCTGCCGTGAAGGTTCCCTAGGGATCGCTATGGGCCCACTTTGGTGCCTAGTGTTTTACGATAACCTCATAACCCTACCTAACCTAACCTAACCTATCCTATGTGCTGCATGGTGACGTTATGAAGGGTGCTCTGTTCGATGCAACGGGGTCTTCCAAATATTCAAGGCTTCAAAGAACCATTGCATGGGTGCTACGTTTCGTCGCCATCTGCCAGAAAAAGACGAAAGAATGAGACGAACTCACCATATCCGAGCTTCGGAATGCAGAACGTTTGATATGCCGCCAAGCTCAAAAGGATGCCTTCAGCCCCGACATCACTAAGCTGCGCAGGGAATCGTCCATTATGAGAGATAGTCAAATTTATAAGCTTTCACCATACCTCGACGATCATGATCTCATTCGTGTGTCGGGTCGAATAGATGCAGCTACGACGATACCCCTTGAGACTAGATGTCCTATCATACTTCCGAAGAACCACAGAGTAACGCACCTGATAATCGACCATTTTCATCAACGTTGTGTGAAAGGTGGATGGCTCTATTTACCTGTCTAACCATCAGGGCTGTACACCTCGAGATAGCGGCAGATCCGTCGTCGGACGGATGTATTCTCTGCATTCGGAATTTTGTCAATAGACGAGGAGTTCCGCTTCGCATCAGGAGTGATAACGGAACCAACTTCGTCGGTGCTAAAAAGGAGCTTATGACCAACAGGATCTTCGATAATGAGACCATAAAGCCCGAGCTGTCTCTGAAGGGAATCGAGTGGATGTTTAATTGCCCCGCGAATCCACATGCAGGAGGTTGTAGGGAGCGCTTAGTTCAGTCTATAAAGCGCGTCCTCTCTCGAATGCTTTCGGAAATTTCACTGAGAATAGATATATTGCGGATCATACTTATAGACGCCGAAATTACCGTTAACAGCCGACCCCTAACTCATTTGCCTGTGTCTACCGACGAGGAGAAGCAACTTACGCCGAACCACTTTATCATAGGTGCGCCGAATTCAACGCAGAAACCGGGTCTAAGGAAACAATGGTGAGTGTCCCAGCAGCTCCAAAATTGCTTCTGGAAAAGATGGGTAGTCGAGTACCTGCCCTGCTGGTCAAACGGTAGTGCATGCGATCATATGAAAACACAAGCGTTTTCACTCAGCTGAAGCCTACCAACTCCTACTCTCAGCCTCCACGCGGTGGCAGCCGGCTGCCTAGTACCTTAATCCAAGAAATGGGTAACCAACCCCATTTGGAGGATTCTTGGCGGCAGCAGATGAGAGAGCAGGGGAAGAGTGTTCTGTCACTAGAGCACTTCTTCCTGTTCCAGGCGGCAGCGGATGAATTCCCTAGACGGAGTCAACGGTGGCGTCTATAGTTCCAGTTAGGTTGAACAGTTAGCATCACAGGTCGGTAAGGAATTTCCAATGTTGGTCAGGACATTGGAATAGAGATGGTGGCGGAGGAGCCCTTAGTGGGCCAACGGCAGCGCTCATACTCCCGTAGTGGACTACTGACACCGGTGTACCCGGCCCCTCGTCCTAGGGGAATAATTAAGGAACTGGCCCTCCAGGTTGGGGATTGTGCCGTCGGGGTAACTTCCCTACCACGTAAAAAAAAACTCATGGTTCCGAAACAACCAAAAGCCTCGGATAAGGATGACTCATCTAATGATGACCCCAGCAAACGAAATAAGGACAACGACCTTCGGATCTGTACGTGGAATGTTCTGTCCCTCTACAGTCCACGTGCAGCCGAACAACTAGCAGAGGCCCTAGACTGCTATAAAGCAGATATTACCGCCATCCAGGAAGTGCGATGGGATGGGCCGAACACAAAGAGGATGAAAAACTGTGACATCTACTACGGTGATTGCTACAGAGGCAACAGGCAGCGCTTATTCGGATGCGGATTTGTCATACGCGGCAGACTAAGGGAAGAAGTCTTAAGCTTCCGACACGTAAGCGAGCGTATTATGACTATCCGGATCAAGGCTAAATTCGCTAACGTTAGCCTAATATGCGTTCATGCCCCTACGGAAGAAAAGGACCCTGCCACCAAAAAGTATTTCTAAATATGACGTTAAAATCGTATTGGGCGATTTTAACGCCAAAATAGGAAAGGAGGACGTCTTTGGTAGGGCAGTCGGTAAGCATAGCCTACACGACACCACGTCTGATAACGGACTAAAGCTAATTGATTTCGCTGTGGAGCGAAATGTCACCATAGCAAGCACATGGTTTCCTCATCTCCATATTCATAAGCAGACATGGCGGTCTAATGATCGTGTAACGATCAACCAAATTGATCATATTGCGATCGACGCAAGGCATGCCTCCAGTATTCTGGATGTCCGGACCTTGCGAGCGGCCAACATAGACTCGGGTCATTACCTTGTTATAGCCAATTTACGAATGCGGATATTCCAATCTGAGCAACAATCACTGTGAGAAAATTTAACGTCGAAAAGCCGCAATCGCAATAGACCGCCAGACTCTTCGCTGAACGCGTATCCCCAAATCTCTCAATCACCCCTATGCCACCAGCATCAAGTGCCGAAGACCAGTGGCAACGCTGCCAACATGGCATCAGAAACGCCGCGACTGATGTGTTGGGTCTCGCTCGACCACCACCGCGAAACACCTGGTTTGACGAAGAATGCCGGCGAGTGCATGCAGCAAAACAAGAGGCATACAAAGCGGCGCTGCAAAGGAAGACGAGAGCTGCTCGTGAGCTCTACGAGCAAAAGAGACGGGAAGAACATCGGCTTCTCCAAAAGAAGAAGAAAGAGCATGAGAAGCGCGCGTTTGAGAATATCGAGAGTCTATACTCCAGGAACAATGTACGGAAGTTTTACCAAAAGGTAAAAAGAACGTGTCAGAGAAGTAATACCCGTACAGAAACCTGTAGAGATGAGAATGGAAACCTCGTAGTAGAATCACAGTCGGTGCTGAGAATATGGAAAAACTACTTCTGCAGACTGTATAACGGTGACGAAGACCAACATCCCGCTGTCAGGCAGAATGAACCATTCAACATAGACGATGATAGTCAAAATTTCCGTCCACCTGACCAAAACGAAGTGAGGATAGCAATATCCAAGCTAAAATCGAACAAGGCTGCTGGACCTGACGGTTTACCGGCCGAACTTTTCAAGGCAGCTGGGGATGAATTGGTAGAGTGCATACACCAACTCATTTCTAATATTTGGTCAGAGGAGTGTATGCCTGATGAATGGAATCTCAGCATCGTTTGCCCGATCCACAAGAAAGGAGACCCCCTCAACTGCGCCAATTATAGAGGCATCAGTCTCCTCAACATCGCGTACAAGATCTTTTCTGCGATATTGTGTGAACGCCTGAAACCTTTTATCAACAGCCTGATTGGACCCTATCAGTGCGGTTTCAGGTCAGGAAAGTCCACCATCGATCAAATCTTCACACTTCGGCAGATCCTGGAGAAAACCCAAGAATTCCAAATCGATACTCACCACCTCTTTATCGATTTCAAGGCCGCCTATGACAGCATCTATAGAGAAGAGCTTTATAGAGCCATGTCTAGTTTTGACATCCCTGCCAAACTTATTCGTCTGTGCAGGATGACGATGGTGAACGCTCGCTGCTCCATCAAGGTCGGTAATGACCTCACCGAGACCTTTGATGTCAGAAAAGGTTTTAGAACGGATTGTGCGGAACTCACAAGCCAACACCGGAGGCACAAACTATTACAAGTCTGTACAACTGCTTGCATACGCCGATGATATATACATTATCGGAAGAACTCAGCGGGCTGTCACCGGTGCGTTTGCAAGCATTGAGGCGGAAGCGGCCAAAATGGGTTTAGCGATAAACGAGGGCAAAACCAAGTATATGCTGTCAACAAGAAGGGAAAGCCAACACCGACGAATGGGACAAAACGTCACAGAGGGCAGCTATAACTTCGAGGTAGTAAGGGACTTTGTCTACCTTGGCTCTGCTATAAACTCTGAAAAAAACATGAGCGCAGACATCAAGCGAAGAATAACTCTTGCCAATTGCTATTTTTTTGGGCTTATAAGGCAATTCAACAGTAAAGCCCTATCTCGAACTACTAAGGAGACTCTGTATAAGACCCTGATTGTCCCAGTCCTGTTTTACGGCGCTGAAACATGGACTTCGAGAGAAAAATTCTTCGTAAGATATTCGGTCCCGTTTGCGTTGACGGGTTTTGGCGGAGAAGATTCAATCACGAACAATACGAGCTGTACAGCGACATCGACCTAGTCAAAAAACTGCGTATTGGACGTTCGAAATGGCTAGGACATGTAGTGCAAATGAACACCAACGCTCTGGCCCGCAGAGTCTTCGAATCTAACCCCGAGGGACGACGCAGTAGAGGGAATCATCGCCGTAGGTGGCGCGCACAAGTTCAAGGGGACCTCGACCAACTTGGAGTGCGCAACTGGAGGCATTTAGCTAAAGACCGAGCTAAATGGAGAGGCTTGTTGGTTGAGGCCCAGGTTCACCCCGAACTGTAGCGCCACCTAAGTAAGTAAGTAGAGTACCTGCCCGTTTTGACTAAGAGATGCAAATGGTTCAACAAAGTGAGGCCGTTGCGCATTGGAGATCTAGTTCTTGTTTGCGACTTTGATGTTCCGCAAAGTAAATGCATCCAGGACCCGACGGACAGGTTCGCTAGGCTGAGGTTCGAACGACTTCGGGGATTCTGCGGCGGCCGGTGGTAAAATTGGCAATATTGGAAGTTGGTGAGGTTTCCGATCCGGACTCGGTCGCCTTACGGGGGATGGAGTGTTAAAAATAGTACTGAAAATAGTATCGAATGTAATCGGTGGCTTATGTGGTTGCGCTCGAAGTTGGTGAACGTGCCCGTAACAATAATTTGACATTTGTCCCTAGCGGCCATTTTGATGGCGAAATAGTTCAGACCGAATCCAACAGTCGCTGAACCCGGGCTTAGCCACACGAGTCACCGAAAAGTAAGTCACTTTACGAGTATAACGCCATCTATCATTCACCCCTATTACGAGTGGCGTTTAAGTTGTTCGACTCTTGTCGTTTTTTGAGTCGTGGCGGTTTAGTGGCGTTTTAGTGTCGGTATTACGGGAGCAAAACGCCTTGAATGTCATTTTACTTATGTTCCACATACGTTCTACAGAAAAAACTGACAAATGACAGACTTATATTTTTTTCTATGAAGTTGCCTGCTTTTTTATTATTCTTATACTTTAGAGTGCATATGTAGGTCAATTGTCGATTTTAGTGAAAAATAAAATTTAGTGAAACAAAGTATGGACAGCATTTTGATGTTTATGTTGGAAAGTAGCGAAGATGAAGACCAAGAGGAAGCACGGAAAATAGATTTAATGCGAATACGGAGAAGTAATAGATCGAAGTCCAATCCATTTGATTTACCAGATGCTAAGTATGTACATATGGTAATATGCAAATACATAGAAGGGTAGATTTTAAAATGGAAAGTAAACCATTCTCATTTAGATTCAAAATGTTCTTTCGACTAAATAAAGAGGCTTTTTTTTATGTTCTTAATGAAGTGAAAGGAAGGCTTCCTGAAACAACAATGCCGTTTTCTGTGCCAGAAATTCTTAAACTTACCGCAAACTTGAGGTTCTTTGCTGAGGGTAGCTGCCAAAAGGGTGTGGGCAACGATTTTGTTTTAGATTTAGCACAACCTACCGTAAGCAAGATTTTGAATGAAGTAATTGTCACAATGGATACAATTACAAACCACGGAGGAAGACAAAAATCAAGCCAAAGTGGACTTCTATCAAAAAGCTTGGGTTCCAGGGGTAATTGGATGTATCGACGGTACTCACATACGCATTTTGGCCCCAAAAAATCAAAACATAAGTACTACACGTTTGGAATTCAAGTGAGCTCCGGGGAATATTGAAAAGGTGCTTTGACAGAGGCGAACGAAATACTTGGTTGTTGGGATGGTATATTTACTTTTTTCTCTTGATTTTTTCTGAAGACTTTTTTTCAGGTGATGCTGGTTACCCCCTTGAGCCATTTCTAATGACTCCGTATAGGTCACCAGATAGAAACAGCAATCAGGTAAACTTAAATATAGTTCATTCAAAAACACGGAATATAGTAGAAAGAACGATTGGACTTCTAAAAAATCGATTCCGATGTTTACTCGGGGCAAGACAGTTGCACTACAGCCCTAAAAAAGCAACACAAATAGTAAATGTCTGTGCAGCTCTACACAACATTTGCCTTCATTTCAAAGCAGAGCCTCCAGTGACTCAAATTGTTGAATCTAACAACTCAAGCGATGCATTTAGAGAAGTATATGAGGACACAAATGATGACCAAGTGGCTGCAACTATTCGAAACAACCTGAATAACTCAATTTTTTATTGAACAGGAAGAAATATTTATTAAACGGAAATTTAAGTAGAGTAAATAAATTTAAGTTAAGTTTTTAGATAAAGGTTTAAATAAATTTATGCATTTGGATTCCTGTTTTCTTTGCTTACTTTACTGAGGCACATTTTATGTGCTTCAATATCTAGTTGTCTCTTTCTAATTTCTAGATCCATCGTTTTGAATTTATTTTCCTCTACTCGCTGCTTTTCCTCCAGTTGCACTTCGTATAATTTAAGCCGTTTCTCTTCCAAATAGAAACGCTTTCTATTATATCGGGAACTTTCTTTCAACTGGACTTCAAGGCGGTTTAAAGAGTCTTTCATCTCGTTGTACAAATTTTCTTGTATTTTAATTTGCTTCTCTAGCATATTTTCCAAAATGTCTTTATTGTAGGCTTTTGATTTTCTTCTACCTTTTAAAAGTGTCTTCATTCTTTCAGCTACGGTTTAATCTTCAAAATGCATTGCAGGGTATGAAATTACTGTTAGATCGGATGCACCAATCACCCCTTCAGATGTCTCTAATTCCGCGTTTGTTGTTTGTGTGTATGGAAGGAAAGATAGATTTGATGTCTCTGCTATTGATGTGGATGGTAATGGAAGTGTTGTTAATGTTAATGGTGTCGATCCTAATGTAGATGTACTTTGTGTACTCTGTGTAGTCTGCATGCCGCCAAACACGGGATCGACTAGTTCATTCAGAGCTAGTTTGCCTGAACGGTCCTCCCCCTGTGGCTCCTACTTCTTTTTTGTTGAATATAAGCTTCTTTTTCACTTTAAATTTGGCATCGAACCAAACCTATAATTATATAATTGGTTTATGGTTTTATCTAAATTTACGTTATGTGCTTTTTGCCATTCTTTACCGTCCCGTATTGGTGGTCTTAAGCCATTTAAAATAGAAACTACCTCTTCCCACCCAGTTTCCTGTGTAGTCGTTTGTGGTACACCTCTTTAAAAATTGGTTGCCAAGCTAACATTCTGTTCCATTAGCTCGACCAACCGCTTCATTTGCTTACTACTCGTTATTTTTACCCTTAAAAAATATAAATTAAACTAAATATATAGAGATATTTAACAAAACTTACATTTCAAACCGATTTTTAATGCCTGCGGTGAAAAGATTTCTTCTACGACAAGAACAGGCGTTTAATTAAGCTTTTTGCCACACTTTAGGGCCAAACCTACCAAGCAACCGAAATTGACATTTTTTTATTTTTTTTATTTTTCTGTTCAGTTTTGATTTCGTTGTATGTTGCGTTATATTCTGCATTACTGAAAAGAAAGAAACATTCCAAATATTGGATTCATCCCTTAAATCGTGATCGAAGAATTAATGGAGAGTTTTACCGAATCTCAACATAATTGGAAGAGTATCCAGCCCGGTATTTCCGATATTTTCGTATGAGCAAGGAACAATTCGATGTAATCCTTAACGAAATTCAATATAAAATAAACCCGACTCCAAATAACTTTAGGAAGGACGCAATTTCACCAAAAGAAAAATTGGTTTTAACCTTAAGGTATTATTTGAAGATTATTTTAGGTAAATATTTCAAATTTCATAATTGATTTAAGATTTTTGGCCACTGGTGCTTCATTTTATGATTTCGGTTCACGGCTCCTCATGGGAACGACTACAGTTCGGCGATGTATATTACAAACTATTATTGCCATTAACGCAGAATTCCAAAGCAAGGTTTTGCCGCAGCACAACAAAGCAAGTTGGAATAATATTGCAAAAGACTTTTTATGTAGATGGAATTTTCCAAACTGTTTGGGTGTCGTGGACGGCAAACATGTTCAAATATTTTGCCTGAGGAAGTCAGGTAGTCTATTTCTTAACTACAAAAAAACATTTTCAATTTAATGGCAGTAGTAAATGCAAGGTATAAATTCGTCCTGGTAGATATCGGATCATATGGTTCCAATGCTGATTCATCTATTTTTTCAAACTCCTTTTTTTGGAAAAAATTGGATAAATCAATCAGGCATTCTGGAAGTTCCAAAAGATAAAAATTTACCAGGAACACAAACTTGTTTACCTCATGTGCTGGTTGGTGATGAAGCTTTTGGACTTAAGACAAATTTATTAACACCATACGGCGGACAAAATTTGACCAATCGTCAAAGAATCTTTAATTACAGGTATCCATGTTATTTTTAGTCTAGTCTTGATTTTTGATTCATTTTTTTAAGGCTCTCTAGAGCTAGACGCATTGTAGAAAATACGTTTGGTATACTAGCCCATACCTGGAGGATTTTGTTGAAATCGCTTGAAGTGCAGGTTGCATTTGCCAAGTAAATTTTGTTGTGCTGCTGAATTCTCCACAATTTTCTTAAAATGGATCTACCCGAAATTTTACCTGGCTTGGAACACTTGCCAGCAACTGCTGAAGGAAATATAATGGAGGAAGTTTTTAATGAGCCTCGAGAAAGCCAACCTGCATCACAAGCGTACAATGTACGTGAACATTTCGCAGATTGATGCTTAAATGAAGGAAACGTGGCCTTCCAGCATTCTATGATTTGATTTTTTATTTTTTTTTTTGAATAAAAGTTTATTGAAAACAAAAAGTCTTCTTAAATTCATTGATTAAATTAGGGCACATATTATTATTTAAAGTCTTGAAGACCATGAACATTAATAAAAGTTTATTGAAAACAAAAAGTCTTCTTAAATTCGTTAATTAAATTAATTCACATATTATTATTTAAGATACAATCATAAAAATATATGTAGCAGTCTTGTACCCAGGAACCTTTTGTCTTAATTAGTTGCCCCTTTTGTCGACTTCTTTTACCAAATTGAGGCATCCAACTTGAAAATAAATTTGCTGTTCACGTGCGAAATTTCTTGTCAAGCCTTTTAGCGAAGCAAAAAAATTCATCATAAGTGATAACTCTTCTGGAGGTCCTACAGGAATATTTTCGATGGCTTTTAAAATGTTTGAAATATCATTTTCATCCTTGCCTGCATTTCGCTAACTATTACAAGAACTTCTGTTTGGCTCTTTCAGGGTTTCAAATGAGCAGCTGGATTCATTCCATGATTGTTCGGTTTCGATTATTTGTGATGAAGGTACTTCGCCAAATAATTGTTGTATACTTTTCTCAACTTGATCTTCAATAACTACGCTATCATTTTCATTTGAACTTGAGTAATAATTGCCGCAATTGCTATAATACATAAACAATAAGATATACAAAATAAATATAGTCCAACTGGATCATGTAAGCACTGCATTCAAAATTTTGTGATACCCTGCTCAACTCTCTCAATGCCGTTGTTAGTTTAGTCTTACCTCATAAAACTGAGCTAGAATCACAAAATTTAGATGCACATGCCAATTTACCTGTAATATTACTTACTTATTTGGAATTTTCATAAAAGGAATCAAAAATTGCATGCTATCAAAATGATGCCATTTAATAGATGGAGTAGCTGCTGAACCGCTACCAATAATGGTTGATGCCTTTAAATTCATACAAAAAGTATCCCTCAGTTTAATTCATTTCTTCTGACATTCAGGAACTCACAAAATAAAAAGCTATGAACAAACATGTATGAACTTAATTTTCTTTTACTTCTTACTACTTTTTACTAAAATTGTTGATATTTCTTGCCAATCAGATGCTTTTACATTCCTGTTCTTGTACTTCTTGCAAGTTTTATCATAAATGGATTTATGGGATTCTACTTCCAGAATAAGTTTCGATTGGAACATCTGTATTTCTTGTTTCCTTTGCATACTAGCATCTTTAGCAATTTTTTTACCTTCAGCTTTTTCTTTTTTAATTCTTTTAATTAGTTCAATTTCCATTTCTCTTTCCATTTCAACTTTTCATCACAACAAAAAAATAAATAAACAATAAAAACAATTCACTTTAACAACCAAAACGTCAGAAATGTGAAATGTGTTCAATGTGGCTGTTTTCCTCGGCACCTTAAGTGCGCAGAGATTATACAACTTTTTAAAAAAGGTAGCAGAAAGAGTATATCTAATTACCATTTCACTGCTACCAACCTTCTCCAAGATTTTCAAAAAACTTCTTAAGTCGCGCATTGTGTCATTTTTAGATAAAAATAATTTTTTCAGTAGTAGTCAGTTTGGATTCAGAAGGGGAATGTCAACTGAGGATGCTATTCTTAGACTATGTAGTCAGTTGTATGAAAATATTAACTGTAATAAATCTACAATGGCTCTCTTTGTTGATATGACAAAAGCATTTGATATGGTTGACCATGACATACTACTAGAAAAATTATATGCTGCTGGTTTTAGGGGTGTAATTCACAAATGGTTCACCTCTTATTTAAAATGCAGAGAGCAAAAAGTTAATATAAACGGACGTTTTAGTAACTTGTGTTTTTTTTTTCTTTTTTTAAATGGCGTACCTCATGGTTCGGTTCTCGGTCCGTTGTTGTTTTTAATTTATATAAACTCTATTTTTAAACTAAATTTAAATGGAACGTCTACTGCCTTTGCGGACGACCTATCACCTATCAATCTCATACAGGTTTCGAGTGTATTGCACGGATTTCTGAAGACCTTGAAACCTTGAGGCTTTGGTTTACTGCGCATAAATTAATGATCAGCGAGAAAACAAAACTCATGTCATTTAAAATATCCGGTAACGTCTTATATGATTTTAATCTCTGTTTTCACGCACATGATTGTAAAAAGTTTTGCTTACCTGTTCATAGTTGCGGGAGAAGTAATTTTATATATAGCTCTCATTGTTCTGCTAATTGTTTTATAATTGAGTCAGTGCAACATTATAAATACCTTGGAGTCCTAATCGATCACAATTTGAATTGGAGAGAGCATATCCGAACCATTAAATCCCATATGTTGTTGGTGACGCAAATAATGTATCTTATTAAACAATATTGCTTCCAAAAAGTTCTGAAGTTAATTTGTTATGGTCTTGCTCACTCTAAGTTGCAATATGGCATCACAAGTTGGGGTGGCTCATACACAAACTCCTTTAGACCTTTGTTGATAGCTTAAAAACACTTGATTCGTATTATCTGCAATAACCTGCGCATTTTACCAATTAGACATCTTTATGTTTTTAAGGTACTGAGAGAATTCTTTAAGCAAAGTGGTAATATTCCTAGCAGAAACTCCCAGTTTTACAGTCTACGTATAAATAACATGAATCTTGCCATCGTACCTATCGGTAACAAAACCCATTTTCCACATTTCTACACCGTTACAGCCACTACAATTTTCAATAAGCTGCCTTTATCTGTCCGGACAACTCTAAATTTTCATTCTTTTCTAAACCGAGTAAAATTCACGACTGACTATGCTAATATTGAATCTTTTCGAAGAAGTGTATCTTAATAATCAGCACAAATCATTGTCAAGTATGTATGTATCTTATTGCCTGAATTGCTATATCCATTACTTTGAATTGTTTTTCGTTATCTTTTCGCTTGAATTTTGAAATTATAATATATACTATTTCTGAAATTGAATTATTAATAATGTAGAACTGATTGTCACCCCACATCAGATTTTTAAGTTTGTACAAAATATAAATTCTTGTGTCATTCCGCACTAACTTTTTAAGTTGTAGAATGATCACTATTATTTAATTCCGCCATTGTTAAGCATTTTTTGTTAATTATCTTTAAGTTTGGAAGTAAATAAATAAATGAAATGAATGAACGAATCAAATACAAGAACAAACAACAATTACAGAGTTTTCATCCTCAGTCGTCGTTGTAGTCGGTGACTTTTTTTTTTTGTTATAAAAAAAAAAGAAGTAGTTTAGTTTTAAGAAATCGTTTGTTTTTGTTATTATATTAATATTACTGTAAGAAAATAATTAAAATAAGATATTATTTTAAAAAATATTGTTTTTTTAGATTTCATTTGCAAATCTGCTGAGGATGTTTCGTATGGTTGCACATGATCTTCCACCATACTGGTGAGTATTACCTGATGACGCTGTTGAGGGAATGTTACTTTGGACTTCACTTCGCCATAGTCCATCGTGCCGTTGACCATCGGAGTCCTTCCAATCCACATAAATGTTTGGACTATATAGAAACCATTAAAGAAACATTTTCGGTTTCGGTCTCGGTTTATGCGGCGTACACAACAGGTTCGTTTTCTTCTTTTTTTCTTCTAAATCATGTGTCTCCGTAAGCGCCATAAGTGCCTGCATCGCAAGATGCAGCAATTTCAAATCCGCAAGTACAGATCTATTTAAACCACTCATTTTTCAACACAAGGAAAAAAATATTTCCAAAACAACACAATAGCTTAAAAGAGAGGGAAACCGATCTGACAGTTGCCTCCAATTGCTTCCGACTATTATGGGCAACTTGAGCAATTGACAGTGTGGAAGGAAATTTAACGAATAAATTTCCATCCACTGCTTCCGACTATTATAGTTGGGCCTTTAGAGAGTGTCAATTTTGCGAATGCTAATGATTTCACTTTAGAATAGCAATACGGAGTAACGGCCCCGATGTCTAAAATAGAGCTACTTTTGGTGGCGAAACACTCAGGTTTCCGGATATCTGGATTTTGGTCGTTCGTGATTGGGCAATAGCCTCAGAAATCTAGATGACATTTAATCAGCTGACTCAGGCGAACTTAGAGGAAAAAAATGAAATGGATTTTCACAGAGGCGTGTACAATCCAACCCAAACAAAAACAGTGGATTAAAAAAATCGGCTTACAGAAATTCTTCTAAGTTTCGTATTATTTTCACCATAGAAAAACGTATTTTTCGCGTTCATTTTGCAGTTAAAGTGTTGTACTTTGTTTTCGAAAATTGACACCGGCTGACTGGCCAGATATGTAGATTTTGCATTCTGTGAAATCTGACGTGTCTGAGCAGCCAGAATCTGTAAGCCTGAATGTGTCCATTTACAGCGTCTCGAGTTTGACAACTCACAACTGTTTCCTCAATTTTGTACTCCTGAATTTCGTTCGACATGCAGGCTGCGCGAACACATAGCACCGACACAGTACTACAGATGTTTGGAATACGGACATGTTGCTAGGCACTGTTAAAGCGAAGTTGGACGTACGGGAACATGCTTACGATGTGGGCACAAATTACACCTCGCGAAAAGGTGCACAGCGAAACCGAAGTGTGCCATATGTGACCCACGAAGTAAACCAGGTAACGAACATCTTACCGGTAGTTTTAGATGCGCAGCGCAGTACGAGCAATCACAACGAAACAATAGGTTGAATGCACTGTGACGCCACCCAAAACTTCATTACATAGACGGCGAGAGAATAAAAAGCACATATAATCCCCATCAGCGAGCAATAGTGGAACCTGGAGACAATTGATTCCCATTTCTAATTTGTCAAATATCTCAAAAAGTAAAGGTTAAATTGCCTTTTTATTTTAACGATATAATGAGCAATTTAATCGTATATCTTATTGTACAGTTTAATTAAGAAAGTATGTAGGACAAAATATATTTTTGGCCGCTTTCCTAAAATCATCCAAAATAGCGAAGTGTTCCCCATTCAGGGAGACGTGATCCGGGTATAGGGTAGACTTGATTATGGGGGATTTTCTCTGAATTAATAGAACACTATCTATATACACTTGTTGGGTCTTGTGAGATGTGTGCAGAGGTATAGTGAGGAGATGAATTCCATTTTCTTTCGCAAAATTTAAAGACTCAATGCTAATGTGGCTGTCATGGTTGTCCCTATTATTAAACATTGAGACTTCAATAAATACTTGCTAAGTTTTTTTAGGTGTTTCGAAAAATTTACGAAATTAACACCAGTCATCTAACCTGAAGGGAACGTGAACCTTTCAGCATACACTCCTGCCAATGGGAAGATCATAAAGAGCGGAAAATAGTTCCCCATTGCGTTTGTAGTACAGCATGCAGTTACCAGTTTACCGTGCTTGCCTTCAATATAGATTCTGTTCTAAATTTAAGCTCTGTTATCAGAATATGTACATTTTCGTAAAACTGGAAAATATTATGCTTGTTGAAGCTTGTCGACATGGCCAAACTCAGGTACGCGCAATGATAACTGGGAGTTTCTTCTCATGAAATCGTAAAACCTATCATAGCTCGCGCTTTCATTTGTCTACTTACTACGCTTCTGCAGCGGTCTATTATTTTGCGCAGGCAGCTTTCGTACAGAATGTAGATAAGCCATAGTGTAATTTACTTGCTTTTATCAGGTAAGCAACAAACAACGTTTCTTCAAGTATCGAGAAGACTTTTGCCCGGCGGTAATCAGGTTCATAGATGATATCATCCTCTTTTGCTTCCTGACAATTTCGGACATATATATTTAAAGTCATAACGGGAATCCCAAAATGTTTTGCAGTTCCTTTTATTATCTACCCTTCTAGAACATCCTTCACAGCATCCTTTAGTTTGATACGATCTACAGGATTGCGTTTTTTTGCGTCATCCTTTTGCTTATATAACTTAACACCAGCAGACGATGCAAACAACACCGGCACACGCGAACCCCGAGGAACGGAAATGCTGACCAAGCGCCTGGTGCAATCGATGCACATCGAATCGTTCTCACGACAACAAACAACAGCAGAAGTTGAGTTAGGGAAAATTAGGTAATAAGTATAAATAATTGAATATTTGTCAGTTCAGTTTGTAAGTTTTCGCGAAGCAATAAAGGTCAAGGCATTTTGCCTTGTGATTTTTCTTATTAAATCTTATGGTATTTTAAGTAACTGGCGCCCAACGTGGGGCTGCATTCTGTGACACTGTTAAAATTCCTGTTAACACAAACCTTGAGTGAACTCAAGCAATAACCAAGCTTAGAATCAGTGAAAGTGTTGTGAATAAAAATAGTGGAGAACCAAGCCACCAAACAGTGAAATAAATAAAAATAGTGGATAACCAAGCCACCATACAGTGTAATAAATAAAAATAGTGGACAACCAAGCCACCAAATAGTGAAATAAATAAAAAAACGTGGTTAACCAGACCACCAAGACGACAGTGTAGTGATAGGGAAAACAAAGGCCCCCGAGTAGTTCTAGTAACCAAAGGAACAAAGAGAAGTCAGGAAACTCCTCTGACAGCCGCCCTAACCAACAGAAGCAGCCAGAACCTAGCCTCAAAACAAAAAACGTTAAGAAGAGAATTAATTTATTAATTACTTACAGTAAGAATTAATTATTATATTACTGTAAGTCAATAGTAATCAACTTAAGTAAAATCAAAAATACATATTTTATAATATTTGTATGAACACCATATCCATAAATCACCTTCTATTTATTTGAATAAAAGTAAAATATTTGCACTATCTTAACGATTGTGAAAATACTGAATAGTCAATTTATATTCTAAATTATAGATCTAAATATTTTTTTTTTGCTAAATTATTGCTCTGGAAGCAAATACGTTAACTAAAACATCCATTATCATTACTTGAACGAGTGATATAATTAACTCCCTCATTTAACAAAACAAATATCTTTTGAAAAATGGCAAACCTTAAGAATTTAATACGACCAGCTCGCCTAGAACTGCCTGCAGATAACGTTGCAGCTCCTCAACCTCCTGCCTCCGTTCATCCCCCTGCTCCTAATGCAATTAACGACGACATGATTAGGATGATTTCACAACTACTGACCGAAGCCTTTCAAACACAGTGACGGCAACTTTTCAATTCCATCACGCCGCGTCCGATATTAACAACGACATAGATCAGCCAATAAATTTGGGTAACGATAGGAATTTGTCCGGCATGGACAAAATACCTGATTTGGTGAAAGCCTCAGAGAATTCTCTGGCCAGGCACACGAATTTAACACATGGAAGGAGAGTGTCGATAGGATACTCAAAATCTATGAACATTTGAAAGGTACCCCCAAGTATTATGGAATCCTATCGGTTATCAGAAATAAAATTACGGGCTACGCAGACGTCGCCCTAGAATCATGTAGCAACCCATTAAATTGAGAAAAAATGTCAAAATGTCTTACCTTACATTATGCAGACAAGAGGGATTTAGGAACCCTTGAGTACCAAATTACAACTTTGGTACAGGTAAGTAGTACGATTCCTGAAATCTATCAGGCCGTCGACCACCACTTGTCGCTTATCCTAAATAAGTTTGGATCAATGGATATGAGTCGAGAACCCATGAATAACATGACTCATTGTTGCAGGGACAAAGCACTTGATACCTTCGTCAGAGGGTTGAAAGGCGATCTGCCTAGGTTACTCAGTATCCGCGAGCCTGCTGACCCACGCAAGCCTTGCACCTTTGCTTAAAATTAAAAAATGTCGATTGCCGGGCTCAGCACGCAAACACTTCACAATCAAGCACATGGAAAGTATTCCACCAAACACCGCCCCCAGTTCCCCCTAGAAGGATTAATTTTTCACATTCAGGACCAGCACCAATTCCCGCACCGAGGCGCGAATTTCATCCTGAGTCATTCCATAACCCTCGAAATGCTCAGGCACCCCAGTTTTACAGGGCACCACAGTACCAGCCGAAGCACTAATACCCACAGCAGCGACCATCAGCAAATCAACGCCCGCTTCCTCCTAAGCCAATGGACATCGACTATTTCATCAAATCCCAGAAGGTTAGTTACCAGAACAGACCTCGTAACCAACAGTTTGTTCCACAGAAGCGCCAACATTCACAACAGGTCCATCAGCCACACAAAGTGCAGAAACTCTACCACACCGAAGGGCACGACCCAGATGAGCAGGCACCGGAAGAATACGAAAGTGAGATAGAGGGAGAAGATCAAAACTATGACCAGACATTAATGAATTACACTGACTCACAAGACGACCCTGACCTTGACGAGCCTGAGCAACTCAACGATATCTATTTTTTAGACTAAGGCCCTCTTCGCTTCCTTACTTCGAACATATCGCAAGAAGCGGAGAGACACTAAAATCCTTAATAGAAACAGGATCTAATAAAGATTACTTCCAACTCCGGCATATCAGGAACCCTCTCCCGAATGAAAGACGTTTCTACGTTAGATCAGTCGGAGGGAGCGCAAAAATTACACACCACTCTCCCCACTCTTATCTCATTCGACGGTATAATAGGCAATGCTACTTTGAGAACATTAAACGCGCTCATTCATACAAAAGATAGTTAAATGACTATTTACCCAAACATATCAATACCACTCAAACAGCATATTTCACAATTAATTTATAACATTACTTTAAGAATTTCTCTCATGAGAAAGGAACAGTAGGACAAACTCAAGGGTATAATTAACGACTGTCCTGATCTCTTTTCTGTTCCTGACAAGAAATTAACTTACACCACCACCGTAAAAGGGGAAATTCGAAAGACAACCAACGATCCCATTTATTCGAGATCATACCCATACCCGATGGCACTCAAGGGAGACGTCGAAAAACAAATAAACGATATACTAAAAGATGGCATCATTAGGCCATCTAAATCGGCTTACAATTCTCCAGTTTGGGTCGTCTGCAAAAAAAAGGATGCCTCTGGGGAAAGAAAATATAGCATGGTGATCGACTACCGTAAGCTAAACGCTGTTACCGTCGCTGACGGATACCCGATCCCCGAGATTAACGAAGTTCTTGGCAAAAATAAATAGTTTACTATAGTTGATCTCAAAAGTGGCTTTCATCAGATCCCACTTAAAGAATCTGATATTGAAAAAACTGCTTTTTCCATGAAAAATGGAAAATTCGAATTCACTCGTCTCCCTTTCGGGCTAAAGAATGCCCCCTCCATTTTTCAAAGGGCTTTGGATGATATTCTGAAGCAATACATCGGGAAGTGTTGTTATGTTTATATCGATGACATCGTCATCTTCGGGAAAGACGAGATTGAACATCTTAAGAACCTGGAAATAGTGTTCAAGACCCTAGAAGCCGCCAACATGAAAATACAGTTGGACAAGTGCGAATTCTTTCAAGAAGAAATAGAATTCTTAGGCTTTTCCGTCGGTAGAGATGGCATTAAAACTAAACCCAAGGAAGTCCCAGCGATTGTTGACCGACCTGCCCCCAAAACTCTTAAAGACCTCCGTTCATTTCTTGGTGTGTCAGGATATTATCGCCGCTTCATTAAAGATTATGCAAAACTTGCGAAGCCCCTGACATCCCTCTTAAGAGAAGAAGATAGCCGAGTGTCCAAGAACCTTTCAAAAAACAAACCCATTCATTTAGACCAAGAAGCCTTAGAAGCATTCAATAAAGTCACTTATTTTGGCAGTGGTTCTGTCATATCCTAATTTCAAAAATGAATTCGAACTGACCGCGGATGCCTCGGATTATGCTATCGGGGCAGTCCTCTCTCAAAATGGCAAACCAATCACATTCCTCTCGAGAACACTAAACAAGGCCGAGGAACATTATGCAACAAACAAGAAAGAAATGCTCGCTATTATATGGTCACTAAATTCATTAAGGTACTTCCTCTACGGATCTCGAAAAGTGGAAATTTTTACCGATCACCAGCCTCTCACTTATGCCTTGAGCAACAAAAACACCAACGGTAAAATGAAAAGGTGGAAGGCTATTCTAGAAGAATACAACTACGAACTCAAGTATAAGCCAGGCAAAGCAAACGTAGTAGCTGACTCCCTTTCATTGGATTTACCCAAAAAATTGTGGAAGACTTACCCATCGAAACCGAGCAAGAAGAAAAAATCCTAAAGATACACCGCCGCGCTCATCGCAACGCCGAAGAAAACCGAATTCAGTTGTTAGAAAATGTCTACTTCCCTAAAATGTCTTCAAAAATTAAAGCCTTAGTAACCCGTTGCGCAACCTGTAAAGAAAATAAATACGACAGGCATCCTAATAAACCACACCTGAAACCTACACCCATCCTAATTAGACACACCATTCATATCGATATGTTTTCTACAGAAAAACAACTTGTCTTAACGGCCGTCGATAAATTCACAAAATTCGCTCAAGCTAAAATCATCTCATCACGCTCAATTGAACACATTTACGAGATATCATATTCTTCTTCTGCGTACCCGAAGTTGTTGTAATAGATAATGAGAAGGCGCTAAATTCAGCCTCAATAACCTCAATGCTAAAAGATGACCTTCAAATCAAAATTTTGAAAACCCCTCCGTATAATAGTGAAGTGAACGGTCGAGTTGAATGTTTCCACTCCACATTGTCCGAAATCATGAGATGTCTTAAATCTGACGGACATCCACGGTCTTTTGAAGAACTCATAGAACGAGCCGTGAATGAATACAACTTCACTATCCACTCAACCACAGGTAAGAAACCGACAGAACTCTTTTACGGACGAATACCCAGACTAAACCCCGAACAATTTGAAAAAAACAACGGTTGACTAACATCGAAAGACTTAGAACTAAACAGGAAAAGAACAATAAATACCATAACAAGAAAAGCCAAACCAAATAAGACAAGTTATTTTTGTTAAAAATAATAAACGAATAGGGTCGAAATAAACTGGTAGATACCGACAAGAAATAGTTAAGGAAAATAAGAACTCTACAGTAATAACCGAATAAGGCAAAGTAGTGCAGTGGATAGAGTGTTTGCTTGTTAGCCGATGAGTGCAAGTTCAAGCCCCAGCGGGGAACAGCAATCACCAGCCACCCGAGTATAAAATGGAAAAAAATACCATCGAAGTTTTTCCAACCACTGCACCAACGAGCTCTCACGACGATCGGTTATACGTACGTACGTACGTCCCGGAGCGACTCGAGGACAATACCTCGACCAAGGATCGTCAACCTCAGCTACACAGCTGCTACAACAACAACAACAACAACAACAACAACAAAAGTAATATTAGAACCTAACATTTATCTTTTCAGATGTGCCTTTTGCACCTGTCAGGCAACTATTTAAATATTGGACTTTTCAAACGCACAAATAGTGACTTTTCATGTTAGACAGACGAAGATTCAGGACGGAAATTTCAAACTAATACACGTCATTGACTTACATAGACCAACACGACAAATTCATATTCACAATAACCCCAATCCTTAACCTTGAATCAACCCAAAACCAGACCATATTTTCTTTACTATCACATAAGTGGCAACAAATTAAAAATCTCTTGCATAACTTGAAACCGCAAACAAAACGTTCTTTAAATCTCATCGGCTGCGCAGGGAAATGGATTGCTGGCAATCCAGACTATGACGACCTTGTCACCATTAAAGAAAAAATCACGGACATTCTAGAAAATAATAACAAGCAGGTTGTCATAAATCAATTATACAATGAGAGAATGAATAATATCACTTAAGTTCAAAATGAAATACAGAAATTGTTAAAAGAAGACAATAATATAAGTTTTGAAGTAATAACAAATGTGCAATACAAAATTAAAGTTGTAAAAGAAGAAATAGAAAATATTAGCTTTGCCATCCACTGGGCTAAATTAGGTATGATCAATTCATTTATTTTATCCAAAAAGGAAATAGAACTTGCTACAAATATCTTAAATAAACAACAGTTGCTATAACACAATAGAAGAAGCTTTAATGTATTATATATTATTTTAAAAATTAATGTTTTTTTAGTTTTCATTTGCAAATCTGCTGAGGATGTTTCGTATGGTTGCAGATGATCTTCCACCATACTGGTGAGTATTACCTGATGGCGCTATTGAGGGAATGTTACTTTGGACTTCACTTCGCCATAGTCCATCGTGCCGTTGACCATCGGAGTCCTTCCAATACACATAAATGTTTGGACTATATAGAAACCATTAAAGAAACATTTTCGGTTTCGGTCTCGGTTTATGCGGCGTACACAACAGGTTCGTTTTATTTTTTTTTTTCTTCTAAATCATGTATCTCTGTAAGCGCGATAAGTGCCTGCATCGCAAGATGCAGCAATTTCACAAGTACCGATCTATTTAAACCACTCATTTTTCAACACAAGAAAAAAAATATTTCCAAAACAACACAATAGCTTAAAAGAGAGGCAAAGCGATCTGACAGTTGCTTCCAATTGCTCCGACTATTATGGGCAACTTGAGCAATTGACAGTTTGGAAGGAAATTTAACGAATAAATTTCCATCCACTGTTTCCGACTATTATAGTTGGGCCTTTAGAGAGTGTCAATTTTGCGAATGCTAATGATTTCACTTTAGAATAGCAATACGGCGTAACTACCCCGATGTCTAAAAATACTTTGGTAGCGAAACACTCAGGTTTCCGGATATCTGGATTTTGGTCGTTCGTGATTGGGCAATAGCCTCAGAAATCTAGATGACATTTAATCAGCTGACTCAGGCGAACTTAGAGGAAAAAAATGAAATGGATTTTCACAGAGGCGAGTACAATCCAATCCAAACAAACAAACAGTGGATTAAAAAAATCGGCTTACAGAAATTCTTCTAAGTTTCGTATTATTTTGACCATAGAAAAACGTACTTTTCGCGTTCATTTTGCAGTTAAAGTGTTGTATTTTGTTTTCGAAAATTGACACCGGCTGACTGGCCAGATATGTAGATTTTGCATTCTGTGAAATCTGACGTGTCTGAGGAGCCAGAATCTGTAAGCCTGAATGTGTCCATTTACAGCGTCTCGAGTTTGACAACTCACAACTATTTCCTCAATTTTGTACTCCTGAATTTCATTCGACATGCAGGCTGCGCGAACACATAGCACCGACACAGTACTACAGATGTTTGGAATACGGACATGTTGCTAGGCACTGTTAAAGCGAAGTTGGACGTACGGGAACATGCCTACGATGTGGGCACAAATTACACCTCGCGAAAAGGTGCACAGCGAAACCGAAGTGTGCCATATGTGACCCACGAAGTAAAACAGGTAACGAACATCTTACCGGTAGTTTTAGATGCGCAGCGCAGTACGAGCAATCACAACGAAACAATGAAGTGCATCCCAATAAGTTGAATGCACTGTGACGCCACCCAAAACTTCATTACATAGACGGCGAGAGAATAAAAAGCAGATATAATCCCCATCAGCGAGCAATAGTGGAACCTGGAGACATTTGATCCCCATTTCTAATTTGTCAAATATCTCAAAAAGTAAAGGTTAAATTGCCTTTTTATTTTAACGATATAATGAGCAATTTAATCGTTCATCTTATTGTACAGTTTAATTAAGAAAGTATGCAGGACAAAATATATTTTTTGCCGCTTTCCTAAAATCATCCAAAATAGCGAAGTGTTCCCTATTCAGGGAGACGTGATCCGGGTATAGGGTCGTCTTGATTATGGGGGATTTTCTCTGAATAAATAAAACACTATCTATATACACTTGTTGGGTCTTGTGAGATGTGTGCAGAGGTATAGTGAGGAGATGAATTCCATTTTCTTTCGCAAAATTTAAAGACTCAATGCTAATGTGGCTGTCATGGTTGTCCATATTATTAAACATTGAGACTTCAATGAAGACTTGCTAAATTTTTTTAGGTGTTTCAAAAAATTTACGAAATTAACACCAGTCATCTAACCTGAAGGGAACGTGAACCTTTCAGCATACGGTGAACCTTCCAGCATACACTCCTGCCAATGGGAAGATCATAAAGGGCGGAAAATAGTTACCCATTGCGTTTGTAGTACAGCATGCAGTTACCAGTTTACCGTGCTTGCCTTCCATATAGATTCTATTCTAAATTTAAGCTCTGTCATCAGAATACGTACATTTTCGTAAAACTGGAAAATATTATGCTTGTTGAAGCTTGTCGACATGGCCAAACTCAGGTACGCGCAATGGGGATATTACGATTTCCGTGGTAACATGTTTTTGTAGATCTCGATGATATAAAAACAAAATATAAGGTACCAACATTCTCGTTTTTGCCTAGCTTAGGAGATATCGAGGTTTCAAAATGTACTTTTTCCTATGGGATTTCTCTTAGAATATTAATTTATTTGCACGTGGGACAGAATTTAGTTTGCATAGTTATGGGTATGAACAATTTTTGCAATAACAAAATGTTACATAGTTAAAGTAGCACAAAGACACTATTTCTGCGATAAAAGTATGTTGCATAATTTAACGAGTTGTTTTATTTTTTTGTACACATGTGCAGCTTTTATGTACATAAATATGTACATATTGTTTCGCTAGGAAACAGCAATTCTTAAGAGGACTGTATTCAGGCAAAGACCATATAATACAAAGATAGTGCAACTGGCACTTCAAATTGATGAAAAGTAAATAGCTCTCCATGACACGGGCAGTCGGGAAGAAGAGGTGATCATATTCAGAGAGAGAAAAGCTTTTTCCACTTTTTTCAGATTGTGTGTATATCGCCAACCGAAGCATATGGAACAATTTTTTCGTTGCCGCAGCAACCACTTCAACCTATATGTGTATGATGAGTGGCTGGAGTAGGGATGAATAAATGTAAATAGCACACGAATTTCTTTATTTTTCTGGCTTCTGGTTTGTGGATCTCTATTTTGCGATACACTTTCATTCATGATTTATTTATTTATATATATATATATACATGTATTTAATTCTGTGTTTACTAACAGTCCTGAAATAGTTGGCATAAAGGCAATAACTATCGCAAAGTGCTAGATAAGTACACCTGATTGCTTTTGTTCTGATCGAGGAGCCTTGAGCATAAAATAAAAATTACAGAATTTCTTATTTTAGTTCTACTTCGAAAGCATTGCTTTTGGGCGGTTGAAAAAAATTAACGCAAGTCCAGTAAAAAGGTCAAAATTTTAACCGGCTAGACTGAAAATACATGTATATATATAAGTATGGATCGATACAATTTCAACCTGTATAAAGAAAAACAAATGATACTGCAAGTTCACAGAAAATTAAATCCCATAAGATAATGCATATATGGATATGTACTTATGTACATACATACATATCGCACACAAGAAAATACAAAAACAAGAAAACAATAACAAAACGAGTTTCTGCCGATCTTTTTTCCTTTCCTTCTATTATTTTGCGAAAGAGCATTCAATAAGAAAAAAAAGCAGCAAATATCTTAAAGCTCTGAGAGCGAATGAACTTTAGCTAGCAAAAATATTGTGAAAAGCTTGGGGGTCGTGTTATACGACCCCCCCATACAAACATTTCCGAACATTTTTTTTTTATGGCGTGCACTATCTTGTTGTTATATGGTCTTTGATTCAGGTTAAATATTAAAAAAAAAACATCGCGACTGAATCCTCAGAGGGGATATAACGATATCCGTGGCGCCACGATATTTTGATGTTTTCTAATAGATTTCGACCCACTGAACAAAAAATAATAAGTACAATTTTTTTATTGGCTGGATTAGTTTTCGAGATATCGAACTTTGAAAATTGACTTTTGACAACCCATATTTCAATAGCCTTAATCTTCTTCCTTTTATCAGCGAGGTTATGATCCGAAAACAAGGGATCACAACCCTCCCACTTAACCGCTGTTCTACTGATCCGCCTGTGGGGTTTGCCTATCTGACATCAGAAAATATCGGCAGGCCTGCCGATTTTGGATCACTCGGTTACTGAGGCCAATGAAATGCCGATGTCGTCGCATTTGTCTGATCCAGGCGTTTATAGGCCTGCCTTTCCTACATCGCGATGTCTTTGGAACGCGCATAGATATTGCCTTTTTAACAGGGTTCAAATGATCCCTTCTTTGAACGTGGCAATACCAGCTGAGCCGGTCGCGCTCTATTTTTTGTACGATGGTTTCCTTGGTGTGAAAGCTTCCACGGATCTTCGAACTTCTTTCGATCAAGCTATGTCACTCCTGCAGTCATGCGAAGCATCTTCATCTCAACTGCCGTTAATTTACTCTCATACTTTTTGTACATCATCCAACATTGTGAACCGTATGTGAGCGTTGAACGTACAACTGCGGTGTAGAGCCTTCCTTTCAACTTAGGGGGCACTTTTCTGTCACAGAAAATAGCGGAATTTTCTCGCCACTTCATCCACTCTACGCTTACACGATGATTGATGTCGTCATCACAAGTTGCTTTGCTATTGATCATAGATCCCAGATATTTGAAATTTTAAATGTCTGGAATAGGCCTGAGTGGATCAGAGAACGGGCAGCACAAGTACTCTGTCTTTTTTGAACTAATGCGATACCCAATTCCCTTCAGAAAAGAAAAAGAAAGTTCAGAGAAGGAAAAATAAATTCACTGGCGCAGTCGGTTAAGACGAGTAATAATAAAAATATAAAAATATATAAAGTTGAACTGAAATAATTAACTTATTTTATATACATATATAAATAAAAGTATGTGCAAAAAGTGAAAACGGATAACAGTTAAACAATATACATCCATAGTTGAAGCAAAAGCAATTTGTTTTTTGAAAATACAATATATATGCACAAATAAATAAAAAAAAAATTAAGATTAAACGAATCCTAAACCCGACAACCATAAATTAATAGTTGTTATAAAGATATCAATAATTCTGAGTGCTTAAATACTTCTAAGCTAATTAATGTTATATCTAAAAATCAAGGGCAATTGAAGTTAAATATAAATAAAAATATTAAATCTATGTAAGCATAAGTTTACTCAAAAGCAAATACTGATAGTGATAAAAACAAGTGGCTCAGCAACAAATTAGAACTCAAAAAATTAAATAAATAAAAAATATCTCTTGGACTTAAAAATACAAAAAGTTATATTTTGGTGTAAAATATACACAAGAAAGCTCAATAAAAAGGCTACACGACCAAATATTCTTCAAGAACTTCAACTCTAAAGGGATCATCGAGGAGAACCAGGTATGGCGAATTTCGATTTGTTAAGCCTCATTAAGGAAGCACCTGATTTTACGGGGTTACCCGAAGAATTAGATTTATTTATCAAACATATAGATTACGTATACAAATTTTTTGAACAAATAGATGAAATTTCAAAAGGTTTTTTGGAACTAAAAATAAGACAAAAAATTAAAGATCGTGCCAATATAATTCTAATAAATAATAACTAGCCAATAAATTGGCTAGAAATCAAATCGGTTTTGAAATTAAATTGTTCAATAAATGAGAGTATTGAAAATATTACAAATCAAATAAAAATTTTAGAATTTCAAACCTCTGTTGAAGATTTGTTTGAAAATACATTGAGTTTGTTGACTAAATTAAATATAAAATCAAGTCTCACTGTAGATATTCCTTCCTGGTTCAACAGTGAACAAAATGAAAAAATGACATTAAAACTTTTTATCAATAAGCTACCAAGCGAACCCAGATTAATACTGCAGGCTAGAAATCCATCTGACTTTAGGGAAGCGAAAACTATTTTGATTGATACAGACAATTTCTATCGAACATTTCCATCCAATACAAATATTACCAACACACAAACAAGAGTATCTAATTTTCAACAAAGTAGACCAAATTTTAACTTCAGAAATAGCAATTTTAGACCAGAACACCCCCAAAATCCTAATGTCAGCCATTTTCGGCAAATAATTGATAACATTTTCAGAGACCGTCTCAGTTAAATTCAGGCAATTTCCGACAAAACAACTCAGAAAATAGAAGAGCAGATAATTCAGCATCTTATAGAAATTATAACCACCAAAACAACCTAAACTATTCCACAAATTTTAGAATGAATACCTCGAATAACCTTTCTTAAAGACCTTCTCCCTCCGGGTTTTCAAGAACCAGTAATAGAAATTCAGATAGAGTTATGGAAGTAGATCACATACGAGCAGAAAATTGTCCAGAAGGCTCGCAAGATCTCAATGACCAACCTTTTCAAAATTTTCGGTGAACCACCACAGAACTCTTCCCAGGATAGTAGTTAAAACTAAAGTCTACCCCTATAAAATTATTAATCGATTCTGGAGCAGGTACGTCCCTAATCCAAAAAGGACTATTTCACAGCTCCTTCAAAACGGATCTTGGAATTCCTTTGATAATCAAGTCCATTAATTCAGATGGCTGTGTTAACTCAAAAGTAACCATTCCACTTTTTAAGGAATTTAACGGACCATTGGTAAATATAGAGATGTTAGAAACAGAATTGAATAGCGATTTCGATGGTATAATTGGGTGCAACATCCTAAGACCATTGCAAGCAAGAATTGACTTTGAAAAGTCACAGTTAATTACAAATGAGACCACCTTGCCCTTAATTTTTTGTAATTCTCTGACTCAATTATCGCTAGATGGAGTTCAAAATTTAAGCAAAGGTGTAACTGAAATTTGTTTTGAAAAACCGAACTTTAACATAATTACTAACAAACTAAAACTCGATAACCTCAATAAAGAGGAAATCAATTCCTTGCTTGGTGCTGTCCGGAAGTATAAAGAAATATTTTACCTCGAAGGTGACAATCTGTCGGCAGTTATTAAATATTGCCACAAGATCCCCACAAAACATGACATCCCTATATTTGCTAAAGCATATAGATATCCAGAATCACATAAGGATGAGGTTAACAAGCAAATATCAGAAATGCTAAATTCTGGCATTATAGCTAATTCGACTAGTCCATACAATGCTCCAATTTGGATTATTCCAAAAAAGATTGACAACTCAGGTCATCAGAAATGGCGCATTGTAGTCGATTATAGGAAACTGAATGACGTGACTATAGAGGATAAGTTTCCTATTCCCAATATAGAGGATGTATTATCGAAATTAGGAAATGCCCAATATTTTTCCGTCCTTGATCTTGCGAAGGGGTTCCATCAAATACCTATTAATAGGGAGGATAGGCACAAGACGGCATTTTCCACAGCGAGTGGACATTACGAGTTCACCCGCATGTCCTTTGGATTAAAAAATGCCCCTGCATCCTTTCAAAGGATGATGAATGAGGTTTTGTGTGACTATATAAATAAAATATGTGTGGTGTACCTTGATGACATACTTATTTTTTCAACTTCGCTTCAAGAGCATATTGACTCATTGGAAAAAATATTAAAAAAGACTCCTTGAGTATAATCTCAAAGTACAGATAGATAAATGCAATTTTCTGAAACACGAAACGGAATATTTGGTCCACATTATTTCCAAGGATGGCATAAAACCCAATCCCAATGAGATTGAAATAATTAAACAAATTCGGCTTCCTCAGTCAATTAAGCAAATAAAATCATTTTTAGGAGTCACAGGGTTCTATCATAAATTCATTAAGGACTACTCTAAAGTAGCCCTACCAATGACTAAATGCCTAAAGAAAAACGCCAAAATACACACTAGCGACAGACAGTATATAGAGTCCTTTGAGAAACTTAAAGTTCTTGTATGTACTTGTCCAGTTTTGGCTTATCCAGACTTCACTAAAGTGTTTACATTGACCACAGATGCTAGCAATGCAGCTTTGGGGGCAGTCCTATCACAAAATCAACATCCCATAGCGTTTGCCTCTAGGACCCTAAACCGTCACGAAATAAACTATAGTACAATAGAAAAGGAACTTCTTTGTTTAGTATGGGCGACCAAATATTTTCGACCATACTTATTCGGACGAAAGTTTAGAGTGCAAACCGATCATCGACCGTTGGTGTGGTTAAATTCTCTCAGAGAACCAAACTCTAAGTTACAGCGATGGAAAATAAAGCTCAATGAATATGATTTTGACATAGATTACATTAAAGGTAAGGAGAACAACGTAGCTGATTTTCTCAGTCGCATAGAAATCAATAACTTAGATAGTGCTGAGATTAGATCCGATTTAGCAACAATACATAGCGGCATTGAAAATTTAGATGATCACATTTACATCACTGAAACTCCCTTAAACATATACAAAAACCAGCTTGTTTTAGAAAAAAATATATCAACTTCTTATACCAACAAAATTTTATATAAAAAAAAGAGGAGAGTAATTATTTTATTAGCAGACTATAATGAGAACTATGTTCTGAAAATTCTAAAAGAAATTTTACCAATTAAAGGAACCGTTGGGATTTACTGCAAAAATGACGATATATTTGTTGCATTTCAAAAAACTATCGTTAGGTATTTTTCAAAATCACCAGGTATGAGAATGCTTCGATGTACAAAGATACTTAAAGATGTAACATGCAAAGAAACTTTATTAGGATTAATTGAGAAAGCTCATCTCAAGAAAAATCATAGAGGAATAGACGAAACGTACTTAGAGTTAAAAGATATATACTATTTCCCAAACCTTAGATTAGAAATACATAAATACATTAACAACTGTATCTTTTGCAATATGTGCAAATACGACCGCCATCCAATTAAGCTAAATTTAATGGTTTCTGACACCCCGAGCAAACCAAACGAAATTATTCATATAGACATATGGTTTTTCAACAAAAATAATATGTTTCTGACTTGTATTGACAAATTTACTAAGCACGTATCCATTCTCCCCATTACAGACAGAAATTCTCTTACAATAGTTGACATTTTAAAGCACAGATTTGCAATATTAGGAAAACCAACTAAAATAGTAGCCGATAATGAGTTCAATACAGCATACATTAAAAATTTCTTAAGCCAGGAAGACATAATATACCATTTTACATCCCCGAATACCCATAAAAGCAATTCTGTAATAGAACGATTTCACCTAACTCTAAACGAACACATAAGATTATTTAAACTAAATAAAGAAAACAAAGATACTGATGAAAAAACATTGGTTTTCAAAGCAGTTGAAATATATAATGACACTGTTCATACTACCACAAAACATAAACCCAACGATCTTCTTTATTCAACGTTAAATTCGTCAGAATTGGAAAATCTTAAGAGACGCGTACAAGAAAATAAAGAAAAATGAATTGAAAAGATAAATGAGACACGTGTTGAACCTCATAATTATCAAGAACGAGAACTTATTAAAAACTTGGGTTTTTATAACATTAAACACCTTCCTCGTTATATAATAAAAGACGTTAAAGAGAAAGGCAAAACATATTTTAAAGACAAGGACGGATACAAACGCGACAGACAAATGGTAAAAAGGACATACAAATATCAAAACCAAATTAAAAACGTAGAATTTAACCCAAAACTAACAGGTAGAGATTATTCTAACAGAAAAAAAAAAGTAGGTAAAAGAATAAAAAACTCTACCAAATCAAAGCCGTAAGCAGACTTATTATCATTCTTTATTTATCATGAA
This sequence comes from Brachypalpus laphriformis, assembly GCA_945910035.1. Taxonomy (NCBI): domain Eukaryota; kingdom Metazoa; phylum Arthropoda; class Insecta; order Diptera; family Syrphidae; genus Brachypalpus; species Brachypalpus laphriformis. The sequence goes on along the minus strand of OX246754.1, from coordinate 122,838,393 downwards.
AACGATCTTTAATTTTTTGTTTGTTTTGTTTAACAGATGTATGAAACTATAAGAAATAAAATACTAGAATATACACAAAATATATACAATATACCTAAACATCTATAGAAATAAATGTTGCAGTCAAACTTATAAAAATTGTAAGCAACCAATAAGCTACAGCTAAGCTAACTTAAATTTGTAACGTAACATAAAACTTTATTCAAAAAAAAAAAAAATTTTTCAAATAATTCAGTCTTATATTATTTTATTATTACCAAAAATAAAATATATGTAACAAAAATATACCCATACATGTATTTAAGATATTGAGATAACACCTTATTTTTCATATTTGTTTAATATTAATCATAAACAAATGTACATATTATGTACATTAAAACATATGTAAATTATATTTATCTTTAAATTTGCTTCTTTATTATATTAGATAAGTGTACTATAAAAAAAAAATTGTAAATCAACATATAAGTATAAAATAACACTCATACGACAAAGTGTGTCCATCAAAATACTAATGGACCTTCACATGGTATCAACATGTTCTGTCCATACTATAGCGGGAGGAGTTACATTATCTACTTTACTATGAATAAAGTAGAAGTGCAACCACAACCGCAAACGTTACTTATGTTATCAGCATACAGTAAGATTTCAAGCATCACACCATAAATAAACATGTTTTCGTCTTTCAACTGTTACAACTGTATAAAGCTGAAGAGAGTTGGTTGATCACACGCATGTTGTTGAGCTGCTATTTTCTATATTATTTTTCTATGCTTCTCTTTTACGTTTGTTGTACGTAAAATGTACTGTAATGTTAATGTTTGATGTTATAGTAAGAATTGGAATAGTGAGTGAGTTCATTTTTGGAGTTCAACCAATAAACAACGTTATATGAAAAAATAACTTAGGCGAACCCCACATGCGGATCAGTAGAAATGCGGTGAAGTGGGAGGGTTGTGATCCCTTGTTTTCGGATCATAGCCTCGCTGATAAAAGGAAGAAGAAGATATGAAAAAATAACTTAAAATTGTTTTATTTTGAAAAAGAAAGTTCAGAGAAGGAAAAATAAATTCACTCTTGGGGTCCATCACTTTACCTTCAAGCAGATAATCAAGGACTGTAATAAAGATCAAAGGACTTAAAACGCTTCCCTGGTGTACCCCGACTTTGATTGGGAACTCTTCGGTTACTCCAGCGGGGCATCTTACTCTTGTCTTTGCTCCTTCGTACATGTCCATGATCATCTGTACATAGGTTTCTGGAACCCCTCGATGTCTTAGCGCCACCCATATCAGATCTCTTGGTTGTCTGTCGAATGCCTTTTCAAAGTCAACCAATACAATACCATATGCAAATCCCTTAAGGAATCACGATGTTTTTCCATTATGATCCTTATACTTTGGATTGCATCTGTGGTTGATTTACCCGAGACAAACCCGCACTGATCATCAGATAGCCGTATTATTTTTCGCAGTCGGCCACCTAATACCCGCTCAACGATCTTTATGGTGTGTGACATCAGCTTGATCGAACGGTAGTTATCACAGTTTCGCGTATCACCCTTCCCTTTGTATACAGGGAGAAGGTAATTTTCCCTCCATTGATTCGGCATTGGATCACCTCTCACGAATTTGGAGATAAGAATTCTGAGCCATCTGAACCCGATGTCTCCTATCTTTTTCTAAAAAAAATAGTGCCATTATTACCAATATTGTTTAAAACCAATAGTACAACATTCTCAATTCTCCTTTGGCAAATTATCATCAATAAATAACGCAAAACCCTAGTAAGGAAGTAGGAGAGAAACAAAATGTGTACTAAAAGGGGAATCCCCAAGGTATTTGACTTGAACATTTTTTTTTCTCCATTTTTACCAAGTACGCGAAGGTACTTGGGTTTTCAATTATGTTTTTTATTTGTTTTCTGAGGATTCAGTCGCGATGGTTTTTTTTTAATATTTAACCTGAATACAGTCTTCTTAGGAATTGCTGTTTCCTAGCGAAACAGTATGTACATAAAAATAAAACAACTCGTAAAAGTATGCAACAATCTTTTATCGCAGAAATAGTGTCTTTGTGCTACTTTAACAAAAATTGTTCATACCCATAACTATGCAAACTAAATTCTGTTCCACGTGCAAATAAATTAATATTGTAGCATTGACTGCAGGATGGTTTGTGTACCAAAAACTAAACCACTATATCTCAAACTGTGCAACGACATCTACTGCCTACTAGTAGTAAATATTCCAACCTGATGTGCTTACGTTCCAACCTGGTGTGCTTACGTTCCACAATTGTTCCACACAATATCCCAATATTCCATGATCCTCATTTCACCCGGAGAAACATCCAACATGTTCTAGAACCCCTTGCAATTTCCTATAAATACCCATACCACAACCAACGTCGAGACAGTTGTTTATAAGTGAATACAGCGATTACAAGAGATATCCGACCAGTGGTGAAAGCAAGCGACACTGTGAAAATAAATCTGTAGCGACCGTTTATTTTGAAATAAATAAAGAATAAAGTGATTGACTATTGTGTTAAAGTAAAGTTGGTGTTTGATAATAAATAAACGATTAAAATACACAAAAGAAGGTTTTATTTAAACGAACCCCAGCAAGAATATTACATTGGTGTCAGAAAAGTGGAATAAAACAAATGTTGTGTATTGCTTATTGTGTAAGTGAAAAAAAAAAGAAAAAAAAAAATGGTTCGGAAATTACTAGGAGATTTGTCATTGCCGCAACTAAAGGAAGTACTGAGCCAGCGGGAGCAACCTACGACTGGTACGAAGAGAGAATTGATTATTAAGTTGCGGAAAATAGTGACGGACGAGGGTGCAGATCCTGAAACAGCTTTGTTTGACGTCGAAGAAGAACAAGCAAGTACGACGAGTGACATGTCGGCTTTAATAAAATTGCTATCTGAGAAATTCGACGAACAAAAGAATTCTCTAGAAGCTAAGATCGACGAACAGAAGAATTCTCAAAATGAAAAATTCGAGAAGCTAGAAAATTCCTTGGCTGAGCAAAAGAATTTTCTAGACGCCAAGCTCGAGGAACAGAATAAACAATTTGAGAATTCTCTAGATGCCAAGCTGGATATGCAAAACAAGAAGTTCGAGATTCTCGAAAATTCCTTGGCTGAGCAGAAGAATTCTCTAGACGCAAAATTCGGAACAATTGAAGGACAATTTGAAAACGTACAGGCTAAAATTGAGACATTTGAAACAGCCGTTGAAGGAAGATTGGAGAATGTTGAAACAAAATTCGAGAGTGTTCAAGCGAAAATCGAGACTGTCGAAATAAGATTCGAGAATTTGGCAAAGGAACTCGAACACGTAAAGAAACAGAAAGTTCGGGAGTATTCAACCGACTACCCGAGAAGGAAAGAGATGCAGCCTCCCGTTTTCGATGGGCAGATATCATGGCCGATATATAAGAGGCAGTTCGAAGCTGCGGCAACGACGAATAACTGGGACGATGAAGAGAGGTCCATTGCCCTCACGCTTGCGCTTAGAGGTTCAGCTGCAGAGCTACTACAAACTATTCCCGAGGACAAACAACGCAACTACGATAGCCTGGTGAAAGCCATTGAGCTGCGATTTGGGGACGACCACATGCAGCAAGTATATAGGGTCCAGTTGCGCAGAAGGTCCCAGATGAAGGGTGAGACGCTCCAGCAGTTACAAGCAGACATCGAGCGGCTGGCACATTTGTCCTATCCAAACGCCGGCGAGGAGATCATTAACGAGATGGCAACCGAAGCGTTCACCCATGCCATAGCTGATGCGAAACTACAAATGGCGGTAAGAATGGCTGGAAAGAAAACGCTCGCCGAAGCTTTGGCGTTTGCTCTGACAATGGAGGCCGCAGACCAGGCCTGTCAGGGAATCCACCGTGTGAGGGAAGCAGCCGCCATCGAATGCTCTTGTCAGAGGATGGACGCCGAAGACCGAAACAACGCTCGCGGAGGACAAATTCGTTGCTGGAACTGCAACAAAATAGGACACCTACAACGGCAATGCAGAAATCCACCCAGACGCGGAAACTGTCCACATTGTGCGAATAGGCGACGCAACGAAGAACCATCCAACAGGGACAACATCCATCCTATTGGCCAGGCTCCGCGAAACCAGGAGTCGGGAAACGCCTAAGAGCCAGCTTCGCGGGGCAAAAGTTGGCTGTTGGAATCGACGCCCCCAAGACCACCATCCAGGTCTCCCAAACCAAACGATGCAACAAGAGTCTAACAGTGGAAGCATTCATCGGCAAAAACAAGTGCGTGGCTACTATCGATACCGGCGCCACGGCTTCCATTGTAAGAAAAGATCTCGTCCAGAAGTCTTGGCTGCACAACACCAGCTGCTACTGCCTTAGGACTGCGACAGGGGAAGCGGCGAAAGTATACGGAGAAGTTCGCCTCACGTTACAACTAGCAGGATTGGCCTTTTCTCATGCGTTCCTGGTGGCCGACATATGTGATGAATGCATCATCGGAGTGGACTTTATGAAAGAACATGACGTAGTCATCGACATCGGGATGCAAGTTCTGCGGTACCGGAACGTAGAGATCCCAATGGTGTACGGGAACGAGAATGCAGCACATTTTAGGACAATACTCAGCATGGACGAAGTCTTACCACCATCTTCCGAGACTATAATTTGGACAAAACTAGAGGGTGATCCTGGGAGCCACCGATTCTCCCTATTGGAGCCAGATTTAGGAAGGAATTCCCCAAACTACATCGTGGGAAAAGTTTTAGTGGAGCCAAAGAACAGCCTGGTCCCAGTAAGGCTCATGAACTTAAAGAGCCATAGCGTCAAACTAAAACAAGGGGAGGTTATTGGTAAATGTGCGCCGATATGTTCAATTTCAACAATAACCGAAAAGGAATCTGCGAAGCCCGTTTCATCAGCCAGGTTGGCCGAAGTAAGGGACATGATCCTCAAGCACTGCGAACTGGATCAGGATCAGCAAGCCATGGCAGAAAAGCTTATCGGTGAGTACGCTGATATATTTGCCTCACAGGATGGAGAGTATGGTCGAACACATCTGGTGCAACATCGCATAGACACTGGGGATGCCAGACCAATTCGTCAGCCTGCCAGACGACTACCATTGGCAAAGCAGACGGAGGTTGCGGATATGGTGTCAATGATGGAGAAGGAAGGGCTCATCGAAAGTTCTAAGAGTCCGTGGGCCTCACCTGTTGTACTGGTTAAGAAGAAAGACGGCAGCACACGATTCTGCGTGGACCATCGCAGACTTAATGATGTCACCAAAAAGGATAGCTACCCTCTGCCACGGATCGATGACACATTGGACACACTCTCAGGAGCTCGATGGCTTTCCACCCTTGACTTAAAGAGCGGTTACTGGCGGGTACAGATCGATCCAAAGGACCGAGAGAAAACTGCGTTCACTGCAGGAAATGGGCTGTGGCAGTTTACAGTAATGCCATTTGGATTGTGCAACGCTCCGGCAACTTTTGAGCGCCTAATGGAACACGTCCTGCATGGATTAACCTGGAAAACTAGCTTGGTGTATCTGGACGATGTGATCGTGATAGGAAAAACATTCGAGGAACATCGCGACAACCTGAAGAATGTGCTAGAACGGCTTCGAAGCGCTCACCTGAAGCTGAACCCAGAGAAATGTGACCTCTTCAGATCCGAAGTCAAGTACCTGGGCCACGTTATCTCGTCAGAAGGAGTGCGAACTGATCCAGACAAGGTGGAAGCTGTGAAAAACTGGCCACTTCCAAAAGACAAACACGAACTCAGGAGCTTTTTGGGCCTCGCCACGTACTACCGACGATTCGTAAGGGACTTTGCCGGAATCGCGAAGAGCTCGCACCAGCTGACGGAAAAAGGAAGGCAATTCAAGTGGTCAGGTGAGTACGACAATAGCTTCAAGAACCATAAGCAACAACTATGCGAAGCACCAACACTAGCATATCCCATTCCCGGAGAAATGTTCATTGTGGATGCAGATGCAAGTAACGTCGGCGTCGGAGCGGTTCTTTCGCAAGTACACAATGGCCAAGAGAAGGTAGTAGCATACTTCAGCAAAGTGCTTTCCAAGCCCGAAAGGAACTACTGCGTGACCAGGCGAGAACTTCTGGCGCTGCTTCTGGCGACAAAACACTTCCATAAATACCTCTACGGCCGAAAGTTCCTTTTGCGCACAGACCACGCGGCTCTAAAATGGCTGCTGCAGTTCAAGAATCCGGAGGGCCAGGTCGCAAGATGGATTGAACGGCTGCAGATGTACGACTACGAAATACAGCATCGTAAAGGGAAACTTCATTCTAATACGGATGCCTTGTCCCGGCGACCATGTAAGAGTGACTGCAAGCATTGTGTGCGGCAGGAAGAGAAGAACCTTCTTTCCATCCAAAGGGTAAGAGCTGAGCCTATCGCCGGCTGGAGTGCAGAGGAAATCCGCAATGCTCAAAAAGAAGACCCAGACATCGAGCCGATATTAGCGTGGAAGGAGTTTATGGAAAAGCCAAATGGACAAGATATCTCGGACAGGAGCCCCACTCTCAAGGCATACTGGGCTCAGTGGGACTCCCTTCATGTGCAAGATGGTGTACTGAAAAGGAAATGTGAAAGGCCGGACGGGAAAGATTTCATAATGCTGCTTGTCTTGCCGCGATCAAAAGCACACGAGGTGCTACGGGAGATGCATGATGGAGCATACGGGGTCATTTGGGTGCAAACAAGATGCTGGAGAAGGTGCGAGAACGTTTCTATTGGCTCAGCGCAAGGGTAGACGTAGAGAGTTGGTGCCGAAAATGCGTCGTGTGTTCCGCCAGCAAGGGACCCAGAACGAAAACGCGAGGCAAGATGCACCAGCACAGCGTGGGCGCACCCTTTGAACGGATTGCCGCTGACATCGCTGGTCCATTTCCAGAAACCGACAATGGTAACCGTTACATTCTAGTCATCATGGACTACTTCAGCAAGTGGCCGGAAGCGTTCGCCATCCCTAACCAGGAAGCGAAGACCATCGTGGAACGGATCGTCAACAACTGGGTGAGCAGGTTTGGCGTGCCCATGGAACTGCATTCTGACCAGGGACGAAACTTTGAATCGAGGATATTCCAAGAGGTATGTCAACAACTAGGAATCAAAAAGACGAGAACTACCCCGCTTCATCCACAATCCGACGGGATGGTAGAGCGCTTCAACAGAACCTTAAACGAACATCTCTCCAAGGTCGTAGAAGACCACCAGCGCGATTGGGATCGACAAATTCCTCTCTTCTTGATGGCCTACCGAAATGCAGTGCACAGTACTACTGGACATACTCCATCCGAAGTCTTGTTTGGTCGAGCAGTTCGGCTACCTAGTGAGGTGAAGTTTGGATCCCCTAACGATGAGCCCAAATGTGAAGAGGACTATGTGGCAGACCTCAGGGAAAGGATCCGAGACATACATCAGGGGACCAGGACGAGGATAAGGATAGCGAGTGTCCGCATGAAAACCTGATACGACACAAAGGCAACAACGTCCAGCTTCCACGAGGGAGACCTAGTATGGCTGTACAACCCACACCGGCGAAAGGGGAGGTCACCCAAGCTGCAGCAAGACTGGGAGGGCCCTTATAAAGTGGTCACACGCATCAATGACGTCGTCTTCCGGATCCAGCGTGGAGTAAGAAGCAAGATGAAAATTGTCCACCTGGATCGTCTTCATCGTTACCATGGCAGTAATCCAGATGATCTTGTTCGGGACGAACAAGTTTAAGAGGGGGGCAGTGAAGCATTGACTACAGGATGGTTTGTGTACCAAAAACTAAACCACTATATCTCAAACTGTGCAACGACATCTATTGCCTACTAGTAGTAAATATTCCAACCTGATGTGCTTACGTTCCAACCTGGTGTGCTTACGTTCCACAATTGTTTTACACAATATCCCAATATTCCATGATCCTCAATTCACCCGGAGAAACATCCAGCATGTTCTAGAACCCCTTGCAATTTCCTATAAATACCCATACCACAACCAACGTCGAGACAGTTGTTTATAAGTGAATACAGCGATTACAAGAGATATCCGACCAGTGGTGAAAGCAAGCGACATTGTGAAAATAAATCTGTAGCGACCGTTTATTTTGAAATAAATAAAGAATAAAGTGATTGTGATAAAATACACAAAAGAAGGTTTTATTTAAACGAACCCCAGCAAGAATATTACAATATTTTAAGAGAAATCCCATAGGAAAAAATATATTTTGAAACCTCGATATCTCCTAAACTAGGCAAAAACGAGAATTTTGGTACATTATATTTTGTTCTTATATCACCGAGATCTACAAAACTGCTGTGGCATCAACATTGTAACCAATCTCGTCACACACCTTTTTCTGGTGAACACACCCTTAATTATAATATCCAAACACTTCCTTTTAGGCATCACCAAAATAGGAACACTTTTTGTAATATAAAAAAGACCACCATTTTGTAAAGGTTCTCTTTTCTTTTTGGTTCTGCTCTGGTTGGCATCAAGCCTAAATAAATGGTCTGGCGAAAGACCTAATAAAACAATTGAGTATTATTATTATTATTTCAATAATTGATTTACATGTTGTGCCGTGCCAGGGAGCGGCACATAATTGGTGACCCCGACAGTGGAAAAACAACGAGGCAACGCCACAAATTGGCGAACCCAAGCCTTGCACGTGCCCAAGTGCATACACACCCCGACGAGCCACGCAGCCGCCAAAAGGACTCGCACACCAGTTCGTACGTGCAAAAAGAACATTAACCTGCAAGTGCGCAACAAAACAACATCTGCGTTTCCAACCACGGAGAAATCGCGCACATAAGCATTCAAGTGCGCGACAAAAAACAGCGGAGCACCACGAGAACACCACGTGAAAACCAAAGTAGCGTAGCATCACGACAGCAGTTTTACACTACACATCAGCGCAACAGACCACCGGAGCACCGCCACGATGGCAGCAGAGCACCATAATAAAGGCACCATCAACGCAAACCACTCCAGCACACCACAGCAACATATGCGCAGTGGACGGAGCACCACCATCACTGCAGCAGAACCATACAAAGCACAGCGAGGGATGAGTACTACAAAATCTATACAGTGAGTCAGTATAGCAGTGATTAAAGCATTTTTACCTTTTAATTTTTTGATAAAACATTATATATAAAATATATGCAAGTAATAATACATACATGTATGGCATTTAACATATAAACTTATGAATTTGATTGAAAATTTTCTTTTTATCGAAGAGTGTAATAAGCACCGGTCGTACATAAATAGCATACAGTTTTAAATAACGGTTTACTTGCTCCCTTTTCTTGCTCGCTTCGTCCCCTACGTACTACGCGAAAATTGCCTGACAAGTACAATTAAGTATTTTTCCAGCGGAACTTTTTTCCTTTTTTGGTCGAAAGTTTTTTTTTGTGATTTATTAATAATATACCTGGTAAAGTGATATAGTGAGTTTGATTGAAATTAGTCTTTATTTTAATTTCAAAATGTCGAATACTGACGGAGCATCCGTAAGCAAAGTCAACGATACTGTATCGGGTGAAAATAATACGGACATAACCGCAATGTCGAATAATACCGAAGTATTACCCGACAATGCGACTTTACAAACGTCACTAATTTCAATTAAAATTCCACCTTTCTGGAATAATCGACCAGATTTATGGTTTCTGCAGGTGGAGACGCAATTTAGACTTAAAAATATCACTTCACCTAATACAAAATACGATTATTTAGTCGCGTCTTTAAATAATCAGACCATGGAATCAGTCGCCGACGTTTTAATTACGCCTCCCACACAAGACAAGTACAATTTTTTAAAACGGGTTTTGCTAGAAAGGAACAGGGATAGTGAAGAACGACGTTTAGATAACCTCTTAAACAAAGTCGAATTAGGTGACCAAAAGCCTTCCGAGCTTTATAGAAGCATGGAAAGCCTCGCAAACGGTAACAACCTCGTTAACACTTCACTCGTTAGGAAGCTTTGGCTCAATAAGCTACCAGCATCTATACGCGTTTGCCCAATCGCGGTGGAAAATACGCAAAGCCGCGAAGAACTTTTCAGTCTTGCTGACAGGTTACACGATTCCTCCAGCAAATCGCAAATTTTTCAAATCGATCACTGAGCAAAACCCAATCAAGACACACTTGATACCTTAATCCATCGCATCGAACGTCTTGAGATGCAGAATCAATGGGATACCAACTTTAATCGGCATCCACGGAAATTTTCACGTGGTCGATCATCATCTCGATTTCGCTCCAGTAGTCGCAATAGAGATGATGTTAACATTTGTTGGTTTCATAAGAAATATGGGTCTAACGCTATCAAATGCACTAAACCGTGCAACTTTCAAAATGCTCTCGGTACAGCTAATTCATCAAAAAACTGATTTTTTCAACCTCGAACGCGGCATCGAGTGCGAATATGTTTTCTCGCCGTCTATTTATTCGCGACAAGCGATCAAAACTCAATTTCCTTATCGACACAGGAGCAGAGATTTCCATTATTCCAAAAAAACTCTACCTCCATTACAATCAATCAAATGATTTCATCCTACTCACCGCTAACGGTGGAAAGATCCGAACGTACGGATTCAAAAATATCACAGTTGATTTCAACCTCAGACGTACCTTTGACTTTACATTCGTCATAGCTGACATAGATCACCCAATTATTGGTGCGGATTTCTTACACAAGTTTAATTTGATTATCGATATACGTGAACAGAAGATAGTTGACAAACAAACGAGTTTTACAGTCAATTGTACTTCAGTACCAACTTCTCTTCACACACCAAAGTTGTTTTCCATTCCAACCGAATTTGGAAAAATTTTGGACGAATTCCCGGAACTTAAAGCCCCACCAGATTTTACCTTGCCGGTCAGACATAGCGTCGTGCACCGGATAGCAACAAATGGTCCTCTTCCTTCATCACGCGCCAAAGGACTCAATCCTCAAAAACTCTCAGTGGCTAAACAAGAATTTCAGTAAATGGTTCGATTAGGTATTTGTCGTATTTCAAACTCTCCTGCAGCTTCCCCGTTACACATGGTTCCGAAGAGGGATTCCCCTGACTGGAGACCATGTGGCGATTATAGACAGCTAAACGCAGTAACAATTCCTGACAAATACCCACTACCGCACATTCATGATTGCGCTTCCAACCTTCATAACACCAACATTTTCTCGAAAATTGACTTAATAAGGGCGTACCATCAAATTCCGGTAGCCCCAGAAGACATACATAAGACCGCAGTTACAACTCCCTTCGGACTGTTCGAATTTTTAAGAATGCCATTCGGCGTTAAAAATGGAGCTCAATCTTTCCAACGCTTTATATATGAAATCCTGGGTGACTTACCTTTTGTGTTCGTCTATGTAGACGACATACTCATATCAAGCGAATCGATTGAAAAACACAAACAAGACTTGCGTGTCGTTTTTAAAAGACTGCAAGAACACGGGCTTAATATCAGTATGACTAAATGCGTTTTAGGAGTCGAAAAACTCGATTTTTTGGGCTACACCATTCAAAGAAATGGACTTACCCCATCTTCTAATAGGATAAAAGCCATTAGCGATTTTCCAAGTCCGAAATCAATCAAGCAATTACAGCGTTTTTTGGGAATGATTAATTTTTATCACCGTTTCATACCCAATATCGCGACTAAAGCAACTTGTTTATACGAAATATTAAAAATTTCAAAGAGCAACAAAGATGTGAAAGCGAATTTTAATTGGCCTGAAAAGTGTGAAGAGGCTTTTATCATCTTGAAAAAGGATTTAGAACAACAAACGATGCTGTTTCATCCAAACCCAAAGGCCCAGATATCAATTACGGTAGACGCTTCAAACGATGCTATTGGCGGAGTTTTGCAGCAATATCATTTCAATCACTGGCAGCCTTTAGATTTCTTTTCTATGCGTTTAAGTCCGGCAGAAAGGAAGTATTCGACTTTTGACCGAGAACTACTTGCAATTTACAAAGCCATTAAGCATTTTAGGTATTTCGTGTAAGGGAGACAATTCACCATTTTCTCCGACCACAAGCCACTCACGAAAGCAATATGCTCCAAGACGGAAAAAACGCCTCGTCAAACTCGACAATTAGAATATATAGCTGAATTCACTACAGACATTCGCTATATTATAGGCACACAAAACATTGTAGCTGACACCCTGTCAAGGTCTCACATAGATGCTATAGATTTTAACCACATCGATATTCCCAGTATTGCAAAAGAGCAAGATTCAGATGAAGAATTAAAGTTACTTTTGGGATCCTCGAAATCCTCAGTCAAACTTTTAAAGGTACACATCCCCATTCATGACGTTGACCTGTGATGTGAAGTTTCAACCGGAACAAACCGTCCATACGTCCCCGACATTTTCAGATGCACAGTTTTTGAAAATCATCATAAACTTTCACATCCAAGCGCTAAGGCTATGCGCAAAATAATAACATCTAAATATTTTTGGTCAAAAATGAACAACGACATTAACAGATGGACGCAAAGTTGTGTTCCATGCCAGAAATCTAAAATCACCAGACATACGAAATCCAGACACGGAAAGTTTCCAGTCCCTGAAGGTAGGTTTTCACACATTCACATGGATCTAGTAGGACCACTTCCCCCTTCACAGGGATATACATACTTACTTACTATAAAAGATCGTTTCACTTCATGGCCTGAGGCCATACCTTTAAAAAACATTAGCGCTCAAACAGTTGTCTCGGCTTTCATTCATAACTGGGTTTCAAGGTACGGTGTCCCACAAACCATTACTACGGATCAAGGTACTCAATTTGAATCCGCATTGTTCAAGCAAATCTCAGAAACCTTAGGTATCAAAAGAATCCGAACAACAACGTACCACCCTCAAGCGAATGGCTTTGTGGAGAGATTCCACAGACAACTTAAGGAAGCCTTAAGGTCCCATGAAGACAAACCGAACTGGTTCTCTAACTTGCCCTGGACCTTACTAGGAATCCGTTCTACAATAATTGACGACTTAAATACGACACCTGCTCAGTTACTATATGGTCAAAACCTACGTCTTCCTGCAGAAATCATCGAACCAAAACCATTAGACGCTCAGCTAACACTTTCATCAGCAAAAGAAATCAGCCAAGCTATAGCACGGGTTCGACCTGAATCGAAGAGGAACCGCGAACAAAAATACATTTTCGTTTCGAAAGCGCTAGATTCATGCAGTCACGTTTTCGTTAGGGACGAAGTGAGCAAAGGAAGTCTTAACCAACCATATGCGGGACCTTTCGAAGTACTCGATAAAACTGACAAAACATTCACTATATTAATAAATAATAAAAGTCATACGATCTCAATAGATAGGGTAAAACCCGCCTTTATAACCAAGGAAAATGTAACGACTCGATCAGTGTTTAAACCTAAAGTCACTTTTAATTTATAATTAATGAAACCATTGTATCTAAATATGTAAGATTCATATATTTTGCTATAAAAATTAATGAAACCATTGTACCTTAATATGTAAGATTCATATACGAGTATTTTTGTTATAAAATTAATGAAACCATTGTATCTTTAATATTTAAGAATCATATATTTTTATAAGTATTAACAAAACTAATGTAAAGAAGCTTTTCTATGAGGGGGAGTGATGTGGCATCAACATTGTAACCAATCTCGTCACACACCCTCAATTACTTTTTCTGGTGAACACACCCTTAATTATAATATCCAAACACTTCCTTTTTGGCATCACCAAAATAGGAACACTTTTTGTAATATAAAAAAGACCACCATTTTGTAAAGGCTCTCTTTTCTTTTTGGTTCTGCTCTGGTTGGCATCAAGCCTAAATAAATGGTCTGGCGAAAGACCTAATAAAACAATTGAGTATTATTATTATTATTTCAATAATTGATTTACATGTTGTGCCGTGCCAGGGAGTGGCACTACTGCGTTTTCAAAACATGTTACGACGGAAATCGTAATATCCCCTAGGGGACATCAAGGAGATGTTCCATCAGATAGTAATCCGGCCAGAGGACCAACACTCGCAACGCTTTCTCTGGCGAGATAGCGCTGACAAACCAATTGAAAAGTACGTAATGGAAGCTATGACCTTTGGAGCCAGCTGTTCGCCTTGTATAGCCAACTTTGTCAAGAACCATAATGCCTCAAGATTCTCACTCGAAGAGCCGTGAGCAGTCGAAGCCGTTGTTAATAATCACTACGTGGACGATTTTATTGATAGTTTTGATAGTACCTCATTAAAGTTACGAAGGCTGTGGTAGCGATTCATCGAAGTGGTGGATTTGAGTTGAGGAATCTGATGTCGAATTCTGAAGAAGTCAACGCCGCTATTCGACACTGTAAGAAAGACCGCTCAGGACGCACAATCGACATGAATATTGAAGCATTGCCGGCAATGGAAAAGGTTCTCGGCATGTGTTGGGACAGTACGGATGACATATTCTTCTTTCAACTTAAATTTCCACGTGTCAGGCAAGCCATCATGGAAGACGATAGATACCCAACGAAAAGAGAATTCCTTAGCATCACAATGTCGACATTCGACCCCTTTGGTATGATTGCTAACTTTACGCTTTATTTAAAATTGTTGCTTCGTTCGATCTGGAGTTATGGAACTGGATGGGATGAACCAATTCCCAACGAATCGTTCGAGAGGTGGAAGCAATGGAAGGTGGAGCTACCGAAGCTGACCGAGCTACGGATTCCCAGATGTCATAATAGGTATCTATCATGTGCGGACCGAATAGACTTGCATACCTTCGTCGACGCCAGCGAAGAAGCCTTTAGCGCAGTCGCATTCATGAGGATTAAGCATAATGGAAGAGTTTACATTTCCTTCGTATGTGGAAAAACGAGAGGGAGCCCGAGAAAACTCTTATCTATTCCTCATCTTGAGCTGTCAGCTGCTATCCTTGGCGTAAGGCTTTGTAATTCCATCATCGATTGTCACAAATTGTCGTTTGCCGAACGAGTGTTCTGGAGTGACTCCAAAACAGTACTTCACTGGCTTCGATCAGACCCCCGCCGACACAAAGAATTCGTGGGCTTCAGAATTGCCGAGATATTGGAGAGCTCTCGAGGTGACCAGTGGCGATGGGTTCCGTCGAAGCAAAATCCAGCCGACGAGGCCACTAGAGCGAAATATCCGCCTCAATTCCAAGCAGATAATAAGTGGGTGAAAGGGCCTACTTTTCTGGAATTGGCTGAAGCGGAATGGCCAAGATTTCCTGATGACATTTCCACACATGAGTGCCAAGATGAACTCAAACCAAGATATGTGCTACATGGTGACTTTGCGAAGGGCAATTGCATGGGTGCTACGTTTCGTCGCCATCTGCCAGAGAAAGACAAAAGAACGAGTCGAACTCACCGTATTCGAGCTTCGGAATGCAGAACGTTTGATATGTCGCCAAGCGCAAAAGGATGCCTTCAGCCCCGACAGCACTAAGCTGCGCAAAGAATCGTCCGTCATGAGAGACAGTCAAATTTATAAGCTTTCACCATACCTCGACGATCAGGATCTCATTCGCGTGTCAGGTCGAATAGATGCAGCTACGACGATATCACTTGAGACTAGACGTCCTATCATACTTCCGAAGAACCACAGAGTAACGGACCTGATCATCGTCCATTTTCATCGACGTTGTGGACATCAAAATGACGATATGGTAGTAAACGAGATTCGCCAACGATTTTGGGTACTGGGACTAAGAATCGCAGTAAAGAGGGTAAGAAGCCAATGCCAGATGTGTCGTATTCGAAATGCCAAGCCATCGGAGCCACTTATGGGACAACTACCTGTTGATCGCCTTACCCCAAACGTCAGACCGTTCACATATTGCGGACTGGATTATTTTGGGCCCGTTACAGTCACCGTGGGCCGCCGAATTGAGAAAAGGTGGATCGCCCTATTTACCTGTCTGACCATCAGAGCTGTACACCTCGAGATAGCGGCAGATCTGTCGTCAGACGCATGTATTCTCTGCATTCGGAATTTTGTTAATAGAAGAGGAGTTCCACTTCGCATTAGGAGCGATAACGGAACCAACTTCGTCGGTGCGAAGAAGGAGCTTATGACCAACAGGATCTTCGACAACGAGACCGTAAAGGCAGAGCTATCTCTGAAGGGGATCGAATGGATGTTTAATTGCCCTGTAAATCCACATGCAGGAGGTTGTTGGGAGCGCTTAGTTCAGTCTATAAAGCGCGTCCTCTCCCGAACGCTTTCGGAAATATCACCAAGAATAGAGACATTGCGGAGCGCGCTAATAGAAGCCGAAAATATCGTTAACAGTCGACTCCTAACTCATTTGCCTGTGTCTACGGAGGAGGAGGAGCCGCTTACGCCGAACCACTTCATCATGGGTGGGACGAATACTACACAGACACCGGGTCCAATCGATGGAATGGCTCTGTGTCTAAGGAAGCAATGGCGAGTGTCCCAGCAGCTCAAAGACCGCTTCTGGAAAAGATGGGTAGTCGAGTATCTGCCCGTTCTGACTAAGAGATGCAAATGGTTCGACAAAGTGAAGCTGAGGTTCAAACGACTTCGGGGACTCTGCGGCGGCCGGCGGTAAAATTGGCAATATTGGAAGTTGGTGAGGTTTCCGATCTGGACTCGGTCGCCTCACGGGGGGTGGAGTGTTAAAAAGAGTATTGAATGTAATCGAATGTAATCGGTGGTTTATGTGGTTGCGCTCGAGGTTGGTGAACGCGCTCATAATAATAATATGATATTTGTCCCTCGCGGCCATTTTGATGGCGAAATAGTTCAGACCGAATCCAACAGTCGCCGAGCCCGGACGCAGCCACAAGAGTCACCGAAAAGTAAGTACTATTGGTTATAAGTTCACGACTATAATGCCATTAATATATGTATATATTGTTCACTATCAAATATCTAATGTGTTGTAGTTTCGAAAACACTATTTGATATGAATCTATTTTCTCATTTGTAAAAATAGACCTACTTATTATTCCATATTTTGCAACCATTATATTGTTTTGGATTTTTTCAATTTCATCTTCTAACAGCTTCAAGTCTGTTAAAATTTGAATAAAATGCAATTGCTTTAAGACAACTTTATCTATAAGTGTAACACTGTTTTAAAGTTTAGTCATTAGTTCTTACTTACTTACTTAGGTGGCGCTACAGTTCGGGGTGAACCTGGACCTCAACCAACAAGCCTCTCCATTTAGCTCGGTCTTTAGCTAATTGCCTCCAGTTGCGCACTCCAAGTTGGTCGAGGTCCCCTTGAACTTGTGCGCGCCACCTACGGCGATAATTCCCTCTACTGCGTCGTCCCTCGGGGTTAGATTCGAAGACTCTGCGGGCCGGAGCGTTGGTGTCCATTCGCTCTACATGTCCTAGCCATCTCAGACGTCCAATACGCAGTTTTTTGACTAGGTCGATGTCGCTGTACAGCTCGTATAGTTCGTGATTGAATCTTCTCCTCTAAAACCCGTCAACGCAAACGGGACCGAAAATCTTACGAAGAATTTTTCTCTCGAAGCGACCAAGGATATCTTCATCCTCTTTTAATAAAATCCATGTTTCAGCGCCGTAAAGCAGGACTGGGATGATCAAGGTCTTATATAGAGTCTCCTTAGTTGTTCGAGAGAGGGCTTTACTGTTGAATTGCCTTATAAGCCCAAAAAAACAGCGATTGGCAAGAGTTATCCTTCGATTGATTTCTGCGCTGATTTTGTTTGCTGAATTTATAGCAGAGCCAAGGTAGACAAAGTCCCTTACTACCTCGAAGTTATAGCTGCCCACGGTGACGTTTTGTCCAATTCGTCGATGTTGGTTTTCCCTTCTAGTTGACAGCATATACTTGGTTTTGCCCTCGTTTATCGCCAAACCCATTTTGGCCGCTTCCGCCTCAATGCTTGCAAAAGCACCGGTGACAGCCCGCTGAGATCTTCCGATAATGTCTATATCGTCGGCGTATGCAAGCAGTTGTACAGACTTGTAATAGATTGTGCCTCCGGTGTTGGCTTGTGAGTTCCGCACAATCCGTTCAAGTACAATATTGAAGAAGTCACATGACAGCGCGTCACCTTGTCTAAAGCCTTTTTTGACATCAAAGGTCTCGGTGAGGTCATTACCGACCTTGATGGAGCAGCGAGCGTTCTCCATCGTCAGCCTGCACAGGCAGACAAGTTTGGCAGGGATGTCAAAACTAGACATGGCTCTATAAAGCTCTTCTCTATAGATGCTGTCATAGGCGGCCTTGAAATCGATAAAGAGGTGGTGAGTATCGATTTGGAATTCTTGGGTTTTCTCCAGGATCTGCCGAAGTGTGAAGATTTGATCGATGGTGGACTTTCCTGGCCTGAAACCGCACTGATAGGGTCCAATCAGGCTGTTGATAAAAGGTTTCAGGCGTTCACACAATATCGCAGAAAAGATCTTGTACGCGATGTTGAGGAGACTGATGCCTCTATAATTGGCGCAGTTGAGGGGGTCTCCTTTCTTGTGGATCGGGCAAACGATGCTGAGATTCCATTCATCAGGCATACACTCCTCTGACCAAATATTAGAAATGAGTTGGTGTATGCACTCTACCAATTCATCCCCAGCTGCCTTGAAAAGTTCGGCCGGTAAACCGTCAGGTCCAGCAGCCTTGTTCGATTTTAGCTTGGATATTGCTATCCTCACTTCGTTTTGGTCAGGTGGACGGAAATTTTGACTATCATCGTCTATGTTGAATGGTTCATTCTGCCTGACAGCGGGATGTTGGTCTTCGTCACCGTTATACAGTCTGCAGAAGTAGTTTTTCCATATTCTCAGCACCGACTGTGATTCTACTACGAGGTTTCCATTCTCATCTCTACAGGTTTCTGTACGGGTATTACTTCTCTGACACGTTCTTTTTACCTTTTGGTAAAACTTCCGTACATTGTTCCTGGAGTATAGACTCTCGATATTCTCAAACGCGCGCTTCTCATGCTCTTTCTTCTTCTTTTGGAGAAGCCGATGTTCTTCCCGTCTCTTTTGCTCGTAGAGCTCACGAGCAGCTGTCGTCTTCCTTTGCAGCGCCGCTTTGTATGCCTCTTGTTTTGCTGCATGCACTCGCCGGCATTCTTCGTCAAACCAGGTGTTTCGCGGTGGTGGGCGAGCGAGACCCAGCACATCAGTCGCGGCGTTTCTGATGGCATGTTGGCAGCGTTGCCACTGGTCTTCGGCACTTGATGCTGGCGGTATAGGGGTGATTGAGAGATTTCGGGATACGCGTTCAGCGAAGAGTCTGGTGGTCTCTTGCGATTGTACCTTTTCGACGTTAAATTTTCTCACAGTAATTCTTCTTTGTTGCTCAGATTGGGATATCCGCATTCGTACCTTGGCTACAACAAGGTAATGATCCGAGTCTATGTTGGCCGCTCGGAAGGTCCGGACATCCAGAATACTGGAAGCATGCCTTGCGTCGATCGCAATATGATCAATTTGGTTGATCGTGACATGATCATTGGACCGCCATGTCTGCTTATGAATATCGAGATGAGGAAACCATGTGCTTGCTATGGTGACATTTCGCTCCACAGCGAAATCAATTTGCCTTAGTCCGTTATCAGACGTGGTGTCGTGTAGGCTATGCTTACCGACTGCTCTACCGAAGACGTCCTCCTTTCCTATTTTGGCGTTATAATCGCCCAATACGATCTTAACGTCGTATTTAGGACATTGCTCGTATGTTTTGTCGAGGAGCTCGTAGAAACACTCTTTGGAGGCAGGGTCCTTTTCTTCTGTGGGGGCATGAACACATATTAGGCTTATGTTAGCGAATTTAGCCTTGATCCGGATAGTCATAATACGCTCGCTCACGTGTCGGAAGCTTAAGACTTCTTGCCTAAGTCTGCCGTTGCCTGTTGTCTCTGTAGCAATCACCGTAGTAGATGTCACAGTTTTTCATCCTCTTTTTGCCTGGCCCATCCCATCGCACTTCCTGGATGGCGGTAATATCTGCTTTATAGCAGTCTAGGGCCTCTGCTAGTTGTTCGGATGCACGTGGTCTGTAAAGGGACAGAACATTCCACGTACAGATCCGAAGGTCGTTGTCCTTATTTCGTTTGCTGGGGTCGTCATTAGTTGGGTCATCCTTATCCGAGGCTTTTGGTTGTTTCGGAACCATGCGTTTTTTACGTGGTAGGGAAGTTACCCCGACGGCACAACCCCCAACCTGGAGGGCCAGTTCCTTAATTATTCCCCTAGGACGAGGGGCCGGGTACACCGGTGCCAGTAGTCCACTACGGGAGTATGAGCGCTGCCGTTGGCCCATTAAGGGCTCCTCCGCCACCATCTCTATTCCAATGTCCTGACCAACATTGGAAATTCCTTACCGACCTGTGATCCGAATACGTCGAAGCAGCTCGCGCAAGGTATTCACTAAGTTCAACCTAACTGGAACTATAGACGCCACCGTTGACTCCGTCTAGGGAATTCGTCCGCTGCCGCCTGGAACAGGAAGAAGTGCTCTAGTGAGAAAAGCACTCTTCCCCCCCTCTCTCATCTGCTGCCACCAGGAATCCGCCAAACGGGGTTGTCATTAGTTCTTGATTCTTATTAATTTTGTTAGTAAGAGTCAGTAAATTCTCCTGAAGATCTGTATTAATTTCCATTTGGTTATTTAGGTTAGTAATAGCATTATGATTATTTTCGTCTACTACTTTAAAATGTTCCTCAATCTTCTCGCGATCATCGTCATCCATACTTCCAAACAACCAATTCATTATTTTGCCGCCGATGTTCAATAAGCCTCCTTTTGACCTATTTGGTATTATTGTTTGGATTTCATGCTTAATTCTATTGAGTGGAACTTGTAATTGACTGTAGTATACTACGTCGTTTGCATCTGCAAAATTTTGTTTTATATTTATCTGTACTTTCTTAATTGTATCTTTTAACATTTCAATATCGATAATATGTAGGTATAATTTTTTTATAACATTCTATGACGGGTTCTTTTCCTTGTTTGATAATTGAATATCCTGCATTCGTCTCAAGTTTTTCTGTCCCTATTTCTCCTGTTGCAAATCTAAGTAGGGTTAGGATCACCAATAGGAACGTTATTACCTGGAAATAATTTATAGTTTCGTTTAATCCTGGTTTTATGGATATTTCTTTTCCTAGAATCTATTAGCTTGTTGTTAACAAACGTTGTCTTAATTCTCTTATACTTTGGTTGCTCTTTATGCCTAACAATATCTGGGTTGTGAACTAAAATTTCGTTACTTTCGGGTAATTTAACTTCATCACGATTAATATTCAATTTGGTTATAATATTTTCTTTGGTTTCCTTAATCTTTGCAAAAAGTTTTGTAAATTCGATAGGATTAACTTTACCTGTAATAAAGTCTATTGGTTTTATTTGAGTTATTGAATACTTACTTACTTAGATCCTTTAACCCCTCGGGGGGCATAGGGCGTCAACCACGCCTGCGCGCCATCGTGTTCGAAGTTCTGCAACGCGTTTGAGCTGCCTCCAACTCATTCCTAAAGAGCTCGATTCCTCCTCAACTGTTCTGCGCCACGTTTGCCTAGGGCGTCCCGCTATTCTGCCTGCCTGGGTAAGCGGATTCCACTGCATGGCGTATTTCGCAATGGAGTTGTCTTCGCGCCGTAGGGTGTGTCCAATCCATTGCCACTTTCTTCTTCGTATAGTAATGCTTATAGGTTCTTGCCCCGTTCTCAGATAAAGTTGTTCGTTAGAGATGCGGTTCGGCCAAAAAATCCTCAAGATGATTCTTAAGCATTTGTTTACAAAGACTTGCAGCTTCCGTGTGTTAATGGTATCCACCTTCCAAGTACTACACCCATAAAGCAGCACTGATTCTACGTTGGAGCGGAACAGTCGCAGCTTGGTTCTTAAGCTGATAACATTGCTTCTCCAGACTTTGGATAGCATTCCGAACGCAGCTTTAGCCTTCCCGATTCTGCTGCACACATCCAGTTCGGTGCCACCGCGAGTAGCCGAGACCACACTTCCTAAATAAAGAAAGTTATCAACTTTCTCGACTTCCTGTCCGGCAATGTTAAGTTGAGCGCGGTTGTTAGAAGAAGTGCTCAGGGCTTTTGTTTTGGCTGTGTTTATTTTTAGCCCCACTTTGTTTGCCTCAGCTTCTAGATTTTGGGCCATCAGATGAAGATCCATTATCCGATGTGAAAGTAGGCAAACATCGTCAGCGTAATCTAGGTGTTTAAGGTAAGATGTCATAGTCCAACGAATTCCATAGTTGCCTTCCGTCAATGCTGCACGGAGTACATCGCTGATAACCACCAAAAACTATAGTGGTGACAGTATGCACCCGTGACGTACTCCACTTTGGACTTCAAAATCCTCCGACATCTTACCATTGTGCACGACGTGACACTTACCGCCCTCGTATGTAGCCTTGATAATAGCTATAAGTTTTTCTGGGATGCCTCTCCTGCGCAAGGCAAACCAGATAGCATCTCGATTCAATCTGTCGAAAGCTTTCTCGAAGTCGATAAACATTAAATGTAGCGGAGACCTATACTCAACGCATTGCTCGATAATGATCCGTAAGGTGTTTATGTGGTCAATGCAGGAGGATCCAGCGCGAAAACCTGCCTGTTCGACATCGAGAGTTGAATCTAAATGTTCTTTAATTCGTTCTAGAATTATTTTAGCTATTATTTTAGCCACGGCTGGAAGAACGCATATACCCCTCCAGTTACCGCAATCCATCAAGTTTCCCTTCTTTGGAAGTTTAATGATCATCCCCCTTTTCCACTCCTGTGGAAATTGTTCACTATCTCAAGCTCTCCGTATTAGGGGATGCAGCAAATATGTCGATGTATTTGGCGCCGCTTGAAATAGCTCGGCAGGGATGCCATCAATACCCACCGCCTTGTTCTTCTTGAGGGACTTGATTGCTGTTATTATCTCGGTTTTACTGGGAGGTGCGGTGCGAATTCGGGAACTTGTTGCTTCGAACTGCTCATTCGAATTCAAGATCATACCGCCGTCGTCTAAGTGATTTAGCACTGTAGCAAAATGTTCTCTCCATCTAGTGAGCTGATCCTCATCCGAAATCAGAAGATTACTGTCCAGACTCTTCACTGGGTGTTGTTTGGAGTTTCGACCTACTGTCGCACCTACTCGCTGCTTCTTCAGCCCTTGAGGCCAGTGAGTTGACATATTGACGTTTGTCACGTCTCACACTACGCTGCACTTCTTTCTTCTTCGCACGGTATTGGGCTTCAAGCTCGGTTCTCTCTACTGCTGAGGCCGCTGCAATCCGAGCCTTGATTGTTGTACGCTCATCGATCCGTCTCCAGGTGTCTGTAGAAAGCCATGTGCGGTGGTGTTTCTGCTTTTTCCCGACATACGTGCGTGCCCCAGTCGCAAAAGCATTTTTCACAGCACTCCAGTGGTCATCCATGTTCTCTATGCTGCTGATTGCTTCTGCTTCTAAGGCAAGATGGTCCCTGAACTGTTGGCGCACTTGGGGTACCTTGAGCCTGTCGATATTAAACCTGGTGATGTTAAGTAGGTTTGAGCGGTTGCTGTTGACGGATGCAGTACGAAGGCGTAAATGAGCTACCATAAGATGGTGATCTCGTTCTAGTCCGACGTCAGCTCCACGTCTGTTTCGGACGTCCAGGAAACAATTTCTAAAGCGGCGACTGATCGCAATGTGGTCGATCTGGTTGGATGTTCGTTGCCTATCAGTAGAGACCCAACTGATTTTGTGGCGGGTGTTATGCTTAAACAGCGTACCTCCGATGACTAGGCGGTTGGTATTGCAGAAGTCCACAAACCGCTCACCGTTATCATTACGGTCTCCCACGCCGTGAACTCCCATCACGTGCTTAAGCATGGTGTTGTCGCTACCCACCTTGGCATTGAAATCTCCCATCACCATTACGATGTCCCCATTAGGCGTTTGGTTGTAGGCGGCGCCTAAGTGGCTATAAAAATCATCCTTTTCGTCCTCAGTCGCGTCTAGAGTCGGAGCATAACACTGTATGATGGTAATTTTTCTAACTCTACTCTGGAACCTAGCCGTCAATATCCGGTCACTATGGGGTTTCCAGGATATGAGGCTACTACGTGCTGCTGGAGTTAGCATGAGTCCTACTCCGGAACTCCGTGCACTTCCAGCTGGTTTACCAGAGTAGAGCATGACAGTGTTTTTGGTTGGGGAGATGAATTCCCCAGCATCGAACCATCTTATCTCGCTCAGCCCTAAGATGTCTATTTTATACCTTGCGAATTCGCGTTCTAATTGGAGGAATCTGGCGTTATAAGGCCCTTCCTTGAGTGAGTCCAGGAGGGTCTTAACGTTCCAGAATTCGATCGTTGTCCGTGTCCGATAGCCAAAGGTCGTCATCAAATTATCCGTCCGTATCCGAGGCGTTGGTTTGCGTTTCGGAGCAAGATTTGTTTTTACGGTTGCGGCTCGCTGGGCCACAGACCAACCGACACTTATCCTGTTTTTTGGCGCAGGAAGCTCGCCATTCGTCCTCTCCCGTTAGCAATTTCCGAAGAAACCCCAGATGGCACCACGAGGAGGTGGGAGTAGGGCTTACTAACAGAGCTGCTAGGTTTTCGGCTGCAGTGGCTCTTTCTCGTTACTTAGCGGACCAACACCTATCGGGAGATGCTGCCCCTACGAGGCCTTTGTTAGTCGTTTGCCATCCAAGTTGAGTTGTTGAATGTATTGTAGAATTATAAATTTCAACTGATCTTAAAATTATTTCTTCAGGTTTAAAATGTGTATTCTGCAATTTCATTAAACGTATATGTTCATTTAGAGTTCCATAAACCCTCTCTATGTCAGAATTTCCTGTATGGGCTCTAGGGGATATAAAATGGATGGGAATGTTCTCACTTCTAAAAAAAATCTCGTACATTTAAAGAGTCGAATTCATTGTCTAAAACTATTTATTCTGGTTTTCCTAATGTTGAGAATCGCTGGCGGAATGCTGTAATGATTGTCATATAATCATCATATATGCCATCAAATTTTTACTCAATTTGTCTATTGTTGTAAGATATATTTCTTTATGAGAAATAAATATATCACTATTTGGTTTTTGTGGAGTTTCTGAGATTTCGAATTTAACTTTCAGAGGATGTCTGTCATATTTACCCAAATTGCAAATATCACAATTATTGACGAATTTATGTATCAATTCTTTAAGTTTTGGATAAAAGTATTTGGATCGAAGTTGTTGGTAGTTTTCTATGATTCCTCTGTGGTTCCTTTTTATATGAACTTTTTTAATTTCCTCTACGGCTTGTTCTTCTGATTGTAAATCAATAGCTTTTCTAGTACATTTAACAAACTTGATTGTTCGATCGTTACTAAATAGTTCTACGAGTTTTTGCTGAACTTTGTTATAATGTGAATCTTCTAATTCAGAATAAATCCCGGTTATTCCCTTTTTTATATATCTTCAGAAAACATCATTTAAATAATTAACGTGATACACGTCTTCTTTTGCAATAAATATTTGCCTCACGTTTCTATATTTTCTAATAATTTCTTGATTTTTGTTTTCTACTAAATGTATTTGTGTTCGATAAACGTTAATGATTTTATCAGAAATAGGTATATGGTCACCAACATCTTCTACTCCGCTATGAATTGTTGCTAAATCTGTGTCGGTTTCCTTATTATGGGCTTCTAATCGACTTAAGAAATCAGCTACGTTATTATCCCTACCTTTTACATATTCAATATCATATTCATATTCGTTTAGTTTTATACGCCACCGCTGTAGCTTCGAGTTTGGTTCTTTAAGCGAGTCTAACCATTTTAATGGTCTGTGATCCGTTTGGATCGTGAATTTTACTCCATATAAATAGGGACGGTAATATTTACAAGCCCAAACTATGGCTAGAAGTTCTTTTTCTATAGTACTGTAACGGACTTCATGCTCGTTTAATGTACGACTAGCATAGCTTATAGGGTGACCCTCTTGGGATAAAACAGCTCCCAGCGCATACTGGCTAGCATTCGTAGTAAGTGTGAACTTCTTGTTAAAATTGGGGTATCTTAAAATTGGGTATTCTATTAAAAGGTCTAGAAGCTTATTAAATGCTTCTCTGTACTTACTGTCATTAATATAATTTTTTTTTATCTTTTTTTAAACAATTTGTTAACGGTTGCGCCACCTTTGCATAATCTTTAATAAATTTACGGTAATAACCGCTCATACCGACAAAACTTTTGATTCTTTTCTGGTTCTTGGAATACTAAGGTTTTTAATTACTTCGATTTTTTTATTATTGGGTTTAATTCCTTCGCTAGTTAAAATATGTCCCAGGTACTCGGTTTCTTTGGCAAAAAAACGACATTTATCTACCTGTATTTTTAGATTGGCTTCCCTCAGTTTCTTAAAAATTTTATTTATTGAATCCACATGTTCTTGAAAATAAGTGCTAAAAATAAGAATGTCGTCAAGATATACGACACAAATCTTATTAATATGTTCCTTTAATATATGATTCATCATTCTTTGGAAGGTTGCCGGGGCGTTTTTTAACCCGAAAGCATTCGTGTGAATTCGTAGTGACCCTGAAGTGTAGAGAACGCCGTTTTTTCTCTATCCTTTTTGGTCGACCAGAATTTGATGGAATCCTTTTGCCAGGTCCAATGTTGTAAAATACTGGGCCCTCCCAAGCTTATCGAACAAGGAATCAATATTTGGAATCGGAAACTTGTCATCGAGAGTAATCTCGTTAAGTTTCCCATAATCAATGACAATTCGCCATTTTTTGATGAGAATTGTATGCTGAACTTGACGGTTGTATAATACCTTGTTCTAGCATTTCTGCTATTTGTTTTTCTACTTCACGTTCATGTATTTTGGGAAATCTATAAATTTTTGAATAAATCGGTAAGTTATTGTAACAAAAGTGGCCGATCCTGCCAAATACGACTTCCCAAAGTGGAGACGGGTACTGAAGAAAGACACAATTTATTTGGTTCTCGAGAGGGTGAACTTCTTTTGGTTTTTTTATTTCAATTCAATTCTTGAACAACTAGATAAAATAATTCTAGTAGAATTTTGTATTTGCCTGCGCGTCTCTAGGTGGCAGCTTCTCCAAAACAGAACTCATCCCTGGACTGCTGTCAACCTCCTTTTATATGCGACTCTGGATTTCCAGGCAAATGCCAAATTTTCCAGTTCGCCGCTGGAACTTTATTTGTCGAAAGTCTGGCAAGTTCTACAACTTTCGAGTTGACAGCTTCCAGGGTTTTCGCGATGGTGCTCGTCGGTTGATTGTGCGGTTTCTCCCTTTATACCTGCGTAACATTACCCCCGCCTTAAGACTCAAAGCTCCTGCTGAGTCCCAGATTGTCCTATGTATGGGGCTAAACGGTCGACATGCACCACCTTAGGTTTTCTGCTGCCAGTGACTTGGATGCGATAGACCAGCTCTGATAGACGTGCGCTTATGTGGACTGGGCCTTCCCAATCACTTTGTAGTTTCGGTGATATCCCTTTTCGTCTCCTGGGGTTATAAAACCATGTCTCATCTCCTGGATTAAACGTCACAGCATTCTTTTTTAAGTCGTACCGACTTTTCATGGCATCGGCAGCTATATTCAAATTTCTCCGGGCGAGTTCATGAACCTTTTGCAGACTGTGTCTTAATTCCATGGCATACTCGGCAGTGCAAAGTGATTTCGTGGGGGTTACTCCAAAGGCCAGCTCGGCTGGTAACTTCACTTCGCGGCCTAGGTTCAGCAGTGACGGGGAAAAATCAGTAGACTCGTGTTCGGCCGATCGGTAAGCTAGCATAGCTGGTTGGAGATGGCGGTCCCAATCTGTTTGATGTCGGTCCCAATCTGTTTGATGTCGGTCCACGAATTTGGCCAAGTAGTCCAACAACGTTCGGTTAAATCGCTCCAACATGCCGTCGGACTGCGGGTGTAGGGGTGTTGTCCGTGTTTTTTCAACTCCTAAGATCTTCATCGCTGCCTGGAATACTTCGGATTCGAAGTTGCGGCCTTGATCTGAGTGGATATTTTGGGGGACTCCAAAACGACAAAATACTTGGTCCACCAAGGGTCGTAGCACAACTTCGGCTGTTTGATTAGGAATGGCAAAGCACTCGGGCCACTTCGTAAAATAGTCCATAACGACCGCTATGTACCGGTTACCATCCTGTGTGCGTGGCAGTGGTCCAAGAATGCCTACGGCAATTCTCTCGAATGGAACCCCAGGGCGACTGGGCTGTAATCCACCACGTATTCTTTGGCTCGGACCCCTCCGAGCAGTGCAGGTGTGACACGCGAGGCACCATACCTTCACATCCCGAGTCCGACTAATCCAGAAGTAGCGACTTTTGACCTTCGAAAGAGTTTTCTTTAGTCCCAAATGTTCACCGCTTGGGCTGTTATGAAGTAGCGCAAGGATCTCCGCTACACACGACCTTGGTACTACCAGCAGAGGTTTGCTATGGTCGGGTTTCTCTTCCCATCTTCGTACTAGCGTCCCATTTACCAGGTCAAGTTGGTCATACATGCTCCAATACGCTTTCAGGTCTTGGCTATCGCCGATGATTTTGGTTTTCTCGGGGCGTCGGCCCTCTTCCTTCCACTTAATGATTTCCGCCAGTACCGGATCCTTCTTCTGTTCATCTTCCAGGCTGCTCGCTATTGTGGTTACGTAGGCCCGACTAGTGGCCTCAGACTCGAGTTGTTCGGCCCTGGTGCAGTGCTTGCAGTCATCGCAAACCCGTCTTGAGAGTGCATCCGCATTACCATGTCGAGGTCCCGGTCGGTGTTGAATGTTGAAGGTATACTGTTGTAGCCGTTCTAACTATCTTAACATTTGCCCTTCAGGATGTTTGAAGTTACAGAGCCACCTTAATGATGCATGGTCCGTCCGCTGGGTGAATTGGCGGCCAAAGAGGTAATGGTGGAAGTGGTGCGTTGCGAGGACGACGGCTAGTAGTTCTCTTCTCGTGACGCAGTAATTCCTCTCAGCTTTGTTTAACGTTTTGCTGTAATATTCGAGAACTACCTCACTATCACCTTGCCGCTGGCTTAGCACGGCACCAATGCCAATATTAGACGCGCCTGTGTCTAGGATAAACTCATCAGTGGATGTAGGGAATGCCAGTATGGGGGCTGTGGTCAGTCTTCTTTTAAGCTCTATGAACGCTGTCTCGCAAGAGTCGCTCCATACAAAGCGTCGATGCATTTCTGTTAGCTCCGAAAGTGGCTTAGCTAAAGTTTAAAAACTTTCGATAAATCGGCGGTAATATGAGCACAGGCCCAGAAAGCTTCGTACTTGCTTTTTATCCCGCGGTGTCGGCCATTCCTGCATAGCATGTACTTTTTCCGGGTCGGTTACCAGTCCTTCCTCCGACACAATATGGCCCAAATAACGAACACGACGTCGAAGAAATTGACACTTACTAGGACTTAGTTTAAGGTTGGCTGTTCGTAGGCGCTGGAAGACTGCTTCAAGGTTCAAAAGATAGGTGTCGAAGGTGGGAGCGTAGACGATAATGTCGTCCAAGTAAATTAGCGCCGTTAGCCAGGACATTCCTCGGAAGACTTCATCCATCAGGCGTTCGAACGTGGCTGGGGCATTGCAAAGCCCAAAGGGCATCACTTTAAACTGCCATAGACCAGCGCCGGTAGAAAAAGCTGATTTCTCCCTGTCCTTGGCATCCATTTCCACCTGCCAATATCCGCTCTGGAGATCCATTGTCAAAAACCACTTGGATCCTGCCAAGTTTGAGAAAATGTCATCCATTCTTGGTAGTGGGTAGGAGTCCTTTTTAGTGACTTCATTCAGGCGCCTAAAATCAACACAAAAGCATGCTGAGCCATCCTTCTTCCGCACGAGGACAATCGGGGCTGCCCAAGGACTGTTGGAAGGTTCAATGACATCCCGGTTCTGCGTGTCGCTGATCAAATCGTTCACCTCCTCGTGTTTTGCCAAAGGCACTCTTCGGACTGGAAGCTTGATAGGCTTTGCTGATCCGGTATCGATCGAGTGTTTCGTCAGGCTGGTCCTGCCGTAATCCATTGGGCCCTGGGAGAAAACATCTCGGTATCGCACTAGAAGGTCTCGAAATCGATGGGCTTCTTCTTCGGCGAGGTCTTCTGGGATTTCCTTTAGAAGTCCTTGAAGATGATCCGTGGCAGATTTTATAAGTGGCGGGGCGTCGCACATCTTAGCCGAACAGGCGCGTCCAACAACCAAATCCTTCGGCAAAATAACGGCCTTGGTAGAGACATTGGCCATTCTCACCATTAGCTGATTCCGGGTTGAGTCGACGAAGCTTCGGGCTAATAGTATCCCCTCCGGGAGTTAGCTGTTTCTACAGGGTTCGACCAGGGCGTTGTCAGCTTGTGGTGTATTGGTTGATGCTGGGTCGATGTTAGCTGCTGATGGTCGCTTCAGGGCATCTGCAGCAACTAGTTTTCCGGAAGATTGGTAGTGCCCGGGTTCGAGCGCATTGGGGCCTGATTTCGCCCATTACTGCTTCGACCGTTGCTAGGAGCCGCAGAGGCTAAAAACACATTGCGATGACTTCGATAAGTAATTTCTTGAGCAATTCGCAGCGCATCCTGAAGATCCTTAGGTCGTCCCACGGCCACCAGATTCTGGATTTGCTCGTCCCGAATTCCATCGATAAATTGGCTAAGCACTATTTCTTCCACTACCCTCTCTGCCCCCGCTGGGAAAGCGTCCGTAGCCAACCGCTGTAGCTGGATCGCAAACTCGGCCAACGACTCTTTCGGACGCTGTAGACGACTACGTAGTAAAGCGTAGCTGGTATGATCGTCTAGGCTATACCGCTGTCGGAGCAACCCTCGCAGCGATTCGTATAAAAGGGGCTTTCCTCTAGGCAAAGCGCTCAAGATAGACAGAGCCTCCCCTCGTAACTGCATGGCTAGTCCGTGCGCCTTCTCCGTTTCATTCCACCCATGAAAATTGGCCACTAACTCGAATTGAGTCTCGTAGTCTGTCCACGAAGCTGTCCCGTCGTACGGTTGGACAAGACTTGGGTTGAAATTCCTTGGTGGAGGCGAAGCTTGGCGTAGTGCTGGAACATGCGGTGGCTGTTGAGTAGCATCTCGATTATCGCTCATCCGGGAGAGCTCAGAGTGGTAGCCTGCGAAGCCGGAATATATTTGGGTTTTCTGGACGTGGCGAAAAGTTGCGGCGTCGCCGGTTTGGAGTGATGTTAAGCTTCTGTAGCCTGAGTCTACCCTTGGCGTCTGATCGCTGATAACGGGAGTCGTTGAGCACGGCGCGATGGAGCTGTTTCCGCCCACGAAGCGAGGGGGGACTACCTGGGATCGTTGACCGCTAGCTGGCATGCCTCCTTGAATTGCTGGTAAGGTCCCTTGCTCCGATCTAGGCACCCGGCTTGGTTCGCCGCAGTCCAGTTCTTCGGCTTGCCTCACTACCAGGGTTTCCTGAATCGGTGATGTTACCCTCGGAAGCTGCGGGGGTATAAGGATCTCAGGATCCCTGCTTGCTTGAGGGCCGCAGATGTCCTCGGCGGGCTGAGGGTCGATTGGCACTACGACTACTGGAGCCGAGAGTTGCAGTTGATTCGCAGCGTGGTTACTCGTATGGGTAACGGGGCCCTGATTGGAAGCTGGCTTTTCTCCTGGCGTAACCCGTGGTGACGAGTGTGATGGTACCGCAGAAGCAAAGGCAGCGTTTGACACTGTCTTCTCCAGCTCCTCGATCTTCTTTTTAAGACGGTCGGATATTTCTGTCTTCCATTCCGTCAGTTTTCTCTCCCAAAATTGCCTATGGTTCAGAGTAAACTCCTGAAGAAACGTTTGACCGTCGTTGGCACTCATACTAAGGCTTTCGTACGTGGGTAGAATTAATCTTAATTCGGTCCGGATTTACCCCACATCTGACACCAGTGTAACAAAAGTGGCCGATCCTGCCAAATACGACTTCCCAAAGTGGAGACGGGTACTGAAGAAAGACACAATTTATTTGGTTCTCGAGAGGGTGAACTTCTTTTGGTTTTTTTATTTCAATTCAATTCTTGAACAACTAGATAAAATAATTCTAGTAGAATTTTGTATTTGCCTGCGCGTCTCTAGGTGGCAGCTTCTCCAAAACAGAACTCATCCCTGGACTGCTGTCAACCTCCTTTTATATGCGACTCTGGATTTCCAGGCAAATGCCAAATTTTCCAGTTCGCCGCTGGAACTTTATTTGTCGAAAGTCTGGCAAGTTCTACAACTTTCGAGTTGACAGCTTCCAGGGTTTTCGCGATGGTGCTCGTCGGTTGATTGTGCGGTTTCTCCCTTTATACCTGCGTTACATTATGTTTTACTATAATTTGATGCTTAACCGATTGGACACTTGTTAGCTGCTGATCTTCCTGAAAGAAAGGGTCTGTATTTTGTTTAATTATTTTGCAAAGCTGTTGCCTTTCTTCACTATTTAAATGTGACGTTTCTAATCGCGATAATAATTCCGAATGGTTTATATATAAAATTTCAGGTTGAACTACGTTATCATGGGGACATGAAAGGGAAAATTTTTTAATTCTGTTATTTATAGAAATGGATTTATTTTGTAAATTGATAATGGCTTTAAGAGGACTTATTAGATTTTGTCCTATCGAAATTTCTATTCCTTATTTTGAATACTTTCCAGCTCATAGTGGCTTCTTCATTAAATTCTTCTGGGAGTTCAGTAATAATTTCATGTCTGATTATATCATTTCCAGTAAGAGTACACAATTGAATAGGTTTTTCTAAATATATCCTAACTTTTTCAGGGAATAAATGGGAATTTATTATAGATGTTGCAGACCCTGTATCAATTAAACAATTAATTTTCTGACCCTCTGCTGTTACTGAGACTATCGGTAATGAGTTACCCGAGGAGGTAAATGAAAATGTTCTTGCTTTTCTACGTTCTTTACGTTATTTGGACCCATTTCCATGGGTTCTGGCCTATCGTGATTATATCGAAAGTTAGAGGAATTTCTATTAGTTTTATAAAAACTACGATTAGTAAAATTAGAATTTTGATGTCTGTTTCTGTAGCTACGATTCATATCAGGGTTAAAATGTTGAACATTTCTATCTTGGTAAGCATTTTTAGGGTTTTCGTAATATCGATTTGAACCAGTATCCTGTCTACTTACATTAAATTTATTATTTGTACGGTTTGCACTGTATTCACGGGTTTGATTTGAATTATTCTTATTTTCATAACTATAATTACTAGCATTGTCGTTAATACCAGTTTGAACTAATTCATAATACGCTTCCACTAGAGTTTTCACGTCCTTAATTCTAAGATACATACTATCCGATCTATTTATTTTATTCAAGAATTTGTCTAAAATGCTATTCCCATTATTTGCTGGGGAAAATTCCAGGGGTTTAGTCCTGTCTAACTTATATTTAAGATTAAGTTTATCTAAAATTTCACTTAATTCTTTGTAATACTGACTTACATTAACAAATTAAATGACATCTGCTTTGTCCTTTAATCTCAAGTACGATTCCTGAACGCCGAATAATTTTATTAGTTGCTCCTTAATCTGGTCCCAAGTCCGATTTTGAGGAAATCGTCTGATGGATGCTGAAGCAGCTCCTTGTATTTTTCCCGTCAAGATATGATAGAGGTAAAGTTTAGAATTTTCATCCGGTGCAATGGCAACTATGGTTTCCACTTTGGAAAGAGAGGTAGAAAGTTCATACGAACCATCACCTCTATATACTGGAACTGATCGAGCTTCGGATATTAAATCATGTAACGTTATCGTCGCCATAATTGTTACACTTAGCACTTATTGTTTCCTTTGAGTCTTAGTTTTTTTTCGATAAAACCGACTTACACTTTTGTCTTTGAGTCTTCCTCTGAGTCTTAGGCTTTCAACAAAACGGATTTATACTTTTATATTTGAGTCTTAGTTTCAATAAAACCGATTTACACTTTTGCGTTTGAGTCTTAGTTTTTCAATAAAACCGATTTACACTTTTGTCTGCTATTAATCGATACCGACTTAATCTCTAAGAGAATAAGTATTTTAACACTTTTAAAGCACAACACTTAGTCGGTATCCTACCGACTGCGCCATTCAAATATATAAAATATAATGAAGAAAAATAAAAAGAGACATTCGATTTCAGTAAATGTTTTATTAAGACTAACTCCAAAAACTACAAAAATGAATTTTCTCTAGCACCATCGAACCAGTATAAATGATTAGTCAGGTGTTTAATGTCTTTGGAAACGGATGCAAATTCGTCTTCTCATAAGCTCATATTTCAGAACGGATGAGAAAGCGAATTTGCATTTGGAGGAGAAGAAAAAAAAATCGTATTTCCATTTATTCGTTTTACAAATAAGTAGAAATATGAATGATGCAAAATGAAACTGTTCACATGTAACTGTCGTGAACTGCGGGATGTATGACCCGCGTGCTCATAGTAGTCTCTGATTCTTACTGACTAAAAAACACCACCCTTCGATATAAATTTGATATCGCAACTTGGGGTGGGAATGGTGTGGTGGTAACGTCGTCAATTGCCACGCTAATGGTTCCTGGTTCAAATCCTGATGTCAGCGAGCATTTATTTAAGAAATATATAAAAAAAAGTCAGTCCGATCATTTGCGAAAGCTTGTGTAAACACTACTGCGAAGGCACAACACTGGCAGTAGCTTGGTCATGTTGCTGGAAAAATTGTTCGCTCTGCTGATGGTGATTTGCCCTTGACATCGGTTAGTCCGCTACTACACTGTGACTCTTGAGTCATGACTTTTTCGAAATCACACAAGTGCAAAAGAGAAAAAAGATGAGATAGAAAAACAGCAACCCGGAGAGTCGTGCGTAGAATTTTAAGGACCCTTTTTGACGTTTCTCCTTTTCCCTGTTCGTTATTTTTCTATTTTACTTTATTTTTATTCTTTGCCTGTAGAGCGTAGACATAGAAAGTACGGAATAAATTGACTTAAATATATTAAGAATATATTTCTGCATGTTTCACAACTCAAGAACTATTTTTCTACCCATACTCCTGTCGGTATCCATACATTTCAAAGCCAAATGTTAAAAATATTTGTCTCGAGAGCTCTAAACACTTCACGACGAAAGAAATAATAAAAAAGAAGTGTCAAATTAGAGTCATGGAAAAAGAGTCAACGTGTAATAGTGCAAGCCTCACAGAATGAAATTTCAAAACAGAATAGAGAAAAGAGTCATGACTCAAGAGTCACTGTGTAATAGTGGACTTATCGGGAACAAAGTATTTCAGTATTTCAGTATTTTATTAATATTAGTAAACAGCATTTATAATAGACTATAACAATCTTTAAATAATAAATGTGAATTTTAAGATAACATGATTTAAATTAATTTTAACGATCTCTAATTTGTAAATAATGAAAACTGGAAATTGAGTTCAATGTAAGCTACCGAGTATGATGTATTAATGCAATTATTTACCATGGACAAATATTATTCCTAATTATTACCTGCTAGGTGCCGAAAGAGAGTGTCATCAAAACGATTCGTATTATAGAGCCGTCTTAAGGTGAGAGGGAGTGAATTCCAGAGGCGTATGGCGTGAATGAAAAATTGTCGTTCACAAACTTGATATGTAACAAGCGGCAAAATTAAACTTAAAGAACGGTTTGATTGTGAGAACCTAAGATTTTCATATAAGTACTGAGGTTGTTTACTGGTTATAATTTTGTGTAAATACTTGAGTGTGCAGTAGTCAAGGTACTTGTTGAGTGAACATCCAAGAATCATTTTAGCGTGCGACGACACATGGTCATAGCGTTTTAAACCATACACATAACGTGCAATGTTATTAAATGCGACATTGAGTTTACGCCTAGTGAGTGCATTATGGCAAGAACAAATTTCGCAGCCATATGTTATTAAAGGAATGAGTAAGGACCTGACTAGCATTAGCCTTGTGTTAACTGGCGTGAAGTTTTGGGACACCGAGAGGTTCCTGAGGCAGCCATAAATTTTCCCGATGACTGTACGCACATGGTCATCCCACTGCAAACTTGTGTTGAACCAAACTCCAAGGTTTTTAGCTTTATCCAGAAACTCAATAGAGGCGTCATCAAGGTATATTATGGGAAAGTTGCTTGTGTTGAGACCATTTCTATTTATGACTAGGCATTTCGTTTTAACCGGGTTAAGCCGTAAGCAGTTTTCTTGAGCCCAGACAAAAATCCTTTGTACGTCTTCATTACATTGAACCGCCGCATCATCCATTTGTCCAAGTGCAAAACTTAAATAGAGTTGAACATCGTCCGCAAACATGTGAAACTTGGAATATTTAATTACCTTAGGGAGATCATTTATAAAAACTGCAAAGAGCAAGGGACCTAAAATGGATCCTTGAGGAACACCTGCCGCAGTTGCAATAAATTCAGACATTACACTATTAGCTAAGACTGCTTGTCTTCTTCCAAATAGGTACGAATAAATTAAGTTAGCAGCTGATGTAGAAAAATTGTACAAATTTGAAAGTTTAGAGACAAGTAGCTTATGGTTAACCGTATCAAAGGCCTTGGAAAAATCTAAAAGTGTCAGAAAAGTAACTAAGTTTTTATCCATTGCAACTCGTACGTCATCCGTTACTTTAAGCAATGCCGAAGTGCAGCTGTGGCATGGTCTGAAGCCAGATTGATGAGCGTTTAGCAGCTGATTGCGCCGGAAGAAGACTGACATTTGGTTGTGGATGGACTTTTCCAAGACCTTTGAAAGGTAGGGCAAAATAGCAATAGGTCTATATTCGGCAGGTGAGTTAATTGTTGCTTTCTTTTTTAGAACTGTGATGATCTTTGCAAGTTTCCAAGCACATGGAAAGGTGGATCTCGTTATGATATTATTAAATATGAAGGTAATGACTGGCAGATGGTACGGCAGGATAATTTTTAAAAAAAGAGGATGTATTCCATCAATACCAACAGCTTTAGATTTTATTTTTAGTACTGCTTTTACAACATCAGTTTGCTCAATCCTGCAAAATTCAAAGGAGCCACTTTGCGGCACTTGAATGGGCTGGTGCAGTGCTACTGATGTTGTTTGTATCTCGGCGAATTCTTTATTTAGCTGGTTGGGATCGACTTCATCCATCTTGTGCTTACTTTGTTTCCCCACACCTAGTTCTCGCAAATTCTTCCAGAGTGTTTTAGTTGGAAGCCTATGATCGTAGTGCCTACCATAGTACGCTCGTTTTGCTTCTTTAATTTTAGCGTTAACAGAATTTCATAATATCCGAAATGCTTCGTAGAACTCAGGGAGCTTAAACCGTTTCCACTTTTTGTAGGCCACATCACGATTATTCCTTAGCTTACGGATTTCTGGGGTAAACCACGTAATATAGTTACATTTAACTACCTTCGTTTTAAGTAAAACATGCCTATTAAAGAGTTCAACTACTGTATCTTGAAGATATTCGACTTGGGCGTTGACCGACGTTTCGCAATATACAGCCTGCCAGTTAACACTTTGAAGATCCTGCTCAAGTTGCTCCACGTTGATGTTCCTAAAGTCTCTAAAGGTATACGTCAACGGGTTTCTACAATTTGTGATGTTAAATGTAGCAAAGATAAGGTCATGTCTGGAAAAAACAGGTGCGGATGCTTGACTGAAGAAAACGTCCTGAATATTACTCGTAAGAAATAAGTCTAAAAGAGTGCTGGAAGAACTAGTAAAGTGCGTTGGAATGTTCGAATTAATAATTTCTAAATTGAGCCCTTGTATTGATTCGACAAATGATCGTGATCTCTCGCTGTTCAAGATATTGCAATTGAAATCTCCACAAACAATAGTTTTTAAATATGACGATGAATAATTTTCTAGTATAGTAATCAGCGGAGATAAGTCAATATTGTCATACGGTCTGTAAGCAACACCAAAAAGACATTTTTTCTTCTCAATTTGAATAAAGCAAAACTGGAGCGGACTATCAGGAGGCGACTCTACTAATAAATCGACAGTGAGGCTCTCACGAACGTAAATTGCTACGCCACCACCAATTCTATTTTTCCTGTCAGCTCGAAAAATATTGTAGCCACTCAAGGAATAAAGTTCATTCCTTATGTCAGGGTCAAACCATGTCTCGGAGACGCACACAACATCAACACTAGAACCAACAAACAGACATCTAAACTCATCAATTTTTCTAAACTGACTTTGTGCATTTATATGGCGCACTCTTAGGCCTTCTCGCTGCTTACAAACGATATTGATAAGAACACGTAAGTTATCATTCGAGCCATGACTTCCGGATAAATTTTCGTCTATATCACCCATGGATGGTGGATGATACAAACGAGAAATCTCCCTCCCACTTCCAGGCTCAAACATCGAATAGAATAACAGACTCTCACACGGCTAGCAGGAATTAAATAGGGCAAATAAAGGAAGAATTTACAAAAGAAAGTAAAAAGAATAAAAGAATTAAATTTAAAAATAAAAATAAACTGACTAGGTAACACACACTCATTTGAATGAATTTGCAGCTTATAATTGCATGTTGATCGGTGAGAGTTCATCATGGATAGCGACGGCAGCAGCAGTAAGGGCATCCAAGCGTTGAATGTGGTCGACCAAAAAAGCTTCTTCGTTTGGTTTCACACGCACGTACACACGCCCACCTCGAGTGAAAACAGAAGTAAGATGTTTGTGACGTTTAAGTTGGAAAGCTTTCCGATAGATTGCATGATTAGCGGCGGAAAGACTTTCAGTAAAGTGCACTCGACTCTCAGATTGCATTCCAAGATTATGTAAACAAAGCGTCTTCTTTGTTTTCTTATACGCGTAGTTTACAGACCTTAGCACTTTTATTTTATCTGCCACGGACGAGAATTTGACGATAATTGCTGGGCATTGCGAGTTTCGCTTGACTTTAGTGCGAAATATTTGCTTAGGCAAAGGTGCTGGCGTGCAATCGATGGAAGTGCATAGTGTAGTGAAGAGCATGTGAAGATTTTCATTTTCTTGAATTGGGACACCATGTAGAATGGCATCAGTGGCTAGCTTTTCCCTTTCAATTTCATCGATTTTTCCTTGTAGTGTAAATACTTCTTTTTCCAACTGAGAGCATAAAACCGATTCAGATGTTTGTTCTAACACTTCAAGACGTACTGATAATGCTGACATAGATCTGTTAATATCATCAAACCGGTTATTGAAGTCTTTAACTATGTTGTCCAGTGTATCAAGTAGTTTGTTGTGGGCCTCCAGGATGGTCGATTTTAGCTGTCGATTGAAATCTTCGAGTTTCGCATGGGTTTCCATAATGGTAGATTTCAGGTGTGCGTTATTTTCTTCCAGTTGTTTTAGAAGTTGAGTTCTGTTGTCTTCAATTTGTTTTGTTAGGCGCAGCTCCAAGATTTTTGTTTGATCATTTTTATCTAGCAGAGGTGAAAATTGCGGCTTGCTGGTTTTTGAACGAGGGTCAAATATTTTACCAGGTTTGCTGTCCGTGCTGGCTGGTAATGGCGAATTAATTTGTTTATTTCTGGACAATAACCTGGCTTCACGGGCGCTTTGTGCATCGGACATGTTGTTTGGCAGAAAATCCCACTTGTTACAACAACAATTGTAGAGCAAAAATTGTAGAACTCTATTTTCCAAACTACGGGAAAATTACTGAGAACAGTGAATAAAAACACTTTAGAAAATGAAATCCACGGTTTTTTAATGGGCTTTAGTAACTTTTTGGAATTTTATGACGTTTTTTTAAAGAATAGCTAGAAATCAAATACTGCGACGAAACTTCGTGTTATCTTTCGTTCGCTGTCATAGCTACTGTGAATCAGAAGCAAGGAAAAAATAACAAAAATCTCCCCAGTAATCTGGACGCCACCCACGGAGAATCTCTGAAGCATAAACAACTGAGCTTCAAGAACCACTACACCAAAATCTTTCCAACGCCCGCACTGTGTATAAACATGTTAAATGTATTCATAACCCTTTGAGTGCGGGCAAATTGTGAAAAAAAAAACACTAAGTAATAACTTATGAAGCAATTTTTCTATTACGAAATAAAAACGTGTGGCAGGTTACTTACTTTTACTTTTTTTTTTTTTTTCGTCCTTTGTAGTCGGCGCAATAAGTTTCTCTCATCCAAAATTTGTACGACTGTATTGTTGACATGTCCGATTAGTCGGTTTCTACGCTTTCTCGCGAAGCTTCTAGTTTCAGCTTCGATTGTCGGAACTCCGAGATCCCTGTGGATATCGTCGTTTCTATTATACCATGGTGCTTGGACAATTTTTCTTAGCACTTTATTTTGAAAAGTTTGTAAAATATTTGCATATGTTTTCTTGGTACAACCCCAAAGATGTATACCGTAGGTATACACCGGCTTCAGCACTTGTTTGTATAAAATGAGTTGGCAAGTCATTAGTTTTCTCATAAGTGAAATTCACGTGAACGGATCTAGATTCGTTGAGGGCGATCCGCCAGTCCCTCGTCCATTCATTTACATTATTCAGCGCGTTTTGCAGTCGTTTCTTCGATTGTTTTGCCTACTGCTAGGATAGCGTTGTCATCGGCAAACGTAGCAGGATAGTGCCATCTTCTTTCGGTATATCACGGGTATATAGCAAAT
The DNA here is from genome assembly GCA_945910035.1 of Brachypalpus laphriformis. NCBI lineage: Eukaryota > Metazoa > Arthropoda > Insecta > Diptera > Syrphidae > Brachypalpus > Brachypalpus laphriformis. The sequence goes on along the minus strand of OX246754.1, from coordinate 122,797,734 downwards.
AGAGAAGCGGCCAAGGACGCTTCCTTGCGGTACGCCGGCCGAAATATCTTTGAGCTCGGAGTACTCGATCCCATGTCTAACACGAAAGAGTCTATTCCCGAGATATGATACTAGAATATCGTAAAGGCATACAGGGAGAACTTGTCGTAGTTTGCATTTCAAGCCATCACGCCACACCTTAACAAAGGCTTGCGAGACGTCAACAAATACGCTTGAGCAAATCTTTTTTTCTTCAAGTGCTTTCTCGATTACGTCATTGATTCTATGCACCTGGTCAATCGTCGAATGCTTACTTCTGAACCCAAACTGGTGGTCGGGGATAAGATTATTTTATTCTGTAACCGGTTGGAGACGCCTTAGTTATATACTCTGGAAAATGTTGGGTATGACTGGGAGAAGCAAAATTGGTCTATACGATTTTACCTCATTTGGCGGTTTTCCTGGTTTTAAAACCATTAAGACTTGCGCAACTTTCCATTGGTTCGGCACGTGTTTTAATCTGAGCGCAGCATATATAATATGGAGGAGCTTAATCAATGCTTTTCTAGGTTTAACTTTCAGAATTTCTCTGGTAATCAAATCATAACCAGGTGATTTCTTAGGTTTTAGATTCCTGATCTCATATTTGAATTCTCTTAGCGATGCACTTGTGAGTGTTTAAGCGTCAAATAGTAAATCCAGCCTATTGATGTTGCCGTAAATAACTTGACCATCGTACAGTTAAAAGGTTTCTTCCAGGCGGACTGCAAAGACGTCGGCTTCTTCTTTATCTTCCCTCGCCCATTCATTTTGATTTAATTTAATTGGCGGCGCGGATACTTTGGGCCTTTTTGTGCCTTTTACAGCTTTCTAAAGTGAATAATTGAAATGTTTTTCGCTGCTAAACTTTCAAGGTCAAATCCTATTCTCAAAATCTTAATAGTCGGAGCTCAACTCTGTTGACATATTTAATGTGCTTTTCTTTTTTGCTTGACCAATTCTTTTATTTCCGGACGATATCGTAAACCGTATCTCTCTGTCGTTTTCCTTAGATTGGGAGTATTATTCCAAGAAGCGAGCTGTACGATTTCAACGAAGCGATCAACTTCAACCTCAAGTTCATAGGGTGTCGTAAGAGGAACGCTTAGTTCAACATTATCTTAAATGTCGTTCGTAAAGCGTTCCCAGTTAGTTGTTCTACCAGTTATTCTCGTTGGCTCTAGGTTATAGACAAATTGTTCGCTTAATGTCAAACTAGGGAATGATCAGACGACACATCAAAGCTCTCCTTAACTTTTATGTGGTTGGTAGATATTCCTCTCACAACGAAAAAATCGATCAGGTCAGGTATTTTCGAAGTATCAGTTGGCCAGTAAGTCGGTTTACCCGTCGAATGGAAATCACAACTGTAGTCCATACCAGCCCCATAGAGCATTCTACCTTTTTTGGAGCTATATCTTGAGCTCCAGAACGTATGTTTCGCATTAAAATCGCCGCCAATAATGAAACTAGGTTTCAGCGATTCAAACAAGTTAGTAAAATCACTTTTTTCAAGCGCGGAACGCGGTGGGCAGTGGATAGATGAAATTTTAAGCGTACGATGACTATTTTCAACTCGGAACGTGCACAGTTGCAAAGTTTCAAGCTCTATCTTTAGGGTCTACACATTGTTCGATACAGTCCTTAACCCTAGAAAGATAACCTTATTTTATAATACTGAAAAGATAAACATGCGCCCGAGAGGGGCACAATTTTAAAAACCGATTTATCTTAAAAATTGATATAATTATTCTTTTCTTTATAACTTCAATGAATTGTTACATTATTAATAAGTAAATAAAACACAAATTTGATTTATTTTTTTTTTATAAGAAAGTTATGTAGGATTTTATACGCGCGTCGGTTAACAGATGACAGCAATATACCTGTATCGCGGGCGCCTCCGAGCAGTTATCCGCATGTTATCTTTCTAGGGTTTATAAACAAGGATGATCCACCTATCTCTTTCCTGAAGGGCCACAAGCGTGGCAATCATGTCTATCTATCTTCCTTTTATTAGCGAGGTTATGATCCGAAAATAAGGGATCACAACCCTCCCACTTCACCGCATTTCTACTGATCCGCCTATGGGGTTCGCTTATATGACCTCAGAAAATGTCGGCAGGCCCGCCGATTTTGGATCACTTGATTACTGAGGCCAATGAAATGCCGATGTCGTCGCATTTGTCTAATCCAGGCGTTTATAGGCCTGCCTTTCCTACATCGCGATGACTTTGGAACGTGCATTGATATTGCCTTTTTAACGGGGTTCAAATGATCTCTTCTTTGAACGTGGCAATACCAACTGAGCCGGTCGCGCTCTATTTTTTGTACGATGGTTTCCTTGATGTCAAAGCTTCCACGGATTTTCGAACTTCTTATTCGATCAAGCTTTGTCACTCCTGCTGTCATGCGAAGCATCTTCATCTCAGCTGCCGTTAATTTACTCGCACAATTTCTGTACATCGTCCACCATTGTGAACCGTATGTGAGCGCTGGACGTACAACTGCGGTGTAGAGCCTTCCTTTCAACTTAGGTGGCATTTTTCTGTCACAGAAGATAGCGTTTATGCGATGATTGATGTCGTTATCACAAGTTGACTTGCTATTGATCATAGATCCCAGATATTTGAACTTTTCGCACTTGGGAAGCAGTGTTCCATTCAAATGAATGTTTGGAATAGGCCTGAGTGGATCAGAGAACGGGCAGCACAAGTACTCTGTCTTTTTTGAACTAATGCGATACCCATATTCCTCGAGAGCGTCCACCCACACATCAAGTGCTCATTGTATGGATGTAGGGTCCTCACTTGTGATGGCTCCATCGTCAGCAAAGAATAACTGATGTACCTTGGGGTCCATCACTTTACTTCCAAGCAGATAATCAAGGACTGCAATAAAGAACAAAGGACTAACAAAGCTTCCCTGGTGCACACCGACTTTGATTGGGAACTCTTCGGTTACTCCAGCGGGGCATCTTACTCTTGTCTTTGCTCCTTCGTACATGTCCATGATCATCTGCACATGGGTTTCTGGAACCCCTCGATGTCTTAGCGCCACCCATATCAGATCTCGTGGTTGTCTGTCGAATGCCTTTTCAAAGTCAACCAATACAATACCATATGCAAATCCCTTAAGGAATCACGATGTTTTTCCATTATGATCCTTATACTTTGGATTGCATCTGTGGTTGATTTACCCGAGACAAACCCGCACTGATCATCAGATAGCCGTATTATTTTTCGCAGTCGGCCACCTAATACCCGCTCAACGATCTTCATGGTGTGTGACATCAGCTTGATCGAACGGTAGCTATCACAGTTTCGCGTATCACCCTTCCCTTTGTATACAGGAAGAAGGTAACTTTCCCTGCATCGATTCGGCATTGGGTCACCTTTCACAAATTTGGAGATAAGAATTCTGAGCCATCTGAACTCGATGTCTCCCATCTTTTTCCAGAACTCAGAGGGCATTTCGTCTGGCCGAACCGCTTTTCATTTTTTGGAGTATTTGACCGCCTCACTAACTTCTTCGACTGTAATGTCGGGTATGTCTTCGCAGTTAGGTGTGGCTCTTGGAAAGTATACCCGGGGAAACTGTTCATTTAAAAGTTCTTCACAATACTGCCGCCACCTCTGCAGAATTTTGTCATCATCCACAAGAAGCTGGCCATGAGCATTTCTAAAGAACTTTGGCGAACGAATCTCCTGAGCATTCCTCCTTCTTTGGGCGGCTATTTTGAAGATGGTTGCGCTCTTGTTCATATTGTGTCTGCGCAGCTCCTGGATAGCCTGGTTTGCATCAGCAACCGGGGAAGATATTTTCTCCAGCTCCCAATGCAGGCCCTCCGTACTCTCTGCTTGAAGCTGGGCGCACTTCTTCTTCGCTGTTTTCTTGCAACATATGTATTCCATTTCGAGGCGAACTTTTTCGTCACTATTATTAGAGGGGCACTTCGACCAAGCTTTGAAAGCCGGTTTCTTCTCATTTATCACTTTCTGAGCTTCATCACTCCAACACCATGTTTCTTTGGCGTGTTGATGGTGGTCTTTTGAAGCTCCTAGCAGTGATTTGGCCTACTTTAAACAAGTTCGCTGTAGGGAATCCCACATATTTTGTGCTCTGCACTCTTCATCCTCAGCTCCGTTGATGGTGTGAGAGAGGTAATTTTTCATAACGAAAATAAAAGTCTCGCTTTTTTCTTTGTCCAGATTGTACAACTTGATTTTCTTTTACCCGAGGCTTCATGAAACTGCCTACCAAATGGTAGTCAATCTGAGTTTCATCTCCACTGCTACTGTAAGTGATCAGGTGTCGGCTTTGTTTGATGAACATGGTATTTACAATAACACAATAAGACCGTGTGATTTGCACATGTTAGGATGTCTTCAGCAGGAAGGTTCCTGGTGCCATATCCTAGTCCTCCATGGCAGTCTTCATAGTCTTCGTTTGACTTCCCGACATGTCCATTCAAATCTCCTCCAACAAACAGAAACTCTTCCTTTGGGATGTTCTTAAAGAGATTGTGGAAATCTACCCAAAATGCATCTTTATCTCTCTGATTGCACCCATTTTGGGGAGCATATGTACTGACAATATTCCACACCTCTCCTTGTATTACTAGTTTGAGAGACATCAAACGGTCGCTAGACTTCGAAATGCTCAAGACGTTTCCAAGTAGCTCTGCCGCAAGGATGATACCGATTCCGTTCTTAGCCTTTTCCGTTCCGTAGTAGAACATCTTGTAATCCTTAGTTCTAACGTCCAAGAAACGCGCCCGATTTCCGGTGTTTTTCCATTTCGTCTCTTGGACACACAAGATGTCCACCCGCCTTCTATTCATCATCTCTTCCAGCTCGTAACTTCGACCGGTCATGCTTCCAACGTTCCAACTCGCGACCCTCAAATTGCGTCCAAACTGTTTCATTATTTTGCTAGCCCCCGGCATCCGTATAGCTGTGAACCGAAAATTTCTGCTCGGTCCAGGATCAGTGCCATGCACAGCAGTGGTAGTGCCTGGCGGGATAGTGCCTTTCCTTTTTGCAAGTATTACCATAATGATACAGTTTTGCAATATTACCATATTGCGATGGTGTTTGTTGTTTGACAGGTGCATGCTCCTATTTTAGTATTGTTTGATCTTTCTTTTATGACACCGGTAATCTCCAGTCGTGTCAACCCACGGAATCGGATGTTCACTTGTGGGAGGGTTTTTAAGGTAGTATATGTGTCGCTAGGCTCACTTGAGTGTTATATTGCCTAGAACTGATGTGTCCCCATAGTCGACTTTTACGACAAGCGCTGGTCGTTGGGGGGGCTTCAGTGATATTCTTAACCCGTCCCTGCACGGGAGACAAGCGTGGCAGTCATGATAGCCTTTTATTTTTAAATGCGATTCGTTTTTTACGTGGGTTTCAAAAACCAAGCAAATATAAATATCTTTTTCACGCATGAAGATTTCCAATTCGTCAAGTTTTTGCAAAAGTCCGTTTGCATTCCAAGTACATATATTTAACATTCGTTTTTCATTCATATTCTAGTTGAAGTACGCGTTTTCCGTGAATTATTTTCAAGCTTAACCAGCCCATCGAGAATAATTCTATTTATTTTGCTTTGCTCTTCGAATTTCTCGAGAATAACCGACAAAACATGAGAGTCAGGTGTAATATTCTTGTGGGAGGTTATTGGAGATGGGATTTGAAAAATGACAGGAAACAAGGATGTGAATGGGACTTAAGGATGTAATGGAACGGAAAAGGAAAGAGTGTCGGCTACGAGGGACGTGGCATGATTGCTATTTGCTCAGCTGAAGCTCGCCGGAAATGGCGTGGTTCTTGCCCCCATAGCACGACTAAACCTACTACAAACACATAAATCATGGCAAATACTTACTATTTTTTTTCTTACCATAAAGCGGACGGACCTTCACCACACTGAGGGCGCTGCTGATGTTATGCAGCGGTGGCCATTGCCCTCCAACCCATAAAGTCCTGCGGCCATTATATAGGACTTCCCAAACGACTGATGCTGCTGCCACGTCGCTCCATCTTCGCTGAAAGGGCTTGAGTCACCCTACCGCACCCCAGAGAATTTTATTCTAAAAACCCATCAAGCCATATCTGGCTTAATGGTAGTAAAAACACATACACTTCATAATCAAAGAAATTTATTTTTTTTAAACTTCATCAGCAAAAAGAAGATAGATATTTATCAAATGTGTGAGCGATAACATTACCAAAAGAAAACAAAAACTAAATTTAGTTTCTCACAGCGCGAAATATACCTCAGGTAAACCTTTGGTTACCCTTACTCTACTTAGCTTAAACCGTTTTCCTATCTAGAGAGAGCTCTGTATAGGTTAGATATACACTTCAATTCTTAGAATTTAATCGCTAGCACAAAACGAACGGGGAAAACAAAATTTTCAGAAAATAAACTCAAGATTCACTATAGATCACCTCAGACAAAAGAATAATCAACAAAAAAAATATGTATATAAGTATCTATAACGACATTAAATGATGAATACGTAAGTATGAACAACAATGTAAAACACTTTTAATATATATTTTTTTTTATAAATTTAACGCGCTCCTCTTTGAACGAGAAGTGTTGTCAACCTTCTGCACGCTGTGCCACTAACAAACACTCCTGATTACTTGGAATCTGAGAGTTTATTTTCCAAAGTAAAACAAATACGTTACAATTTGAAATATATGTCAATCAATTACTTACTTGCTGGCACTTGGTCCACGACCTCACTCGGCTTTGGTTGACGGTAGAATGAATAGAATAGAATAAAAAAATTCCGCGTTTAAAAGGGAAATACTGACAGCTAAAAGGATCTGTTCGTCAAGTCGACCGTGGACCAGCGCCTTGGGCAAGCGCTACATTAGCAGAGTGCTCAGAACTTTGTGACATCCCACCCCCCGTGAGGCACCCGAGTCTTGAGGAGAAGCCTCACTAACATCTAAGACAGCGAGTTTCACTGCAGGCCTCCGGATGACCGTTGCAGTCTTCACTTCTGCCGAACGAACCTGGCCATCCGTTCCGGGGAACACGTTCACGATTCTTCCTCTTGCCCATTGACTCCTTGGCACGTCGACATCGCATACGAGAACGACATCACCAATCTTCAGCGGCAGGACCTTCCCGAACCATCGGCATCTCTTGGTTAGGACAGGAAGGTACTCCCGTATCCATCTCCTCCAAAATCGGTCCTTAAGCTGTTGACTGATCCTCCGCTGCTTCCGAAGACACAGGGCCCTGTCACTGATCGGACCTGGGGTTTGAGTTGAACTGGTAGACCCGAGGATGAAATGATTCGGGGTGAGCGGTTCTTCGTCCTCGGTTGACACGGGTAGGTACGTCAACGGCCGGCTGTTAACAATATTCTCCGCTTCTATTAGTGCGCTTTGAAGAGTCTCGAATCTCGGTGCGACTTCGGACAAGGTTCGCGACAGCACCCGCTTGACGGATTGCACGAGTCGTTCCCAGCATCCTCCTGCGTGCGGGTTCGAAGGGCAATTGAACACCCATTCGATGCCCGTGGCAGAGAGTTCCGCTTTAATTACATCGTTGTCGAATATGCTGTTGTTGTGTAGCTCATTCTTGGCACCCACGAAATTGTTTCCATTGTCGCTCCGTATGCGCACTGGTACCCCTCTTCGGTTGACAAAGTTACGCACGCACAAAATGCACGCGTCAGTTGATAAGTCCGCTGCGACTTCCAGATGTACGGCTCGTATGGTCAGGCACGTAACGAGGGCGATCCACCTTTTCTCCTTTCGACGGCCGATGGTTACGGCGACGGGTCCAAAATAGCCGAGGCCAGTAAAGGTGAATGGTCTGACGTGCGGCGTAAGGCGATCTCTCGGCAGCTGTCCCATCAACGGCGGCATCGGGATTGCACATCGGATACGGCATCGTTGACACTCGCTTTTCACGGTCTTTACAGCATCGCGCAGACCGACTATCCAGAAGCTCTGTCTGATCTCGTTCACCACTGTATCATCACCCTGATGGCCCAAGCGGCTGTGAAATTGATTTATCAGAAGTTTCGTCACTCTGTGGGATTTCGGCAGTATGATGGGACGTCCCGTGGAAAACGGCACTGTCGTTGCAGCGTCAATCCGGCCCATGATGCCAAGGATTCCATATTCGTCGAGGTATGGTGTGAGTTTGTAGATCTTATTGTTTTTCCCAATGGGTAATTTGCGTCGCAGCTTGTCTATATCAAGACCATAGGCTTCTCTTTGTATCTGACGCACTATCAGACGCTCAGCGCTGGCAAGCTCTGATACGCTCAACTCTCCTGGCTCAATCCGCGTACCCCCGCATGCGGCTGTGAAGCGAAGTACCCATGCCATCGTCCTCTGTAGTTTTAAGTACGTCGAAAATCTGGATTCGTCGAAACATGCATTCTCGGTTAGTGTCACATTCAATACGTGCTTGGGGCGCACCTCATCCTGGCATTCGTAGGCAGCAAGATCATCCGGCAGTTGATGCCATTCCATTTCTGGCAACGAGAGAAAGGCAGGCCCCTTTATCCACTTGTTGTTTTGTTCGAACTTTGGAGGATGACGTGCTCGCGTACCATCATCGGCTGGATTCATCTTGGAGGGAACCCATCTCCATTGATTAATCTGTGTACTGTCTAAGACCTCGGCAATTCGGAAGGCTACGAATTCCTTGTGGCGGCAAGGATTAGATCGAAGCCAGTGCAGCACTGTTTTTGAGTCACTCCAGAATACGCGCTCGGTAATCGAAAAGTCGTGATGTTCTATGACGGCATTGCTGAGCCTTGCGCCCAGAACAGCGGCGGTCAGTTCCAGGCGTGGTATGGAGATAAGTTTTTTTGGACTAGCTCTTGTCTTCCCATACACGAACGATACGTGGACTTCTCCGTTGAACTCTACTCGGAAATACGTCACTGCGCTAAATGCCTCCTCGCTGGCATCTACGAAGGTGTGGAGGCTCACTCGATCTGCTTTCGAGAGATAGACGTGATGACATCTTGGAACAGTTAGATGCATCAAGACCGGCAGTTCCGTTTTCCACTCAGTCCACTGAGCAAAGGCTCCATCTGGGGTGGGCTCGTCCCATCCGATGCCGTGGCGCCAAATCGATCGTAACAAGAGTTTTAGATGAAGTGAGAAGTTTGCGATCATCCCAAATGGATCGAAAATAGACATCGTTAGGCTAAGGAACTCTCGCTTAGTCGGTCGTCTGTTGTCTTTGATAATGGCTTGACTCACACGTGGGAAGTTGAGACGGAAAACGAAGACGTCCCTCTGGCTATCCCAATACAAGCCGAGGACCTTTTCTGTCGCTGAATCCATATTCAGGTCGATTGCCTGGCTTTTGAATTCCTCTGGATTATGGTTGACAATATTCTGGATCAGTGTATCCGAATTGGAGGCAAAGTTTCGGAGCTCAAAACCACCACTCTTATGAATAGAGACAACAGCCTTTGTTACTTCGATGGCTTCGTCGACGTTCTCAAAGCTTTCGACATAATTGTCAACATAGTGATTCCTCGTTATTGATTCCACAGCTCTGGCATTATCGGTTGAGAATCTTGAAGCATTGAGGTTTTTCACGAAGTTGGCGGAGCACGGCAAACAGCTAGCACCAAAGGTCATGGCCTCCATCACATAGACATCGATCGCCATATCTCTATTATGCCTCCACAGAAAGCGCTGAGAGTTCTGGTCTTCTTTTCGGATAAGTATTTGGTGGAACATCTCTTTGATGTCCCCAGTAACTGCTATCGGCCGCATACGGAAGTTGGACAAGACGGCGAATAATGGCCTGTAGTCGTCGGGACCTTTCAATAAAAGGGAGTTTAGAGACGTACCACTAACCTCTGCGGCAGCATCGAACACTAGTCGGAGTTTTGAAGGCTTGCTGGGATTCTTCACTCCAAAGTGGGGGAGATACCACGTCCTGGGACCTTTTACTTCTGCTTCAGCGCGTGTTAGTTTTCTGGCGTATACCTTATTGACGTAGCTCGACACGATGTCTTTGTATTTGGCGGCGAAGTCAGGATCCTTCTGCATCTTTAACTCGAGGCTTAACAGTCTTCGTTTGGCTTGCTGATAGCTATCTGGCAATTGGAGACCATCCTTCTTCCATAGCAATCCCGTAGAGTAACGATCACCGCTTGGTACCGTTGTCGTGGAAAGAAGCATCGACGCATGCTTGTCGTCTTCAGAGACTAGGTTTTCCTTCGATTTCGTAACGCCGAAATTCTCGATCTTGAAGTAGTCCTCAATAATACTGTCGGCATGAAGGTCTTGTTCTCGAAGCTGGCTGCTACAAAGAACGACTTTATCCTGGCTATGAGTAATTGGAGCTGCTTTTCCATACACCACCCATCCAAGCTTCGTGAGCGACGCGATCATATCTCCGTTTTCCATCTTAATGCTTTTCGTTGGCACGCCTAGGTGAAAGTTGTCAAGTCCGATGAGTATCTCTGGTTTAGCGTTGGAATATTTGGCTATGGCTGGTGAATTCTTCTTCAGATACTGCAAATCGAGCTTGGAGGCAGTAAACGACTGAATAGGTAGATTAAGCTTCTCAATGGTTTGCACTCCACACATGTTGAACTTATCGGCTTTGTTGCGATAGGCACTAATTTGGACATCGACGATAGACGAGCTTTCGGACAATGTTTCGGCGTTCCATGTCCGTGTCTTAGGCATCCGAAGCAGAGCTTATTTGTCTTGGCGAATTCCCATTTGGCTTGGGAATCCAGATTCTTAAAGCTGCTGCATTCGGTTATAGGATGGCGTTTTCCTTTACACTGTCGGCACCTATCGTTCACTGCATCACTGGATGTTGAACCATTGTCGGCGTGCAACACTCTTCCTGTCCTCGGCTTTGTTTCTGATCTGGATTGTGACGAAGGAGACAGGGAAGTTGTCGTGGCAAGGCATATTATTCGCGAAAGTCGGTTCACCCATTCATTGAAATGTTTGATGGTGGCATGCGGCTGGATGAGCATACTGCTCTGCGCCCACTCCAATCTCCTGTTCATTGGAAGCTTCCCGATCAACTCATCAAGTAGCGAGGATCCATAAGGTATTGATGCATACCACTTGCCTCAAGGAATGCAGTAAGGTTCTGCACTTTGGTGGCGAATTCCACAATTTGATCAACCTTCGACTCCGAAATCTGTCCGGTCTCCCGAACCTTCCTCAACTGGCTCTGGACAAGACATTCCGGGCGTCCGAATCGAAATTCCAACGTTGACATAACTAGCTCGACATTATTCGGGTGGATGAGCAAGTATTCGACGACATCCTTTGCCAGTCCCTTGAGGCACCTTTGGAGGCGAAACATGTTCTCTACCTTACTGTACTGGAACATATTAGTTGATTCGACGAAGGCCGTACAAAACATAGGCCACTCCTCAGGTTTCCCATGGAATTCGTAATTTATGATGACTTCGAAAGGAACCTGGCGATGACGTCGGTCGTTGGGTGGGGAAAGACCTTGAATGTGGGTCGAAATGCCGTGGCTCGAATGTTTGAAGAGCGCTGAGTGGTGGCAGGAACGTAGGAATCCTACTGGTTTCGGATCCGCATGCACTCACTATTGATTGACTGGGTTGTAGCAAAGGTGGGGCTGGTGGCGGCCAGGAGTACAGCGAGTAAGCAACATGTGACGTAACCTGTGTTGGACTGCCTCTGAAAGGAGCGGAAGGGCCGTTGGGTATAAGTGCAGGAAACGACATAGGCATGCTGGCTTCGGATGCGACGACGTGAGTCGCGGCTGTTGCAAGCGATGTAACGGTTTGTCCGTCTGTAGTCGATGCCGATGAAGGGACGTTCATGGCAAAGGCTTCCGCCGCAACAGCGCTCGCTATCGAATTCTTTGGAGCGGAAATAACTGGATCGAGACCTGCTATAGTTGCGCTTGAGATTATTGCGGCTGAAGTAGACGCAGCAACAGTAGGCGTAGGCTGTGTCGACTGTTGTTCTCTGAGCAGTACTTCAAGACGCTGGCGTTCCTGTTTCTCTTGTATGACTGATACTGTGGCTGCTTCCAACTGCGCACGCACTTCTATCAGCTCTCGTTGCGATGTGTCTATCCTCTCTGTTGTCTCCACTGGTGTTTCGTCTCCGTCCTCTGAAACCGGATCACTCCTCTTGGCGGAACTCCGTGTTTCTCTCAGAAGACGCTAAGAATTTGGCATGACGGCTTAAGTTAGTGGATTTTTGTTTCGGCTGGCTGAAACTTAAGGCGTCTTTTCCGATTTTCGCTTGCTGCGACGGCACGTGTTGCTTCTCCCTTTACGACAATGTACACACGTATGTGTCGGGGAGGAATTCCTCTGGCGCCGAGATTTCTGACGGCGGCAAAACACTTCTCACAAAACACAAGTAAACGGCGTTGTCTTTGCTGACGGCGACAAGGAAATTCTTCCTGAGCAAAGGCGATGTTAATGAATAAGTCGCTGGCTTTGCAACACAGCACGTATCCAATAGTTTTTGGCAGCAAAAAATAAAGTTGTCGTCAACCTTCTGCACGCTGTGCCACTAACAAACACTCCTGATTACTTGGAATCTGAGAGTTTATTTTCTAAAGTAAAACAAATACGTTACAATTTGAAATATATGTCAATCAATTACTTACTTGCTGGCACTTGGTCGACGACATCACTCGGCTTTGGTTGACGATAGAATGAATAGAATAGAATAGGGAAATTCCCCGTTTAAAAGGGAAATACTGACTGCTAAAAGGATCTGTTCGTCAAGTCGACCGTGGACCAGCGCCTTGGGCAACCGTTACATTAGCAAAGTGCTCAGAACTTTGTGACAAGAAGTATATGTTAAATATATGCATATACATATATGAGAGGCACTATGACCTTCTCGATCGGATGATCCGTTCTTCGGGTGGGGCTTCTCAGGCGTAGTGGATTTTCTGTTATTTATGAGCGCCCACTTTGAAGTACAGGTGCATTTTTGTATTCCTTATACATGTACCTATGTACGCATATATGTAAGTACGTGTGTACGTTGGTTTGTTTGTAGGTGTTTAAAAAATATGTTTAAAACAAAAATTATCGGCGGCCACGACTTGGGCTCAAGAGTCTATGACCGCCTTGTTGAATTATTGCGGAGCCTAATCAAGGATGCATATAAGAAAATTGAATAATCACTGAAAAGCACATCACTCACCCCTTAAAACAGGTTTATTTGATTAAAATTACTATTTTTCTTGTCCTCCTTCTGTGGTGGGGCACTATACCAAAAAATTAAAAAAAAAAACTATTCTGTTCTTTAACTTTTTCTTCACCGCCTTCTTTACTGAAGGTCTTTATAATTAGACTTCACTGCACTTAAAAAGATAAGAATTGAATTCAAATATATGGAGGCATACAATGCCTTTCACCACTGACTGAAGAATGTCGTTCTTCTGTATGGCTCTTTACCAGGCTCGCAACGTCGACCGAGAATACCTCTAGCCATACGGATTTACCATGGTCTGGTTTTTGAATTTAGCCGCTACTAGGAAAGGCAAAAAATAAAAAACTACCAACATCCCTTTTATACCCCATCTTTAAGCAATTGGTTTGTGCATGGACTTAGGACAGTTTATAACTGGTCTAAACAATTATGGTGTCCATCCAGTGACAGCTGATGGCTGTCAAAACAAACAAAAACTGCCAAACAAACAAAAAGGAATTTCGTTTGAGGTAAGTAGGATTTTTATTTTCTCATTTCTATTTTTTATCGCTAACACAGCGTCCGTCGAAATTTCAACGTTTTTTTGGTTTTTCGGATGTCGCGGCCTGAGCGTAAGTTGCACTCCTGCTGTCCGAGGGTCATTATCCGGTGGCTTTTCCAATGGTAACTTTTCAGTACCATTTCTTCTAAGAACAGAGGTCGAAGACTTTTCTGTTGTCACTCTTTTCCTCTCTCTCTCACTCTTTCCACCAACATCTTGCTTTAAGCATGAGGCATGAAGTCTTCTATCAACGACTCGTATTGGTCTTTCAGATTTATTTTCGTACGCATACCACTGAATTCTTTCAGTATTCAGTTTATTAGATACTAAGCGGTAACTGTCTGAGTCTTTTACGTTTACTTTCCATTTGTTGTTGTTGAGCGATGTTACTTCAAAATCGGATAGCAACAGAGGTTTGAGAATAGAATGCAGTTTATTATAGTCTGCAATTCCGATTACGTTTATTGGTGGCGGTGGTCGTACCTTAGATCGTGGATTTTCTTTGTGTTTACTTTGTGGATGGATATTAGTCGCCTCTTACGACAGGCATGCCTACCTCGGGTATATTCTAGCCCCTACCTGAAGGGGACTGGAGAATGGTCAGATGATAACTCTAGCCAAGATTTTCCTGTTAGGTCATCTGATTTTATGTTTTAAAGATAAGAAAGTCTATAAGGTCAGGTATCCTTTTCCCGTGCGTACGCCAGTACGTTGGTTCTCCAGTGCTTAGGAAGTTGGTTTTGTTAATTTTGAAGGCTTCTAGTAAAATTGTTCCTTTTTTTCGCTATTCGGGTTTCCAGTTGAAGTCACCTCCTGCGGGAAATCTTTGTCCTAGTGCTGAGATCACTACGGGGGCATAACTATATTCAACTAATTCTGTGGTTGGTTGGATAAAGTCTTTTTCATGTTTGTCCAGCTCAGTACATTTGATGTTTCGGTTGATGATAATTGCAGAACCACCATGTGCTTCTCCGTCTGGGTGATTGGTATAGTAATTATTGTATCCTGGGATTCTAATGTAGCTTTTGTTAGTAAGATGTGTTTCAGATAATGTCTACTTTGTTAGTTTTAATAAATTGCTTAGGTTCCATTAATTCTTGTATAAGTCCAATTGAGTTTGTTAACTCTGTCCATTGAAGTTGGTTAATAATAACGTGAGTATGTTCATCAAGTTACTTACTGCGTCACAAGTTGTTTTATCATCTCTTTTAGTACGGCTATATCGTTACTGGGTTGTAATGGGAGTTCTTTTGGCTATTCTTGTACTCATTCTGCATGTTCTAGTTGTGGTGCTGGATTAACCTGATGGTTTGTCCTTGGTGCTTTTACTGCGTGCGACCTTGGCGTATGTTTGTGTGGGAGTTATGGAAATTTCCTTTACATAGTTATTAGCATTGTGATCGGTTCTTCTTATTTCCTTTTTTCTTAGGCTAGGAAAACGCTGTATTTTAAGTGACCTGTAGATATCACATCCTTCTATCGCATAGGGCGCATTTTATTTTGTCACTTGTATTTTTAATTATTTTTTTAATTAATATTAAATTTTTTTGAATTTATTTTCGCTGAATTATTGTGTGTTAATGTACATCGGTTTACAAATTCTTTTAAAGCAATGGCAAAAGCCGTCAGCCAGAATGACAGTTATAATTCGAATAATAAATCAGTGAAAAGAATAAAAAAATAATAATAATAATAATAGCATAAAAATAAAGTTAAATGTGTATAACTATATTTCTAAATATTGCTTTCTGTACTCCAATGCAGTCGAGACGTAGTAGAATAGTACTTTCCAGTTACTACCATTCAAGATTTGAATTACCTCCTCCCTCGATAGCACGGACTGATTCCAATAGAGTCTCCTCAGTTCCTGCAGAATAGGACATCTTCCCAGAAAATACAATAGTATACATCTTCTCTCTCCTTTAAATCGCACAGTGAGCAAAAGATTGGCAAATCGTTCCGGTGAGGTCTGAAATTCTGTGGTAACAACTCTCTTCTCGCATTAAAGGCTACGCTCATCTGCTGTACCGTATTTTTTTCGTTGAAATAGTTTCTCTTCTTCAGGCTATGATTTAGAACTCTATATATGGTATACTGCGACTCCCGGATTGAGAAGCCCTTTCCATGAAAGCTGCATGTTTCCTTTCATCAAGGGTCCTTAATATAACAGTCATAGCTGTACTCCAGCTACTTTTGTCTTCCCATCTTAATGAGATATCCACACTGCAATATTCACTACGTTCTTCCCACTTACGGAACAGTAGAGCTTTTCTGTTGAGAAGATAGCGAAGCATTATTTTTGGCAGTCGATGGTCTGGCATATCTACTACTTTTAGTATATATTTGAAGTGCAATCCCAAGGCATATAGGCTCAACATAGGCAGTCCTGTCTCAACATATAGCATATAATTTGGGGTATTTAGCGGTAGTTTGAAGATGTGCTTTAAAAAATATCTTTGCAGCGCCTCGACTTCATCATAGTCCTCATAACCCCATACTTGGCTTGCGTAACACATAATAGATTTAGCTGTGGCTTCAAAGATTTTATACTTTGCTTTCGTTGATACATCGTTTCTTCCGAAAACCCTTTTCCAGGTGCTGCTTATGACTCTTTTCGACTCTTTCAGCTTCTCCTTTAGGTGACTTGCATACGACAGTCTTGGTGTAAGTGTTACCCCTAGGTAGCGATATTGCTTAACTGCTTCTAGTTGCTCATGAGCAAACGACAATTTCTCCTCTCTGGCGCATCTTCCTGAATTATTTCGAAATATCAAGACTTTCGATTTAGCGGTGTTTACACTGAGGTTCCATAGCTTGCAGTACTCCTCCAGCTTGTTGCTCATAAGCTGCGGCATATTTGGCGATTCTGCTAGAATGACGATATCGTCAGCATAGAAGAGAACTTTAATGATACAGTCCTCGAAATCAATTCCACCTGGTAAGTAGGATGCTAGATCATGTAGGTATAAACTAAACAATAGCGGACTTAACATGCAACCTTGTTTGACACCTGTATTTGTGGAAAACCATTCTGATAGCGTGACACCGTCCCAAACTGCCGCCTGATTATCGTTGTATAGGCTTTGTATTATCCTTAACATTTTCGACGATATACCCAGTAAACTTAGCTTATAAAAAAGTGATTGCCTCCGTACCGTATCAAAGGCAGCACGAAAGTCCACGAAAAAATGCATACAGTTTTTTCCCTTTGCTGAGATAAAATTTTGCTAAGTTGGTTGATACAAATATGTTGTCGAACGTTGAGTATTACGCTCTAAAGCCAGCCTGAAACTCACTCAAAAGTCCTCTTGATTCTACCCATGTGGACAAGCGTTGTGGCAAAACACTCGTAAACAGTTTCAGAAGAGTATTCAGGAAGGAAATACCCCTGTAGTTACCTGGGTTGTTAGCATCTCCCTTTTTAAATAGGGGGAATATCATATTCTTCTTGAAGCTTTCCGGAACTGTACCTGCGTTATAAATCATGTTGAAACCTTCCGTAACCAGGTGCATAAAGCTCGTTAACGCATTTTTAAAAAAACTCGAAAGTGATCCTGTCTTCTACTGGAGCTTTGTTATTTTTGCTTCCAATGATTGCCTTTTGTACTTCCGCAAATGAGATTTCTTGATTCATTGATTCTACTGATATCCATGGCAAAGCATACTGGTGCACAGTTACGAGGTTATTTGCATTCAGCAAATTTTGGAAATGGGCTGCTAAAGCATTAACATCTAGCTTCAAACCTTTGATGCATTTTACACCATTCAGCCTCCTTATTACTTTCCAGTACTTTTTGAGATCATTTGTTGTCGCGAGCTTATTTGTAAGGTCATGGATGTGATGAATGCACTTTTGTTTGCATAACTCTTTGTAAGCTTTATTACTACCTTGGTATAGCCTTTTTATAATATCAGAGTTTAAACTTCTGGCCAGCTTGAGAAACACAAAAGACTTCCTTCTTGCTTTCATAGAATCTGCATCGAACCAGGCTTCTCGCTTACTTATCGGGGACTGTCTTTGTAGAAAACCCGAAGCTTCCTTAATGATAGTGGCACATACACCTACCACATTTCCTGGCACTAGGAAATCCATCGCGACGTTGGATACTTCAATGTTAAGGTTGCTCCGATATCTCTCACTGGCGACGCTTCTCCACTTCAGTTTTGGAGGCAAGCACAACGTGTTTGCTACGGTATCACCTGACCCAGTATTTAGCTGCAGTACTAGGGGCATATGGCCCGAGTGTGTTAGCAGCTCTATCTTAAGGTCCGTTGCATGCTTAAACCATTCACCCTTTATTAAACAGAAGTCTATTGTTGAACAGCTGGAACCTCTGATGAAGGTATAATTACCCTGCACGTCGCTTTGGCTTCGTCCATTTAGCAGTCCAAAAGCGTCACACATTTCAATGAATGACTGACTTCGCCTGTCCACCACTTTATCTGTCGCTTTCCTTTCAAATGCGAAATTCGGGTTGCAAAATTCCTGCCCTTTTGGATTTGCGCCTCTCCTGCTCTGGTGTTACAGTCGCCTATAATCATGAGATTACTGGGGTTAAACGCTATCATGAAGTTATGCAACATATTGAAATCGTTGGACCACTTCGAAGAGTTAATATAGACTGGCATAATATACAGCTTTTCCTTGCTTAGCGAGCATTCTACCACAATTTTTTCGTTTATATTGGGAAATTTGCAAAATGAGGTACTAAAAAGCTCCTTCTTAATTCCATAGATAGCACCTCCACTTGCTCTTCCTTTTATGTGGGTTCTTCTTGCTGGGATCCAGTGCAGTAAAAAATTTAGAAATTTATATTCATATGATTTTAAATCCTTTTCTTCAATAAACGTTTCAAATAAGAAAAATATTTCATGATTCGTTACAAATTCAAAAAGAATCATTAAAAAGCAAGTTATTCTTAATTCCTACAACATTATACGCTAATATTTAAAAAAAAAAATAAAAATAAATATTTAGCGCAACGGCTCTTTAAGTGCCAGGGCCTAGCTTCTCGCAACCACTCATGTTGTGTGCGTTATATTTTTCACACGAATGGAAGGGACCTACAGTTTAGTGCCGTATCCGAACGGCGATTTGAGGAGCTTTTTCGAGACAACAATACTCTCGGATGTTTGTCAGACGCTCGCGAGAGGTGGGACCGTGAAAAAACTTTTTGGTGTTTTTTGGGATTCGAACTTGGAACCTCATGCGTAGCGATCCGACACACTAACCACTTACGCCACGGCGCCCACAATTATTTAAATGTAATGTACTTAAATTTACTTTATGGCTGACGGCATTACTATTAAAAACTTTTTTTTTTATTTTCTGCAAAAGATTGCTCAACTCTAGGCGAAACCGTAATTTTTCTAGATGTGCTGCAGCCTGCCCTAATGCTGAATTAGTTTGTGTTGTCACCTTCGGCTAGAAGTGCACTATCGGTCGCTGTCATCTGCTGCCCCTCTGACAGACGCTGGAGAAATGTCATTTCCTCTTCGCTCTCACATTGCAAGTTGTTGTTTCTGTCAAGGTGAAAGTACATGTCGTCCACCTGCAAAGTGTGTCCGCGAATTCGCATGTTCTTTTCAGGGTTCCTTGCTGTGATTTTCTTTTTCCACTCCAGCAAACATCGTCTTCGAACACGAGCAGCTTTCGGGTAATCAGGGTGTATGGAAACCCCAGTACCACCGTGTTTGAGTTTCATGGCTGCACTAATAACATTGCTGGCATCCACTTTGTTCCGCATCTCCACGATGAAATTTGTGACCTTAGCTCCAATCCCAAGAGTACGCAAAGAAGTGACCACGGATGTGTCATTGCTCTGAATTAGATCCAGGCAAAGTGACTTCGCTTTTATTGCCGCATCCACTCCGTTTTCGGTTGGAATGTGTACGACCACATTTTTTTCGTTTGCCCTTTTTTCCAAGAGTTCTATTTGTTGCTCCAGAGCTAAACAGCGCGTATCCATTTGTTTGACTTGAGCTTGTAATGACTCATTACTTTGCCGTAACGTCTGGATTTCATAACTGATGCTCGCAATGTCATCTTTTGTTGGCATATTTTGTAGCTTCGCATCTAGTAAATCTCTCATAGTGCCTTCTATCAGGAGTTTTAAGTCAGCCGCAGGCATATTTACTGTCAACGAACTGTTGCTTGGCCGAATGTTATTCTGGTATTCCAGAGGTGTGTGCATTAGCCCGGCAAAATCGCATCATCACCTCCCCGTGGTGCCCTCTGGATAGCTATCTGATAGTGAACTTACGATGATCGTATGCTGAGTCTGACGATATATGTGTAGCTGAACACTCAGACCTGCGTAAGCACATCTGGGTGAATTACGCGCGCATATGTTTAACCGGACGAGGCATCTCTTGTTGACTTCATTGGCTGAAATATGCGTATCAGAAGTCTAGCAAGAGCTCCTCAGAAGGAGGACGTGCGGCGGGTGAATTCTCCCGATGGAATCAACGGTGACGTCTGCAGACTAGCGGATACCTTACTAGAGCTACATCAACAGATTTGGAGCTGAGGTCTGTAAGAATTGAACCCTTAATGGGCCAACGGCAGCGCTCAGATCCCCGAAGTGGGTTACTGGCATCGGTGTATCCGGCCTCTTGTCCTAGGGGTAAAAAAAAAGGATCTGGTGTTCCAGGTTGTGGGTTGTGCCGTCTGGTTAGCTTGCCTACCACGTAAAAACCTTTGGCTACGAAGCAACCAACAGCCTCGGATATGGATGATTTTAGTGTTGACGACCCAAGCAAACGTAAAAAGGACAACGATCTTCGTGTCTGCACGTGGAATATTGGGTCCCTCTACAAATCACGTGCAGCCGAACAACTTGCCGAGGCCCTATGACATCGACATAATCGGAAGAACTCAGCGGGCCGTCAATGGGGCATTTACGAGTATTGAGATCGAGGCAGCAAAGATGGGTTTAGCGGTCAATGAAAGCAAAACAAATAATATGCTGTCTACAAAAAAGTACACCCAACATCGGCGTCTTGGACAGAACGCCACAATAGACAGATATAATTTTGAAGTACTGAAGGACTTTGTCTACCTAGGCTCTATGGTGAACTCCGCAAATGACATCAGTAGGGAGATCACACGAAGAATTACTCTTGCCAATCGTTGCTTCTATGGGCTAAAATGGCAATTGAGTAGCAAAGCCGTATCTCGAACTACTAAGGTAACTCTTTATAAGCCATTAATCATCCCAGTCCTGCTGTATGGCGCAGAGGCATGGGCTTTGACAAAAGCGGATGAGGATGCCCTTGGTTATTTCGAGAGAAAAGTTCTCCGATCGATCTTTGGTCCCGTCTGCATAGACGGTGAGTGGAGGAGAAGGTACAATGCCGAACTATATGACATGTACAAGCACATTGACTTAGCCACAAGAGTTCACATACAGCGAATGGCTGGGTCATTTAGAGCAGATGGAGCCCAACGTCCCCGCCAAGAAAGTCATCTTCCCGGATGGACGACCTCGTGGTAGGTGGCGCAAACGTGGAGGGGGATCTCAACCAACTTGGCGTGCGCAACTGGAGGCAGCTGGCTCGTAACCGTGCTGGCTGGAGGGGTTTGTTGGTTGAGGCCCTGGTCCACCCCGGACTGTAGCGCCATCTAAGTAATGTGTTATGTTGCAGTTAATATAGTTTTATGTGCACTGGCAAATTTGACGCACACCGGATAGTTAGTGCAGTAATTTTTTGTAAATCCATTTTTATGGCAATGTCCTTCCTTGGTCGGGGAGGTTGTAGCGAAGCGTTACACTTCGCCGCTCATCTGCACCGTCCCCGCGATCATCATTCCGGCGTTGGATGCGCGAGCACTGCACATCCACACAATTACCCGAATTCTGCACCAGAAACTCACTGACGGTCGTTCTACCTACCGACCCCACTGTGAATATCCTGAACAACCATCAACACCCCAGGCCAAACTCAGCCAACCGACACGCACACCCATCATTTGCCGTAGCCGAAATCCCACACCATACTGGCAACTCACAACCGCTAACTTCTTTTTTTGACCTAATTGTAAATAAATAATGAGATCACACCACTCCATTTACATCCCAAACAAAGACTCCACCCGAACGACACACACACGAACCATAACAAAGTATACCCGCAGCCACTGTCCCTCTTATCTCTCTTCGATCGCCGACCCACAACCACGAGACGATGGCCATGCGAGTAGGGGTAGGTTGGTGTAGGTATAATAAGAAGAGAGAGAACTCGGAATAGTTGCTGAGCACCGCCTACTACACTGTGGGTGCGAAGTACGCTATGGGTAGACTTATACGACGAACGAGGGGATATACAGGATTTGCTGTCAGACACACTGTGATGAGTAGTGTGGTAGTAATATGGAGAGCTGAAGTATACGTGTGACATAGAACTAAGGGGAAACGGCTATGTGATATATGGAGAGGTGAGCGAAGATGTGTGCCGAATATAGAGAAGTTTTGCATTGGGTCGTCGAATTCACACTCAAGGCTTACACGGATTTTAACAAGGCAACCCACTGCCGACGAAGAAGTCGGAGTTCCTCACGCTGTTGTTAGAGTAACAATCTGGTGTACTGTGAGTCAACTCTCTGGTGTGGACAAATCTACTCAACATTTTGGCTTTTTTCAAGACTTGAGCATTAAATCGTCGGACCTGCTCCTGACCACAGCCGCTCCGACCGTAAAGTTTGGGCTCATCCTCCTCTAGGAGAAGCCAGTGCCGGTCCTAGCCATAATACTCAGTTTGGAGGATCTATTTCGCACTCCTAGGAGTATTTTTTTTTTGTTTACATTTGCTATCAAAGTACCAGCCTTAAGCCGGTGCCGCCAAGTAGCTACCTTCAGCAGCCGCTGCCATAGCTGACGCCCTGAGAAGCTGTCGCTGCCAGAGCTGACGCCCTAAAAAGCTATCTCTGCCATAGCCGACGCTCTAAAAAGCTGTAGCTGCCAGAGCTGACGCCCTAAAGAGCTATCGCTGCCATAGCTGACACTCTAAAAAGCTGCCGCTGCCAGAGCTGACGCCCTAAAAAGCTGTCGCTGCCAGAGCTGACACCCTAACAAGCTATCGCTGCCAGAGCTGACGCCCTAAAAAGCTCTCGCTGCCAGAGCTGGCGCCCTAAAAAGCTGTAGGTGCCAGAGCTGACGCCCTAAAAAGCTTTCGCTGACAGAACTGACGCCCTAAAATGCTGTCGCTGCCATAGCTGGCGTTCTAACAAGCTATGGCTGCCAGAGCTGACGCTCTAAAAAGCTATCGCTGCCAGAGCTGACGCTCTAAAAAGCTGTCGCTGCCATAGCTGACGCCCTAAAAAGCTATCGCTGCCAGAGCTGACGCCCTAAAAACTGTCGCTGCCATAGGTGTTGCCCTAAAAAGCTTTCGCTGTCAGAACTGACGCCCTAACAAGCTGTCGTTGTCACAGCTGACGCTCTAAAAAGCTTTCGCTGCCAGAGATGACGCCCTAAAAAGCTATCTCTGCCAGAGCTGACGCCCTAAAAAGCTATCGCTGCCAGAGCTGACGCCCTAAAAAACGGTCGATGCCGTAGCTGACGCCCTAAAAACAGTCGCTGCCAGAGCTGACGCCCTAAAAAGCCATCGCTATCTTATAGTTAAGTCCTAGTGCTAAGAATCTAAGGCCTACGTAGGTAACTCGCTTTTGTTAAGGATCCTAAGATTGTTAAGAACAGTGTAAACCGAGGCCACCTTATTCTATAGGTATTCCAATATTATTAAGCATTTTTCACATTGTTAAGGCTAGACTAAGTTATATCCATAATAAATAAGACCTAATAATACCTCTTTCCCAAAGTTTCGGGTGTTCTTTGGTTGACCTTGGATCCGACGGGGGAAACCTCAGCCCTCGAGAAAACACCCTCACAATTGGCGCCCGAACAGGGTACCACTGTAAGAGGTATATCACCGGAACAACAACAAGAACCCGCAAGATGTCCGACCACTAGGACAACATGGACACTCTGCGACCCGCCGTAGTTGACCAGAATGCCGCGATGAGCATTGGCTGGATCTACTTACTGAGCCGAAATAACTGCTGCCATGAGCGAACGGCAGCTGGACATCACCGGGACCTTAGCCGAACTCCGCAAAAGACTAACCGCTACTTGAAGGAGGCACGGACACGGCACAAGTCCACTCAGAACTTATGCCAGGAATGGGAAGCGCTGGTGGAAAACCGAGAATACTTGGATAACAACATGACCAAGGACAAGCCAGACCCGAAAGTATGGCTTAACAGAGTTTGCTAGAGTCACTCTGCGGCTGAGCAGAAACCACTCTAGCGGCAAATGCGGCCACCACCAGCCAGGGGCTACCCTCGTCAAGGACCTTTAGCCGACCGGTGCTCAGTTACGAAGCCGAGATCATGAACACGGTCCGCAAGTGGGGATTCCGATTCGAAGGCAACGGCTCGGCGCTAGAATTTCTTGAGCGCATGAAAGAGCTGACTGGATGCTATGACATCCCTCTGGACCACATACCACGCACCCTACCAGAAATATTCCGAGGGACCGCGCTGGAGTGGCTCCGAATTAATCGGAATGCTTGGAGTTCATGGGAACACTTCCGCCAAGCTTTCCTACGACGATTCCTCCCGACCCGCTTCGTCCACACGCTAGAGAACGAGATAATGAGGAAGAGACCGGGCCCAAGAGAGAAGGCCAAGGAATATATCAACGCATACCAGTATCTCCTTAGGCAACACTCGCGAATGAAGGTCACGGAAAGCGTGGACCGTATATATGACAGCCTACGGCCAGAATACTGGCTCTATATCCAACAACCCGAATTTGCGACCGCCAAGGAGTTGATGGATCTTGCCGAAGAATATGAGTACGTCCGTAATGAGGAGCGCAATAGCCGACCCCCAATCACCCCGAATACGCGGCCTAAACCCCTACCGGCTACACCAGTGCAGACCGTACCACCCTATGACCGTAATGCCAACTGCTGGAACTGCAAGCAGAGAGGTCACCGACTTTTCTGCTCCTATTGCGGCCAGGACGGCATACTGACGAAAGATTGCCACTGTCATCAAAACCGCGTAGCGATAATCACCGCCCCCACGCATATCGACCCACGCTATTTCATCCGCGTGACCATCAAGGGCCAAGACTTTCAGGCCTTGATAAATACTGGGGCCACACCGTTGTTCATCGGCACCGCGATGAGAAGAAAGTTACGTCAACTCTGGGTCCCAGTCCGATACCAACACAGCACGGTCCTTCTAGCGAACGGACAAATTCTCCCCACTGGGGAAGAATACCGCATAATCTTTCACTTGGGAAAGCGACCGATCACCGTGGAGGCCACCTACATGGCGGATTTGGTAGAGAACACCGTCCTCGGCATCGACTTCTTGGATCAGGCCGATTTCGCGATATCCCTGGCTAGTAAACCACTGGCAAACCATACCTTCGCACGCCCGGAGGCAGGAGAGACACCGTTACGCAATAGAGAGCACCTCGGCGTTCATGAACAATAGCAGCTGGCGAAATTCCTGAGCCGCGAATTGCCAAAGTTTGAGGCCTTCACGGGTACTACCCACATTACGGCACATCGAATCCGCGAATTATGCAGCGTTACTATCCCCGCAACCCGGCCATGCAGAATGTCATCGACGACGAGATCAACGATCTCCTCAGTTTAGACAAAATCGAATGCTCCCGCTCCCCCTATCGTTCTCGTAAAAAAGGAAGGCGGGAACCTGGCGGTTGTGCATTGGCCACTTTCCAGCAGGCCCTCGACAGCAGAATCGGACCAAACATGGAACCCCACGCATTTGCCTACCTCGACGATAGCCACACATTCGAAGAGCCCATGCAGCACCTCAAAGAGGTATTTCGGCGGTTGCGGGAGGCGAATCTGAAAGTCAACACCGACAAGTGCGAGTTCTGTTAACGAGAATTAAAGTACCTTGGCCATGTGATCAGCAGCCAAGGTATCCAAACCGACCCCGACAAAATCGCTGCCATGCGAGAGCTAAAATCACCCAGGAGTGTCCGAGAACTACGGCGTATTCTGGGAATGATCTCGTGTTGCCGCCGGTTTGTGCCCGATTTATTCACGATAGCAGCCCCGTTGACAGCCCTCCTAAAGAAAACAACCATGGAGGTGGGACGCGGAACAACAAGCCGCTTTCGACCAGTTGAAAAGGAGATTAACTGAGGCCCCAATATTCATATGTCCGGGTTTAAACAAACCCTTCACCCTACAAACCGGCGCTAGCAATGATGGACTCGGAATAGTCCTCACACAGAATATCGACAAACAAGAAAAGGTAATAGCCTACCCCAGCCGTACGTTGACCGATCTGGAGAGAAAGTATGCGACCACCGAGAAAGAATGTCTGGCCATCCTGTGGGGCATTAGGAAAATGCGGCCATACCTGGAAGGATACCACTACTACCTTGTCCCGAGACCCCATGCCAGTCACCGACCACCGACTCTATGCCTGCAGCAAGGCCAGGCTAGAATGGGTACACCGTATGAGTGAGCAGCAACTCACCCCGACTACAAAATCATCGACGGCAGATTGAATCACCATCTTTGCAACTCAGAGCCCTTTTCCAACCCCGCCCAAACCAGTCCCAGCGGCCGACCGACGACAGGTCACGTTCTACAACCATGACGCCGTGACGGCAGGACACCTCGGAACCGCAAAAACCATAGCACGTATTGCCGAGCAACATTACTGGCCAGGGATGTACCGGGAGTAGCAAGATACGAACAGGGCTGTCCGACGTGCAACCAGTATAAAGTACTCCAACAGAAGCCGAATGGGCTGATGCATACTACCCCGGCCGAAGGTCCATGGGAGACAGTATGCGCGGATTTCGTGGGACCACTGACAATGTCCATGAAAGGGCACACTATGATGTTTCTTTGTTTGAACTAAAGGCTGAAGACGTCTTGACTGTGACGCAAAACCTGTTGACAGTATGATGGAAGAAACATTTATGGTATCTACTCCAGGTGGTACTCGTGAAAACGATAATCCACCCGTGGTCTTTTTGACTATGGTCGGGACGAGGATTCTGGAGGTCCCAACCACCATACTTTTACCCCCCGCCTCTGACGTTGAATCATAAGTAGTAGCGATGCTTGTTTCAGAAGACTCCTGCAGCTCTGTTTCTGACTCGTTTGGTAGACTGGGCTGGAATGGCAAAGAAAGTGGCGGAAAGGCTTCGGCTGGAACGTCTTTTCTCTGTCTCAATAGAAGGGTAGCTGGTCGAAGTTGTGTCGGTGACGGTTTGACTCGGGAAACCAATAAGGCTGAACGAGCTCCTGAAGCGGCGCACTCCGATGAGCTCTTGACTAGGAGTCAACTGAAAAGCAGAAGAAGGAAGGCGGCGATGGTGCGGTGCAAAGAGGCTGCAGAGTCAGCTGAAGGCGCAAGCGCCGAAAGCAGTCATCCTTCAGTAGCGACAGGAAAGAAGCCTAGGTCGGAAGAATGTACTCCAACTGGAGCCGATCAATCCCTCAGACCTAACTCCTTTTCGGTCGGCTCGAACAGGTCCAATCTGACGGAGCAAGTTTCTCCTGCTCTTCTTGGTGGAAACGTGTGCGCATCTGATGCGCGCTCTTCTGCCGGGCACACTCTTACCCCTGGCGTTATCTGCGTACAAAATCTGGTGGATACTGGTGCTGTTACCCCTAAAGGTCCCAGCACTAGCGGACAGAAAATGGCTGACGCAGGCAAAGCCACGGGTAGTGGCGCTCGCCTCGCCGGTAGCATGTGCGCACCTGGTGCGCGCCCTTCTGCTAATAAAACTCCGACTATATCTTTGATATTTTCGCAGATAAACCTCCACCACTAAAAGGCTGCTACCGCTTTCTTAAGTAGCAGACTTTCCGTGGTGCGTACAAAACCCCACATAACATCTATCCAGGAGCCATACGTGCGGAACAAGCGCATATGTGGTTTTGGGGGTGTTCGTGGAGTAACGGTGCTATGTGACGAGCGATCTGAAAGACCGAGAGCTTGTCTAATTGTGCCGAATTTCCTCTCAGTAACCAAGCTTGGACAATTCTGTGGACAGGACCTGGTTGCTGCAGCTGTAAGCTACGAAACGACCGGAAGTTGGAAAACCTTCGTCGTTGCGTCGGTTTACTTCCCTTATGATTCGGTAATGCCTCCACCACCGAAGGCGATTGCCAAACTCATAAAGTACTGTGGCACTCGGGAGATGGGACTAGTCATGTGTTGCGACGCAAATGTAACATACGAGGTTTCCTCGACTCGACTTTATACCATCGTCTGGCATGGTAATTAACAATGTTGGCTCCCAGTCAACTTTTGTTACGGCAAGGATGCAGGAGGTAATTGATTTGACTTTATCTAATAGGTATTTCAAGTCAATCACTAACTGGAGGGTACTGCCGGGGTTGTCCTTATCAGACCATAGATACATCGCTTTCCAAATCGAATACGAGGCCATAACTTTGCAGGAGAGGAGGAATCCGAGGAAAACCAACTGGGTACGGTTTAGGGAAGAGCTAGACAGATCTGTCAAAACTTCAACTAAACTCAGAGCAAAACGAAAGGTTGAAGATGCTGTTCAAAACCTGACTAGTGTCCTTACCAGCTGTTTTGAACTGACATGCCCATTGACAAAAACCCCCTGCAGAACTCCGGTCCCCTGGTGGAGTCCAGGTGACTGGGATCTTTTCAGATCGAAACAAAAAGACTATAAGAAGTTAATTCGGTTGTCGAAAAGTGCTTCTTATAGAAACTTTTGTGAAAAGATCGAGACACTCGGTTAAATCAGTAGGTTGGTTAAGATTCTCAAAAGGGGGAAACCGACCAAACGGCAAGTTTACTGAAACGAAAGCGGAAACTTTTAGTCTTCTGCTGGAGACTCACTTTCCTGGCAATCATATAACCACTAGGTCGCAGCTTGGTCCGCTTACCCAGGCTGAGCTTGATCTAAGTCGGAAAACTCGGCGCAGCTGGTATATTGCATCAGCCATGGTAACAGATGAGGCCATCAAATATGCTGTGGCGTCTTTTGATTGTTTCGAATCGCCTGGCACCGATGGAATATATCCAGATATGCTGCAACAGGGTATAGATCAGCTATTGCCAACTCTGAAAAGAATTTTCACCGCTGGCTTGGCGCTGGCATATATTCCTACACCTTGGCGGACAGTCAGAGTAGCTTTCATACCAAAAATTGGTAAGGAAGACGATTCGCTCCCCAAGAGTTTCAGACCTATAAGTTTGACATCCTTCTTACTGAAAAGTATGGAGAGACTGGTAGAAATTCACGTGCGCAAAGTTGCTTTGAGGCTGCATACACTATCGGAGATGCAGCATGCCTATCAGCGTGGGAAATCCTGCGAGACCGCACTTCAAAATTTAGTGGCCAGAATTGAATGCGCGCTTGATAGGAAAGAATACGCGATGGGTATCTTCATCGACATTGAGGGTGCTTTTGACAATGCGACTTTTGACTGCATGTGCAACTCTGCCAGACAACACGGGGTAGATGAAACATTAGTGTTGTGGATTAAAGCAATGTTAATGAATAGAACTTTGGTAGTGGATGCGGATTGTGGCCAATATGTTATGACAGGGGTAATCAGGCGCTGCCCGCAAGGTGGCGTTCTGTCTCCATTGTTATGGTGCATGGTGGTCGACTCTCTGTTGAACACTCTTAATAGTTCTAACGTCTATGCTCAGGCATATGCGGATGATGTCGCCGTACTTTCTGTCGGGCCATGCCTGGCGACGGTCTGTGCTAACGCGCAGGCGGCGCTGGACATGATCGATGAATGGTGTACTAGGAGTGGGCTTTCGGTGAATCCACTTAAAACTGAAGTTGTTCTTTTTACGAGAAGGAGGATTTTGACCGGTCTGACTCAGCCAGTGCTAAAAGGCGTCACCGTTCGCGTTTCCAATGAAGCCAAATATCTGGGAGTGATTTTAGATAAGAAACTTCGTTGGTCTAAACACGTCGAGTCGAAAACATCCAAGGCGCTCTCAGTCTTCTGGCAGTGTAAGGGTGCTTTTGGCAAGACTTGGGGCTTGTCACCAAATAAGGTTCTCTGGATCTACACGGCTATGATAAGACCATTCCTCGCATATGCGTCGGTTGTTTGGTGGAAGGGGCTCTCGCGTAAATATGTGGTTGCCTTTTGCGCGAAACTCCAAAGAACGGCTTGTCTCGGCTGCTCGGGAGCTTTCCCGAGTATGCCTGGCTCTGCTCTAGACGCTTTGCTGAACTTACCTCCCCTCGATACTTAAATCATGGGTTGCACTATCAAAGCCATCCATCGTCTTAGGCGGGGCGGTTTTCGGTACACTCCACACTGGAATTTTGGTGAACTTGTGCGACTCTTATCTTACGACTCCTGTCTTGTGGATATGCCGTCTGATGCAATGACACCAGAACTCCAGCTGATGTGCAAATTCAGAGTCGACTTTCCTTGTGTCCAGGACTGGCTTCGGTCAGAGTCTGAGCCGCGAATGGAATGTAGTCGTATTTTCACGGATGGTTCCAAAACCAGTCAAGGGTCTGGCGCTGGTGTCTTCGTGGAAGTCGACAACATTAGACTTTACTTTTCGTTAGGCAAATATGCGTCTGTTTTCCAAGCGGAAACTTATGCAATCCTAATGGCCATGAACTATGTTGTGAAGAACAGGTGGAAGGGACGTAGCATTTGTGTCTGTAGTGACAGTCAGGTTGCGCTTAAGGCCTTGCTTAACCCTTTAACCACTTCTAAAATAATTCGTGAAACCAAAAACTCTTTGAACTCGGTCGCAAGGCTGAATTCTCTATCTCTTATCTGGGCCCCAGGTCACACTGGGATCTTGGGAAACGAGATCTCCGATGAGATTGCTAGACAAGGCTCAGAGGAGGGTTTCTCAGCTCCCGAACCCGCGTTGGGTCTCCCTGCGTCCTCGGTTAGGGCTTCCATTGACGATTGGGTCTCTCGCGAGCACAATTGTCTGTGGCATGACTCTCCGGGATGCAGGTTGACTAAACGCGTGCTCCCGGACGTCTGTAAGACATCAGCGGCATTTTTGCTGTCTCTCAGCAGAAAAGACTGTAGACAACTTATCGGCGTCTTGACAGGCCACTTTGCTTTTGCCAAGCACCTTAACGTGTTGGGCTTAAGTGACACTACAATCTGCGGCGCTTGTGGAGAGAGCGACGACATCGCGGAACATTATCTCTGTGAGTGTCCGGCCTTTGCTCGTATCAGGTGGCAGATCCTCGGTGCGGATGTGGTGAGTGCTGGTACTGTAAGCTCCTCATCACTGAAGTGCTTGCTTGGCTTTCTTAGAAAGGCAAGGAAATTCCAATAAAATGGGTAAATCAGGGTTTGCTCTCTGGTAGTACAATGGACCGGTTGCGTCTGAGTGCTCCAGTTGAGCGTTTCCTATCCCGACAAAATAAAAAAAAAAAATTATGTTTGTTTTGATAGATAAGTTTACCAAATGGGTCGAAGCCATCCCGTTGAGAACCGCTACAGCTCCGGCGTTAATTAGGGCGTTGCGGGAATAAATCGTCAGCAAGTTCGGGTGTCCAAAAATAGTGCTTTTTGACAACGGCACCCAATTTACCAGCCAGCAGTTCCGCACGTACCTAAATGAAATGGGAATCAGACAGCGTCTAACCGCCACTTACACCCCGCAGGAGAATCCGACCGAACGGGTGAACCGAGTACTTAAAACGATGATGGCCCAGTACGCGAAAGAAAACCACCGACATTGGGACCAACACTTACCCGGGCTGGCATTATTAACACTAGCAAGCACGACTCAACTGGCTATTCTCCGGCCTATCTCAACTACGGTCGAGAAATTCGGAAACCTTCACCCACACTTGCCACCCCATCCGTCGTACCACCCACCACCACGGAATCTATCTCCGCCAGGGCCGAACGGATGAGGGAACTGTACGAACTGGTGTAACATACAGGCTAAAAGTGACGCTGAACGTACCCACTTATAACGTCAAGTTTAGTTTTGACAATTCTAGAGGTAGTAGGATTTGAGCAGCCAACGCGTACACTACTTAAGTTGTAAAGCTTTAAAATAAATAAATTATTAAATTACAAATTCATTCATCATCACATTGTTTTATTTTGGACTCGTTCGCTGCTGATTTTACACGGTGTCAGATGTAAAATAATAAAAAAAAAAGAAAAAAGGAAAAAGTGCAAAAGCAAGAAAAGTCCGAATCATCGACATCGAGTCGCAAAAGTGACAAACGCATTACGCAGTAATTTTCCGCAGCAAACAAACTGTACGAAGCGGTACAGCAATTGAACCGGTGTTTTGATAGTTCTGTGCATTTGTGCTCATCATAGCTGCCAACATGGCGGGACGAACAAATTTCCACGGACCATCGCCGATGAACTTCGAACAGGCTGGAAAAGAGTGGCCTTTATGGAAGCAAAAGTTCAACATCTACATGCTTGCTGCTGGTCAAAACAATGAAGCGGATAATGTGAAAATTGCAGTCCTCCTTCACTTGATTGGAGAAAAAGGAATCGATGTATACAACACGTTGTTTGATGAACCGTTCAACGGTGAACCAGCGGAGGAGGGTGCCCCAGCAGTCACAATGGCAGAAGTTTTACGTAGATTTGAAGAGTTTTGCTTGCCACAGAAAAACACAGTTATGGAAGCATTCAAATTTAATTCCATTGTACAGAAAGAACGCCAGCCATTTACTGAGTTCGAAACAGAGCTGAGACTGCAGATGCGCCACTGCGAATTTACATGCACTGGGTGTCAACTGTCTTACGCAGACCGCATGCTTCGTGATCGCATTGTATTGTGTGTGGCCGATAAACGGTTGCAAGCAAAACTATTAGAGAATCGTGAGGATACATTGGAGCAAACAATTGACCGATGCAAGGCAGTTGAGCTAGCAGCCGCCAACAAGCAGTTACTGGATGTACCGCAAAAGAAAGTGGAGGTAGTGCAAAATCAGAAGAAATGTCCGGCCATGAAGAAAAGTGGATTCGAAAAGCTGTGTCAACGTTGTGGTGGCAAAGCCAGCGGTAACCATGAGAAGTTTTGTCCAGCGCTAAAAGAAGGAGCGAAGTGTTATAAATGCCACCGTCTGGGTCATTTTGCAAATGTTTGTCGATCAATTGAGACTCGATCGATTCACGAAGCAAAAGCGAGGGAGGAAACGTTTGCCCGTTTGCCCGTTTGCCCGATCCAGAAGAAAGGAGACCCCCTCAACTGCGCCGATTATAGAGGCATCAGTCTCCTCAACATCGCGTACAAGATCTTTTCTGCGATATTGTGTGAACGCCTGAAACCTTTTATCAACAGCCTGATTGGACCCTATCAGTGCGGTTTCAGGCCAGGAAAGTCCACCATCGATCAAATCTTCACACTTCGGCAGATCCTGGAGAAAACCCAAGAATTCCAAATCGATACTCACCACCTCTTTATCGATTTCAAGGCCGCCTATGACAGCATCTATAGAGAAGAGCTTTATAGAGCCATGTCTAGTTTTGACATCCCTGCCAAACTTGTCCGCCTGTGCAGGCTGACGATGGAGAACGCTCGCTGCTCCATCAAGGTCGGTAATGACCTCACCGAGACTTTTGATGTCAAAAAAGGCTTTAGACAAGGTGACGCGCTGTCATGTGACTTCTTCAATATTGTACTTGAACGGATTGTGCGGAACTCACAAGCCAACACCGGAAGCACAATCTATTACAAGTCTGTACAACTGCTTGCATACGCCGACGATATAGACATTATCGGAAGATCTCAGCGGGCTGTCACCGGTGCTTTTGCAAGCATTGAGGCGGAAGCGGCCAAAATGGGTTTGGCGATAAACGAGGGCAAAACCAAGTATATGCTGTCAACTAGAAGGGAAAACCAACATCGACGAATTGGACAAAACGTCACCGTGGGCAGCTATAACTTCGAGGTAGTAAGGGACTTTGTCTACCTTGGCTCTGCTATAAATTCAGCAAACAAAATCAGCGCAGAAATCAATCGAAGAATAACTCTTGCCAATCGCTGTTTTTTTGGGCTTATAAGGCAATTCAACAGTAAAGCCCTCTCTCGAACAACTAAGGAGACTCTATATAAGACCTTGATCATCCCAGTCCTGCTTTACGGCGCTGAAACATGGACTTTATTAAAAGAGGATGAAGATATCCTTGGTCGCTTCGAGAGAAAAATTCTTCGTAAGATTTTCGGTCCCGTTTGCGTTGACGGGTTTTGGCGGAGAAGATTCAATCACGAACTATACGAGCTGTACAGCGACATCGACCTAGTCAAAAAACTGCGTATTGGACGTCTGAGATGGCTAGGACATGTAGAGCGAATGGACACCAACGCTCCGGCCCGCAGAGTCTTCGAATCTAACCCCGAGGGACGACGCAGTAGAGGGAATCATCGCCGTAGGTGGCGCGCACAAGTTCAAGGGGACCTCGACCAACTTGGAGTGCGCAACTGGAGGCAATTAGCTAAAGACCGAGCTAAATGGAGAGGCTTGTTGGTTGAGGCCCAGGTTCACCCCGAACTGTAGCGCCACCTAAGTAAGTAAGTAAACGTCAGACCGAGGAGCCACGGGAAGGCGCTCATCAACCGATGGTCAGCAATTCAACGTGTTGCGTTACTAAACGGGATATTTTGACCAAGGTAATTCGAAATTTTGTAATTGGCTGCATAGGGATTGTAGTTTAGCAGTAAGTAATGTAGAACATTGTTACAGCTACCCTGGAAGGAAAATATATTAATAAATCATAGTAAGGCAAATGAATACATGATCACTCACAAATTCCTGTTTCCTTGTGTTCTTGTTGCGGCTGTATCAGCTGTGCAGCTGAGGTCAACGACCCTTGGTCGAGGTTTTGTCCTCGAGTGGTTCCCATGTGCACAACTGTTCACCGAGCAGAGAATTGTTGAGCGTGTTGATGCATCAGCCTCACTGCGGGCTCCATCAGAAAGAAAGTGGTTTAATAAAAATAAAAATACAAAATTAGCAAAAAATAAAAGAAAAAGGACAAGACAAATCGTACTTACCCTTAAAATTCCTTTTGTTTGTTTGTCAGTTTTTTTTTTTGTTTTGACAGTTGTCTTCGGCCACTCCACACTGTCAGACAAATTAGACAAATTTAGTTTATACCAGTTTTAAACTATTCTAAGTCCAGGCACAAACCAACTTTTTAAAGATGGGGTAAGAAAGGGATGTTTTTAGTTTTTTTTATTGTTTTGCTTTTTCTATTAGCAGCTAAATTCAAATATCGAACCATGGTAAATCCGTATGGCTAGAGGGATTCTCGGTCGACGTTGCGGATCTGGTATAGAGCCAAATGGAAGTACAGCATTCCTCAGCTAGTAGTGAAAGGCATTACATGCCTCCAAATATTTCAATTAAAATTTTATATTTGTTTAAGTGCTAAGTCTAAGTAAAAGACCTTCAGTGTATGTACGAAGGCAGTGAAAAAAAAAAAAAAAGAAGGAAGGAACAGATATTTTTGTGATTCGTGGATATAGTGCCCCACCACAGAAGGAGAAGAAAAATTGGTTTTATTTTTCAACAAATCTGTTTTAAGGGGTGAGTGATGTGCTTCCAGTACATTTTTTTTTTGTTTCTAATGCATCCTTGATTAGGCTCCGTAGTAACTCAGCAAGGCGGTCATAGACGCATGTGAGCCCCAGGTCGTGGCCGCCAATAATTTTTTTTAAACGTTATTGGAATATCTTAAAATATGTACCCACGTACACACGTACTTATATGCGTACATAAGTACATACATATGAGATAATGCAAAAAAAAAAACACCTGTACTTCAAAGTGGGCGCTATAATCATCAAAAATAAAACCCACTACGCCTGAGAAACCCCCACCCGAAGAAGGGATCAGCCGATCGAGGTCATAGTGCCTCTCATATAGATAAAGGTTTATAAATATTTCTTGCCCAAAGAGGCGTTAAATTTATAAGAAAAAAAAAATATAAGAGTTTTTACACCATTGTGCATACATATATATCATTTATTGTCGCTATATATATATACATTTTTTTTGTTCATTATTCTTTTTGCCTGTTTCTGAGATGATTTATAGTGAGTATAATTTTTAGTTTTATTTTGTGAAAATTTTGTTTCCCCGTCCGTATTTTTGTCGCGTTAACTATAGCTTTTAAGTGGAAACGTACATATACACATACCTATACAGAGCTCTATCTAGGTAGGAAATCCGATACACAGAGTAGAGTAAGGTAACAAAAGATTTACCTGAGAGTTCGCGGTGGGAGAAACCGAGTTTAGTTTTTTTTGCCTTTTTTTATGTTATCCCCCAGTTTTTTAAATTGTCTCTAGTTGTTTTTTTGATGAAGTTTAAAGAAAAAAATAAATTGTGAATATCTTTGCCTTTGAAGTGTGTGTGTTTCATTACTATCAAGCCCATGATAGCT
Source organism: Brachypalpus laphriformis (assembly GCA_945910035.1). Lineage (NCBI taxonomy): Eukaryota > Metazoa > Arthropoda > Insecta > Diptera > Syrphidae > Brachypalpus > Brachypalpus laphriformis. The sequence continues at coordinate 122,761,548 of OX246754.1, read as the reverse complement.
TGATGGCTTTTTAAGGTGAAATTTTCAGGGGGTGCGGTAGGGTGACTCAAGCCCTTTCAGCGAAGATGGAGTGACCTGGCAGCAGCATCAGTCCTTGGGAAGTCCTAGTTGAGGCCGCCGGACTTCATGGGTTGGAGGGCAAAGGCCACCGCTGCATAACATCAGCAGCGCCCTCAGTGTGGTGAACGTCCGTCCGTTCAATGGTGAAAATTAAGTAAGTACTTTTGGCATGATTTATGTTTTTTGTGGTAGGTTTAGTCGTCCTACGGGGGCAAGAACCACCCCATTTCCGGAGAGTTAAGCTCTTAAGTCCCATCCACATCCTAGTTTCCTGTCCTTTTTTCAAATCCTAACTCCCAAAACCCTCCTCTGACCTATTACAACATATTGACTCTTTTAGCAGTATAGGTTAACCATGGTATCACGACCTGATTTTCAATGATGTCAAGGTCAACTTCAAGCTGGACACGGGGGCAGATGCTAACTGTATTCCGTTGTACACTATCAAGAAAATGAAATTTGATCATTTAATTTGTAAATCTAATACACAATTATTCACCTATAATAATGAAAAGATCAATACATTTGGTCAAATAATGTTGCCTTGTTTTGATTTGGCTCAAAAAAGTAAACAGAATATCCTCTTCGAAGTGGTTGACGGGGGGTTACAGCGAATATTGGGTCGGGACGCATGCTCAAGCTTAGGTCTGATCAAACGAAATGTGGGGATTAACCTGGTTTCAGCGGATGATGGATTAGCTGCCGCAGATCTGATTAGCGAGTTCATGGATGTGTTCGATGGGTTAGGTAAGTTGCCTGGAAAGTGCCACATTAATCTAAAGCCCGATTCTGCACCTGTATTGAGATATCGAAAACGAATTCCAGAAAGCCTTCACCAGCGCCTAAAAGCAGAGTTAAATGAGATGGAAAAGTCAAAAGTCATTTCACCGGTGGATTATCCAACAGATTGTATTAATAATTTACAAATTGTGGAAAAAGCAAATGGGTCTCTGAGATTGTGCTTAGATCCAAAGCCATTAACCCTTTCATGCCAAATGTTGCCTATAGGCAACATTGTATGTTTTAGCTTCTAAGTCGCGTAATTTTAATTTATTCTCTAACTACTTTTTTTTTAGAATAGTTTGATATGTTGTGCAAATTTGTTGTACAATTTTTTTTTCCAATATTTTATTGAAAGTATTGCTAGTGATCACTTTGTAGCTGATCTTCGGTGAGTGCACATGTACAATTTTTTTTTATGCGAAATATGAGTTTGCAAATTATTTAAAAAAATATATAAAGAAATTTAAGTGTACAAAACCAAGTACGTAAAATAATTAAACACATGTAAGAAAATTAGGAAAAACAAAAAAAATCGAAAAAAACTTTTAGTTTATGGTCAGAAATTTTTTTAAACTTTTTAGGCAACATTTCATAACTTCTAAACCAGGGTACATAGGACTTTGAAATTGATATCACTTCATATTTACGTCTAGGCTAACAACTCCATTTTCTTGAAAAAGTATTAGCCACTCCCAAATTAATTCTGGCATGAAAGGGTTAAATGAGTGTATTCGGCGAGAACATTTTTTGATTCCAACGGCGGAGTCTATTATTGGTCGTTTAGCCGGGATGACTGTGTTTACAGTCCTGGATCTCAAAAATGGGTTCTGGCATCTGGAGTTGGATGACCAAAGTGCTGACTTGACAACCTTTATGACTCCATTTGGCCGTTATCGTTGGAATCGAGTTCCATTTGGATTAAACAGTGCACCGGAATTATTCATGCGCAAAATGGTGCAGCTCTTCGGAGATATTCCCGGTGTGGAGATCTATTTCGACGATATTTTTATAGCTGGCCGGACAGTGGAAGAGCATAATGCAGTACTGAGGAAGGTATTACAAATTGCGCGTGACAACGGAGTTCGATTCAATAAGGAAAAGCTGCAACTAGCATTGACTGAGGTTCGGTTTATGGGTCAACAAGTATCAGCATCGCAAGTCAGACCCAGTCAAAATTATCTCGACGCCATCGCCAGCATGCCAATGCCTGAAAATAAATCAGACGTAGCTCGATTTCTCGGGATGTTGAAGTACGTTGGTCAGTATTTGCCGAATTTGTCACAGCGAACTGCAAAATTGCGTGAACTTACGCGAGTAGATGTTGAATGGCAATGGGGCAAGGAGCAGGAGGCAGAGGTGCTTGCCTTAAAAAAAGACCTGACTAAAGGGCCTGTGCTTAGGATCTTTGATCCAGCACTGCCAATAGTGATACAAACCGATGCCTCAAAAGATGGATTAGGGTCTGTGCTATTGCAAAAGGATCAACCGGTCGCATATGCTTCTCGGAGCCTCACATGTAGCGAGAAGAAGTGAGCCCAGATAGAAAAAGAACTGCTAGCCGTCACTTTCGCTTGTGAGAGATTTCACTATTTTGTTTATGGCCGAGAAGTAGAAGTGCAATCTGATCATCGACTACTGGAGATATTGTTCAAAAGAGAAATTGACGATGTCTCTGCACGACTACAGCGGTTGTTCCTAAGACTACTAAAGTATCCGCTCATCGGAATCAAGTATGTTCCAGGTAAAAAGATCCCGGTAGCCGATTGTCTGTCACAGGCAATTGTTAAACAAACGGAAGAAGATGACCATGCGTTACAGGAAGTCATACATGCAGTTCGAAAGCGAGTGTGCATGTCGGATCAGAATCAAGCCGTTTACGCACAGGCTACACAGAGAGACGATGTTTTGATGTCAATTGTCAGGTATTTGCAAGCTGGATGGCCGGAGTTTAAAAAGTTGAGCGTTGAGGCCAAGCAGTATCATAAGATGAGAGATGAGCTGAAGTTTGAAGTAGGGTTATTGTTTTTCAGAGAGAAATTGGTCGTACCTCAATCGCTCAGGAAGGAGATCCTGTCAATGATTCATGAGCCGCATTTGGGCATTCAGAAATCACTGTTGAGAGCTCGACACTTATTCTACTGGCCCAAAATGGCAGAGGATATAGAACTGGCAGTTAAAAAGTGTCTAATATGTGAGAAATATACTCGAGCTAACCCAAGAGAGCCACTTACTCAGCACGAGATTCCAGAATATCTATGGCAGGTGCTTGGAATTGACATATTCGAGTTGGCCGGTAAGGACTACTTGGCCATGATGGATGCGTACTCGAACTGGCTAGTAGCTGATCAACTGAAGGACAAATCGATGACAACGGTTATCAAATTTTTGGAAAGTGTCTTTGTCAGATATAGTTACCCTTCGGTAATTCGGTCTGATAATAGTCCATTCAATTGTCGACTGTTTCATGAGTTCGCTGAAAAGGCCAACATCACATTAACATTCTCGAGCCCGGGTTATCCGCAGAGTAATGGACTCGCTGAGAAAGGCGTCGCAATTGCAAAGAATTTGCTGAAAAAAATGTTTAGATGAAGGGCGCCCACATGAATTTGGCAACCGAATGTTAGAGTATAATGTCTCCCTGTTGGCTTCCATGTCGATGTCACCAGCTCAATTGTTCTTTGGGCGAAGAATCAAAACAAATGCACCAATTAGTAACAAACTTTTATCACGCGAACAGTTGCCAGAACATGTGATCAAAGATAAGATAATTCAAAAACGTGAACGGCAAAAGCTGTATTACGATTGTCAAACGCGCTCCTTGTCCAAGCTTGAGATTGATCAGAAAGTTATTTTTAAGAAATGGTGTTATAGTAGAATTGTTGCTCGAGTCAATGACCACTCATTTTTGGTACTGGACATATCAACAGGTCAGATTTTCAGACGTGACCGTCGTTATTTAGTGGTCACCTTAAATAGTAAGGACGAACTTATAGATGATTCAATTCGTTTCAGAGATAGTCATACTGCCCCAAATGTCCCGACTGAGAGAAACGCTGTTAATATTAGCAATGAGGCCCCAGCTGCTGATAATCATTGCGCAGAATTATCTGATGAATCTAACGGATCTGATGCTGAAGACAGTGGGGACCAACCTGATTCGAAGGTGGAATCAGATGCTGATGATGGGCCTGGTGCTGGACGGCCCCGCCGTAGCTCTCGTGTTTCTCGTCCACCTGTTCGCTGGGCATATTAGGGTTATTTAGTCGTTCTTAGCCACAACACAGATTTGCTTTAGTTAGTCTCAAAATTATTGCTATAAAAGGAAGACCATGTAACATACAGGATAAAAGTGACGCTGAACGGACCCACTTATAACGTCAAGTTTAGTTTTGACAATTCTAGAGGTAGTAGGATGTGAGCAGCCAACGCGTACACTACTTAAGTTGTAAAGCTTTTAAATAAATAATAAAACTACAAATTCATCATCACATTGTTTTATTTTGGACTCGTTCGCTGCTGATTTTACAACTGGTGCAGTTGAACCTGAAGAAAGCCGCACAGAATAAGGGGAAATATTACAACCTACGACGTAGGGCCTGGCGCCCCGCCCTCGGAGAATGGGTATACAAGAGGGTACGAGAACTTTCATCCGGCGATCAACACTTCACCGAGAAGCTAGCGCCTCGGTATGAAGGACCGTTCGCGGTCATGAAATTTATTTCCCCAGTCATCGCCGTTGTCGAAAGAGTGGGGGACAGCAAAGGAAAATTATTCCGCGCACACATCCGAGATTTAAAAGGGTATAAAAGGCAGGCCGAGGATCAAGCTACGATCAGTCAGGCAATAGCCACCATAGTGTGCACAACTTCGAACAGCAAACAGCGAACACAGCACCACCAAAGGAAGATCACATTACCGAAGCCAAAGAACGAACAGAGGAAGCAAATGCACCAGCAGCCGCCAACAGAGCCTTGTATACGGCGAAACCGGGCCCCAGCAAGAATAGTGGCACCAGCTCGGGAAACCACCCCACCATCCGTGGTGGTGCGGGGTACATCCCGACGGGACTCGGCGAGCACCACGCCAACAGGGATTCAGGCCGTCAAGCCCCGAACCCCACTCTCGAAACGAATGTCCGCACTCCGGAAGATGAGGGATGAAGCTTCAGATAATTGGGAGAGGCGAAAACCGGAGAAGCCCGCCAGCCATACCCAACGGCGAGTAACACCTAAGAGTCCGGCTAGATACAGGAGTAACCCGACCATCTTAGCAACTACCGAGACGACCAGAGCAGCCGCCACCGCCAGTCACCCAGCCAGCACCACCACCAAACCGGTTGAGCCACGGAAAGCTCCACCAATAACCCGAGCAAACAGAAGCCAGAACCCAACCAAAGATAAAACTGGCCGCCGTCAAGCAGCAGCGAGGCGCAACAACGGGGTGCTGTTTCCAACTGAACCCCCCAGGGGCGGTTACTAACCACCCGAATCGGAAGAATGCGGCACTAGACACGGGCAGCAGCAGGCGTTCATCGGTAGCAGGTACAAGCCAGCCAGGCACATAATGAGATCATACCACTCGATTTACATCCCAAACAAAGACTCCACCCGAACGACACACATACGAACCATAACAAAGTATACCCGCAGCCACTGTCCCTCTTATCTCTCTTCGATCGCCGACCCACAACCACGAGACGATGGCCATGCGAGTAGGGGTAGGTTGGTGTAGGTATAATAAGAAGAGAGAGAACTCGGAATAGTTGCTGAGCACCGCCTACTACACTGTGGGTGCGAAGTACACTATGGGTAGACTTATACGACGAACGAAGTGTAGGATCGGTAGTCAGGGAAGGAGTTTAAGAAAACACTTGTTCAAATCGAATGCCTTTATTTCTTAACTATCTCTTACTGACTAACTATTTTACATTACCCGCACATTTTATGTGGGCGATTTAGTATAAGTAATATGCTTATGTGTGTGACTATGAGAACATTTTCGGGCAGATCAGCCGATCACGTCAGATACATTTAATAAATACATAAACACCGCAAATAAGAAATAAATTGCATTATACCATTCGAATACGATAGTAGGGCTATAAACTTTTCGATCGTTTATAATTTTTCGCCTACAGTTCGGCCAGCCTGATCGAGTAATCGTCCCGATTACATAAATACCTTCTCATTGTCATGATAAAATATACAAAAGTTCAGAGGTACATACTTAAACATAAGACTTTTAGAAAAAAATAGTATGGTATTGATTCTTTTATTCCTTCAAATTTTCATTACACATTCTAAAATTCATTTACACTATAGAAATTGCTGCTGGATAATAACCAAGATTTTGAATAAAGATCTGGAGTAGAGACTTTACTGGAAATTAGTTTGGATAGTTAGTAAGAACATATGTTTTTAGGTTTCGTCCTCATTTAAATCTATTTCATCTGGACGATTTTCACCATCTTCTTCGCCACATCCTAATCCTAATGGTTGCACCATAAACGGCCTCATATTTGAAGGAGAAAATACACCCTTATAAGGCAAACGCGTTAACTGCAATCCCTCAATATCTGTAATGAGGTAGCGATCATTGGGCAAGACCTTCTTAATCTCGTATGGACCTCTATATTTAGCGAAAAGTTTTCTATTAACTCCGGGGGTAGTTGCAAAATGTTTTATCATCACATAGTCACCTTGATTGTATGTGTTAGGAGTCTTATGACGCCTATCATAGGTAGCTTTGTTGTACAATTGGGCTTTTTCAATATTTTCTGCAGCCTTTGATCTGACTTCCGTAAGATCAATTCATTCTTCACCTCTTTTTTCCTTCAAAAATGCACGCACACTATCGCAAATAATCCCCTTTTGATTCCTACCAAACAACAGAATACTGGGAGAGAAACCTGTTCTCCTATTCAAGGTATTATTAAGAGCGTATTCGACTTTTGCTACGTGTTTATCCCAGTCACTTTTATTGGGACCAGACTCTTTAGCCAACATGGGAACTATTACGCGGTTGATCCGTTCCACTTGGCCATTTGCTTCTGGTGAATGCGTAGCTATTAATATGTGTTTCACTTCTCTTTCACTTAAAAAGTCTGAGAATTCTTTGGATGTGAAACAAGTTCCACGATCTGAAATAATTCTGTTGGGTCGAGAGTAATTCTCAAAATATGGCTCTAAACAAATGATCGCATCTTTTGTTTGCGTTGTCCTTACTGGGTAAAGTTTCACGAATTTTGTGAATGCATCGATTACTAAAAGGATGTGTTTTTTCTTAGAGCAAGTATTCGCCATAGGACCCATATGGTCAACATGTAGCGTATCAAAAGGGATCTTACCCTTAGGGATTGAATGAAGTGTGCCTTGAAGCTTGCCAGATTCAGGAGAGAAGCAAATGCACTTAAAACATCTCCCGATGTACTTTTTTATTTTTAATTTCCTTCTTGGAAACCAATAGCTGCGTAAATGTGTGTGTCCTAAGTGACACATTGCTTCCATATGCGATGGCACATAAAACAAAACATTGCTTTTATCTTTGCGATATATTAAGCGGTCTATCATTTCGAAAAAAAGATTTTCCGCTTTTTCTAATTCAACAGAAATTGCAACTATCTTTGGGCCCTGTCTTTGTGCAGCTGCTAGCACAAATTCAAAGGTATCATCTTCAATATGAAGGATATTGAACGAACGGCTCAGAGCATCGACATGGTTCATTCGGTTACCTTTTCGATGTTCGATGCTGTAGTCAAAACTCTGCAGCTCTAAAACCCATCGTGAAAAACGGGGATTTATGGACTGATACTTACTTTCAGTTTCTGAAGCACGTTTCGAAAAATAGAAAATAGGGTGGAACTTATTGTCTTTTTGTTTTTGTAGTAAAACAGCCCCGAAACCCGAGCTGCTTGCATCACAATGTAATTCTGTGATGCTATGTGGGCTATATATGGACAAAACAGGAGAGGCTATCAGCTTCTCTTTCAAAAGATCAAAGGATTCTAGTTCCCGCGGACCAAAGACAAATGGTAAATCCTTTTTAAGGAGGTCGTATAAAGGTTTCGCTATATAAGCAAAATTCTTAATAAACTTACGGAAATAAGAGCACAGACCTACAAAACTCTGGACATCTTTTCCACATGACGGTATTGCAAAATTCTTAATAGCGTTAAGATTACGTGAATTTGGTCTGATACCATCCTCGTTTATTAAATAGCCTAGCGAAGCGGCACAGGACATCTTGGCACAAACCGTTCGCGAGTTAAAGATAGATGTTGCCGTATTATGTGAGCAGTACAAAAATCTCGATGATACAGTTTGGGCTGCGGATGACTCAAAAAGAGCTGCTATTAGGGCCTGTGGAGATTTCGCCTTTGAAGAAAAAAATGACGACACCCTGAACAGGCTTCGTGCGAGCAAAGGTCAAAGGAGTACACGTCTAGAGCTGTTATGCATCTCCAAACATCACCATTGAGGAGTTCCGAAGTATGCTTGATAGGCTCGTGGATGATGCTAGAGGTCGTAGCCCAACGATTATAGCTGGAGACTTCAATGCATGGGCCACTGATTGGGGCAGCGCACAGACCAATAGAAGGGGAGAAGCTCTCCTAGAAGCCGTATCGTCACTAGACCTAATATTGCTAAAAACAGGAACTGAGCACACTTTTAGTAGAAATGGTGTAGGCTCCATAGTTGATATCACCTTTGCAACTAGTTCCTTACCAAGAGGCGCCAACTGGAGAGTCAGTAATCAATATACTCACAGCGACCACCTTGCCATCCTGTTTGAAGTGCAACCAAGGAGACCAACTCAGGAACGCCCAAAGAAGGCCCAACGAATGGGGTGGAAAATAAGCACCATGGACAAAGACACTTTTGCCCTGATTTTTGCAGAGTCAACAATAAGCCCAGGAATAGCAAACGCTATGGCCGTTGAGGTTACCAAACAAGTACCTAGGGCTTGCGACGCATCCATGGCCCGGAAAACGTCAACAAATCGCCGGCCACCAGTATACTGGTGGAACCAAGAGATAGCAGAGCTACGCAGCAAGTGCCATAGAGCCAGAAGACTATTCCAGCGATCCAGAGGTTTGTCCACACATCAGGACTTATGGGTGCAATTCAAAGATAGGCGAAGAGAGCTAAAACTAGCTATCCGCAGAAGTAAGAGCAATAGCTTTAAGGAACTCTGCGAGCAGGCAGATGTAAATCCTTGGGGTACCGCCTATAGAACAGTAATGGCAAAACTCAAAGGCACTAGGGCAACCTCCCCCTCATGCTCTCTCCTTATGCAGAAAATTGTATCGGGGTTGTTTCCACCTCAAACACCAGCAGAGCGTATAGAGCCACCTCCGGAAGTACAGGACATCCCAACTGTCACGCAAAGGGAACTCCTAGATGTATGCAGACGATTCGAGGATACCAAGTCACCTGGATTGGATGGCATACCGAACAAGGCCCTTAAATAAGCCATTAAAACAAATACTCAACCATTTGTGGAACTCTACAACAAGTGTCTAACAGAAGGAGTTTTCGAATGGAAAAAGCAACGTCTAGTGCTGCTGTCTAAAGGGAAAAAACCACCGACGACCCCTCGTCATACCGTCCCATATGCCTGTTAGACAAAATGGGTAAAATACTGGAGCGAATCATATGCAACCGATTAGAAGCGGCAATTGGTGAAGCCTGGGGACTCTCCAACCAACAGTACGGCTTTAGGAAAGCTCGATCTACAGTAGACGCAATAAGAAGGGTAACTACAACCTTGGAAGAAGCTAATCAGGGCAGGAGATGGAGAGGCGGTGGAAAGAAATACGGTGCCGTAATAACATTGGACGTCAAAAACGAGTTTAATTCTGCGAATTGGGGACTCATAGTGCAATCGCTTAGGTCAATGATGGTGCCATGGTTCTTAATTAAAATAATACTGAGCTACTTCGAGAAACGGTTTCTGCTCTTCGATACCGACGATGGAGTAAAGCAGTACAACATATCTGGCGGAGTTCCACAAGGATCGGTATTAGGCCCTATCCTTTGGAACATTATGTATGATGGGGTTCTAAGGCTTGGAATCCCAAATGAGGCAAAAATCATAGGCTTCGCCGATGATATTGCAATTGTCGTGGTTGCAAAACATCTAGCGGAAATAGAGAATATTGCAAATGAATGTATCCGAAAAGTCAAACGGTGGATGGCAGCAGTCGGGTTGGAGCCCGCCGAACATAAAAAAGGGGCAGTATTGGTAAGCAGCCGCAAGAAAAGAGAGGAAATCACCATCAGAGTAGGAGATCATAATACGACATCAAAATCGGTTATCAAATACCTAGGTGTGATGATCGACGCGAGGCTCACTTACAAGGAGCGGCTTGAAAAAAACGTGTGACAAAGCGGCTCGGGTGAGCGGTGCCTTATCAAGAATAATTATAAATATAGGAGGACCTAGGCAACAAAGGAGACTTATTCTATCAAGGGTGGTGCAGTCCATCCTTATGTATGTGGCACCCATATGGGCCAAAGCTATGATGGAAAAGACCAACGCAAGAAGGATAAACTCTGTCAACACACTATGTGCGCTGAGAGTATGCTGTGCCTTTCGTAAGGTGTCAGACGAGGCAGTATGTGTCATCGCGGGAATGCTACCAGCGGATATCTTGGCTATCGAGCTGGAAACGACCTACGACGCCAAAATTCAGGAACCTCAAGCGTCAGTCAAAAATATCAAGCTGGAAGAAAGACAGCGAAGCATTAGAGCATGGCAGGAGCGATGGAACCAGTCCTCAAAGGGAAGGTGGACCCATCGACTTATACCGGATATCCAAAAATGGATGGACCGGAAACAGGGAGAGGTAGATTTCTATCTTAGCCAGTTCCTAACCGGACATGGCTGCTTTCGAGCGTATCTCAACAGGTTTGGGTTCGATGAATCTCCCAACTGTCCAAATTGCGGAGAGGCCTCAGAAGACGCTCAGCACGTATGTTTTCAGTGCCCACGTTTGCATATAGAGCACAGAGAACTGGTGGAAAAAAATCGAGAAATACCAACCCTCGAAAACATTGTGCACCATATGACAGCATCGAATGCAATATGGGACGAGGTGAAACAAGTTACAGCGATAATCGTGAAGGAACTTAGGCGGCTGGAAAGAGTCAGAGAGAGCAACCAAGTCCTGCCGGCAACACTTTTGGAACAAGGAGCGGAAGACAGCGAAAGAAGAGCATAAATAGCTAACCAGCCCCGCGAAGTATTACCTAGCTGTAGTCCCGCAGGGAGAGTGGTTGAAGTGTGCAGGGTGTGGTTTAGTACGTAGGCGTATTCCTGGCATCGAGTATTCAGGTTTGCGAATCGTACATGCCAGCAGCTCGGGCTACTGGTATCTTTAGAAGATTACACACCCTTTGGCGCAACCATAAAAAAAAAATAGCCTAAATTAAGAACTTCTCTTTGTAAAAAGGAGCATTTATCAAATCGCAAAAGCAAACAATATTCTTTAACAATCTCCATCACCTCCTTTAAGATTGAAATGTTTTCTTCAATTGACTGGGTAGCAATAAGTATGTCATCTAAATATGTAAGAATTTTTTCCTTTTGGATGAGGTTGCCAAATACATGTTTCATGTATCTCTCAAAAGCAGATGGGGCATTTTTAAGGCCAAAAGGCATTCTAAGGTATTCGTACTGACCTAAAGGCGTTATGAAAGACGTGTATTTAATGGAATCCTGCGCAACTGACCAATGATGAACACCATTTTTGAGGTCGAGAGTTGTAAAGTATTTCTTGTCCTTAAGACGATCGAGGTGATCCTCCATTAACGGTAAAGGATAATTATCACGCAAAGTAAGTTTATTTAGTTCCCTATAATCAACACAGAGTCTTAGTTCTTTATTTTTTTCCTGAATCAGAACAATTGGAGGTGCGTATTCCGATTGCGATTCCCGAATATCCATTAAATCTTCTAAAATACGTTGCAACTCTAGCTTATGTGCATGTGGTATTTTTCTTGGAGGAAAATTGAATAGAGTTCCTTTGGTTAAAATAATTCGTATTTGAAATTCACTTCGAGGATTAAATACATTACTACTGAGAAGAGAATAAGCCGGTCTAACTATATCTGCCAGATTGGTTTGAACAATATCCGGTACATGCTCATTAATATTGAGATTCAACTTGCAGTTTTTATCGTCCACGTCGATATCTAAAATTTGGTAGATGAAATCGTCCTCTTTATCATTGTCGGTGTAGTTGGAGGTGGAAGCGGAAGAACGGTGATTGTCGTCATGATGATCTTGATTTCTGTTTATTACTGGATTAGGCTGAACTCGTTTTTGCAACACCAAACCTATCTTTCCAATGAAGTCTCTACCTAGAATAATAGGATAAGCCATTGAAAAATGTTTAACAATTAATATGTCTAAGGTAATAATTGGCCCTCTTCTGCACACTTAAAACATGTAACAGGTTTCTTCGTAAATTTCGGATGAACGCTTGTATCTCCGCTGCCTAATGCTACGGTGTTCTCCTCTCTCTTCTTGGGACGACTAAAGGAGTGTGTTGATACACCTTTTTTCATTTTGTTGTGATAACTATCACGGAAATTACTTTTTAATCTTTCGTATTTCCTAAGTGCTGATTTAAGCTCACACATGTTATTCGCACTATACAGTATAGTTTTATTGACTTCAGCATCCGAAATACCTTTAATGATAAACTCCATAAGATCTTCTTCTTCGACTACACCATGAGAAGCTATCTCCTGCATAGATAAAACATACTGCTGCATGGATTCGTCTCTAAGCTTCTTTCTATTGCGCAAACTTTCATATATATAAATATTTGTAACTACTTTTCGAAACTCATTTGTTAAAGCAGTTTTCAACTCATTCCAGCATTTAGGATTAATAGTTCTAAGAATAATATATATATATATATATATATAATATATAATATATATATAATATATAATAGATGAACTTGGTTTTGTTGTCCATATCTACAATCCCGGAACATGCCTCGAACTGTTCTATCCAACGCTGTATCGAGAAGTTATCATCGCCGCTGAAAGCCGGAACAGAGTTTTCGATGTCTCTAAAGTTGTAGGTTGTGGACGAAAATGTACTTAGTTTATCTTCCATCAATTGCATTTCGTGTAGTTGTTGCTTGAGTTGAGTTTCATTTTTAATTTCTTCCTTCTTCTTACAGATTCTTCTCAGCTTCGACAACTCTTCATCAAGCACTTCCTCGTCTGCACCTTCTGGTTCACTCTCCTCGTCTGACAGCTTGTCCATTTCTGGTGCAGTTTCATCGGCCTCGATGGATGGAGATTTGTCGCCTATTAATTTAAGAAGATTTTCTTCGGTAAACCCTGCTACTGCTTCCTCAATGCGAATTTTCAGCTGTGCCTTAGATCCTTTGGTCTGGAGCTTAAGAGTTCTCGAAATATATTTTAGAAGGGGTTCTAGAAGTAGGGTCTGTAAATCCATGAGAGCTACCGAATAGACGTGTTTTTCCCCCACTGGCAATTGTTCGTAATCAATCTGATCAAAAAGTGCTCTAATTGAAATAGTCCTATAATCAACAGCTAAAATAATTGTCACTCGTCCCTTTCTTAATCGGTTTGTGGCGAAATAAATAGTTAATTTGTGTTCTCTTTTGAATTATTAAAAACTTTAAAAAGTGATTGTAAAAATCTTAAATTTCGCCGTACCAATTCCAATTTGTTTACTCTTGCTGTACTCACCACCTCTCTCACCACCACACCCACATGACACCTCTACACACATTCGAAGATCGATACCGCAAGAAATTCGCCCCAAAATTCTTTGTCCTCGACGAACAGAAATTCTGCGCAAAAATATATGGACGGTAGCAACATCAACATTTTGAATAAGATGGATGAACAATTACATAAACAAAGCGAATTTATAATTTCTTTGCTCTGCACCAAATTATCAGAAACCGAATCTAATATTAAATTAAAATTTGATCAAGAAATCGGTGATATAAAGCTAAGCAATTAGAATCCGCACTTTCTTCTTTTAATACCGATGTTGTTTCGATTAAATCAGAATTAAAAACTTAAAATTGCCCCTTAGTCACGTCACCAAAGAATGTAGTGAAACTAAAACAAACCTTGCGGCAAAAACAATCGAACTAACTGATCTAAAAAGACAATTTGATCGTACATCCAATGAACTCAAGGAAGTTAAAAAAGCAGTTGACACATATGAAAATCGAATGGGCGCGAGTGATGCATTCTTATTTGGTGTACCGCGCTTACCCAACGAAAATTTAGTGACACTTTTCAATTCACTGTGTGATACAATAAACGTCACTCCACCTGTGTTGAAAAATATTTATCGCACACGTGCTAAAAACAATTCACGCAACTCTGCGATTATAATAAAGTTCAACACGCCTTACGACAAAAACTTCCTTTTAAAATCAATCGCCGCTTATCGAAAAGTAAACAACCAACAGCTGTGTTTACATCATTTTGGTCTCAGCTCCGCAAGTTCCGGTACTGCTATCTACCTGCGAGAAAGCTTATCACAGGAAAATCGACGCTTAATGAAACGCGCCCTTCAATTGAAAAAAAGTAAACAACTCTCATCTGTCTATACCGTACGTGGAGCTGTGTACGCTAAGAGTCATCTGCAAGAAACAGCTGTACTTGTCGACTGTATCGAGAGGCTCGAGGGAATTGCCAGATCAACAGGAGATAAAGATCTTTTGTAGTATTATTATTATTATTATTATTATCATCTTATTTATTTATTTATTATTTTTTTGTTTCTCTCTCTGTCTTTCCTTTAATTGTTAACACATTATCTCATTATATATTTCTTTCTTTTTCTTCTTGTTTTAAAACTTGTTGTGGTCTTATTTTTCTATCACGATGAATAATAATGGAGCAATGCACTCTATGATACGGATTTTGAGTAGAATGAAAAATGGCCTTCAGATTTGTCACATTAATGCTCAAAGCTTAATACCTAAAGTTGATAAATTTCGAGATCTTTTTGAGGAATCCAATGTCGACGTCATCTGTGTCTCCGAAACATGGTTTAAGGATTACCTCAACGATGAGATTTGTCGTCTAAGGGATATAAGGCTTTTCGTTCAGATAGGAGTGGTCGAATTGGTGGTGGCGGTATATGTTAGGGATAGTATAAGGTGCAAACTTAGGTGTGTAGCCCAAGTTGATAGTGAGATGGAGTACGTGTTCGTGGACTTAGTCGGTGATGAAAGTAAACTCCTGATCGGCACAGTTTACCGCCCCGATCAAACCATAAATATTTCTCCTCTCATAACTGTATTGGAAGAAATCACATTAGTAAGTTCTAATATAATATTGTGTGGGGATTTTAATTGCAATCTCCTAAATGAAAATTCGCTAGTTGATAGCATAAGTACTTTCAATCTACGACCCGTCAACACCACCACCCCTACTCATTATTCCATATATCAACCGACGCTTCTTGACCTATTTTGGGTGAGCGACATGGGCAAAGTGTGTCTTTATGACCAACTCACCGCTCCTGCGTTTTCACGGCATGATCTGATATATCTCACGTATAATTTTAACGTTACATCAGCTGTTAAAACAATTCGATATAGGGACTTTGCAAATGTTGATTATGCACTACTGGAAGCAGATACAAGGAACATAAACTGGGAAACTCAAAGTGGAAATTGGCCAAAATCCTCCCGATTCCTAAAAACTCAAAGAACGATGACTATAGACCGATTTCTATTTTATCATTTATATCCAAGGTTTTTGAAAAGATTCTTCAAAAGCATATGAGCCTGTACCTCAATAACACAAATCTGCTTACAGCTAAACAATCTGGTTTTCGTAAGAAACACAGCTGCACTACGACCTTGATTAGTGTCACGGAAGACCTACGTCAAGCCCAGGACGAAGGTAAAGTGACATTTTTAGTGCTCCTTGGTTTCTCTAAGGCGTTTGACACTGTCGATCACTCAAAATTGTGCACTAAACTTCATCGGAAATATAATTTCACTCCTTCCGCTGTAAAGTTACTCTCTTCCTACTTGGCCGATAGAATGCAAGCAGTTGAAATCAATGGTACCTTGTCAGATTTTCTTCCAACAACTTCCGGTGTACCACAAGGATCAATTTTAGGTCCACTTTTATTTTCCCCTCAGTTACTAAATACTGCTCCTTCCACATGTATGCTGATGACGTTCAAATAAACATGAGCTGTCCACTTGATATGATTGAGCACTGCGTCGTCTGTGTTAATGAGGACCTCGACAACATTGCGCGTTGGTCTCAAAGAAACGGTCTTTTATTGAACCCTAAAAAATCAAAGTGTCTAGTAATTTCAAATACACTTTTGGACCTTTCTTACTTTCCTTCTATTGCACTAGACTCTGATCCCATTGAATATGTTGAAACCGATAAAAACCTTGGTATGATTATGAATCGTAATCTAACATGGGATAATCATATAAACTCAATAGTTGGCGAAATATATGGCATACTTCGTACTCTTTGGGTTTCACAAGCATACACCCTCCTGAAAACTCGGCTTATGTTGGCAAAAACTCTGGTTATTCCAATCCTTACATATGGTTGCGAAATTTTCTATTCCTGTAATTACGTCAGTAAAAGAAGACTTCAGGTAGCATTCAACAGCACAAATAGGTATGTTTTCGGATTACGTAGATATGACAGGGTGTCAAACTTATCTCGGCGCTTGTTTGATATGACGTTTGACAGTCTCCTTCAGTTTCGAACATTGACTCTCCTCTGCGACATTTTGTTATCACAGCAACCGCCCTAAATCTACGAAAAAATAAGAATGGCTTCCTCAAACAGATCTAGTCAGTTGATCCTCCCAAGGTATTCATCCCTCACTTCTGAGCATACATTTTTTGTGTTTGCAATCCGTTTATGGAATACATTACCGCGGTATATTAGAAGAATAGGCAACATAACAAGTTTTAAAAGAGACCTTAAAATATATATGTCACAAATTAGATGAACTATTTATTATAATTTATTTTTGAACTCTTATATAACTTTCACTTGAATTTTTCTTGTTTCTCTTTTTCTCAACATTTAATATCATTTTCTTATTTTGTAGCTCTCATTTCACATTTCTTATTTTTAATAACGATTTATTTTCTCTAGCTTATCACTAATTTATAAGATATTGTATCTTACTGTGTACATACAGGCATGTCATAGTAATAAATAACTAAATAATTACTAAATAAATAGAACGACAGAGGTAGCTGAATCTAAAAACTCTTGCCACTCTTTGGACATTATTCTTACTTCTTATCAGCACATGAAGAACAGACACTTGATTTAAGAAACGCCGCACAAGCAGAAGAAAAAGGTCACAAAAAAAAAATGTACTCAACTCCCGCACAATTTCTGGTAACGGGCACACTATCCCACTTCCGAAAATTGTAGGATGGGGAGTCAGGGAAGAAGTTTAAGAAAACACTTGTTCAAATCGAATGCCTTTATTTCTTGACTATCTCTTACTGACTAACTATTTTACATTACCCGCACATTTTATGTGGGCGATTTAGTATAAGGAATATACTTATGTGTGTGACTATGAGAAGATTTTCGGGCAGATCAGCCGATCACGTCAGATACATTAAATAAATACATAATCACCGCAAATAAGAAGTAAATTGCATTATACCATTCGAATACGACAGCAGGGCTATAAACTTTTCGATCGTTTATAATCTTTCGCGTACAGAAGGGATATTCAGGATTTGCTGTCAGACACACTGTGATGGGTAGTGTGTTAGTAATATGTTGAGCTGAAGTATATGTGTGACAAAGAACTAAGGGGAAACGGCTATGTGATATATGGAGAGGTGAGCGAAGATGTGTGTCGAATATAGAGAAGTTTTGCATTGGGTCGTCGAATTCGCACTCAATGCTTACACGGCATTTAACACGGCAACCCACTGCCGACGAAGAAGTCGGACTTCTTCACGCTGTTATTAGAGTACCAATCTGGTGCACTGTGAGTCAACTCTCTAGTGTGGACAAATCCACCGAACATTTTGGCTGCTCTTTCGTCTTTTTCAAGACTTGAGCATTAAATCGTCGGACCTGCTCCTGACCACAGCCGCTCCTACCGTAAAGTTTGAGCTCATCCTCGTCTAGGAGAAGCCATTGCCGGTTCTAGCCATAATCCTCAGTTTGGAGGATCTATTCGGCACTCCTGGGAGTATTATTATTATTTTTTTACATTTGCTATCAAAGTACCAGCCTTAAGCTGGTGCTGCCTTCAGCAGCCGCTGCCATAGCTGACGCCCTGAAAAGCTGTCGCTGCCAGAGCTGATGCCCTAAAAAGCTCTCGCTGCCAGAGCTTACGCCCTAAAGAGCTATCGCTGCTAGAGCTGACGCCCTAAAAAGCTATCGCTGCCATAGCTTGCGCTCTAAAAAGCTGTCGCTGCCAGAGCTGACGCCCTAAAAATCTATCGCTGCCATAGCAGACGCCCTAACAAGCTATCGCTGCCATAGCTGACGCCCTGAAAAGCTGTCGCTGCCAGAGCTGACGCCCTAAAAAGCTCTCGCTGCCAGAGCTGACGCCCTAAAAAGCTATCGCTGCTAGAGCTGACGCCCTTAAAAGCTATCGCTGCCATAGCTGATGCTCTAAAAAGCTGTCGCTGCCAGAGCTGACGCCCTAAAAAGCTATCGCTGCCATAGCAGACGCCCTAACAAGCTATCGCTGCCATACCTGACGCCCTGAAAAGCTGTCGCTGCCAGAGCTGACGCCCTAAAAAGCTCTCGATGCCATAGCTGGCGCCCTAAAAAGCTATCGCTGCCAGAGCTGACGCCCTAAAAAGCTATCGCTGCCATAGCTGACACCCTAACAAGGTGTCGCTGCCAGAGCTGACGCCCTAAAAAATGCCGCTGCCAGACCTGACGCCCTAAAAAGCTATCGCTGCCAGAGCTGACGCCCTGAAAAGCCGTCGCTATCTTATAGTTAAGTCCTAGTGCTAAGAATCTAAGGCCTACGTGGGTAACTCGCTTTTGTTAAGGATCCTAAGATTGTTAAGAACAGTGTAAACCGAGGCCACCTTATACTATAGGTATTCCAATACTGTTAAGCATTTTAGACATTGCTAAGGCTAGACTTAGCTATATAAATAATATATAAAACCTAATAATACCTCTTTCCCAAAGTTTCGGGTGTTGTTTGGTTGACCCTGGATCCGACGAGCGAAACCTCAGCCCTCGAGAAAACACCCTCACAAGGTTCAAAGTTAATTTTGCATTGTAGTAGTTGCGTTATATTATATACCATACCAGCGGTCGCCGGCGTGCGTTGCTGCGCGTAAGGGGGAAAAAAAAACAACTGTCAGGCAGGCGCCTGGGGCTAAGGTCTGTTAGAGAACAGTTTTGCACATGGCAATAGTGGGTAAGTGGTCCAACCTTAAATATACATGCCAATTTTTCGTTTGTACTAATGTACTATAATACGAAAGTAGTGGGTAGTCTGCTGGACCAAGGGTACCAGGTGGCGTGCGTTGCTGCATCTTAAAAAAAAAAAATTGTAGTACTAAAGTACTTTGCCGATTGTGACCAAGCTTCACAGGAACGATCTCGGGACAATACCGAAGATTGTCTGAAAATTTGAGTGCAATCGGTTTGGTGGTTTCCGAGTCCATAGCATACAAGGGTAGCATGGTTTTCTGTTTTTGCGTTGTTTGACTTTGAGGCTCTATCACTCATTTTATCATTCTCTTCCATTTTATTGTTTGTTTCGTTTTCGTTGTCAAACGGTTATTCGTGGCTTTGTTTGCGGGTTCATTTAACCAGTATGTGCTTAACGTTGTTTGGTCTTGAAGTTTCGGTTTTTTTCTGGAATTGATCTTACTTAGCTATTTTTTTCTTCTAGGGGGGGGGGGGGTCTATTTCCCTTAAAGTAATCTTTTTTATTGTTATTGATAAGCATATTGACCCCCCTGTGGGTTAGGGTCAGAATATACCCACGGTAGGCATGCCTGTCATAAAAGGTGACTAAAATGCCAACCCGACGTCTTTCTTTTGACTACGGTACTAAAACTTAACGCAATGAACACAACAAACGGTATTAATACCCCAGGTGTCAGCCCAGTTGAACTGGAAAATCCACCCTTGCAAGGCGCATGCTCTACGGACTCTGGGGAGAGCTATTTATTGCATCAAAATTTAATCAACCCATTTAGGAAAAGCTCAAGGCTACAAAGATCTCCGCCTAAAAAGACTTCTCCTAAAGCTCAAAATAAAAGTCTCGCAAACCCGAATGTGTTTATTCGTGAAACGCAAACCTTGGAAGAGAGTACTCTGTAAAAGGAAAACGCCTTGCTCCGTAAGAAGCTCGACAAAATGGAGCTGTTGTGGCGGAAGCTCAAAAGCAAAGTTGAGAAACTTGAATCAGAGAATAAAGTATCTTTGCTTCAAAACGAGTCTTCAAAAACGCAGACGGATACTCATAGCGAGCCTTCTCCAGGTACCCATCACTACAGTACGGACGAAGAACTCGCTCGATACTTAAACGAAGACCATCTAAAAAACGCAAGCCCGGTTTATCGCCCGAAGTTGTTCCACAACAAGAACCTAATCGCAAAGCGTAGCCAAAATCCGATAAGAAAATTGAAAGCAAACACGCCCCTCCACCAATAAATGTTACAGGTGTTGAGGAAAATTTTAAAAACAACGATCGCTACTGAATTTAAAGTAACTTCCTTGCGAAACGATGCATGGAAAATCAAGGTTAATGACGCTGAGGGCTATCGGGCTGTATCTCAACAGCTTAACAACGAAAAAATTCAACGGCATATTTTCCGCCACGGCATTTCCGCCACTCCATGCGAGGGATTAGGTCTTCATCGCAGAATCGTCCCAACGGCTTACTCCCACTCGATGAACCCAATAGAAAGAGGTTAGGTGTCATCGCCTCCTCGTCATCAAAGTCTACCGGCAAATGCGTAAGCGGGCGTGCATTTAAAACTCCTTCAACCTCGATCAGCATCGAGAGCAAGGACTCCTCTGTAAGCCTTTGATTTCGCATAACCTCCCTCAGAACTCCTCTCACTGACCCAACCAGCCTTTCCCAACTTCCGCCCATATGCGGTGCTGCTGGAGGGTTGAAATACCACCTGGTTTCCATACTGGTAAACTTCTCTTTGATCCTGTTTTGGTCAATATAGTGAAGCTCCTTCTCAGCTCCCCTTAGATTGGTCCCATTGTCTGAGGAGATCTCTCGTGGAACACCCCACCTCGCCATAAAATTCCTTATGCTCATGATACATGAGTCCATCGAAAGACTGTTCGCCACCTCGATATGGACAGCTCTCACCGTGAGACACGTAAACAATACTCCCCAGCGTTTCTTCAAACTTCTGTCAACAGTTATAAGCATCGGGCCAAAGTAGTCTATACCGGTATAGGTAAATGGGCGAGTATATGCTGCCAACCTAGCCTCTGGCAACGGGGACATCTCCGGAACTACTGGTTCAGCTCTCAGAAATTGACACCGTTGACATTTTCGACGCACTGATTTTACCAAGGGCCGCAGGCCAGAAATCCAGAACTTCTGTTTCACCTCATTCACTACAGTTTCTTGACATCTGTGGTGAAATCGGCAGGGGTACATCTCTACAATAAGAAACGTTATATGATGATCTCTTATCATATTACTTACTTACTTAGGTGGCGCTAGAGTTCGAGGTGAACCTGGGCCTCAACCAACAAGCCTCTCCATTTAGCTCGGTCTTTAGCTAATTGCTTCCAGTTGCGCACTCCAAGTTGGTCGAGGTCCCCTTGAACTTGCGCGCGCTACCTACGGCGATGATTCTCTCTACTGCGTCGTCCCTCGGGGTTAGATTCGAAGACTCTGCAGGCCGGAGCGTTGGTGTCCATTCGCTCTACATGTCCTAGCCATCTCAGACGTTCAATACGCAGTTTTTTGACTAGGTCGATGTCGCTGTACAGCTCGTATAGTTCGTGTTTGAATCTTCTCCTCCAAAACCCGTCAACGCAAACGGGACCGAAACCGAAACATTGCTATCTCATCACCGTATTTTTACCTCTGAGCCATTTGAAGTAAGTTCCACTCTGCTCGCTGAAGCTCATATCCGGTCAACGTACACGCATTCGCCAAGGAACCAACTACTCAACCTCTAGGTTTCTCAACATGAAGGAAACCGTCGTACATCCATCCAAGGTTCGCAGTTTATAGAGCGTGTCGCCAGGAGATACTTTGGGCGTATCTCGTCTTGGAGTCAATCAGTCTCTTTTGGTGTTATCGGCCATGTCTCCTCCTTCTCGTAAAGAAAGCTTGGCCCTCGAAACCATCGGGCATCCTTATCAAACACTGGCCGCTTCGTCCACTTCGTGGCCTCGTCAGCCACATTTAGCTTAGTTGGGATCCACCACCACTCGTCCAGTTCTGTCCATTGTAGTATTTCCGCAATACGAAACATAACGAACTGCTTAAACCTTCACGCGTCAGATCTCAGCCAGCATATGACGTTCTTAGAATCTGTCCAAAGATACCTTTGTTCAATAGACAATTCATGCTGGTTTAATATAGAGCTCGGCAATCTGGAACCCAACACAGCTGCCTGCAGCTCCAACCGTGGAATCGACGTAAGCTTCAGCAGTGCCACCTTGCTTTTTACGCCAACAAGTGCGCACCCCACTGAACTTCCTTCACTGAAGCGAAGATACGCCACCGTTGCCATAGTGTCCTCACTGGCGGCCACAAACACGTGAAGTTGAATCTTAGCACTCTTACTAAAGCCTTCCGAAAAGTAGCATCTGGGGACCTGCACTTATTCCACCTTTGCCAACAAACTACGCTAGCTGTTCCATTTCTCCCGAAGCTTCCCTGGTAGTTCGTCGTCCCAGTCAATACTTGTCCCCAAACTCTTGCAGCATTAGCTTTAGTCTGACCATGTAGAATGCCAAGAATGCCAGTGGGTCAAAGATTGACATTGGGACCCTCAGCAGCTCCTTCTTTGTAGGTATCCGTAGCCCCAACAGTATGTCTTCTTGCATCTTGACGAATTGTAAGGACAATCCAAGAATGTCCTCACCTGTATTCCACCATAGCCCCATGACCTTCGCTGTACTTGAGCCCTCTCTCTGGACTTCCAGGATCTTATTCTGTTTGTCTTCAGGTTCACCGAGTGCTCGCAAAACCTCCTTTGAGTTCGACAGCCGATTGTGGATATTGAAGCCAGCTCTGGAGTGGACGTACCCTACGTCCTTCACCAACTGAATCGCCTATTCGACTGTGTCGACACTATCCAGCAGATCGTCGACGTAATGGTGACTGATGATAGCCTCTGCGGCCCGTGGGAATGTATTGGCGTATTCCCTCGCGTTCACTTTCATAAAATGCTCCAGCCATATTCTTCTCCAGACACTTCAACCTCCTTAGCGCCATTGGAAAGCTGTCTGATAGGATGATATTATCGTAACGCCATAGCAGACCGCAGATGAATGCCTCTCATTTTCTATGCACCGTGTCCTCCAGGATCGCTTTAGCTCGTACCTCTTCGGGAGTCTCGCAGTAGCTGGTCTCGCACCCTTGGTCCTCCAAAACGTATTGTCGATGTACCATCTCGTGGAACTCCCGGTCGAATTCACATACCTCGTAGATGTGGTATACTCCGCTGTTTCCCATGCCGCACGACCCACTGCCACTCAGACACCAACCCAACCTTGTTTTAATAGCGACGGGGTTTTTCCATTTACCCTCTTTGATCTTTAAAGCCAGCGTCAGTTTTTGATTGTTCAGACCAATCAATATCCCACATTTTGCATTTCTAAACGTTTCTAATGGTACGTACCTTAGATGTGGATAACGTCTCTGCACAACTTCAGCATCTGTATCGGCAAAGCTAGACTCGCCACAGTACGCACATCCTGTAGCCGGTACTTCATTCCTAGGCCTTCTTCTGCCTGGTGTTTAGCAGAAATCTCCAACGGCACGATTCTAGAGTCTTCTTCGTAACCTACTGTCTCTGCTGTCCATTTAAGGCGCAAAGGCTTGGTTGTTCCCACAAGCCCCAATGAATCTACTATTCACCCCTATCGCGAAATCCGCCGGGGGGAATTATTCA
Source organism: Brachypalpus laphriformis (assembly GCA_945910035.1). Taxonomy (NCBI): domain Eukaryota; kingdom Metazoa; phylum Arthropoda; class Insecta; order Diptera; family Syrphidae; genus Brachypalpus; species Brachypalpus laphriformis. The sequence continues at coordinate 122,737,583 of OX246754.1, read as the reverse complement.
CCAAAAAAAATATTTCGGCATCGTGAAATCCGCAAAGTCAACAGTTCCCCGTGTCGGTAATATGAATCAGTTCCACTGTATCATGGAAAACGTTTGAATCGGATTTTCCCGATTAAAATGGCATTTTTCATCCGCATCAAAATCATTGCGGATGGCTTGGCTGCCGCACGTTGTCTTCTTTGTTTGCAAAAATGTAAGTGAAATTAAAAGAATCACCAAACATTGCGAAAAATATGACGAAAAGGCCACCAGAACAGGTGAAAAAGTTTTGGAACGATCTTCGGCTTGAGCTGAACAAGTATATGGCCCAGTAAGCGAGTGGAAAAAGGTAAGAGATTCTAACGTCACATAATACATGGTACCAACTCTTTTGTAAAATATTTCAGGCTTGGCGCGACCACAAATCGTATCTGAAGAAGAAACTCGCATACAACAAGCAGATGTCAGCAACGGTGGTGGCCCATATAAAATTCAACAGTTCACAGCTGATGAGGAGGAACTAGTTGCTCTCATTCAACTGAGAGAGTCGGCTGAGGGGATTGACGGAGCTTCGTATTTTGCCTGGTACATGAAGCACAACCGGTCACAGCTCCTTCTTTGGACCATCTCCCAGACGAATCTCAAATTGCTTCATCAACACAACATCAACGACACATTCAGACACTGATGAGTTAATTCCATAAGCTGCCCCAACATTGTTCATCCAAATTCCAGGATAAAAAGAAGGCACCAATGGTTCTTCTGGAAAAACAAATTAATATTCAAGAGAAAAAAAAAATGTAGCTATAAAAATTTTTATTGATAAATAAAAGACAGCTGTTCGACAGTGAAACTACCTTTCCCCAATGCCTGTCAATAAGGAGACGTTCTCGGCGGATTCCACGATAGCAATAGAAAGTGAAAGGGAATCGAATAGGTGAAGTGAAACTTAAATCCGATGGATTCCACTATAGGGGTGATTGCCTGCTCCACTAACGTCAGAGAAGAACCACTGTCAAGGAAAGCAGAGGTGTTAATTGGCTTACTGTTCGCATGTAAAACTACCGGAACAATCCTGAACACCACGTTCGCTCCATCGCTCTGCTGATGAGCATTATACGGCTTCTGTTGAGTTTGCTTCATGTTATCCGCTTTCGTTCGCAGCAGATGATGTACTCCGGACTCCGGCCTTCGGTATTTGGAACGCTTGCGATGCGTCAAAAAGTGCTCGCAGATACTACTGCTTTTCACTGGATCCCATCTTTCCTCATTTGAAAGTTCTTTAAACTTGTTGCATTTTAGTAGCTTGTGGTCTTCCTCACATTCAGAGACATATTCCTGATGCACATTCCGACGCTGAGCCGCCGCATGCGCTACGGATCTCTCTTTTTTTTTTTTTATAATTTGCGCGCACTCATAGGGTTATGAATACCTTTAACATGCTTACACACAGTGCGGGCGTTGGAAAGGATGGATAGAGAGAGAGAGAGAAAGATTTTGGTGTTGTGGTTCTTGAAGCTCAGTTGTTTATGCTTCAGCTATTCTCCGGGGGTGGCGTCCAGATAACTGGGGAGATTTTTTGTTACTATTGTCATTGCTTCTGATTCACAGTACTTTTTTCCCTATAATCGATGTCAAGGGCAAATCATCATCAACAGAGCGAACAATTTTTCCAGCCACATGACCAAGCTACTGCCAGTGTTATGCCTTCGCAGTAGTGTTCACACAAGCTTTCGCAAATGATCGGACTGACTTTGTATATTTCATGAGAAATAAATAAATGCTTGCTGACATCAGGATTTGAACCATGAACCATTAGCGTGGCAATTGACGACGTTACCACTACACCATTGCCACCCTTTGGGGCATTCTTCACCTCTGCCGACTCGGAGACATGTTAGTTTAGTTAAGTTAGTTAATATGACTTTTATTTCATGAAAAAAAATAAAAAATTAATTCCATTTTCCAGTGAATACGATTTTGATTCACTTTCTAAAATTAACAAAATTTTCGAAATTAACAATCTGCTTCAGATTCAGAGCAAAGCCGATGACACAACTGATGGGCAATCTACCAGCCAGAACAGCAATATCCAGGCCGTTTACGTACGCGGGAGTAGATTACGCGGGTCACATAGACGTGATGACGTGGAAGGGGCGCAATGCGAAGCTGTTAAAGGAAGAACATGTTTGGTCCTATCGAGCCAACAAGAACAAAGTGCAAAAAATAAAGAAAAACAATAGAGTGTGGTGCAGTACACTCTGCAAAAAAAATGAATTTCCAGAAAAAAAAATTTTTCGGTTTCAAATAATTTTATTCAACACGGTGCTTATTTGTTTCTTATTTCAAACATTTTTTTTTTCACAAAAGTGTGTGTGTGTGTGTGTGCGCGGTTTTAAAAAAAAAAAGACTAAATTAAAAAAAACAATCCATTTTGGAGAGCTGCCATCAGAAGACCCGTCGGAGACTGCAGTGGACAGCGGCAATAGCAGACGTCAGTGGACAACGGCATCAGAAGACTCCAGTGCACAACAGGAGAAGCTTTCAACACATTCCAGGCGGCTGGCGAATAAAGCGCAATGAGTCGATTTCTCTTCTTCCCTATTTGTATTTTATTGGGTTTATAAAATTACCGTGGGAAAATGTTTGTTAAGCTGCAAAAGAATGTCCTTCTACGGATAAAGAAGGACCACGAACATTTTTGTAAGGCAGATGTACAACGGTTAAAAAGGGAGAATTACCTGAGAACTCGCCTGAACATGTTGGAGGATTTGTTTTCATCGTCCAACAAATACAACGATACAACAAATACAACGACAAATACATCGGCGCTGGAAAGGTTGAACCCGAGCTGGAAAAGGAAGACTTCGCGGAGATGCATCTGAAAATCCAAGAAATTTATATTGAGTATAGGGTGGATATTCTAGATGCGATTGACAAACTTCCAAAACCTGCCTCTACCGAAGCAGCTAATAAGAATGCGAAACCGTCACTCTTAAATGAAGACCATGGGAAGGATCACGCCCACATTGAGCTGAGGTTGCCAAAAATAAACCTACCAAACTTCGCTGGTGGTTACGAAACCTGGAGTTCATTCCACGATCTGTTCATGTCCCTTATCCACACGAATGCCTGACTGACGGACGTGCAGAGACTTCACTATTTGAAGTCCAATGTGAGTGGTGAGGCCGAACGGTTACTGCAACATCTGTCGATTGATAAGGGAAATTATAAGCGAGCGTGGACAATTTTGGTGGAGCGCTACGATCATACCAGGGTTTTAGTCAACACACAGTTTAAGTTGTTATTTGGGCAAGTCGCAATTACCAAGGATTCAGCCGAAAGCGTAAAGCGTCTGCTAGACACTTCTAGGCAGATTATCCACTCGTTAGAAAATTTAGGTCTTCCAATAGCACATTGGGATGCAATTCTCACCTACATTATTGTCCAGAAGCTATCCTCGACAACACATCAGCTATGGGAAGAGAGATTAGGTGCAAAGAAGGAATTGCCTATATTGAAAGATTTTTTGAGTTTTTAGAATGTCGCTGTCGCTCACTTGAGGTGCTGGATCAGCAGTCGAGTATCAGCAGCAAGTCAGGTCAGAGCAGGTCATGGTCGCAACAGGTGTTTCACACTCAGCAAACACACAGGGGTAAAATAATTTGTAGAGTTTGTCAAAAGAGCCAACATTCACTGAGGGAGTGCAAAAGGTTCTTGCAGATGGATGCAACTCGCAGGCGTCAAGCAGTGTACGACGCCAAGGTGTGTGAGAACTGCCTAGCTTACAGCCATTTTAAGCAAAGGTGTCCCAGCTCTAAGTGCTGCTACTTTTGCAAGCAGCGCCTCCACACATTACTGCATGATGCTCCACACAATCCCGAGCACACTCATCCATCAACTCTTAGCACCCCTTATGCACCAACAACACATAGGTCCAACACTGTTTCACAAAACCAACAGCAACACATTAACAACACAAGGCACCCACAGACACACACTTACCAATTATCCGCTACAAATCCTAATGCGCCAGAGTTCCAACCGCAAGTCCAGCAGCAGCTATTAACAAGCTCCCATCTCAATAACTACCACGTCCACACCAACACTCAGGTATTGCTGGCCACAGCTTTAGTTACCGTGAAGACAGCAGCGGGAGGTAATTTGACTTTGAGGGCTCTGATGGATCCAGGATCGGAGGCGTCCTTCATCACAGAAGCAGCCGTTCAGCGGCTAAGCCTAAAGATGAGGAGAACATTTGTCGAAGTTAGTGAGCTGGGAAAGGTCAGCAGTGGAGCAACCCATAAGGTAGTGGACCTTACCTTCGAGTCACTGACCTCGAATTTCGCAGGTACAATGCGAGCATTAGTCTTCAAGTCCCTGACTGGGCTTCTCCCGGCCCAGAAAATTAATTTCGGCAAATGGCAGCATTTGGAGGGCTTACCATTGGCAGATCCTACATTCAATCTACCCGCCAAAGTAGATTTACTGCTCGGCAGTGACATCTACGCAAAAATCATCCGATATCATCAGGTCGAACGAACTTTGAGGTCCAGTGGCACAAAACACCCATTTAGGATGGATCTTGCTGGGAAAGGTTCCCTGTGAAGTCCAAAGGCCACTACATAGCTTCCTGAGCCAGGTAGATCTCGACACAACACTTCGAAGGTTCTGGGAGGTTGAAGAAGAAGCATATGAGAAATACGAAGCTGAAGAAGATAAGGTTTGTGAGGAACATTTCTTATCAAACACAAGGCGCTTACCCAATGGCCGTTATGAAGTCCGGTTGCCATTTAAGGATGGTAAATACCCACATATGGGTCCGTCTAAGCAAGGTGCAGTTAGGCGTTTTCTACAATTGGAGAAGAGGCTCCAAGTAACCCAACACTACACAAGGAATATTCCAAATGTATGTAAAGATTTAAATGCCGATTCAGATTTATGTTTTCTAATTATATTTTATTTAACAAATCAAGATCGATAATAACGCAAATTCAAAAAAATTATAGATAAGGGTTTAAAGAAAAAAAGTTAGCAGAAACGACTTTATAACAGCGACTCAAACAACTTCTAATCTACTGAGTTAACTACTGCTTCCAACAACTGTGCTCGATGAGAGCTCGACAGCAACTCTGACTTTCGCTTAACGTTAAACTTTCCAAAACCATTGCAGCTTAGCTCTCCTTCACACACTTAGGTTAATTACTGTGGAATCACCAACACCGCTACCGTACTTTTACACTCGGCCATCCTGAACTTCGTCATCTGACCCCGATGACAAAAGTTCCTCGTTTTCTGTGACGTACTTCCATAGCTTCATGTGGTCGCAACTGGTAGCTGTAGTGATAGGCCCTTCGACTTGCGCTGCTTTTCTTACATCGTAACGCCCATTTCGCTTGACCTTAGTGACTTCATATGGGCCAAGGTATTCGCTCGCCAACTTCCTCCTTGTATCCATATTCGCTTTTGCGCTTTCTGTCGTAATTCTTCTTGTATGTTGTTTGCGCATGTTGTTTCTGCTTCCTGGCTTCTTCACGCGTCTTCTGTCTTCGTTGTCAAAATTCTCCAACATCTCTTGCTCAAGCAGTTCAGCGATTTGTTTATTTATTTCATTCTTCAATTTAATGCCGAACATTAATTAAAACGGCGATACTTTTGTCGAACTGTGGACACGTGCGTTGATTGCCTTCTGCACTTTTGCCACAAACGTATACCATTTCAACGGTTCACCTGACGATAGCTTCGCTGTAATCGATAAAATCGACCTGTTCACGTGCTCTATTTGTCCATTGCCTCTTGCAATACCTGTTGTATTCAATACGTGTTCAATACCATTTGCTTTCATGTACTCCTCGAATGCTTTCGAGGTGAATGCTGATCCTCGGTCGCTAACCACTCGAATGGGTGCACCAAATATGACAGACCATTCGTTAAACTTTTTCAGCACTTCTTCGTATCCAGTTGATTTAGTAGGGTACAGCCACACAAATTTTGTAAATCCGTCCACCATCACAAAAATGTACTTGTACTGTTTTGACGTAGCGTCCATAGGACCAAGGTGATCGATATGCAGTGTATGTAACGCCTTGTCTCCTTTGTCTATGCAGTGTAAGTAGCCCTCCTTTTTGCCAAACTTCTTGTTGTATATTATGCACTTGATGCAACTGTTGATAAACTGACTGACTTTGCCCTCAAGATGCGGTATCTAGTAGCTTTAATGAATGGCATGAATAGTTTTTTGAACTGCAAAGTGGCCATCGTTATGCGCGTCTGCAATAATTTCGCGCTCCATCGACTTAGGTACAGCCAACAGATCATTACCATTTACAGTTTTGTATATGAGACCTCCTTTAAATTTGAAATTTTCATATGGTCGACTGATGAGGATTTCTGCTACAGCTTTAATATGTGCGTCGTTCTGCTGAGCTTTCTTTATACGCGCTGATACCTCTGAAGAAATTGCCAGTATATTTTGAGGATGACGGCTGAGACAGTCGACATGTTTCATCCTTTCGCCAGGCTGATGTTCCACGTCAAAGTCAAAGTCTTGAAGATATAGAATCCATTGCGTTACTTCTCGCGGGACATCTTTCTTGTTCGTTGTTTGCTTGAACGCTGCGCAATCTGTAACAAACTTGAAGTGAATGCCAAGCAAATAATGGCGAAATTTCCTTAAGGCAAGGTATGCGGGTTTGACTTCTAACACATAACTGTGCCGCTGTGACTCCTGCAGAGACTTCTTCTTGCTCCAGAAAAATACGGAGTGTAGCTGACCTTCGAACATTTGCAACAGCGCCAAACCCGTCCTTTGATGCATCAGTGTGAACTTCAGTACTTGCATTTCTCGCGTAAATCTTCAACACTGGTTCTCCTGTAAGCGCATCTTTCAATTGCTTAATCGACTTGAGCTCGGCTGGCCCCATCTGGAACAGTACATCTTTACGCAACAAGTTTGTCAATGGACGAGCGATTTGTGCATAACCTTTTATGAACCTTCTAAAGAAGCCAGTTAGGCCTAAAAACGATTGCACAGATTTCACGTTCTTGGGCACTGGAAACCTGCTAACGGCGGTTGTTTTTTCTCTGCCTGGTCGTATATGCCCTTTCTCAACTGTATGCCCCAGAAAGTCGACCGTCTTTTGGAGGAAATGACAATTTTGCCATTTAATTTTCAGTCCATACTTTGCTGCTTCGGTTAATACTCTCTTCATTTTACAAAGGCACTCATCAGCTGACACAGCGTGAATAATAATATCATCCATGTACAGCTCCATCATGTCTTGGTTGATCAAACGTATGAACACAGCTGGTGAGTTGCAAAAGCCAAACGGTGCTCTGTTAAACTCGAATAAACCGTATATTTTTTGGTAGACTCCTCAACCGGCACATGGAAGAACCCATTTTCCAGGTCCATGACTGTAAAATATTTGGCATTCTGCAACTTTTCCAGTACGTCGTCTATCAGTGGGACTGTAAAGCAATCTTTGAGTACCATGGTGTTAAGCTTTCGAAAATCCACACATACGCGGTAAGAGCAGTCTTTCTTCTTAACAACGATAACTCTGCTGGCAACATTAGACGTAGATTTGCGTATAATGCCTTTTTCAAGCCATTCGCCAATCTGTTTCTGTACTGCTTCAGCTTCATCAACTGGGAGACGACTTGTTGCTTGATGAAATGGTTTAACTTCTCCATCTGGCACAATCCTCAACTTAACAGGGCATTCTATACTTGCCTCGAATGGCTGATAATTCTCGATCATCTTTTGGACAACGTCCTTATACTGTGGAGGAGTATCAATATCAGTACTTGATTCAACAATGTTATAAATAATTATCTGATTATTCTCCCTCAAAATTTCCTCCTCTAACAAAGGAGAAAATTGATAACCATTTTTGCCTGATGTAAAGTAGAACTTTTTTGTGAAGTCATGTCCAAGTAGCGCTTCACATTCAACTGTATCGTCTGGGACCACAACAAACTTTTGCATAGTCTGCATGCCGTCGACTGCAACCTCAGCTTTGAAATGCCCAATCAGATTTGTTTTTTTGTTACCCAGGCCACATAGAAACGAAAAACTCTTGTGCAAATTGACATTTTTAAGTTGTTTGTAGACACGGTCCTTCATGATTGTCACATCCGAGCCTGTGTCAACCAAGCATTCAACTTTGACGTTTTTGACCATTATTTCCTTTAAGCGATTACGATCAACAACAACGTTAACGCTTTTCATTGATCGAGGACAAGCTGTGGAGATGTGTCCACTCTGGTTACATTTGAAGCATTTCTGTTCTGCTCGACAGTCTTTGCGCAGATGTTCAGTAGATCCACAGTTATAAGAGTGATTCTTTTTATCAGAGCGTATGTACCCGTTTTTCCTGGCACTACTATTCTGCTGTTTATCTGCTTTATCATTTTCGTTTATACGCTCAAAAATATCGTACTTCTCTTTGAGTTCTTTAAATGATTTGCAGCTGTACAAATTGTATTTGATTTTGGTTTTAATGTTCAAACCGTCCACAATATTGCGTATAACGGACTCCGTGTCAACGCCAAAAAGTGCAGCAACTTTTTTCATATGTAAAACGTACTCGTGGAAACTTTCTTCCTTGCGCTTTTTCCTCTCACTTAACTGTTTATGAATTTCTGCACTACTATATGTGCGGTCAAATTCGTTCTCCAGTAACAAACGTAGTTCTCGATACTCAAACACAGACACCGATTCCAGGAACAGTTTGGCCGTATTCGTCATCTTGCCTCGTGCTTGCACATACTTCTGCTTTTCACTCATACCATAGGCATCGGCATTCTGCTCAAAATTTTGAAACCAATGTTTGACTGGAATCGTCTCTCCATCGAAGTCTGGAATAATTTTTGCAAAATTTTCAACTGAAACTTTCGAATCGTTTTGTTTTAGTTCGTCTGCTTGAATTTTTAAAGTGAGCAATTGAATAACCTGTTGCAAGCTCTCATTATTCTGCTCGCCCGATTGCTGTGTATTCGACCCAGTACTTTTTTCGACTTTTCCCATTTCTCTTCCTTTAGCGGAGCTAGACGCTGACTCAGTTTCGCGTTCGTTTTGGTTTTTTCCGTCCTCCTCACCCATCGTTGCTGTCCTTTGCTGTGCTTGTGACCGCGTATTATACTGTTGCCTCAGTTTCACTTTTGCTGGAGTAGACGCTTCTTTTATTTCCGTTGTTTGTGGCCGTTTACTTTCGTCTACCTCCACCCTCGCAACCTGTTTCGTTTTCTTCGCACACCAAAGCTCTTGTTTTTTTTATATAGTACGAATGACCCGACGGTTGAGCCCCCAAATGTGAAGATTTAAATGCCGATTCAGATTTATGTTTTCTAATTATATTTTATTTAACAAATCAAGATCGATAATAACGCAAATTCAAAAAAATGATAGATAAGGGTTTAAAGAAAAAAGTTAGCAGAAACGACTTTATAACAGCGACTCAAACAACTTCTAATCTACTGAGTTAACTACTGCTTCCAACAACTGTGCTCGATGAGAGCTCGACAGCAACTCTGACTTTCGCTTAACGTTAAACTTTCCAAAACCATTGCAGCTTAGCTCTCCTTCACACACTTAGGTTAATTACTGTGGAATCACCAACACCGCTACCGTACTTTTACACTCGGCCATCCTGAACTTCGTCATCTGACCCCGATGACAAAAGTTCCTCGTTTTCTGTGACGTACTTCAATAGCTTCATGTGGTCGCAACTGGTAGCTGTAGTGATAGGCCCTTCGACTTGCGCTGCTTTTCTTACATCGTAACGCCCATTTCGCTTGACCTTAGTGACTTCATATGGGCCAAGGTATTCGCTCGCCAACTTCCTCCTTGTATCCATATTCGCTTTTGCGCTTTCTGTCGTAATTCTTCTTGTATGCTGTTTGCGCATGTTGTTTCTGCTTCCTGGCTTCTTCACGCGTCTTCTGTCGTTCGTTGTCAAAATTCTCCAACATCTCTTGCTCAAGCAGTTCAGCGATTTGTTTATTTATTTCATTCTTCAATTTAATGCCGAACATTAATTAAAACGGCGATACTTTTGTCGAACTGTGGACACGTGCGTTGATTGCCTTCTGCACTTTTGCCACAAACGTATACCATTTCAACGGTTCACCTGACGATAGCTTCGCTGTTATCGATAAAATCGACCTGTTCACGTGCTCTATTTGTCCATTGCCTCTTGCAATACCTGTTGTACTCAATACGTGGTCAATACCATTTGCTTTCATGTACTCCTCGAATGCTTTCGAGGTGAATGCTGATCCTCGGTCGCTAACCACTCGAATGGGTGCACCAAATATGACAGACCATTCGTTAAACTTTTTCAGCACTTCTTCGTATCCAGTTGATTTAGTAGGGTACAGCCACACAAATTTTGTAAATCCGTCCACCATCACAAAAATGTACTTGTACTGTTTTGACGTAGCGTCCATAGGACCAAGGTGATCGATATGCAGGGTATGTAACGCCTTGTCTCCTTTGTCTATGCAGTGTAAGTAGCCCTCCTTTTTGCCAAACTTCTTGTTGTATATTATGCACTTGATGCAACTGTTGATAAACTGACTGACTTTGCCCTCAAGATGCGGTATCCAGTAGCTTTAATGAATGGCATGAATAGTTTTTTGAACTGCAAAGTGGCCATCGTTATGCGCGTCTGCAATAATTTCGCGCTCCATCGACTTAGGTACAGCCAACAGATCATTACCATTTACAGTTTTGTATATGAGACCTCCTTTAAATTTGAAATTTTCATATGGTCGACTGATGAGGATTTCTGCTACAGCTTTAATATGTGCGTCGTTCTGCTGAGCTTTCTTTATACGCGCTGATACCTCTGAAGAAATTGCCAGTATATTTTGAGGATGACGGCTGAGACAGTCGACATGTTTCATCCTTTCGCCAGGCTGATGTTCCACGTCAAAGTCAAAGTCTTGAAGATATAGAATCCATTGCGTTACTTCTCGCGGGACATCTTTCTTGTTCGTTGTTTGCTTGAACGCTGCGCAATCTGTAACAAACTTGAAGTGAATGCCAAGCAAATAATGGCGAAATTTCCTTAAGGCAAGGTATGCGGGTTTGACTTCTAACACATAACTGTGCCGCTGTGACTCCTGCAGAGACTTCTTCTTGCTCCAGAAAAATACGGAGTGTAGCTGACCTTCGAACATTTGCAACAGCGCCAAACCCGTCCTTTGATGCATCAGTGTGAACTTCAGTACTTGCATTTCTCGCGTAAATCTTCAACACTGGTTCTCCTGTAAGCGCATCTTTCAATTGCTTAATCGACTTGAGCTCGGCTGGCCCCATCTGGAACAGTACATCTTTACGCAACAAGTTTGTCAATGGACGAGCGATTTGTGCATAACCTTTTATGAACCTTCTAAAGAAGCCAGTTAGGCCTAAAAACGATTGCACAAATTTCACGTTCTTGGGCACTGGAAACCTGCTAACGGCGGTTGTTTTTTCTCTGCCTGGTCGTATATGCCCTTTCTCAACTGTATGCCCCAGAAAGTCGACCGTCTTTTGGAGGAAATGACAATTTTGCCATTTCATTTTCAGTCCATACTTTGCTGCTTCGGTTAATACTCTCTCCATTTTACAAAGGCACTCATCAGCTGACACAGCGTGAATAATAATATCATCCATGTACAGCTCCATCATGTCTTGGTTGATCAAACGTATGAACACAGCTGGTGAGTTGCAAAAGCCAAACGGTGCTCTGTTAAACTCGAATAAACCGTATATTTTTTGGTCGACTCCTCAACCGGCACATGGAAGAACCCATTTTCCAGGTCCATGACTGTAAAATATTTGGCATTCTGCAACTTTTCCAGTACGTCGTCTATCAGTGGGACTGTAAAGCAATCTTTGAGTACCATGGTGTTAAGCTTTCGAAAATCCACACATACGCGGTAAGAGCCGTCTTTCTTCTTAACAACGACAACTCTGCTGGCAACATTAGACGTAGATTTGCGTATAATGCCTTTTTCAAGCCATTCGCCAATCTGTTTCTGTACTGCTTCAGCTTCATCAACTGGGAGACGACTTGGTGCTTGATGAAATGGTTTAACTTCTCCGTCTGGCACAATCCTCAACTTAACAGGGCATTCTATACTTGCCTCGAATGGCTGATAATTCTCGATCATCTTTTGGACAACGTCCTTATACTGTGGAGGAGTATCAATATCAGTACTTGATTCAACAATGTTATAAATAATTATCTGATTATTCTCCCTCAAAATTTCCTCCTCTAACAAAGGAGAAAATTGATAACCATTTTTGCCTGATGTAAAGTAGAACTTTTTTGTGAAGTCATGTCCAAGTAGCGCTTCACATTCAACTGTATCGTCTGGGACCACAACAAACTTTTGCATAGTCTGCATGCCGTCGACTGCAACCTCAGCTTTGAAATGCCCAATCAGATTTGTTTTTTTGTTACCCAGGCCACATAGAAACGAAAAACTCTTGTGCAAATTGACATTTTTAAGTTGTTTGTAGACACGGTCCTTCATGATTGTCACATCCGAGCCTGTGTCAACCAAGCATTCAACTTTGACGTTTTTGACCATTATTTCCTTTAAGCGATTACGATCAACAACAACGTTAACGCTTTTCATTGATCGAGGACAAGCTGTGGAGATGTGTCCACTCTGGTTACATTTGAAGCATTTCTGTTCTGCTCGACAGTCTTTGCGCAGATGTTCAGTAGATCCACAGTTATAAGAGTGATTCTTTTTATCAGAGCGTATGTACCCGTTTTTCCTGGCACTACTATTCTGCTGTTTATCTGCTTTATCATTTTCGTTTATACGCTCAAAAATATCGTACTCCTCTTTGAGTTCTTTAAATGATTTGCAGCTGTACAAATTGTATTTGATTTCGGTTTTAATGTTCAAACCGTCCACAATATAGCGTATAACGGACTCCGTGTCAACGCCAAAAAGTGCAGCAACTTTTTTCATATGTAAAACGTACTCGTGGAAACTTTCTTCCTTGCGCTTTTTGCTCTCACTTAACTGTTTATGAATTTCTGCACTGCTATATGTGCGGTCAAATTCGTTCTCCAGTAACAAACGTAGTTCTCGATACTCAAACACAGACACCGATTCCAGGAACAGTTTGGCCGTATTCGTCATCTTGCCTCGTGCTTGCACATACTTCTGCTTTTCACTCATACCATAGGCATCGGCATTCTGCTCAAAATTTTGAAACCAATGTTTGACTGGAATCGTCTCTCCATCGAAGTCTGGAATAATTTTTGCAAAATTTTCAACTGAAACTTTCGAATCGTTTTGTTTTAGTTCGTCTGCTTGAATTTTTAAAGTGAGCAATTGAATAACCTGTTGCAAGCTCTCATTATTCTGCTCGCCCGATTGCTGTGTATTCGACCCAGTACTTTTTTCGACTTTTCCCATTTCTCTTCCTTTAGCGGAGACGTTGACTCAGTTTCGCGTTCGTTTTGGTTTTTTCCGTCCTCCTCACCCATCGTTGCTGTCCTTTGCTGTGCTTGTGACCGCGTATTATACTGTTGCCTCAGTTTCACTTTTGCTGGAGTAGACGCTTCTTTTATTTCCGTTGTTTGTGGCCGTTTACTTTCGTCTACCTCCACCCTCGCAACCTGTTTCGTTTTCTTCGCACACCAAAGCTCTTGTTTTTTTTTATATAGTACGAATGACCCGACGGTTGAGCCCCCAAATGTGAAGATTTAAATGCCGATTCAGATTTATGTTTTCTAATTATATTTTATTTAACAAATCAAGATCGATAATAACGCAAATTCAAAAAAATGATAGATAAGGGTTTAAAGAAAAAAGTTAGCAGAAACGACTTTATAACAGCGACTCAAACAACTTCTAATCTACTGAGTTAACTACTGCTTCCAACAACTGTGCTCGATGAGAGCTCGACAGCAACTCTGACTTTCACTTAACGTTAAACTTTCCAAAACCATTGCAGCTTAGCTCTCCTTCACACACTTAGGTTAATTACTGTGGCATCACCAACACCGCTACCGTACTTTTACACTCGGCCATCCTGAACTTCGTCATCTGACCCCGATGACAAAAGTTCCTCGTTTTCTGTGACGTACTTCCATAGCTTCATGTGGTCGCAACTGGTAGCTGTAGTGATAGGCCCTTCGACTTGCGCTGCTTTTCTTACATCGTAACGCCCATTTCGCTTGACCTTAGTGACTTCATATGGGCCAAGGTATTCGCTCGCCAACTTCCTCCTTGTATCCATATTCGCTTTTGCGCTTTCTGTCGTAATTCTTCTTGTATGTTGTTTGCGCATGTTGTTTCTGCTTCCTGGCTTCTTCACGCGTCTTCTGTCGTTCGTTGTCAAAATTCTCCAACATCTCTTGCTCAAGCAGTTCAGCGATTTGTTTATTTATTTCATTCTTCAATTTAATGCCGAACATTAATTAAAACGGCGATACTTTTGTCGAACTGTGGACACGTGCGTTGATTGCCTTCTGCACTTTTGCCACAAACGTATACCATTTCAACGGTTCACCTGACGATAGCTTCGCTGTTATCGATAAAATCGACCTGTTCACGTGCTCTATTTGTCCATTGCCTCTTGCAATACCTGTTGTACTCAATACGTGGTCAATACCATTTGCTTTCATGTACTCCTCGAATGCTTTCGAGGTGAATGCTGATCCTCGGTCGCTAACCACTCGAATGGGTGCACCAAATATGACAGACCATTCGTTAAACTTTTTCAGCACTTCTTCGTATCCAGTTGATTTAGTAGGGTACAGCCACACAAATTTTGTAAATCCGTCCACCATCACAAAAATGTACTTGTACTGTTTTGACGTAGCGTCCATAGGACCAAGGTGATCGATATGCAGGGTATGTAACGCCTTGTCTCCTTTGTCTATGCAGTGTAAGTAGCCCTCCTTTTTGCCAAACTTCTTGTTGTATATTATGCACTTGATGCAACTGTTGATAAACTGACTGACTTTGCCCTCAAGATGCGGTATCCAGTAGCTTTAATGAATGGCATGAATAGTTTTTTGAACTGCAAAGTGGCCATCGTTATGCGCGTCTGCAATAATTTCGCGCTCCATCGACTTAGGTACAGCCAACAGATCATTACCATTTACAGTTTTGTATATGAGACCTCCTTTAAATTTGAAATTTTCATATGGTCGACTGATGAGGATTTCTGCTACAGCTTTAATATGTGCGTCGTTCTGCTGAGCTTTCTTTATACGCGCTGGTACCTCTGAAGAAATTGCCAGTATATTTTGAGGATGACGGCTGAGACAGTCGACATGTTTCATCCTTTCGCCAGGCTGATGTTCCACGTCAAAGTCAAAGTCTTGAAGATATAGAATCCATTGCGTTACTTCTCGCGGGACATCTTTCTTGTTCGTTGTTTGCTTGAACGCTGCGCAATCTGTAACAAACTTGAAGTGAATGCCAAGCAAATAATGGCGAAATTTCCTTAAGGCAAGGTATGCGGGTTTGACTTCTAACACATAACTGTGCCGCTGTGACTCCTGCAGAGACTTCTTCTTGCTCCAGAAAAATACGGAGTGTAGCTGACCTTCGAACATTTGCAACAGCGCCAAACCCGTCCTTTGATGCATCAGTGTGAACTTCAGTACTTGCATTTCTCGCGTAAATCTTCAACACTGGTTCTCCTGTAAGCGCATCTTTCAATTGCTTAATCGACTTGAGCTCGGCTGGCCCCATCTGGAACAGTACATCTTTACGCAACAAGTTTGTCAATGGACGAGCGATTTGTGCATAACCTTTTATGAACCTTCTAAAGAAGCCAGTTAGGCCTAAAAACGATTGCACAGATTTCACGTTCTTGGGCACTGGAAACCTGCTAACGGCGGTTGTTTTTTCTCTGCCTGGTCGTATATGCCCTTTCTCAACTGTATGCCCCAGAAAGTCGACCGTCTTTTGGAGGAAATGACAATTTTGCCATTTCATTTTCAGTCCATACTTTGCTGCTTCGGTTAATACTCTCTCCATTTTACAAAGGCACTTATCAGCTGACACAGCGTGAATAATAATATCATCCATGTACAGCTCCATCATGTCTTGGTTAATCAAACGTATGAACACAGCTGGTGAGTTGCAAAAGCCAAACGGTGCTCTGTTAAACTCGAATAAACCGTATATTTTTTGGTCGACTCCTCAACCGGCACATGGAAGAACCCATTTTCCAGGTCCATGACTGTAAAATATTTGGCATTCTGCAACTTTTCCAGTACGTCGTCTATCAGTGGGACTGTAAAGCAATCTTTGAGTACCATGGTGTTAAACTTTCGAAAATCCACACATACGCGGTAAGAGCCGTCTTTCTTCTTAACAACGACAACTCTGCTGGCAACATTAGACGTAGATTTGCGTATAATGCCTTTTTCAAGCCATTCGCCAATCTGTTTCTGTACTGCTTCAGCTTCATCAACTGGGAGACGACTTGGTGCTTGACGAAATGGTTTAACTTCTCCGTCTGGCACAATCCTCAACTTAACAGGGCATTCTATACTTGCCTCGAATGGCTGATAATTCTCGATCATCTTTTGGACAACGTCCTTATACTGTGGAGGAGTATCAATATCAGTACTTGATTCAACAATGTTATAAATAATTATCTGATTATTCTCCCTCAAAATTTCCTCCTCTAACAAAGGAGAAAATTGATAACCATTTTTGCCTGATGTAAAGTAGAACTTTTTTGTGAAGTCATGTCCAAGTAGCGCTTCACATTCAACTGTATCGTCTGGGACCACAACAAACTTTTGCATAGTCTGTATGCCGTCGACTGCAACCTCAGCTTTGAAATGCCCAATCAGATTTGTTTTTTTGTTACCCAGGCCACATAGAAACGAAAAACTCTTGTGCAAATTGACATTTTTAAGTTGTTTGTAGACACGGTCCTTCATGATTGTCACATCCGAGCCTGTGTCAACCAAGCATTCAACTTTGACGTTTTTGACCATTATTTCCTTTAAGCGATTACGATCAACAACAACGTTAACGCTTTTCATTGATCGAGGACAAGCTGTGGAGATGTGTCCACTCTGGTTACATTTGAAGCATTTCTGTTCTGCTCGACAGTCTTTGCGCAGATGTTCAGTAGATCCACAGTTATAAGAGTGATTCTTATATTAAGAGCGTATGTACCCGTTTTTCCTGGCACTACTATTCTGCTGTTTATCTGCTTTATCATTTTCGTTTATACGCTCAAAAATATCGTACTTCTCTTTGAGTTCTTTAAATGATTTGCAGCTGTACAAATTGTATTTGATTTCGGTTTTAATGTTCAAACCGTCCACAATATAGCGTATAACGGACTCCGTGTCAACGCCAAAAAGTGCAGCAACTTTTTTCATATGTAAAACGTACTCGTGGAAACTTTCTTCCTTGCGCTTTTTGCTCTCACTTAACTGTTTATGAATTTCTGCACTGCTATATGTGCGGTCAAATTCGTTCTCCAGTAACAAACGTAGTTCTCGATACTCAAACACAGACACCGATTCCAGGAACAGTTTGGCCGTATTCGTCATCTTGCCTCGTGCTTGCACATACTTCTGCTTTTCACTCATACCATAGGCATCGGCATTCTGCTCAAAATTTTGAAACCAATGTTTGACTGGAAACGTCTCTCCATCGAAGTCTGGAATAATTTTTGCAAAATTTTCAACTGAAACTTTCGAATCGTTTTGTTTTAGTTCGTCTGCTTGAATTTTTAAAGTGAGCAATTGAATAACCTGTTGCAAGCTCTCATTATTCTGCTCGCCCGATTGCTGTGTATTCGACCCAGTACTTTTTTCGACTTTTCCCATTTCTCTTCCTTTAGCGGAGCTAGACGCTGACTCAGTTTCGCGTTCGTTTTGGTTTTTTCCGTCCTCCTCACCCATCGTTGCTGTCCTTTGCTGTGCTTGTGACCGCGTATTATACTGTTGCCTCAGTTTCACTTTTGCTGGAGTAGACGCTTCTTTTATTTCCGTTGTTTGTGGCCGTTTACTTTCGTCTACCTCCACCCTCGCAACCTGTTTCGTTTTCTTCGCACACCAAAGCTCTTGTTTTTTTTATATAGTACGAATGACCCGACGGTTGAGCCCCCAAATGTGAAGATTTAAATGCCGATTCAGATTTATGTTTTCTAATTATATTTTATTTAACAAATCAAGATCGATAATAACGCAAATTCAAAAAAATGATAGATAAGGGTTTAAAGAAAAAAGTTAGCAGAAACGACTTTATAACAGCGACTCAAACAACTTCTAATCTACTGAGTTAACTACTGCTTCCAACAACTGTGCTCGATGAGAGCTCGACAGCAACTCTGACTTTCGCTTAACGTTAAACTTTCCAAAACCATTGCAGCTTAGCTCTCCTTCACACACTTAGGTTAATTACTGTGGAATCACCAACACCGCTACCGTACTTTTACACTCGGCCATCCTGAACTTCGTCATCTGACCCCGATGACAAAAGTTCCACGTTTTCTGTGACGTACTTCCATAGCTTCATGTGGTCGCAACTGGTAGCTGTAGTGATAGGCCCTTCGACTTGCGCTGCTTTTCTTACATCGTAACGCGCATTTCGCTTGACCTTAGTGACTTCATATGGGCCAAGGTATTCGCTCGCCAACTTCCTCCTTGTATCCATATTCGCTTTTGCGCTTTCTGTCGTAATTCTTCTTGTGTGTTGTTTGCGCATGTTGTTTCTGCTTCCTGGCTTCTTCACGCGTCTTCTGTCGTTCGTTGTCAAAATTCTCCAACATCTCTTGCTCAAGCAGTTCAGCGATTTGTTTATTTATTTCATTCTTCAATTTAATGCCGAACATTAATTAAAACGGCGATACTTTTGTCGAACTGTGGACACGTGCGTTGATTGCCTTCTGCACTTTTGCCACAAACGTATACCATTTCAACGGTTCACCTGACGATAGCTTCGCTGTTATCGATAAAATCGACCTGTTCACGTGCTCTATTTGTCCATTGCCTCTTGCAATACCTGTTGTACTCAATACGTGTTCAATACCATTTGCTTTCATGTACTCCTCGAATGCTTTCGAGGTGAATGCTGATCCTCGGTCGCTAACCACTCGAATGGGTGCACCAAATATGACAGACCATTCGTTAAACTTTTTCAGCACTTCTTCGTATCCAGTTGATTTAGTAGGGTACAGCCACACAAATTTTGTAAATCCGTCCACCATCACAAAAATGTACTTGTACTGTTTTGACGTAGCGTCCATAGGACCAAGGTGATCGATATGCAGGGTATGTAACGCCTTGTCTCCTTTGTCTATGCAGTGTAAGTAGCCCTCCTTTTTGCCAAACTTCTTGTTGTATATTATGCACTTGATGCAACTGTTGATAAACTGACTGACTTTGCCCTCAAGATGCGGTATCCAGTAGCTTTAATGAATGGCATGAATAGTTTTTTGAACTGCAAAGTGGCCATCGTTATGCGCGTCTGCAATAATTTCGCGCTCCATCGACTTAGGTACAGCCAACAGATCATTACCATTTACAGTTTTGTATATGAGACCTCCTTTAAATTTGAAATTTTCATATGGTCGACTGATGAGGATTTCTGCTACAGCTTTAATATGTGCGTCGTTCTGCTGAGCTTTCTTTATACGCGCTGATACCTCTGAAGAAATTGCCAGTATATTTTGAGGATGACGGCTGAGACAGTCGACATGTTTCATCCTTTCGCCAGGCTGATGTCTTGAAGTCTTGAAGATATAGAATCCATTGCGTTACTTCTCGCGGGACATCTTTCTTGTTCGTTGTTTGCTTGAACGCTGCGCAATCTGTAACAAACTTGAAGTGAATGCCAAGCAAATATTGGCGAAATTTCCTTAAGGCAAGGTATGCGGGTTTGACTTCTAACACATAACTGTGCCGCTGTGACTCCTGCAGAGACTTCTTCTTGCTCCAGAAAAATACGGAGTGTAGCTGACCTTCGAACATTTGCAACAGCGCCAAACCCGTCCTTTGATGCATCAGTGTGAACTTCAGTACTTGCATTTCTCGCGTAAATCTTCAACACTGGTTCTCCTGTAAGCGCATCTTTCAATTGCTTAATCGACTTGAGCTCGGCTGGCCCCATCTGGAACAGTACATCTTTACGCAACAAGTTTGTCAATGGACGAGCGATTTGTGCATAACCTTTTATGAACCTTCTAAAGAAGCCAGTTAGGCCTAAAACCGATTGCACAGATTTCACGTTCTTGGGCACTGGAAACCTGCTAACGGCGGTTGTTTTTTCTCTGCCTGGTCGTATATGCCCTTTCTCAACTGTATGCCCCAGAAAGTCGACCGTCTTTTGGAGGAAATGACAATTTTGCCATTTCATTTTCAGTCCATACTTTGCTGCTTCGGTTAATACTCTCTCCATTTTACAAAGGCACTCATCAGCTGACACAGCGTGAATAATAATATCATCCATGTACAGCTCCATCATGTCTTGGTTGATCAAACGTATGAACACAGCTGGTGAGTTGCAAAAGCCAAACGGTGCTCTGTTAAACTCGAATAAACCGTATATTTTTTGGTCGACTCCTCAACCGGCACATGGAAGAACCCATTTTCCAGGTCCATGACTGTAAAATATTTGGCATTCTGCAACTTTTCCAGTACGTCGTCTATCAGTGGGACTGTAAAGCAATCTTTGAGTACCATGGTGTTAAGCTTTCGAAAATCCACACATACGCGGTAAGAGCCGTCTTTCTTCTTAACAACGACAACTCTGCTGGCAACATTAGACGTAGATTTGCGTATAATACCTTTTTCAAGCCATTCGCCAATCTGTTTCTGTACTGCTTCAGCTTCATCAACTGGGAGACGACTTGGTGCTTGATGAAATGGTTTAACTTCTCCGTCTGGCACAATCCTCAACTTAACAGGGCATTCTATACTTGCCTCGAATGGCTGATAATTCTCGATCATCTTTTGGACAACGTCCTTATACTGTGGAGGAGTATCAATATCAGTACTTGATTCAACAATGTTATAAATAATTATCTGATTATTCTCCCTCAAAATTTCCTCCTCTAACAAAGGAGAAAATTGATAACCATTTTTGCCTGATGTAAAGTAGAACTTTTTTGTGAAGTCATGTCCAAGTAGCGCTTCACATTCAACTGTATCGTCTGGGACCACAACAAACTTTTGCATAGTCTGCATGCCGTCGACTGCAACCTCAGCTTTGAAATGCCCAATCAGATTTGTTTTTTTGTTACCCAGGCCACATAGAAACGAAAAACTCTTGTGCAAATTGACATTTTTAAGTTGTTTGTAGACACGGTCCTTCATGATTGTCACATCCGAGCCTGTGTCAACCAAGCATTCAACTTTGACGTTTTTGACCATTATTTCCTTTAAGCGATTACGATCAACAACAACGTTAACGCTTTTCATTGATCGATGACAAACTGTGGAGATGTGTCCACTCTGGTTACATTTGAAGCATTTCTGTTCTGCTCGACAGTCTTTGCGCAGATGTTCAGTAGATCCACAGTTATAAGAGTGATTCTTTTTATCAGAGCGTATGTACCCGTTTTTCCTGGCACTACTATTCTGCTGTTTATCTGCTTTATCATTTTCGTTTATACGCTCAAAAATATCGTACTTCTCTTTGAGTTCTTTAAATGATTTGCAGCTGTACAAATTGTATTTGATTTCGGTTTTAATGTTCAAACCGTCCACAATATAGCGTATAACGGACTCCGTGTCAACGCCAAAAAGTGCAGCAACTTTTTTCATATGTAAAACGTACTCGTGGAAACTTTCTTCCTTGCGCTTTTTCCTCTCACTTAACTGTTTATGAATTTCTGCACTGCTTTATGTGCGGTCAAATTCGTTCTCCAGTAACAAACGTAGTTCTCGATACTCAAACACAGACACCGATTCCAGGAACAGTTTGGCCGTATTCGTCATCTTGCCTCGTGCTTGCACATACTTCTGCTTTTCACTCATACCATAGGCATCGGCATTCTGCTCAAAATTTTGAAACCAATGTTTGACTGGAATCGTCTCTCCATCGAAGTCTGGAATAATTTTTGCAAAATTTTCAACTGAAACTTTCGAATCGTTTTGTTTTAGTTCGTCTGCTTGAATTTTTAAAGTGAGCAATTGAATAACCTGTTGCAAGCTCTCATTATTCTGCTCGCCCGATTGCTGTGTATTCGACCCAGTACTTTTTTCGACTTTTCCCATTTCTCTTCCTTTAGCGGAGCTAGACGTTGACTCAGTTTCGCGTTCGTTTTGGTTTTTTCCGTCCTCCTCACCCATCGTTGCTGTCCTTTGCTGTGCTTGTGACCGCGTATTATACTGTTGCCTCAGTTTCACTTTTGCTGGAGTAGACGCTTCTTTTATTTCCGTTGTTTGTGGCCGTTTACTTTCGTCTACCTCCACCCTCGCAACCTGTTTCGTTTTCTTCGCACACCAAAGCTCTTGTTTTTTTTATATAGTACGAATGACCCGACGGTTGAGCCCCCAAATGTGAAGATTTAAATGCCGATTCAGATTTATGTTTTCTAATTATATTTTATTTAACAAATCAAGATCGATAATAACGCAAATTCAAAAAAATGATAGATAAGGGTTTAAAGAAAAAAGTTAGCAGAAACGACTTTATAACAGCGACTCAAACAACTTCTAATCTACTGAGTTAACTACTGCTTCCAACAACTGTGCTTGATGAGAGCTCGACAGCAACTCTGACTTTCGCTTAACGTTAAACTTTCCAAAACCATTGCAGCTTAGCTCTCCTTCACATACTTAGGTTAATTACTGTGGAATCACCAACACCGCTACCGTACTTTTACACTCGGCCATCCTGAACTTCGTCATCTGACCCCGATGACAAAAGTTTCTCGTTTTCTGTGACGTACTTCCATAGCTTCATGTGGTCGCAACTGGTAGCTGTAGTGATAGGCCCTTCGACTTGCGCTGCTTTTCTTACATCGTAACGCCCATTTCGCTTGACCTTAGTGACTTCATATGGGCCAAGGTATTCGCTCGCCAACTTCCTCCTTGTATCCATATTCGCTTTTGCGCTTTCTGTCGTAATTCTTCTTGTATGTTGTTTGCGCATGTTGTTTCTGCTTCCTGGCTTCTTCACGCGTCTTCTGTCGTTCGTTGTCAAAATTCTCCAACATCTCTTGCTCAAGCAGTTCAGCGATTTGTTTATTTATTTCATTCTTCAATTTAATGCCGAACATTAATTAAAACGGCGATACTTTTGTCGAACTGTGGACACGTGCGTTGATTGCCTTCTGCACTTTTGCCACAAACGTATACCATTTCAACGGTTCACCTGACGATAGCTTCGCTGTTATCGATAAAATCGACCTGTTCACGTGCTCTATTTGTCCATTGCCTCTTGCAATACCTGTTGTACTCAATACGTGTTCAATACCATTTGCTTTCATATACTCCTCGAATGCTTTCGAGGTGAATGCTGATCCTCGGTCGCTAACCACTCGAATGGGTGCACCAAATATGACAGACCATTCGTTAAACTTTTTCAGCACTTCTTCGTATCCAGTTGATTTAGTAGGGTACAGCCACACAAATTTTGTAAATCCGTCCACCATCACAAAAATGTACTTGTACTGTTTTGACGTAGCGTCCATAGGACCAAGGTGATCGATATGCAGTGTATGTAACGCCTTGTCTCCTTTGTCTATACAGTGTAAGTAGCCCTCCTTTTTGCCAAACTTCTTGTTGTATATTATGCACTTGATGCAACTGTTGATAAACTGACTGACTTTGCCCTCAAGATGCGGTATCCAGTAGCTTTAATGAATGGCATGAATAGTTTTTTGAACTGCAAAGTGGCCATCGTTATGCGCGTCTGCAATAATTTCGCGCTCCATCGACTTAGGTACAGCCAACAGATCATTACCATTTACAGTTTTGTATATGAGACCTCCTTTAAATTTGAAATTTTCATATGGTCGACTGATGAGGATTTCTGCTACAGCTTTAATATGTGCGTCGTTCTGCTGAGCTTTCTTTATACGCGCTGATACCTCTGAAGAAATTGCCAGTATATTTTGAGGATGACGGCTGAGACAGTCGACATGTTTCATCCTTTCGCCAGGCTGATGTCTTGAAGTCTTGAAGATATAGAATCCATTGCGTTACTTCTCGCGGGACATCTTTCTTGTTCGTTGTTTGCTTGAACGCTGCGCAATCTGTAACAAACTTGAAGTGAATGCCAAGCAAATAATGGCGAAATTTCCTTAAGGCAAGGTATGCGGGTTTGACTTCTAACACATAACTGTGCCGCTGTGACTCCTGCAGAGACTTCTTCTTGCTCCAGAAAAATACGGAGTGTAGCTGACCTTCGAACATTTGCAACAGCGCCAAACCCGTCCTTTGATGCATCAGTGTGAACTTCAGTACTTGCATTTCTCGCGTAAATCTTCAACACTGGTTCTCCTGTAAGCGCATCTTTCAATTGCTTAATCGACTTGAGCTCGGCTGGCCCCATCTGGAACAGTACATCTTTACGCAACAAGTTTGTCAATGGACGAGCGATTTGTGCATAACCTTTTATGAACCTTCTAAAGAAGCCAGTTAGGCCTAAAACCGATTGCACAGATTTCACGTTCTTGGGCACTGGAAACCTGCTAACGGCGGTTGTTTTTTCTCTGCCTGGTCGTATATGCCCTTTCTCAACTGTATGCCCCAGAAAGTCGACCGTCTTTTGGAGGAAATGACAATTTTGCCATTTCATTTTCAGTCCATACTTTGCTGCTTCGGTTAATACTCTCTCCATTTTACAAAGGCACTCATCAGCTGACACAGCGTGAATAATAATATCATCCATGTACAGCTCCATCATGTCTTGGTTGATCAAACGTATGAACACAGCTGGTGAGTTGCAAAAGCCAAACGGTGCTCTGTTAAACTCGAATAAACCGTATATTTTTTGGTCGACTCCTCAACCGGCACATGGAAGAACCCATTTTCCAGGTCCATGACTGTAAAATATTTGGCATTCTGCAACTTTTCCAGTACGTCGTCTATCAGTGGGACTGTAAAGCAATCTTTGAGTACCATGGTGTTAAGCTTTCGAAAATCCACACATACGCGGTAAGAGCCGTCTTTCTTCTTAACAACGATAACTCTGCTGGCAACATTAGACGTAGATTTGCGTATAATGCCTTTTTCAAGCCATTCGCCAATCTGTTTCTGTACTGCTTCAGCTTCATCAACTGGGAGACGACTTGGTGCTTGATGAAATGGTTTAACTTCTCCGTCTGGCACAATCCTCAACTTAACAGGGCATTCTATACTTGCCTCGAATGGCTGATAATTCTCGATCATCTTTTGGACAACGTCCTTATACTGTGGAGGAGTATCAATATCAGTACTTGATTCAACAATGTTATAAATAATTATCTGATTATTCTCCCTCAAAATTTCCTCCTCTAACAAAGGAGAAAATTGATAACCATTTTTGCCTGATGTAAAGTAGAACTTTTTTGTGAAGTCATGTCTAAGTAGCGCTTCACATTCAACTGTATCGTCTGGGACCACAACAAACTTTTGCATAGTCTGCATGCCGTCGACTGCAACCTCAGCTTTGAAATGCCCAATCAGATTTGTTTTTTTGTTACCCAGGCCACATAGAAACGAAAAACTCTTGTGCAAATTGACATTTTTAAGTTGTTTGTAGACACGGTCCTTCATGATTGTCACATCCGAGCCTGTGTCAACCAAGCATTCAACTTTGACGTTTTTGACCATTATTTCCTTTAAGCGATTACGATCAACAACAACGTTAACGCTTTTCATTGATCGAGGACAAGCTGTGGAGATGTGTCCACTCTGGTTACATTTGAAGCATTTCTGTTCTGCTCGACAGTCTTTGCGCAGATGTTCAGTAGATCCACAGTTATAAGAGTGATTCTTTTTATCAGAGCGTATGTACCCGTTTTTCCTGGCACTACTATTCTGCTGTTTATCTGCTTTATCATTTTCGTTTATACGCTCAAAAATATCGTACTTCTCTTTGAGTTCTTTAAATGATTTGCAGCTGTACAAATTGTATTTGATTTCGGTTTTAATGTTCAAACCGTCCACAATATAGCGTATAACGGACTCCGTGTCAACGCCAAAAAGTGCAGCAACTTTTTTCATATGTAAAACGTACTCGTGGAAACTTTCTTCCTTGCGCTTTTTCCTCTCACTTAACTGTTTATGAATTTCTGCACTACTATATGTGCGGTCAAATTCGTTCTCCAGTAACAAACGTAGTTCTCGATACTTAAACACAGACACCGATTCCAGGAACAGTTTGGCCGTATTCGTCATCTTGCCTCGTGCTTGCACATACTTCTGCTTTTCACTCATACCATAGGCATCGGCATTCTGCTCAAAATTTTGAAACCAATGTTTGACTGGAATCGTCTCTCCATCGAAGTCTGGAATAATTTTTGCAAAATTTTCAACTGAAACTTTCGAATCGTTTTGTTTTAGTTCGTCTGCTTGAATTTTTAAAGTGAGCAATTGAATAACCTGTTGCAAGCTCTCATTATTCTGCTCGCCCGATTGCTGTGTATTCGACCCAGTACTTTTTTCGACTTTTCCCATTTCTCTTCCTTTAGCGGAGCTAGACGTTGACTCAGTTTCGCGTTCGTTTTGGTTTTTTCCGTCCTCCTCACCCATCGTTGCTGTCCTTTGCTGTGCTTGTGACCGCGTATTATACTGTTGCCTCAGTTTCACTTTTGCTGGAGTAGACGCTTCTTTTATTTCCGTTGTTTGTGGCCGTTTACTTTCGTCTACCTCCACCCTCGCAACCTGTTTCGTTTTCTTCGCACACCAAAGCTCTTGTTTTTTTTATATAGTACGAATGACCCGACGGTTGAGCCCCCAAATGTGAAGATTTAAATGCCGATTCAGATTTATGTTTTCTAATTATATTTTATTTAACAAATCAAGATCGATAATAACGCAAATTTAAAAAAATGATAGATAAGGGTTTAAAGAAAAAAGTTAGCAGAAACGACTTTATAACAGCGACTCAAACAACTTCTAATCTACTGAGTTAACTACTGCTTCCAACAACTGTGCTCGATGAGAGCTCGACAGCAACTCTGACTTTCGCTTAACGTTAAACTTTCCAAAACCATTGCAGCTTAGCTCTCCTTCACATACTTAGGTTAATTACTGTGGAATCACCAACACCGCTACCGTACTTTTACACTCGGCCATCCTGAACTTCGTCATCTGACCCCGATGACAAAAGTTTCTCGTTTTCTGTGACGTACTTCCATAGCTTCATGTGGTCGCAACTGGTAGCTGTAGTGATAGGCCCTTCGACTTGCGCTGCTTTTCTTACATCGTAACGCCCATTTCGCTTGACCTTAGTGACTTCATATGGGCCAAGGTATTCGCTCGCCAACTTCCTCCTTGTATCCATATTCGCTTTTGCGCTTTCTGTCGTAATTCTTCTTGTATGTTGTTTGCGCATGTTGTTTCTGCTTCCTGGCTTCTTCACGCGTCTTCTGTCGTTCGTTGTCAAAATTCTCCAACATCTCTTGCTCAAGCAGTTCAGCGATTTGTTTATTTATTTCATTCTTCAATTTAATGCCGAACATTAATTAAAACGGCGATACTTTTGTCGAACTGTGGACACGTGCGTTGATTGCCTTCTGCACTTTTGCCAAAAACGTATACCATTTCAACGGTTCACCTGACGATAGCTTCGCTGTTATCGATAAAATCGACCTGTTCACGTGCTCTATTTGTCCATTGCCTCTTGCAATACCTGTTGTACTCAATACGTGTTCAATACCATTTGCTTTCATGTACTCCTCGAATGCTTTCGAGGTGAATGCTGATCCTCGGTCGCTAACCACTCGAATGGGTGCACCAAATATGACAGACCATTCGTTAAACTTTTTCAGCACTTCTTCGTATCCAGTTGATTTAGTAGGGTACAGCCACACAAATTTTGTAAATCCGTCCACCATCACAAAAATGTACTTGTACTGTTTTGACGTAGCGTCCATAGGACCAAGGTGATCGATATGCAGTGTATGTAACGCCTTGTCTCCTTTGTCTATACAGTGTAAGTAGCCCTCCTTTTTGCCAAACTTCTTGTTGTATATTATGCACTTGATGCAACTGTTGATAAACTGACTGACTTTGCCCTCAAGATGCGGTATCCAGTAGCTTTAATGAATGGCATGAATAGTTTTTTGAACTGCAAAGTGGCCATCGTTATGCGCGTCTGCAATAATTTCGCGCTCCATCGACTTAGGTACAGCCAACAGATCATTACCATTTACAGTTTTGTATATGAGACCTCCTTTAAATTTGAAATTTTCATATGGTCGACTGATGAGGATTTCTGCTACAGCTTTAATATGTGCGTCGTTCTGCTGAGCTTTCTTTATACGCGCTGATACCTCTGAAGAAATTGCCAGTATATTTTGAGGATGACGGCTGAGACAGTCGACATGTTTCATCCTTTCGCCAGGCTGATGTTCCACGTCAAAGTCAAAGTCTTGAAGATATAGAATCCATTGCGTTACTTCTCGCGGGACATCTTTCTTGTTCGTTGTTTGCTTGAACGCTGCGCAATCTGTAACAAACTTGAAGTGAATGCCAAGCAAATAATGGCGAAATTTCCTTAAGGCAAGGTATGCGGGTTTGACTTCTAACACATAACTGTGCCGCTGTGACTCCTGCAGAGACTTCTTCTTGCTCCAGAAAAATACGGAGTGTAGCTGACCTTCGAACATTTGCAACAGCGCCAAACCCGTCCTTTGATGCATCAGTGTGAACTTCAGTACTTGCATTTCTCGCGTAAATCTTCAACACTGGTTCTCCTGTAAGCGCATCTTTCAATTGCTTAATCGACTTGAGCTCGGCTGGCCCCATCTGGAACAGTACATCTTTACGCAACAAGTTTGTCAATGGACGAGCGATTTGTGCATAACCTTTTATGAACCTTCTAAAGAAGCCAGTTAGGCCTAAAACCGATTGCACAGATTTCACGTTCTTGGGCACTGGAAACCTGCTAACGGCGGTTGTTTTTTCTCTGCCTGGTCGTATATGCCCTTTCTCAACTGTATGCCCCAGAAAGTCGACCGTCTTTTGGAGGAAATGACAATTTTGCCATTTCATTTTCAGTCCATACTTTGCTGCTTCGGTTAATACTCTCTCCATTTTACAAAGGCACTCATCAGCTGACACAGCGTGAATAATAATATCATCCATGTACAGCTCCATCATGTCTTGGTTGATCAAACGTATGAACACAGCTGGTGAGTTGCAAAAGCCAAACGGTGCTCTGTTAAACTCGAATAAACCGTATATTTTTTGGTCGACTCCTCAACCGGCACATGGAAGAACCCATTTTCCAGGTCCATGACTGTAAAATATTTGGCATTCTGCAACTTTTCCAGTACGTCGTCTATCAGTGGGACTGTAAAGCAATCTTTGAGTACCATGGTGTTAAGCTTTCGAAAATCCACACATACGCGGTAAGAGCCGTCTTTCTTCTTAACAACGATAACTCTGCTGGCAACATTAGACGTAGATTTGCGTATAATGCCTTTTTCAAGCCATTCGCCAATCTGTTTCTGTACTGCTTCAGCTTCATCAACTGGGAGACGACTTGGTGCTTGATGAAATGGTTTAACTTCTCCGTCTGGCACAATCCTCAACTTAACAGGGCATTCTATACTTGCCTCGAATGGCTGATAATTCTCGATCATCTTTTGGACAACGTCCTTATACTGTGGAGGAGTATCAATATCAGTACTTGATTCAACAATGTTATAAATAATTATCTGATTATTCTCCCTCAAAATTTCCTCCTCTAACAAAGGAGAAAACTGATAACCATTTTTGCCTGATGTAAAGTAGAACTTTTTTGTGAAGTCATGTCCAAGTAGCGCTTCACATTCAACTGTATCGTCTGGGACCACAACAAACTTTTGCATAGTCTGCATGCCGTCGACTGCAACCTCAGCTTTGAAATGCCCAATCAGATTTGTTTTTTTGTTACCCAGGCCACATAGAAACGAAAAACTCTTGTGCAAATTGACATTTTTAAGTTGTTTGTAGACACGGTCCTTCATGATTGTCACATCCGAGCCTGTGTCAACCAAGCATTCAACTTTGACGTTTTTGACCATTATTTCCTTTAAGCGATTACGATCAACAACAACGTTAACGCTTTTCATTGATCGAGGACAAGCTGTGGAGATGTGTCCACTCTGGTTACATTTGAAGCATTTCTGTTCTGCTCGACAGTCTTTGCGCAGATGTTCAGTAGATCCACAGTTATAAGAGTGATTCTTTTTATCAGAGCGTATGTACCCGTTTTTCCTGGCACTACTATTCTGCTGTTTATCTGCTTTATCATTTTCGTTTATACCCTCAAAAATATCGTACTTCTCTTTGAGTTCTTTAAATGATTTGCAGCTGTACAAATTGTATTTGATTTCGGTTTTAATGTTCAAACCGTCCACAATATAGCGTATAACGGACTCCGTGTCAACGCCAAAAAGTGCAGCAACTTTTTTCATATGTAAAACGTACTCGTGGAAACTTTCTTCCTTGCGCTTTTTGCTCTCACTTAACTGTTTATGAATTTCTGCACTACTATATGTGCGGTCAAATTCGTTCTCCAGTAACAAACGTAGTTCTCGATACTCAAACACAGACACCGATTCCAGGAACAGTTTGGCCGTATTCGTCATCTTGCCTCGTGCTTGCACATACTTCTGCTTTTCACTCATACCATTGGCATCGGCATTCTGCTCAAAATTTTGAAACCAATGTTTGACTGGAATCGTCTCTCCATCGAAGTCTGGAATAATTTTTGCAAAATTTTCAACTGAAACTTTCGAATCGTTTTGTTTTAGTTCGTCTGCTTGAATTTTTAAAGTGAGCAATTGAATAACCTGTTGCAAGCTCTCATTATTCTGCTCGCCCGATTGCTGTGTATTCGACCCAGTACTTTTTCGACTTTTCCCATTTCTCTTCCTTTAGCGGAGCTAGACGTTGACTCAGTTTCGCGTTCGTTTTGGTTTTTTCCGTCCTCCTCACCCATCGTTGCTGTCCTTTGCTGTGCTTGTGACCGCGTATTATACTGTTGCCTCAGCTTCACTTTTGCTGGAGTAGACGCTTCTTTTATTTCCGTTGTTTGTGGCCGTTTACTTTCGTCTACCTCCACCCTCGCAACCTGTTTCGTTTTCTTCGCACACCAAAGCTCTTGTTTTTTTATATAGTACGAATGACCCGACGGTTGAGCCCCCAAATGTGAAGATTTAAATGCCGATTCAGATTTATGTTTTCTAATTATATTTTATTTAACAAATCAAGATCGATAATAACGCAAATTTAAAAAAATGATAGATAAGGGTTTAAAGAAAAAAGTTAGCAGAAACGACTTTATAACAGCGACTCAAACAACTTCTAATCTACTGAGTTAACTACTGCTTCCAACAACTGTGCTCGATGAGAGCTCGACAGCAACTCTGACTTTCGCTTAACGTTAAACTTTCCAAAACCATTGCAGCTTAGCTCTCCTTCACATACTTAGGTTAATTACTGTGGAATCACCAACACCGCTACCGTACTTTTACACTCGGCCATCCTGAACTTCGTCATCTGACCCCGATGACAAAAGTTCCTCGTTTTCTGTGACGTACTTCCATAGCTTCATGTGGTCGCAACTGGTAGCTGTAGTGATAGGCCCTTCGACTTGCGCTGCTTTTCTTACATCGTAACGCCCATTTCGCTTGACCTTAGTGACTTCATATGGGCCAAGGTATTCGCTCGCCAACTTCCTCCTTGTATCCATATTCGCTTTTGCGCTTTCTGTCGTAATTCTTCTTGTAGGTTGTTTGCGCATGTTGTTTCTGCTTCCTGGCTTCTTCACGCGTCTTCTGTCGTTCGTTGTCAAAGTTCTCCAACATCTCTTGCTCAAGCAGTTCAGCTTTTTGTTTATTTATTTCATTCTTCAATTTAATGCCGAACATTAATTAAAACGGCGATACTTTTGTCGAACTGTGGACACGTGCGTTGATTGCCTTCTGCACTTTTGCCACAAACGTATACCATTTCAACGGTTCACCTGACGATAGCTTCGCTGTTATCGATAAAATCGACCTGTTCACGTGCTCTATTTGTCCATTGCCTCTTTCAATACCTGTTGTACTCAATACGTGTTCAATACCATTTGCTTTCATGTACTCCTCGAATGCTTTCGAGGTGAATGCTGATCCTCGGTCGCTAACCACTCGAATGGGTGCACCAAATATGACAGACCATTCGTTAAACTTTTTCAGCACTTCTTCGTATCCAGTTGATTTAGTAGGGTACAGCCACACAAATTTTGTAAATCCGTCCACCATCACAAAAATGTACTTGTACTGTTTTGACGTAGCGTCCATAGGACCAAGGTGATCGATATGCAGTGTATGTAACGCCTTGTCTCCTTTGTCTATGCAGTGTAAGTAGCCCTCCTTTTTGCCAAACTTCTTGTTGTATATTATGCACTTGATGCAACTGTTGATAAACTGACTGACTTTGCCCTCAAGATGCGGTATCTAGTAGCTTTAATGAATGGCATGAATAGTTTTTTGAACTGCAAAGTGGCCATCGTTATGCGCGTCTGCAATAATTTCGCGCTCCATCGACTTAGGTACAGCCAACAGATCATTACCATTTACAGTTTTGTATATGAGACCTCCTTTAAATTTGAAATTTTCATATGGTCGACTGATGAGGATTTCTGCTACAGCTTTAATATGTGCGTCGTTCTGCTGAGCTTTCTTTATACGCGCTGATACCTCTGAAGAAATTGCCAGTATATTTTGAGGATGACGGCTGAGACAGTCGACATGTTTCATCCTTTCGCCAGGCTGATGTTCCACGTCAAAGTCAAAGTCTTGAAGATATAGAATCCATTGCGTTACTTCTCGCGGGACATCTTTCTTGTTCGTTGTTTGCTTGAACGCTGCGCAATCTGTAACAAACTTGAAGTGAATGCCAAGCAAATAATGGCGAAATTTCCTTAAGGCAAGGTATGCGGGTTTGACTTCTAACACATAACTGTGCCGCTGTGACTCCTGCAGAGACTTTTCTTGCTCCAGAAAAATATGGAGTGTAGCTGACCTTCGAACATTTGCAACAGCGCCAAACCCGTCCTTTGATGCATCAGTGTGAACTTCAGTACTTGCATTTCTCGCGTAAATCTTCAACACTGGTTCTCCTGTAAGCGCATCTTTCAATTGCTTAATCGACTTGAGCTCGGCTGGCCCCATCTGGAACAGTACATCTTTACGCAACAAGTTTGTCAATGGACGAGCGATTTGTGCATAACCTTTTATGAACCTTCTAAAGAAGCCAGTTAGGCCTAAAAACGATTGCACAGATTTCACGTTCTTGGGCACTGGAAACCTGCTAACGGCGGTTGTTTTTTCTCTGCCTGGTCGTATATGCCCTTTCTCAACTGTATGCCCCAGAAAGTCGACCGTCTTTTGGAGGAAATGACAATTTTGCCATTTCATTTTCAGTCCATACTTTGCTGCTTCGGTTAATACTCTCTCCATTTTACAAAGGCACTCATCAGCTGACACAGCGTGAATAATAATATCATCCATGTACAGCTCCATCATGTCTTGGTTGATCAAACGTATGAACACAGCTGGTGAGTTGCAAAAGCCAAACGGTGCTCTGTTAAACTCGAATAAACCGTATATTTTTTGGTCGACTCCTCAACCGGCACATGGAAGAACCCATTTTCCAGGTCCATGACTGTAAAATATTTGGCATTCTGCAACTTTTCCAGTACGTCGTCTATCAGTGGGACTGTAAAGCAATCTTTGAGTACCATGGTGTTAAGCTTTCGAAAATCCACACATACGCGGTAAGAGCCGTCTTTCTTCTTAACAACGACAACTCTGCTGGCAACATTAGACGTAGATTTGCGTATAATGCCTTTTTCAAGCCATTCGCCAATCTGTTTCTGTACTGCTTCAGCTTCATCAACTGGGAGACGACTTGGTGCTTGACGAAATGGTTTAACTTCTCCGTCTGGCACAATCCTCAACTTAACAGGGCATTCTATACTTGCCTCGAATGGCTGATAATTCTCGATCATCTTTTGGACAACGTCCTTATACTGTGGAGGAGTATCAATATCAGTACTTGATTCAACAATGTTATAAATAATTATCTGATTATTCTCCCTCAAAATTTCCTCCTCTAACAAAGGAGAAAACTGATAACCATTTTTGCCTGATGTAAAGTAGAACTTTTTTTGTGAAGTCATGTCCAAGTAGCGCTTCACATTCAACTGTATCGTCTGGGACCACAACAAACTTTTGCATAGTCTGCATGCCGTCGACTGCAACCTCAGCTTTGAAATGCCCAATCAGATTTGTTTTTTTGTTACCCAGGCCACATAGAAACGAAAAACTCTTGTGCAAATTGACATTTTTAAGTTGTTTGTAGACACGGTCCTTCATGATTGTCACATCCGAGCCTGTGTCAACCAAGCATTCAACTTTGACGTTTTTGACCATTATTTCCTTTAAGCGATTACGATCAACAACAACGTTAACGCTTTTCATTGATCGAGGACAAGCTGTGGAGATGTGTCCACTCTGGTTACATTTGAAGCATTTCTGTTCTGCTCGACAGTCTTTGCGCAGATGTTCAGTAGATCCACAGTTATAAGAGTGATTCTTTTTATCAGAGCGTATGTACCCGTTTTTCCTGGCACTACTATTCTGCTGTTTATCTGCTTTATCATTTTCGTTTATACCCTCAAAAATATCGTACTTCTCTTTGAGTTCTTTAAATGATTTGCAGCTGTACAAATTGTATTTGATTTCGGTTTTAATGTTCAAACCGTCCACAATATAGCGTATAACGGACTCCGTGTCAACGCCAAAAAGTGCAGCAACTTTTTTCATATGTAAAACGTACTCGTGGAAACTTTCTTCCTTGCGCTTTTTCCTCTCACTTAACTGTTTATGAATTTCTGCACTACTATATGTGCGGTCAAATTCGTTCTCCAGTAACAAACGTAGTTCTCGATACTCAAACACAGACACCGATTCCAGGAACAGTTTGGCCGTATTCGTCATCTTGCCTCGTGCTTGCACATACTTCTGCTTTTCACTCATACCATAGGCATCGGCATTCTGCTCAAAATTTTGAAACCAATGTTTGACTGGAATCGTCTCTCCATCGAAGTCTGGAATAATTTTTGCAAAATTTTCAACTGAAACTTTCGAATCGTTTTGTTTTAGTTCGTCTGCTTGAATTTTTAAAGTGAGCAATTGAATAACCTGTTGCAAGCTCTCATTATTCTGCTCGCCCGATTGCTGTGTATTCGACCCAGTACTTTTTTCGACTTTTCCCATTTCTCTTCCTTTAGCGGAGCTAGACGCTGACTCAGTTTCGCGTTCGTTTTGGTTTTTTCCGTCCTCCTCACCCATCGTTGCTGTCCTTTGCTGTGCTTGTGACCGCGTATTATACTGTTGCCTCAGTTTCACTTTTGCTGGAGTAGACGCTTCTTTTATTTCCGTTGTTTGTGGCCGTTTACTTTCGTCTACCTCCACCCTCGCAACCTGTTTCGTTTTCTTCGCACACCAAAGCTCTTGTTTTTTTATATAGTACGAATGACCCGACGGTTGAGCCCCCAAATGTGAAGATTTAAATGCCGATTCAGATTTATGTTTTCTAATTATATTTTATTTAACAAATCAAGATCGATAATAACGCAAATTCAAAAAAATGATAGATAAGGGTTTAAAGAAAAAAGTTAGCAGAAACGACTTTATAACAGCGACTCAAACAACTTCTAATCTACTGAGTTAACTACTGCTTCCAACAACTGTGCTCGATGAGAGCTCGACAGCAACTCTGACTTTCGCTTAACGTTAAACTTTCCAAAACCATTGCAGCTTAGCTCTCCTTCACATACTTAGGTTAATTACTGTGGAATCACCAACACCGCTACCGTACTTTTACACTCGGCCATCCTGAACTTCGTCATCTGACCCCGATGACAAAAGTTCCTCGTTTTCTGTGACGTACTTCCATAGCTTCATGTGGTCGCAACTGGTAGCTGTAGTGATAGGCCCTTCGACTTGCGCTGCTTTTCTTACATCGTAACGCCCATTTCGCTTGACCTTAGTGACTTCATATGGGCCAAGGTATTCGCTCGCCAACTTCCTCCTTGTATCCATATTCGCTTTTGCGCTTTCTGTCGTAATTCTTCTTGTATGTTGTTTGCGCATGTTGTTTCTGCTTCCTGGCTTCTTCACGCGTCTTCTGTCGTTCGTTGTCAAAATTCTCCAACATCTCTTGCTCAAGCAGTTCAGCGATTTGTTTATTTATTTCATTCTTCAATTTAATGCCGAACATTAATTAAAACGGCGATACTTTTGTCGAACTGTGGACACGTGCGTTGATTGCCTTCTGCACTTTTGCCACAAACGTATACCATTTCAACGGTTCACCTGACGATAGCTTCGCTGTTATCGATAAAATCGACCTGTTCACGTGCTCTATTTGTCCATTGCCTCTTGCAATACCTGTTGTACTCAATACGTGTTCAATACCATTTGCTTTCATGTACTCCTCGAATGCTTTCGAGGTGAATGCTGATCCTCGGTCGCTAACCACTCGAATGGGTGCACCAAATATGACAGACCATTCGTTAAACTTTTTCAGCACTTCTTCGCATCCAGTTGATTTAGTAGGGTACAGCCACACAAATTTTGTAAATCCGTCCACCATCACAAAAATGTACTTGTACTGTTTTGACGTAGCGTCCATAGGACCAAGGTGATCGATATGCAGGGTATGTAACGCCTTGTCTCCTTTGTCTATGCAGTGTAAGTAGCCCTCCTTTTTGCCAAACTTCTTGTTGTATATTATGCACTTGATGCAACTGTTGATAAACTGACTGACTTTGCCCTCAAGATGCGGTATCTAGTAGCTTTAATGAATGGCATGAATAGTTTTTTGAACTGCAAAGTGGCCATCGTTATGCGCGTCTGCAATAATTTCGCGCTCCATCGACTTAGGTACAGCCAACAGATCATTACCATTTACAGTTTTGTATATGAGACCTCCTTTAAATTTGAAATTTTCATATGGTCGACTGATGAGGATTTCTGCTACAGCTTTAATATGTGCGTCGTTCTGCTGAGCTTTCTTTATACGCGCTGATACCTCTGAAGAAATTGCCAGTATATTTTGAGGATGACGGCTGAGACAGTCGACATGTTTCATCCTTTCGCCAGGCTGATGTTCCACGTCAAAGTCAAAGTCTTGAAGATATAGAATCCATTGCGTTACTTCTCGCGGGACATCTTTCTTGTTCGTTGTTTGCTTGAACGCTGCGCAATCTGTAACAAACTTGAAGTGAATGCCAAGCAAATAATGGCGAAATTTCCTTAAGGCAAGGTATGCGGGTTTGACTTCTAACACATAACTGTGCCGCTGTGACTCCTGCAGAGACTTCTTCTTGCTCCAGAAAAATACGGAGTGTAGCTGACCTTCGAACATTTGCAACAGCGCCAAACCCGTCCTTTGATGCATCAGTGTGAACTTCAGTACTTGCATTTCTCGCGTAAATCTTCAACACTGGTTCTCCTGTAAGCGCATCTTTCAATTGCTTAATCGACTTGAGCTCGGCTGGCCCCATCTGGAACAGTACATCTTTACGCAAGAAGTTTGTCAATGGACGAGCGATTTGTGCATAACCTTTTATGAACCTTCTAAAGAAGCCAGTTAGGCCTAAAAACGATTGCACAGATTTCACGTTCTTGGGCACTGGAAACCTGCTAACGGCGGTTGTTTTTTCTCTGCCTGGTCGTATATGCCCTTTCTCAACTGTATGCCCCAGAAAGTCGACCGTCTTTTGGAGGAAATGACAATTTTGCCATTTCATTTTCAGTCCATACTTTGCTGCTTCGGTTAATACTCTCTCCATTTTACAAAGGCACTCATCAGCTGACACAGCGTGAATAATAATATCATCCATGTACAGCTCCATCATGTCTTGGTTGATCAAACATATGAACACAGCTGGTGAGTTGCAAAAGCCAAACGGTGCTCTGTTAAACTCGAATAAACCGTATATTTTTTGGTCGACTCCTCAACCGGCACATGGAAGAACCCATTTTCCAGGTCCATGACTGTAAAATATTTGGCATTCTGCAACTTTTCCAGTACGTCGTCTATCAGTGGGACTGTAAAGCAATCTTTGAGTACCATGGTGTTAAGCTTTCGAAAATCCACACATACGCGGTAAGAGCCGTCTTTCTTCTTAACAACGACAACTCTGCTGGCAACATTAGACGTAGATTTGCGTATAATGCCTTTTTCAAGCCATTCGCCAATCTGTTTCTGTACTGCTTCAGCTTCATCAACTGGGAGACGACTTGGTGCTTGACGAAATGGTTTAACTTCTCCGTCTGGCACAATCCTCAACTTAACAGGGCATTCTATACTTGCCTCGAATGGCTGATAATTCTCGATCATCTTTTGGACAACGTCCTTATACTGTGGAGGAGTATCAATATCAGTACTTGATTCAACAATGTTATAAATAATTATCTGATTATTCTCCCTCAAAATTTCCTCCTCTAACAAAGGAGAAAACTGATAACCATTTTTGCCTGATGTAAAGTAGAACTTTTTTGTGAAGTCATGTCCAAGTAGCGCTTCACATTCAACTGTATCGTCTGGGACCACAACAAACTTTTGCATAGTCTGCATGCCGTCGACTGCAACCTCAGCTTTGAAATGCCCAATCAGATTTGTTTTTTTGTTACCCAGGCCACATAGAAACGAAAAACTCTTGTGCAAATTGACATTTTTAAGTTGTTTGTAGACACGGTCCTTCATGATTGTCACATCCGAGCCTGTGTCAACCAAGCATTCAACTTTGACGTTTTTGACCATTATTTCCTTTAAGCGATTACGATCAACAACAACGTTAACGCTTTTCATTGATCGAGGACAAGCTGTGGAGATGTGTCCACTCTGGTTACATTTGAAGCATTTCTGTTCTGCTCGACAGTCTTTGCGCAGATGTTCAGTAGATCCACAGTTATAAGAGTGATTCTTTTTATCAGAGCGTATGTACCCGTTTTTCCTGGCACTACTATTCTGCTGTTTATCTGCTTTATCATTTTCGTTTATACGCTCAAAAATATCGTACTTCTCTTTGAGTTCTTTAAATGATTTGCAGCTGTACAAATTGTATTTGATTTCGGTTTTAATGTTCAAACCGTCCACAATATAGCGTATAACGGACTCCGTGTCAACGCCAAAAAGTGCAGCAACTTTTTTCATATGTAAAACGTACTCGTGGAAACTTTCTTCCTTGCGCTTTTTCCTCTCACTTAACTGTTTATGAATTTCTGCACTACTATATGTGCGGTCAAATTCGTTCTCCAGTAACAAACGTAGTTCTCGATACTCAAACACAGACACCGATTCCAGGAACAGTTTGGCCGTATTCGTCATCTTGCCTCGTGCTTGCACATACTTCTGCTTTTCACTCATACCATAGGCATCGGCATTCTGCTCAAAATTTTGAAACCAATGTTTGACTGGAATCGTCTCTCCATCGAAGTCTGGAATAATTTTTGCAAAATTTTCAACTGAAACTTTCGAATCGTTTTGTTTTAGTTCGTCTGCTTGAATTTTTAAAGTGAGCAATTGAATAACCTGTTGCAAGCTCTCATTATTCTGCTCGCCCGATTGCTGTGTATTCGACCCAGTACTTTTTTCGACTTTTCCCATTTCTTTTCCTTTAGCGGAGCTAGACGTTGACTCAGTTTCGCGTTCGTTTTGGTTTTTTCCGTCCTCCTCACCCATCGTTGCTGTCCTTTGCTGTGCTTGTGACCGCGTATTATACTGTTGCCTCAGCTTCACTTTTGCTGGAGTAGACGCTTCTTTTATTTCCGTTGTTTGTGGCCGTTTACTTTCGTCTACCTCCACCCTCGCAACCTGTTTCGTTTTCTTCGCACACCAAAGCTCTTGTTTTTTTTATATAGTACGAATGACCCGACGGTTGAGCCCCCAAATGTGAAGATTTAAATGCCGATTCAGATTTATGTTTTCTAATTATATTTTATTTAATAAATCAAGATCGATAATAACGCAAATTCAAAAAAATGATAGATAAGGGTTTAAAGAAAAAAGTTAGCAGAAACGACTTTATAACAGCGACTCAAACAACTTCTAATCTACTGAGTTAACTACTGCTTCCAACAACTGTGCCCGATGAGAGCTCGACAGCAACTCTGACTTTCGCTTAACGTTAAACTTCCCAAAACCATTGCAGCTTAGCTCTCCTTCACACACTTAGGTTAATTAGTGTGGAATCATCAACACCGCTACCGTACTTTTACATGTATTTTAGAGTATCTCGAACTCGGACAGATGAGTCCAGTCGATGAGAATTACAGGGTACTGAATACACCTTTCCACTACTACATTCCCCTTCATGCAGTCATTAAGGAATCCAGTACCACTACAAGTTGCGGGTGGTTTTCGACGCAACCTTCAAACCCATTTTTGGCTCTTCCTTAAATGACAAAATGATGGTGGGACCTAAGATTCTAAGGAATGTAATAGACGTGATCATTAGGTGGCAGAAATAGCGGTGTACCTTCACTGGCGACGTAAAGAAGATGTACCGTCAGATTCGTATCAACCTTCCAGATGCTGACTACCAACTGATCCTATGGAGAGATGATCCGAACCAAGACCTGAAGACCTTCCGGCTGCAAACGGTTACGTTTGGGACTGCATCGGCGCCGTACTTAGCGATAAGAGAAGCGTTGCGGTTTCCTTTAGCCACTTCCATCATCAAGGAGGAAACCTATGCCGATGATGTCATCACAGGTGCAGACAGCATAGAGGAAGCTCAACAAAGGCTGAAGGCAGTCAGCGGTTTGTTGAACACAGCAGGTTTTCATCTACGGAAGTACGTCAGCAACTGCGAGCAGGTATTGGAACAGGTTCCGCCAGATCATCGGGAAGTAAACTTTTCTGTCCCATCTTCCAATGTCAAAACCCTTGGAATAAGGTGGCTACCGACCCCGACATCTTTTCCTTTCAGGTAGCACAATTCAATGATGGTGAAGTTACGAAAAGGTCGATATTGTCATCCATAGCAAAGCTGTATGATCCGATGGGCTGGGTTTCGCCTTGCATTATCAAGGCAAAACTGATGATGCAACAGCTATGGTGGAGAGACCTGGATTGGGATCAGCCCCGCCCATCAGAGATCAAACAAGAATGGCAAGTCTACCGCGACGACCTTCCATCCGTTAAAAGGGACCAAATTTCGAGGTGGATCAACACTACACAGAAGGTCAAGAAGATGGAGATACACGGCTTCAGCGATGCGTCCGAGAAGGCGTATGCAGCAGCAGTTTACCTGAGGGTTCTCGACGAAAACGATGAAGTCCAAATACAGTTGCTGATCTCCAAAACAAGGATAGCTCCATTAGCAACAGTAACATTACCCAAGTTGGAGCTATGTGGAGCAGTGCTGTTGGCAAAACTTCTGCAAGAGACTTCTCGGGTCTTAGGGTTAGGGATGGCTACGATCTGTGCATGGACGGATTCCGTGATCACGCTGTGCTGGATACGTGCACCTCCGTCGAGATGGAAGACTTTCATAGGGATTGGGTGTCACAGATTCCAAAACTAACGAGCTGCAAAATCTGGAGGCACATACCATCAGAGCTGAACCCTGCGGATCTAGCCTCACGTGGAATCAACCCGTCGATGATAGTCAACAACACATTATGGTGGCAGGGCCCGGAGTTTCTGAGGCAGAGCTGGGACAATCCCTTCCCAGAGCAACCTTCCTGCCTAGACACTCAACAAGAAACTCGTGCAACAGTTGTTCATCTACTACACTGTCAGGAGAAAAATCTGATAACGGAGTTTATTGAAAAGTACTCAACGCTATCGAGAGCAACCCGTATACTAGCGTACTGTTTGCGAGTCTTACCAAGTTCAAAAAGGACTGATGGAGGACATCCTAGAGAGGTACTGTCGCCACATGAACTGGAAGGTGCGCTAATGCGGATTGTTCGGGCAACACAAGAGGAGATGTTTAGGGAGGAAGTAGCTGAAGAGAGAGAGAAGGAAGTTGTTAGGGGATATAAGTATCATTCGAGTGGGGGGGAGGCCACAGAACGCAGATTTACCATACCACACAAGGCATCCAGTAGTTCTCAAACCCAATCATCCACTCTCAAAATTATTGATTAAAGAAGCGCATGAAAAAACGCTTCATGGAGGGACCCAAAAGGTCATTGCGTACTTACGCCAAAGGCTCTGGATATTTGCTATAAAAAACGCGGTGAAAAAAAACGTACATGATTGCACCATCTGCTTCAGATTCAGAGCAAAGCCGATGACACAACTGACGGGCAATCTACCGGCAGCCAGAACAGCAATATCCAGGCCGTTCACGTACGCGGGAGTAGATTACGCGGGTCCCATAGACGTGCAGACGTGGAAG
Organism: Brachypalpus laphriformis; assembly: GCA_945910035.1. Lineage (NCBI taxonomy): Eukaryota > Metazoa > Arthropoda > Insecta > Diptera > Syrphidae > Brachypalpus > Brachypalpus laphriformis. Next base: position 122,695,037 of record OX246754.1, on the reverse strand, counting down.
GGCGCAATGCGAAGCTGCTAAAGGGATACTTTGCCGTATTCGTCTGTATGGCTACCAAGGCGGTACACATAGAGCTGGTTAGCGATATGACCACACAAGCGTTTTTAGCAGCTTTCCGCAGGTTTGGGGCTCGACGAGGACTGTACCGAGAGCTGTTCAGTGATTGCGGGACGAATTTCATCGGTGGCGATAGGGAGTTGAAGAAACTACTTCAAGAGGCGAAGGTGGACTGGAAGAATGTGGCAGAGGTACTGGCGAACAACGGCACCAAATGGAATTTCATTCCACCTGCTTCCGCACACTTTGGTGGTCTATGGGAAGCGGGTGTGAAATCAATCAAATTTCACCTAAAGAGAGTCGCCGGAAACCAGGTGAAGACGTATAAGGAGCTCACCACACTTCTTACGCAAGTAGAAGCGTGCCTGAACTCGCGACCACTGTGCCAGCAGTCAGACGACATCGAGGACCTGCAACCGATAGCACCTGGCCATTTTCTGATTGGAGGGCCACTGATAGCACCACCGCAACCAGATTACCAGCTGGAAAAACTTGCGCACTTGGAGAGATGGAAATGAGTGCAGGCGCTTACTCAGTCGTTCTGGAAGGAATGGAGCAACGAGTACCTCGCACGACTACAACAGCGGCCGAAGTGGACCCAAGTCAAAGGCAGTCAAGTTAAGGAAGGTGACTTGGTTTTAGTCAAGGAAGAACGACTTCCTCCACTGAAGTGGAGCCTAGCTCGAGTCATCAAGCTACACCCGGGTCTAGATAACTTGGTTCGAGTAGTCACTCTAAAAACGGAGTCACCAGAGCTGAAACGCCCTATAACAAAGATCTGCCCCCTACCCAGCAACACAACCATCTCAGATCCGACTCACGCGTGAAACTCAGCACATTAATACTACCCAATAAAAATAATTCAGGAACAATACAACACAATACATTTATTTAAAAAAAAAAAAAAAACCAATAGCAAGTTAATTCCAACCAACACATCAAAAACACATCTACACTCTGCCCTTTGCAACCAATAGACGTTCACTCAAAAAATGACAACACAACAACCCCAATTAAAATTCAACTTTCATTCATCACAGCAATAGATCGACATCATATTTTCACATCATCATAATACAACATATCAACACAGTCCTTTAACATCCAAAACATTGAATTCATGTTTTAACTTCAACACAACACAGCACAACACAACACTTTCAATCGATTTCATTTCAATCAACACAACACAACACCTTACACTAATTTCGTTTCACTCAACACAACACAACAAAACACTTTAAATTAACTTAATCAACACAAAACAACACAACACAACACTTTACACTAATTTAATTTCTTAATCAACACTCACAACACAACACTTTAAATTAATTTCACTAATTCAACACTGCACAACACAACAATTTATTTAACTCTTAACAACACAACACCACAATAGTCCACTAATTTATGTTTTAATACACCTGTTACACAATAGCGAAAACAATAACCAAATAACTACACTTCACCTTAATATCCATTAACACTCAACACTTCACTAACTCAACCAAAATAAAATTACTCATTTAAAATAAAATTACTCGTTTAAAAAATAAAAAACTCACTCATTCGCGATAGTTGCACATCAATGGCAACTGCACATCCCTATTAAACACACACACAACACTTATAATGCCGCGAATTCATGAATGGAATCGAAGCCCATATATACGCACACATATATATATATGTACATATATTCAAACACAAAATGGAATATAAAAATAATATACGTAATTACAAAAATTCTCCTAAGTTGATAGGAAGGCTCTACACCGCCGTTGTGCGTCCAGCGCTCACATACGGTTCACAATGTTGGACGATGTACAAAAGGTATGAGAGTAAATTAACGGCAGCTGAGATGAAAATGCTTCGCATGACAGCAGGAGTGACAAAGCTTGATCGAATAAGAAGTTCGAAGATCCGTGGAAGCATTGACATCAAGGAAACCATCGTACAAAAAATAGAGCGCGACCGGCTCAGTTGGTATTGCCACGTTCAAAGAAGAGATCATTTGAACCCTGTTAAAAAGGCAATATCATGGCATGTTCCTATTATGCATGAAAGCACGTATTGCTAAGTCCATTATTCTAATGTGCTAACTCTAGTTGCTAGCTTACATATCATTGTATTAAATATAATTAAAATAAATTTAGTCTCTTGTAGACTGCGTTTGTCCTAATTAAATACACAACATATTGGCGACGAGGGAAAATCCGTTTAAAATAGTTGTTCTTCGATGTCTGTTTCGGAAAGCAGTAATTCTACGGTAGTTTCTGCAAAATTAAAAACCGAAAGTGATATAAGAATGCAATCAACAGTTAATTTTGTGGGCGCAATTGAGTTCTTCAATCCAATTGTCGATAAGTTTGATATTTTTATGGAACGTTTCGAAAATCTGATGAAATTAAATAAAATCGTCAGTAAAGATGATATGAAATCCTACATGCTGAGTCTAGGGGGAAAAGACCTCTACAAAATAATAAGAAACGTATCCAGACCAGAGAGTATCACAACGGTGGAATATGACGACTTAATAAAAAAACTTAAGGAGTATTTCAATCCACAGAGAAATATAACAGCAGAACGCTATAAATTTGGGAGCAGAAATCAACGACAAGGAGAATCGATAAGCGATTATGTGATCATTTTAAAAGAGTTAGCCGACAACTGTAACTTCGGTGGTTTCTTGGAGGATGCTCAACGAGATCAATTCGTTTTGGGAATACGGGATAACCGTGTGCGAGCCAAACTGTTAGAAAAGTCGAAACTTACTTTTCAAGAAGCGGTGGATATGGCTAAAGGAGACGAAATGGCAAAAAATCAGATGAGAGTCGTGCAACCAGGAGCAAGTATTGATGGTGGAATGAACACGTTAAGACGTTACAGCCGAAGAAGTGGATCGGTATCAAGGTTCCAGGATCAGGAGACTCGAAAGAATAAAAAAGATGGTAGCCGTGGAAAGACAAAGCAGTGTAATTTCAACAGCGTGAATTAGGACTTACAATGCTTCTATTGTTAAAAGTTTGGCCATATACGGAGAAATTGTTACAAGCTTCAACACCAGAACGGTAGATCCAGGGTAAATTTAGTCGACGACACGGAAGAAAGCGAAGCTGATATCAATTCGGAAGATGGTGCCTGGTTGGGTAAACTAAACTACGTCAATGAAGCGGTATCAGGAACACTGAAGGTTAAGCTGTTAATAAATGATAAGTATCTTATTTTCGAGCTAGACACAGGCGCATGTACCACTGTTATTTCTGAAATAGATTATAATTGCATGTTTAAGAACATCAAACTAAACAAAGGGGGAAATCCGGTTATGCATGGACTGTAAAGTCTCTATCAATAAATATATGAAAACGGAGCACTATCCGTTGCCTCTTCCAGAGGATATATTTTCTTCAATCGCTGAATATACGTGTTTTAAAATATTAGATCTAACGGGAGCATTCCAGCAGTTAAAGCTCGCGGAATGGTGCAGAAAGTATTTCACAGTTAATACTCCAATAGGACTATTAAGGTTTACCAGATTAGTTTTTGGCGCCAAGGCTTCTAGCTCTATTTTTCAGAGTGTTATAGACAAGATTTTAGAGGGTCTCGACTTTGCAGCAGGATACATTGATGATATTTTGATTAAGGGCAAAGATTTTTCAGATTGTGTTAAGAATACCGAAGTTGTTTTACGAAGATTGCAAGAGCACAATGTGAAAGTGAACTTAGAAAAATGCAAATTTTTTGATAGCAGAGTGGAATATTTAGGATTTATAATTTGCGCTGAAGGACGCCAGCCTTGTAGCAAAAAGGTTGAAGCTATTTTAGAGGCACCAAGGCCTAAGGATATTTCACAACTCCGCTCATATTTAGGGCTAGTAAACTATTATACGAACTTTCTACCAAATCTTTCTTCGGAGCTTTACATATTGTACAATTTACTGCGGAAAAACGTTGCATTGGATTGGACTGAAGAATGTGATAAGGCATTTCAACGCACAAAACGATTACTTGCCGGTAATACCGTGCTCGTGCATTTTGATCCACTCAAAGAAATAGTTTTATCCTGCGACGCTAGTCCTTATGGCATTGGATGCGTTCTATCTATAATGGACGAGGGTATAGAAAGACCCTGCATGTATGCAAGAAGCTCTTTGAGTCCCGCTGAAAAAAATTACTCAGCTACACAAGGAAGCGTTAAGCGTAATATTTGCGGTAAGGAAATTTTATAAGTTTATATTTGGTAGAAAGGTAACAATTTTCACTGACCACCAACCGCTTAGAGAAATTTTTGGCGCGAAAAAACCTACTCCACCAATTGCAGCCTCGAGATTACAGAGATGGGCAATAGAGCTATCAATGTATGACTATTGCATATTGTATAAGAAAGGCTCAAGAAATGCGAATGCTGATGGCCTTTCAAGAATTCCATTGCCTCACAAAACAGGAGATGAAGAAAATTATATTAACACATTTAATTTTACTGAGCATTTGCCTCTTAATTTGAATGAGATTAGAAATCAGACTGAGAAAGATAGAACTTTGCAGGCAGTTAAAGATAGCATGTGTGGTAGTTGGCCAGAGAAGTTAAGCATGGAGTTAAAACCATTTTATTTAAAACGATATTGTCTAGAGATTGAGAAAGGTGTTATTTTTTATGGAATGCGAATTATTATACCCTCCTTATTACGGAATGCTGTTCTAGAAACGTTGCACGATGGCCACGTTGGCATAGTCCGCATGAAGGAGCTTGCACGTACATTAGTGTGGTGGCCAAAAATTGATGAATTCATTGAGGGTTTCGTTAACAGTTGCGGAACGTGTGCTACAACAGCATGCCATTCATCAAAGTACAGTTTACAAGAGTGGCCAAAGAGTAACTTTCCTTACGAAAGAATTCATTTAGATTTTTTTTACTTTGAAGGGCAAACGTACCTTATTATTGTTGATAGTTACAGTAAGTTTGTAGATGTTAATTTGATGAAAAATACAAATGCGGGATCTTTAATAGAAAAATTGAGAACAAATTATGCGACTTATGGATTACCACTCATGTGTGTTACAGATAATGGCCCACCATTCAACTCACATGAGTACAAGCGTTTTTGCGAGTTACATTGCATTCAGGATGTCAAATCTCCGGCCTATCACCCACAATCGAATGGTCAGGCAGAACGATTTGTTAAAATTGTCAAAGATAACTTCAAGAAATCATATCTCGATCAGAAAACAAGAAATCTTACACCTCAACAAAGAGTTGATAATTTTTTAATAAAGTATCGAAATACTCCCAACACCACTACGTTTGAAACGCCAGCAAGTTTAATTTTTAACTTTAAGCCCAGAACTAAGTACGATATTTTAAAAGAAGAACATAAAGTACAAGATAAAAATGTTTCTATATTAAGTAAGCATTTTGAAAAGGGTGAAAATGTATATTACAAAGAATGTTTTGAAAGATATATTAAATGGTATCCAGCTACTGTTGTCAAGCAAATTTCTTCTAATGTATATCTAATTAATTTTAGAGATAATTTAAGACAAGCACATGTTAATCAACTTAAAAGAAAAATCAAAAAGGTGGCATTTGCCCCTGAACATTTGTATGTTAGAGGTAATGTTAAACCTTCTAATGTGAAACAGAAATTCATAAAGCCAATTCATCCTACAAGATTTTCAGAACGATTAAAGAATAGACTAAAATAAAAAGAAACAAAATAGATAATTTTCTATATATACATATATATTGAATATTAATGGAATGCATATCAATATATGGTTACTTGATGTAAACTGTATTTTATTATATTATATATATAAATTACTTACGGAATAGATAAACTATTTATGTAATATATATCTATATCTATTTTATTGTTTTATTTTTTTTATTGAAAAGGGTGAATTATTATGTATGGAAGCACGTATTGCTAAGTCCATTATTCTAATGTGCTAACTCTAGTTGCTAGCTTACATATCATTGTATTAAATATAATTAAAATAAATTTAGTCTCTTGTGAACCAGCAAAGCGAGCGTTTGTCCTAACTAAATACACAACAGTTCCAAAGACATCGCGATGTAGGAAAGGCAGGCCTATAAACGCCTGGATCAGACAAATGCGACGACATCGGCATTTCATTGGCCTCAGTAACCGAGTGATCCAAAATCGGCAGGCATGCCGATATTTTCTGAGGTCAAATAGGCGAACCCCACAGGCGGATCAGTAGAAATGCGGTGAATTGGGAGGGCTGTGATCCCTTGTTTTCGGATCATAGCTTCACTGATAAAAGGAAGAAGAAGAAGAAGATACGTAATTACAAAACACTTACCTGAATTCAACGCAGCACACTAATAACACAAAACATAAAACAATATAACACTACATACAATACAAAAAAACTCAATCAGCCGACACGATCATTCATCATTTACATGAATGAGAAACTACGATGCAGCAACAACAACACCAGCGCGAATTACTGGAAATGGAGTACGAGTAGTTACAAGAGCAGCATCGAAAGAAGCATGACAGGGACAACGATATTTTATCTCTGTTTTGTGTCGTCCATTGTTTACGTTGTCGTCATAGAATTTCCATGATCGATATTGTGTCTGTATACTAATGACATTTCTCTTTCCATGTGAGACGAAGAGACATGAGGCAACGTTGCGAGTCATCGATGAAGCTGTCTTCGCACCGAGTTATCATCAAGAGGCTGACTGGTCTGCGACAAGAGGCTGAGAACTTTGTTCACCGGGGGGAGAATGTTTGAGATGATATGGCAATGCTGCGAAGTGGAAGACTGTAGAAGTCTAAGACAATTTCGAAATAAAATTTCCCTTTATTTGCTGTCAAATATTCTACATAAAGTAAATTCATACATATATAATGCAAACAACAGAATTAAAAGTTAATCCGCTATTTTTATAACGTAACAGGGTTAGTGTTTAATTTTTCTGTTAAGGAAATTCTGTCCGTTGGTAACAGGGAATTTTACTGTGAACAACACGAAGAACATAGTTAGTTATGGTTTGGCTGAAGGCCGTCTACCAGATTGATATTTACTTATTTATCAATTACTATCTTTTTTAAACATTTGCGTATTCAACAGAAGTTCAATTTAAATTCAATATAAAATTTGCAAGCATATACGTAGCGTTATGGTTTTTTTCAAAAGAGTTCTTCAACTATACGGGTTCTGTAGTTTACTTATACAATAAATCCCAGTTTCGTCTGCCGTTTAGAATATTTATCGTTTCCTGTAACTCCAATACACACACTCAAAAGAACTGAAGGCGAAACTCATTTAGAACAGGACATCTTGCGATGGCATGAAACACATCCTCTCGTTCTCTAAGATTACACAGATCACATAGGACTGGAAGTTCGGGGCGGTGCGGTATATAATTTAGGTTTATGAGTTCGCTTCTTATTTTGAATATGGTGCTTATAGCTTCCTATGCTGTCCAAGAAATAAGTACCTTTGTTCAGGAAGTGGTTCACCCGGCTATAGTACGCTAGGCTTCGCCTACAAAATCGTCATATAATTTGCAACCAGTTTTTTCCAGAAGAGTTTTAAATTTTTGTTTTATCGAAGTGGACGTCTAGCTTAGAGCAAGTGATAAGCTAAAATCGCATTCCGATGCTAGTCTCTCCCACTCTTGTACGCATCCTGCCCTAGACTGCAGCATACGAGTAAGTACCAACCTGGGTAATATCTCTTCATCCATATTCATTACTCTTACGAGATAGTTTAGATGCAACTTCAAAGTTTGCAAAAAAAGAGGTGCTACTCCTGTTTCTAGGTAAAACATGTAGTTAGGTGAGCTACTTGGTAATCTAAAAGTTCGTCTAATAAAATATCGAAGGAATTTTTCCACCTCTTCAAATGGGCAATAACCCCAGACCTGAGCTCCGTTTAAAAAAATTGATTGGGCAGTTGCACGGAATACCTTTTGTTTCGCAGCATGCATAATGTTTTTATTGTTGATGCAACTACGCCAAATTGAGCAAATAGCTCTCTTTGCTTCAGACAGTTTAGCTCGCAGGTGCTTTCGCATGCATAAGTTAGGGGTGATTAAGACTCCTAGATACTTGTACTCTCGCACGATTTCTATTTGCTCTCCTTGAAATACTCATTTCTCGCAACGAGAGTACCTTCCGCCTCCATTTCTGATTATCATCATCTTTGATTTTGTTAGGTTCACAGATAGGTTCCATGTTGTGCAGTATTTTTGAAGTCGATTGATCATATATTGCATGAATTCCACTGCATCTGCTAGGAACACAATATCGTCTGCAAATAAGAGAGCGGGAATGTTTCTCCGGTTAAATTCGATTCCTCCTCTAACTTCTTCTGTTATATCATTAATGTACAATATGAACAATAATGTACTGAGGATGCATCCTTGCTTTACTCCCATCTTAACTCCAAATTTATCCGACAGGTGGTTTCCATCCCAGACGCATGCTACATTATTTTTGTAGATACATTCTACAACATTTATAACTTTGGTTGATATTCCCACCTGGGTAAGTTTATAAAATAGGGATTCACGGGGTATAGAGTCAAATGCAGCTCGAAAATCTACAGAAAAAGCATACAACCTTTTGTGGTTCTTCTTATAAATCTCGGCAATGTTGAACAATGTAAATATCTGGTCTACTGTTGAGTAATTCTGCCTGAAACCAGCTTGGAACTCGCATAAAATATTTTTACTTTTTACCCATTGTGTAAGACGATTAAAAAGCACTGTTGCAAACAACTTGGCTGCTGTTTTTAAAAAAGATATACCCCTGTAATTTGATGGATCGCCATAATCTCCCTTTTTTGTGTAGCGGAAATATGATTGCCTTTTGGAAGCCTCTTGGGACATCCGCAGTTTCGAATATTCTATTGAATTCCACTGTTAACGTCGTCAGGAAAGCTGGTGTACAGTTCTTATAGAACTCGAAAGGATTACGGTCGTCTCCTGGTGCCTTGCAATTTTTTGGATTTTTGATGGCAGTTTCCACTTCCTTCTGTGTGACTCTTGCATCCAGGAATTCATCTAGAGTGAAAGGAGTTTCAAATTGAAATAATGGTGATATCAGCGGTGCAATTAGGAGATTCATAAAATGATCTTTTAGCTGTTCCGCATGGATGCCTAAAGAAATGGAACTTACTTTTCCATTAACTAACTTTACAACTTTCCAAAAGTGAGCAGCAGATGTTGCGCTGTTTATAAGTGCAATATTTCGCTGATTGCATGCTACCTTTTTTGCAAAACATAGAGTTTTGAAGTATTTATTTGCTTCTGCACAGAGAGTTTTAAAAATGTTAAGATTATGTATGTTTTTGAATGATGTAGCCCTAGCTTTCATGCAATCGTTGTCAAACCACTTTTGCTTGTTGGCAATGCGACTAGGTCTCGCATGGCTGTTAGATGGCGTTGCTTTCTTTATGATATTCGTTAGGACGTCGATAGTTGATGTTATAATCGAAGAAGATAACTCCGCGAGTTCCGCATTAAGATTTGATTGGTACGTGGTATGGAAACTATCCTTCCAAATCAGTTTCGGGAGAAGTCTTAATTGTGACGTGCTCACTATATTCTCGTCGCTAGGAACATTGAAAAAGAGCTCAAGTGGCATGTGATCTGAAAACGTTTTCGCTGCAATCCGAAAAAAATACTAAGCTGAGAAAGCCAGTATCTAGATATGAGGCAGTAGTCAATAACGTAGCACGCTATCCCTCGAAGAAAGGTGTATTCACCCAAAGAGTCTCCTCTACAGCTTCCATTTAGTATGAGACAATCATAAGCGCCAGCTAATTTTAGAATCTTCACACCTTTACCATCGCAGACTTCGTCTTTGGAATTACGTGTCGATAGCATCGATACTGGGAATGACCCACCAGCAAAATTATTTTGCGATAAACCTACCCTGGCATTAAAATCTCCAATAAGAATCAAATCTTCCGATCCTAGATTATTTAAAACGTCTCCTAATTTATTGAAATCTCGAATCCAGTTCTTGCAATTTAGATAAATTGGTAAAATATGAGCTGTGGTACTACCAACTTTTAATTCTAGTACAGTTTTCTGTTCAATAGTTCTAAACTCGACCGCCAACCCTTGCAACTGCTTACTGTATGCAAAAAGTTCTCCTCCACTTGCTCTTCCGAATATGCTTGCTTTTACTGCAGGTATAAATTTCAACTCATAGTTCATAAATAGGCTCTTGAATCTAGTTTCAGCAAAGTTTATAATATGTGTTTCGAATAATAAGAAAATATCGAATTCATTAATGTAGCTTATAAAATCTATAAGGTTGAGTTTTTTGTTTAATCCTGCTACATTATAACTCAGGCCGGTATCCACCGACCAATCTTAAACTAAGAACTCCATAAACCTATTCACCAACCAATAATAGTGCAGATTTATTAGCGCTCATAAGACTTATGAGTGGTCCACCCACTCTTAAGATTTGAGTGCTGATAACTTAGGAATTTCGAAAATTTTCGAAATCAGCTGTGAACTGTCACTCAGACCAAACAAAGGACAAGCTGCATTGGCGAAATGCCAAAGAAGAAATGCCGATGAATTTATTGCCTCCAGCATTTCCGTCAAAAGAACTGCCAACCAAATAAAAAATAAAATGAGCCGTGATTAATTCTGACTAAAATCAGGAAAATACAATGTTTTCTTTTTCATTGGCATTTCTCCCAGTTCGAAAAAGAGTTCGGAAACTCATTTTAGAACGCGTTTGGAAATCCGAAAATTAATTTTTCGCATATTCGCATTAGCACGGGCACAAACCTATTAGTGCTTGGTGAATACGCAGCAAAAATATAAAACTAAGAGCTTCATAAAATTAAAATAGATTTAAGAGCGCTTGATAATTTCCGGCCTCAGTATTTTTAATTTCGGTAACTTAAATATAATCTGATAGATGGGCGCAACTCAGATCGATTGATCAATTTCCACTTGCTCTTATACCCAAATTGTTTACACCGGGTGCGGCTGATGTGGATGGCTCTTTAGCTGATTGGAGACTTTATGAACTGTCAGTTGGTGATACCTTTGACATATAGTACGCATTGTTTTGATTTTGATGATCATTCATAAAATTTAGAGATGCCGGAATTTCATCAAAAAGTTGTTTAATTACGCAAAACCATTTTCGGTGCCACATTTCAAGCCTTCTGACATGTCCCAGGTATTAATCTTGTCAGCGACATGTAATCTATCATCCCTCAAAGCAATTTTTATATGTGGCCTTTTCTCCCAGAGGGCTTTTATTACAGGAACCAGCTTGGACTTTCTTTGGCGAACATTGTGAGGAATGTCTTTCCGTACGCTAATTTTGCTCCCTTATAGCTTTTTCGAATTACGTAGGACATCAATTGCCGTGTTTCGAGATTTAAACTTAACAATTATTGTTGCAGCTCGTACATCTGGGCGAGAAACTTTGTATGCTGAATCGAAGTCAGCGTTTTCTTCACTTTGGTTTAGAAGTCCAGCACACTTTGCACCGACTTTGCCCTTTCTGCTGGATCGGTATTGGGTTCCGTGGGCAAGTGCAACACAATACTCGATTCTGCGGCTTTCAGCATGAGCTTATCGATTTGTATCTCTAAAAACTTATTTTGATTCTCCAGTTGTATAACCTTCGCAGAGATTTCGTTATGTTTAGCTTTTAAGCCTGTCAATTCGGCGTATAGGAATTCAAGGTTGGACTTTGTCACTAATTCCTTGGCAAGTTTTTTGTTATTCTCGTTCAGAATTTCCTTCAGCTGTTCGGGCATTAGTATGCCCGTGATACTACCACCCACCTTTATCGGTTTGCTTGAGGCTTTACTAATACGCCGTTTCTCACTATAAATTTTTTCCGCTGAGATTTCGTGAAGTCCTCTCTTACGCATTTAGATAGGTTACCTTTTGGAGGTAATTTAAACTTAGCGTTTAGTACCTTAAATACTAGAACTTACTAGGATTGTGATCTTAAAGTTTTGCTTGCAGCCTAAAACATTCAAAACGAGAAAATTCTCTAATATTATATATATTTTTTTTATTTAAATTGAATTTTTTCTTGGAGCTCTTCTTAAATAGTTACACTTTGGCAGATGGCAAAATGTCAATCCCGGAGACATGTTCTTGAGGCACGTTTCTTTGTGGAGTTGCAGCATCGGGCATGCATTTCTTTGGAGCACTCTTTGCCCTTGACCTGCTCTATCCATTTCCCCGTTCTGCTTCCTTCCAAATTAATAATCTCGTCATTAGAACTATTGTATTGAACTACACATTGCGAACACGCCTTAATGCAGAATTTACATATTAACGTCTAGAACTGTCGAATGTAATGCCCTTTTTTAGCTTGTTGGATAATCCTTTTGTGCGGTTCAATTTTCTTTTCCTTTCTGAACAGTCTATGTTATTTCTTTTAACGTTTTCAATTAAATATTACTTATTGATAACTTTTTCGTTTTATTAATTCAACACGTTATCAGCACGAATTATTATAACGTCAGATTTCTGCGAAATCTATGCTGAAAAAGGATTAACTTCACCAAGATGGACAAGGGTATTTCTTTGCAGAAGTTCAATGGAAAAGATTTCTCGCTTTGGAAGTTTCAGGTGCTTATATATCTACGTGCCAACGAGTTAGAATGTGTTCTTGACGAATCCTCCAAGCCTAAAGATGCAACAGCGCTTGCAACATGGACTCAAAAAGACCAGAAGGCTCAATTGA